>BSBM01000434.1:14527500-15727500 GCA_027924585.1 Larix kaempferi
ACCATTATTGATGAAATTTTAGGCATAGAAAGAATTTTTTATGCAGATTCCAAATATGTAATTTTTTTTTTTAAATATTGAGATTTTCTATTTATTTCCTAATTTTCTTGTGTCATCACTCCGTTGGTCAAAAAACATACCGTTAGTGTTTATTTTGTAACTTTTTCATTTCACAACCATTTTAAAAAAAACTTGTATGCTGCACTATAGGACACTGACCTCTTCATCTTGTAAAAAATCCAAGTCAAAATAACTACATTAAGACCTTCAAAGGCTGCACCCACATTTGACGTACCATTCTCGAGGTCTGACCACTTACATAATTAAAAATAAAAATAAAAATTAAACATTTAATTTTGGAAAAATACCGTTGCACTAGTGCTACGGGTTCTATACATGTATACTAGATTTTGTAGCCTGAAACCGTCATTTAGGGAGTGAAAGGCTGCACCCACAAAAACATATACCTTATCATTTGCCAAAAAAATAAAAAGTGAGTGTTAGAAAAAATGAAGTTTGACATAGTTATGTAAATTTTCAATACTTAAAATTTATATATTCGGAAACATGACTCAATTTCCTACGTTTCATTGTTTTCACTCGATTCAAGATATCTTGTGTAAACATCTCAAAAAAACCAAGTAAGTTGAGGGATGCCTGATTTTTCAGTTTTCTATTGCATCTAACGCACCAAAAGTGACTCTCATTGGCTTGCACATGCCCATGTCAATTTAAAATAAGGTTCAAGAATTCTATTAAATCAACATCAAAGGATAAGGAAAGATATGATCCATGACCATAATTGATATGAACCTACTTGAATTGGTTAGAATGAATCTCAATGATTGTAAATATGTATCCTTACATTTGATGAATGTTACATGATTGCATCTACTTAAATTTGGGAGGGATTTGATGATTCAAGATAGAGAAAAATTCGAACATCATTTGATGGAGGATTACATGCATTCTTCTATTTCACTTGAGAAATATTAATTGACTGTATCCACTTAAGTTTGAGAGGAATTTGATGATTCTAGATAGAGAGAGCATCTAGGATATCCTTTGGTGGAGGATTGCATACACTCTTGTATAATTTCAGTACTATTGACGAATATTTTAATTGTGCATTAACATCCACTTGAAGGATTCCACTATATAAATTGTGTTCAGATGTTATTCTTATTATGATTTTTTTAAATGTTTATTTTCTTATTTATGAGTACATGGTTCTTATCTAGAATGTTAAAATAATAATGCCCCATGATTCTGACTTTTAATTGGAATGAGAACTTATGGTTATAATGTTGGAAGGGTATGGATTGTTAGTGTGTGCACACGTTAAAATTCTATCACCAATAGAAAATTGTATTGTTTTTACTTGCAAGTGTAGTTGACGTAACACCCCATTCCATTGCCTCTTACTTGTTTTGTTGATACTTTATCGTTGACATTATCTATTAAGTTATCATGAAATTTGAGATGCTTAGATGGGAAATGATGTTATAGACTCATTATTTGCTTAATTATTCATTTAGTTAAGTTTTCATTATGATTGAAAGATATAAATATATAGTATGCTTCATGATTTGATAAAATACTATGATGTTCTTTGGAAATCTAACCTTGTGTAGGTTTATATTTGTTGGGGCCCACACTAACGTAGGTAAGATGTTGAGAGCATCTTAAAATAATGTCAACTATGTGATGAAAATTGTATCTAGTGGAAGGGGCTGACATTCAATGAGGATGCAATTATAGACCTATTGCCTTAAGAGATTATGAGAATAATTTTAACTATTGGATGAAAATTGTATCCAAGGGAAGGTCCTCTTGCACAATGACGATGGCCATTCTAGACCTATTTCCTTATGAGCTTGGGAGGGGAAAGTTTTACTTGAAAATGATTCCTAAGTTGACTTAATGTTAAAATCCTAATAGGGATGAGTTAATTTCATTGAATAGACATTTTATGACACCATTTTTCTCCTAAACCTAATTCCACTATAGGTGTATTCTAGAAGAAGGAATAGAAAGGCCAAGAGACTTTCTTGTGATTGATTTGTTATATTATGAAATATTAACAAACAAAAAATGTTTCCTTTAGAGAGAGGGATAGACTCTACATAATTATTTTTTTTAGAAAAATGATCGCTTGGATATATAATTTTGATGAGATTAGTATGAATTATTCCAACATTCTCTAAGTAAGTAGAGGATTTTTTAGGAATACTTGATCACTGGGGATACTAATGCCCATTTTTTGAGCTTGGCGATCAATTTTATCTCCTTAGGAATCCACAATTGGATGTGTAAATATGAAGAGTGTAATATCCCTGGTTTAAAATTGAATTACTGAGATGGACATGTAAATGATGGTAATTTCCTTGATAATGTTTATAACTTTGAGGACTTTAAACAACAATGCAAATAAATAATCATTCAATGATTTTAATAAAATTATTGTATGAGTGTGAGCATCCTTAAAATGAATTGATAGAATTTACATTTAAGTTCACCACTGATCTTTTACTCATCCCTAATGGGACAAGTGGACAAATGTGGAGGAAGAAGTTACTAGCCAAGAAAGGCCTAGGAAAGTAAAAGGCATGCTCGGGTAGGGAAAAAACTTTGAAATTGGAAAGGAGAGATTCCAGGCTCTGATGTATTGAAGTTACCAGTATCAGAGATAAAGAAAAAATTAGAGCTCCCAGGATCTGTGTATTGATCTATCAGGCTCAAAAGGAGAAATAAGAGCTTCCAGGCTCTATAATATTTGAGCTTCCAGGATCATTGCAGTAACCCTTCTTGTACAATTTGGTGGCACTTGAAGAGGAAGGACTAGGAGTTTAAGTTTGAGTTCCGAGAAAGGGGGTGCATACTTGCAGGCCATGTTGGCTTTGAGATCATAAGGATGGGTGGAGTGGGGCTTGTCAACACCCAATACAATTATCTATTTGCATATGAGTCTTGATATTGATCTTAGAATTAAAGTTGATTAACATGTTCTGTTAATGTTTTTAAGTTCCATTTATCATTATTATGAGAGTATTTGTTACAATATGAAAAGTTTATATATATGTAACTATGATAACAACTAATAAGTTAGTTATTATAATTAGCATTTAATCATAAGTCTTAGCTCAATGGATCTGGGGATTAACATTCCAGATAGGTTAAACAATCTTGAGAAAAGATTCGTATTGATACTTCATCTAGTGGATACTTTGCTCATCTCAATGGTGGTCTCTTAGGTGAAAGAGTATAGGGTGGACAGATTACCTACCATTAGGTGGAAAGTTGCAGCTTCATATTCAATAGACTTAAATAAATAATTATACTATGTTCCATTCATGTTACGTTAGTATTCTACTATGTTCATTGAGAAATGGATTCATGCTTTCCATTTACTATGATAATAATTCTTAATGATTGATTGATTAATGGTCATTTTGTGATGAATGTTAATATAAACAAATGTTATTGTGATTTGTGAATTTGTATATAAGTAAAGCAACATGAATCTTATTTTATTGTCATCTTTCAAATCATTAAGTGACCTTTTACAAGTTAATAATGGTTATTCTAAGGTTTTTATATTTTAATAACCATTTATTCATTTGATGAATGCCTTGTTAAAGATACAAAGTGTACCACTATTTCATAACATGAATATATGTACATGGTGAATGATGTTTGCATGCGCAATCCTTCATTAAATACATTGAAGTTAGATAAGTCGGATAAACAATGCATATTGCATGAATGATATAATACTTGGACATAATAAGGGTATGAGATATGATAAAATGCATGTCTTTACCAATATGAGACTACATGAATGAAAGACTGAGTGACTTGAAAGCATGCTTGAGAGATATTGATATTTCTAGTAATCTTACAATGATTATAGTTAAATGGCTAGTTGATTATGTTTAAATGTAAATGCTAAATTAAGGAAAATATCATAACCAACTATGGGGTTAGTTGAAAGAATTGAAAGCATGTTCCTAAGTTCAAAGAATAAATTGAGATCAAAATAGGAAATTCATGCCTCCTATTAGTACATAAAGGTTATCTACTAAGTTAACACACTTGTTTAAGATATATGCAAAATAAATAATGGTTGACAACTATTAGCTATCACTTGTACACAAGTACATTTTTTTATTATTATAGTTGTTATACAAGAATTTTTTATTAAAGAAAACTAATGTATCATATGTAAATCATTAAAAATTTGAGGAAAAAAATTTATACCCCATTTTCCAAATAGTTTATAGAAGATTTTGAGTATATTATAAAGATGAAAAAATTGAAAGAAAAGAACACCTAGATTATGATACTAGAAGAACTTGAGTTTTTACATTTGAATTCCCCTTTAGAGACCTTTCTCCTTGAGTGATCTTCCCTTATGCATATTAAGGTTATCTTATTACCTTTTCCTTATATGTGAGAGACGACGATTAAAATTTTAGTAGTATGCATGAGTGGCTCAATGTTGCCGAGGGATCCAAGGATAATTTTAGGGGCGAAATTTAGCACATGGGCTATTTTTCCATGTTTTTTTCCAAAAAAAGATTCGCCAATTTGCATTTTTTGAAGCCCTGTTTCGCCCAATTTTGATGGGGTAAACTTTTTCACTCTAAAAATCGCCAAATTGTTATATAAACTATATACAATACTTAGAAATTGAAATAATTTTAGAAAAATATCGCCAAATATTTTATAGTTGACATTTTAAGAATTGGTAAGATTCACCAAAGTTTATACCCTTTTAAATAAGTATGGGTCCTTAAAATTATCCCTGGAGGGATCCCTTCTCCTTGAGTGATCTTCCATTTTGCATGTTAAAGTTATCTTATGAATTTTTCCTTATATGTAAGAGATTATTAAAATTTTAGTAGTATGCGTGAGTGGATCAATGTTGCCGAGGGATCCAAATATGGGTTCCTAGGGTACCGACATCACAATCAAGTATAGTTATTTGTTGTTCTCATCATTTCTAATAAATATAAATTTTCTTTCCTAGCCCCCACCATCCAAATTCAATTGCCTTTGTACCTGTTTGCATTGGTGTAAAAGGTGTTGACTTTCTGGATACGTCAAGTAGGGTTTCTTGTTTGTGTTCCAGGTTTTTTATTTGGTTTATGATTCAATAGTGCCAAAAATATTTGAGGAAGGTTTGTTCTCTCTTTGTGTGTAGGTGTGAGGAAATGCTAAGTAAAAGCATTGGGATAGAAGAAAAGTAAGGAAAATTGTCACAATATATATTCTTTCTTCTACTCTACCTTGTTGTTTCCATTTACCTTCCAAGATATTAATGCATTAGGCTTAGTTTAGGCTAATACCCTATGGAATTGTAATAGTTATCTTTCTATCAATCTGTTGGCATCCAAGCCTCAATTGTTACACATATTTCCTTAAAACATGTATACAAAGGTTATGCATCGTGGTTTGATGCCTCATTCATGGTTATTGAGCTAAGCCTCATTCAAGACTTAAGTCCCTCCCTCGCTTTCCTCCCATAATTCTCAAGGTTTTGAGAGTGGTTTGTGTTGCACAATACCTCCTAACACTGCTTATAATCCTAGTCAAAGTCTAAGGTTTTGGACATAGGTAATGTGTGGTGGTTTGAAGCCATTTTAATGGTTTTCAAGACAAGAAGCATAATTAAGAACCTAAGTCACTTGTTTTCATCCACTAGCCATTTTCAAGGTCATGGGACCCATCCAAAGATCCCTTACAAAGGATTTGTGTGGTGGTTGTAGTCCTCATTCAATGTCATGTCTTAGTTCAAAACGTGGTTTGTGGAGCTTTAGCCCTAAATTTTTCATTTTGGGAATAAATATTATATTTAATGTGTCTATAAGGAGTTTATGGCCATATATGTTGTGGTTTTTATAGTCCAAAATGTAACACATAGAAGCTAGGGAATTGATTTTTCTTATGAATAGGTAATGTATATTCATTTAACACACATGGTATATAATGAATACACAATTTTTATTACCTAGTAACCACTATGGTGCTAGGCTTGACATTATGAAGAACAAGGAATAAACACCATTTTGTTATGGTTTTCAAGTAATGAGGACATATTGTGAAAATCCATAATTACATAAATTAGTGGACACAATTTTTTGCATGGGCCTTATAGGAGCATAGAAAAAGTGGTAGGATGGAATATAATAGAAATGGCGTTTAAATATTTTACTTGGCTAGCTAAAACAAGAAGAGATGGGTGCCCAAGAGGGATGAAAAAAAAATTATAGGTAAAGTTTGCAATGGTGATTTCATGATTGGTGAACTTGGTCAATTGCAAAGCCCAAGGCTTTTAGAGATGAAGTCTTTGAAAGGTGGTAAATCTCCAAATTCATGGGTTTACAAGATGGTTAATTCAATTTAAATATATACGGAATAACATCAATGAAGGGTTGAGTCTACTTGTGTTGGGAGAAACAACAGGGAAGGGGTTGATAATTCATAAGAAAGAGGATTTAGTTGGTATACTTATATAAATTGCATCCATTACATCAATTAGGAAATATATATATGCTTACCATCAAAGTATGTATGCATAGATGTTGTCCCATTAAATAGGATTATTATGTTGGAGGTTAATAAACATGTGGTTGTTATTTTGAGATAATTGTTATAAACTTGTTACTAAATTATACAACTTACTATAAACTTGGAAAATGATTTATTATACTAATTATTTTATAGATGACTTTTTTTTAAATCTTTATGTTAATTAAAATATTTGTTAAAAATATAATAAGATTTATATAGATTTTCATGTTTCACTACTAAATGCTTAACCACATAGAATTATTGGGAAATTGATCATGTCTAAGATAGATGACTTCTCTTCTACTTGCATGACATAGTAATTAGCATTTAGAGATTATCATTTAATCAAATACTAACAAAGACTAAACATCTTTGAATGTATCACCAGCAAACTTCCGCAACATGATTATTTCATTTGATTTGAAAAATCTATATATGATAAGATTAACTTATTTTATATTTTTTATAAATATACAATATATTTTTTAAAATTTTAATAATAAATTTTATATAGATTTTCATGTTTCACTATGATTGGTTTTCGAACAAATACTTAAAAACATAGAATTATTGGGAAAAATATGTATAAGATAGATGACTGCTTTTCTACTTGCATGCCATACTTATTAGCGTTTAAAGTTCATCATTTATTCAATACTAACAAAGATGAAACGTCTTTTAATGTATCATGAGCAAACTTTTGTTACATAATATTTCATTTGATTTTCAAAATCTACATATGATAAGATTAACTTATTTTATATTTTTTATAAATATACAATATATTTTTTAAAATTTTATTAATATAGATATATAAATTTAAGTCAATAATAAATTTTGAAAACTTAAAATTTTACACAATTAATTTTTTGTATTGAAAGTGTTTTATAATTTAAATAGATGACATGTGTTACTGATATAATATTTGTTGGTAAAAAAATTAATATAAAAATATGTATATATATACAATATAAATTCATAATTAACAATTAACAATTAAAAGATAAGTGAAAAACACTAAAAAAATTATTGAATAGATTTATATTAAATTTTATATATTAACATTTAAAAGATTATAATATATGTCTTTTTATATTGATTAAATAAAATTACAATTTTAACCTTAAAAAAAAACAATTAAAAAAATGTCACTCAAAATATTAAAAAAAAACTTTAAAAATAAATCATTATAATAAAACTAATATAATACCATCTTAATTGGAATTATTTTGAGAAATTAAAAAGAAGTCTACATGAGTTGCAAACATGTACTTGAATCTTACACTCTAAAGATGTATACACCTTAAAAAGAAGTAATCTCAGTCTAAATAAATAGATATACACCTTAAAAAATTCAATGCCATAATAAATACAAATTAATCAAAATTCAAAATTTATAGTAACCAATATTATAAAAATGGTATCTACACAAAACAAATCTTATAAAACAAATAAAACCACATAAAGATACTGTGTTTAAGCTCTCCATGTGATAATCGCCTGCATCCTTTAATGAGCAACAACAGTCTACAACCCTGGTGTAACATAAGATCATAGTTGCAGGAATCCAAACAACCTCTCCACATCGTACATGCACGGTAAAACATGTGCGTCGTATTTAAAAGCACATTTATACGACATTGTATCTCACATGATGCATTTGTGGCGTCACAGTGTATAAAATGTAAAGCATTGTTTATATAATCTACGGATTTCTCTATACATGAGTTTATTTATACTGCTTTTTCTTTTGGCAATCATCCTGCCATTCTATTCAGGGATTTCAAAAGCGTCAGCGCTAAAGAGACCAGGTTCCGATGGATTTGTGAAACCCTTGGCAATAGAAGAAAAAACGTCGCGTATCTTGATAATATATATGGCAGTACCTTAAACTATTAAGAGGATTATTCAGTTAGCAGCCCAAGTGTTGAGTTTGCGTTTCAGGCCGTCTATGTCGAGCTGAGATGGCCTCAATACCTGTAGTAAATGATATCACAAACTATCAGCTGATTCCACTGAAACAAACAAGGCGAACTCTAAATCGGCCTTAGTGAGTGTAGAAAAACAAAAAAATAATAATAACTATATAGAAATTTAGAGGATTCTTTTGGATAACAATGACAATTTTTCCAAGAAAACTATTTCTAAATTAATTTGCGAAAGTGATACTGAATAATCTAGAAAACTAACACTAACAGCAAAACAAAATAATAAAAGAACCAGTAGATTTATATAATTTAATAGAATTACTAAGAAAATCCAATGAAAAATTTCCCAATAAAACTGATCCTAACTGACCCTAATTTATCCTCAATTGATTTACTATGTGAAGAAAGAATAAGAATGGCTAGCACAGTATGAGAATGAATAGTCAGAGGAGAAACGAATCTGCAGTAATATGCATTACCTTGACTCGGATACTATGAAGCGTTTTCTCTTGAGTGGAGGATCTATGGGAATTGAGAATCTCCAGACTCTCCTCTTCCAGTACCTCATACAGTTTTGAGGTAAGATCAGTAGAACGTTTGGGAGTGATGATCCTGATCAGAAGCTGATCTGACCCACCTGGCTGCTCTATTTTCAGTGCTGGTAAACTCGACGGCTGCCAATCAACTGAATCAATTGATTCCATATGTCCGCTTCCCTCAGACATCTTATTGCTATCTATGGTCGAACAACCTTTGCTTGATGGGCTTGAAATTATCTGAGGACGGAGCAGTTGCAAGAACCGTTTGTTTCTGCAAGATAGTTAAAACATACCTCAAACTGAAATTCATGGATAGAATATCTGAAATTCAAAATACAGTTACTTAGCCTTTTAAAAAAGAAGGGAAAAGAGCTTTTACCTTAATGGGCTTGGGACGTATTATGGATTGAAGAACTGCAAACAGCAAATCCGTCTGTATATCACTCCGCAGACGATTTCTGAAACTTCTCTTAGATTTCTCATATCTTCTTCGTCGCAGCTTATGCACTATATATTCATGATTTTTGCAATATGCCATTTGTAAAGTTACATGTTTTTTAATTCTCCCAAGAGGCATATCCCATACGTGTAAACTGCCTTTGGGTTACATAGCACACCAGATCGTCGCTACCCAGGGCGAAAACAATATTTTGTTGGATGGCTTATTTTGCCTCCGTGTTTGATTCTGTTCGATTCTGATCTTCCCTGACGGTGACGATACAAAGGCCAACCAAGATTCCATGGAGTTATTTGACAAACTTTTAGACTTCTCACCGGACGATCAGACCCCACATGTACCGCGATGTGATTTTACATCTTGTTGGCTGTAATTATGGCTGGATTCATGTTCTTCCATTCGCACATGCAGATGGCTAAATTGAACTATAAGGGTCAGGTAAATTGAATAGCAAGGGGCAGAATAACTGGATATTTTAATCCCCGTTTCCTGCGGAAGTATTTGATTAATCCTAAAAGACCAGAGTTATCCATTGACAGCATCTTTCCTCGGTATCTTTGTACGAAGAGGTGACACCATTACATAAAAGTGGTGCCTCTTTCATAAAAGTTGAGTTCCCATGAATGGCATCTTTGTAATTAACGTACCACTCTGAGCTTACTATTATGAGGTTTGGTTATCCATATGTATCTTGTTGTGGTATTTAATGTCCATATTATGAGGTTAGATAATCAATATACATCTTATCAATATGTTATTATGTATTTTATTATGCATCTTCCTGTGAGGTATTTAATGTTCAAATCATTTGATTGAGTGGTTTGTTCAAATCTTGTTTTGTGACACTTGGTGGTTCGCCGTTTGTTAGAGGGCTAGTCCACCTGCTATTCTAGAGAATCAAGGTGGCACGAATTACAATCATTATTCATTCTTCTTTTATAACTAATTGAAATTGTCAAAAAAAACTGTTAAATTTTAATTATGAATAAAAAATTTCAATATAAAAAACAAAATCTATAAAAATAAGTTACTTCAAAATTAATAAATCCAATGAGTGTTTTTGGATCTATATTTAATTTTTTAGAATTAAGATTTAAGATTTAATATTTAGAATTTAAATATTAAAAATATATCACATAAATTACTCTATAGAATAATTGAGATACAAATTATTTAATTAGCTGGTTCCGGTTCAAAAGTTTTTGCATCTATAAGCAACAAGGAGATACAAATTTAATTAGCTTTTAATTACAATGGTGACTGAATCAACTCAGCAATGCCTTATCCCCCACATCCACACACCCATGTACATGCACTCACACGCACGGGCACACATTTTTTTTAAATAACACAAATACATACAAACGAATGCTGCCTTGTCCATGCTGGTTTTTCCCGCATGGGAAAATGGTAATGTGCAATGTTGGTGAAGTCAATCGATTAATACATCTGATAAGACATGACCTTTATTAAATACTTAAAAGTGAGAAATAAAAGATCGAGTTATTCTTTTCCGATATCTATTATGAAGTGGAAAGAGGGTATTTACCTTCTCGTATTAAAATAAATCTCAACGTGAACAGAGAAGTTCTACGAACTTGAGTGAATCAAAGTCCAGAATTTTGGAGGTCTCACGAAATGTAGAGTCTTGAGCAGCTGAAACACCTGCAATCAATTAAAAGACAATAGTGCTTCGTTTGAGAGGTAAAAGCCCTATAAGCAATCAAAATATAAGGATTATAACAGCTAGGCAAAACTAAATGCATGTCCAAAGTTATCGTGAAGCAACCATTATACATTGAAATTAACCACCAAAAAAAACATATTAGAAATTGTTGTAAGATACACTATAAATCAGGAATTAGCCTATCAATTCCCTTTTGCTCCTATTCCTCTCTCAATTGCTTCCTAGTTAGTCTTTTCTATTGTGATCTAGGTTTGTCTCCTAACCTCCTTTAAATAGGCTTTAAACCTAATAAAAATTCTACTTGATATCTATTAGACATTCTTCTAGTTAAGTGGTTGTTCAGCTACCAATTATGTATGCTTAGCTTTTATGCATCCATGCATGTTATTTTTTATATTACTTTTTTAATAATCCATGTATGTTATTTTTTATATTACTTTTTTTTATAATTGTTGAGCTCATGCCTAGCTACATGTTATCACCTACCTTCTTTCACTTATTTTCCATGAAGTAAGTGAATTATCCATGCATCCATGCATTAACTACCACACACACACATATATATATGATGATGATTGTCTTTAGTGTCCACTAAGACTGATATTGGTCTATCTAACTTTAAGAAGATAGAGATTATTTGGTTTTCTTTAAAATATTATTTCTATGCTAAAAAAGATTAGAAAGGAGGGTCCCTAGCTCGCTATAGTTTTGGGGATCTAGAAAATTAGAAATGTTAGTTTTGGAGAAAAGATTTTTAAACTGAGATCTAATGTGAGTGAAACTAGAGCATTCTAAGAGAAAGTAATTTTCATCTTCCAAGCTCATAAAATCTCATAGATCGAAAACTCTTTCAACCCAAGGCATTTTAGGGGTTTTCCAAGGCTTATGAGTGTTCATTCCAATATTAACAATATTACTTTTTTTCTTTGAGTTTGGTAAAATAAAAAGATAGTTTTGATTCTCGAGATTAGGGTTAATGATCTCTTTGTAATACAGAAGCTTTCGTTTTACCTCTAATTCTTATTTGCACCACATTATCTCTTTGAAGGTAGAAGTAATAATGCAATTAGTGTTATCAATATTTTGTATAGTGGTAGTTTCATTAATCCTCCAATAATTTAACCAAGCCATGGCATCTTTAAGCCATCCCCTCTTGAGGCGGAGTTGCTTTTGGCTGAAGTTAAGAGCAATTTTAGGAATCCGATTGCCTCCTATATTGGTTAATTTGTTCTTGTACATTAGATATATAATCATAGCCATGCTTTCAATGGGGGAGATCCCTTATTCTAAGAGGAGAATAAGATAGGGTGTGTTTCTCTTAATTTTAAGTTTATAAGTAGTATATCTTTTTGGATTTACTCAATTCTTCTCCAAGACTCTTTCGAATTGCTTCATCCCCAAGCTTCACAACCATATAAAATAACGGGAGTGAAGAGCGTTTTAAAGAGGAATATCTTTTTGTCTCACATCACAAGGTTTGTCTATTTATAGTGGTTTCAAGGCCTAAGTAGGCTTTCCACCCTCTATTTGAGCTTGTGTTGAAAGTCAATTCCTAAGTACTTATGAGGTTACGTCCTCTAAGATTATATTGTCATAATTACTTTTATTGGACTAGATAATTGTGACTATTATAATTGTACACTTTTCCCATCCTCCTACAATTTAGGAAAAACATAGATGATAATCCACCCCAAAATTCTAAGATATAAACACATATAAACATAAATATTAAAATAACATAATCATATTTAATTAACTTAAAAATATTATAATTATAAATCAAAATTCATTCATATATATATATATTTCACTATATAATATAAGTGTTAATATATGCCATAGTAAATTGAGAATTATTAAAATAAAAAATATTAGAAACACAATTATAAAAAATAATCTAACATGTTCTAACATTATGTTTATAATTTTATTTTTGTTAAATTTACTTTAAAAAAAATATATTATAGCTATATTTTATTAACCTTTCGTAAACTTACTTTTAAAAATAAAAATAAAACACATTATAGGCTATCTCTTTATTAATCTTTCTTAAATTTATTTTTAAAAATAAAAGATATTCTATGCTATTTCTTAAATTAATTATGTGTATATATATATATATATATCTATTAATAATATATTTATAAATTTTTCATTAAAAACTATTTTCATTATGAAATATTTTCTTTATATTTTATTCTCCACTACAAATATATAATAAAAAAAAGCATTTATTTAAAGTATTAATAAAAATTCTATACCTTATAAATTTTTTCTTTATAATATATGTTTCTATCACAAACTTGCATGGTTATGTAATATCATTCTTTAATTCGGTTATCTTATTCAAACTTGCGTGGTTACGGGATATCCTTTTTTTTTTCGCTATCTTATACATTATATTTATCTTTTATATCCATTGAGATCCTTAAACACTTTTTTTAGAAGAATGGTGGACTTTAAGATAAGATATACCATGTAAACTTTTGCAATTAAAAACATTGCAAAGTTTCTAATATTTGCATTGCATTTCAATGTTTAAGAAGTTAATAATCGCTTAAATTTATTCGTAATATTCCAAAATATTGAATAAAAACAAATTCATATTTTTAAAGTCAAATTAACATTTTTAAATTATTGTATAAAGGGTCAATAGACGGGTTTAGCCCATATTATCAAAATCTATCCATACTAAAATTACGAGAATGCCAAGAGTATTTCTCTTAATATTGAATCAAACCATACTTTGAAATCCGAAAACCATTTTTTAAGGGAAGTGTTGAGAAACCAACGCGAGCCAAAGCTAGAAGGTCCATCCTTCTTAATTAAAAAGTAGATTTATTTCAAACCCGGATCTCCGAGAGGGATCCAATATCTTGAGGTGTAATTTTTTTTGTTTTATCTTAAATTTTAAACATTAAGAAAAAAATTACCCCTCAAGAAATTGAATTTGTTTTTGATAAGTTATGAGGTGAACATGTAATTTTTAATTACTTTTGATTTTTTATAAGTTATGAGCCCACATGGAAATGTAACGTGACAAATGTGACAAATGTTACAACATCTCCCCCATACTGGGTTGTAACGTAACATGACAAACATGACAAACATGACAAATGTGACAAATGTTACAACATCTTCCCCATATTTGATTGTAAGGTAACGTGACAAACATGACAAATGTGACGTGACATGTGACATCTGTTACTGTTACACGATCTCCCCCATACTATTACTTTTTACATTTTATTACTTTTGAAAATGTTACATGTCACATGTGACATCCATTATAGGATCTCCCCCATACTGGGTTGTAAGCACCTCGTTTACACTCGATGCAATAAAAACAAACTACAAAGACCAAATACTAGTTAAATCTTCATCTTAGCAGAGTTTACTGTCTCACTTCATTACCCTATCATCATCATTCACATCATGAGTTATGACTTAGGTTTTCTAGAGAACCGTCGAGGCTTACGAGGGCCGTTTCGAAACCATGATGGAGTAGCTACCGAGGAGTGAGTAGCAAACCCAGCTGAGAGGCAACCGTGTTACTCCATAGTAAACACCAACAAGAAATTAGGGTTTAATAACAATATTAAAAGATGGATAAAATAAAACAACAAACTACACTATGTTGTAGGTTGACGATTTACCTATGGTAGGTTCCATTCAGCCGAGCTTCCAACTATAACAACGTAAACCGCCATCGAAACCCTGGAACATTGCATGAATCTTTTCAAACCCTAACATCTTGGGAGGCTGTCGTCCATCCACCACCAATTTTGCAAAGAGAACAAAATGAAAAGAGCTAGCGAGGGTTTGGCAGTCTTTCAAAACACGGTTAGGGTTTATCCCAAAACCCAAAACCTTCACATGAAGCAACTGCCACGGGATTGCCAGTTAGTCTTTCCACCACGGCCTCATTAAATTCAACATTTAAGTGCCAACTTGTTAACATACCAATGAAGAGTTCCACTTCATACGTCGAACCCTTGCATAGTATAATTTATAAGTTCATGGTTGCCTTATATCCTAAAGTCCATCCATGTTCTTGTTATAAGAATTTTAATCGTGGCCAAGGATTAATACCCTGCCACATATAAATATTAACATATAAGAACGATATAATACTTGAGATTCGATCATATGGTGTTAATTTATAATCACATTATAATATTAATAAAACAATAATTGGAATTGCTAACTCTTTGCGAATCCATATTGTTAACCAATATCGAACCATATATAATGAACATTATAACAAGTTTAAGCTAAAAAATATATAGATATATATACTTTTAAAATGTATATAAATGTCTTTAAAATGAAAATGGCAACATAGCTAGAGTAGGTTTTACCCTAGGTTTTCAAGTATGATTTTTCATGTGCGTCGTTAATACCAAAGTATAGGGTAATTACAACAAACTAAATGACATACAGTAATTTGATATTCAACTGAAGATAGCACTCTCACCTGCAAATCTGTACAATAGTAGTAAGAGAATTAGCTATGCAAATAGCTAAGTAAGCCTTGGGGTATCTATAGGACCCCTTCATCAAAGAAAATAAAAAATTAGTAAGTATCAAATTATATTTGTCAAGTTGCAAAGATTGGATTAAATGTTGATCCATAAATAAGTCGACATAATAATGTTGTATGCAAATTAAAAAAAGAGAAGAGACATTCATATATAAGATAAAACTACCTCAGAATTTAATACATAAATTCTCATAGTAACTTCATAGACATTTATGTCACTACCGCATTTAAAATGAATTATGACGATGCATAAATAAATACAAGACGACATCATAAATATGAGAGAATAGCTCTTATTGAGACAACTATCATTAAAATTATCTTCCGCATAATAAATAAATAGCATTTATACTGTTCAGAATTTTTTTAAGTTTTAGTGAAATTTGGGGATGTTACAGTACCTTACATACAAGTCCTAAAATTGCTTTAGAATCCATTCAAGATCATCTACGGCTCAGAAGAGGCTTGTATAAAGATGTTGAATGGCTTGGTTAAACCATCGGAGGATGACGAAAAATGCCACTTTGTAGAATATCAACAACATTAAAATTACTATAACATCTATGTTTAAAGAGAAAATGTGGGGTCCGATAAATATTTAGAGGTTAAAACAAAATTAAGATATTATAAGGAGGCCATTAACCCTAATCTGGAAGATCAAAAGTATCTTTCTTCCTTAACTAGTTCAAAAAAGAAAATTAATATATCCAAAATAAGATTGAACTCCCATGAGCTTCATAGTGAAACCGAGTGATTGATCTGTAATAGGGGGAGGTGAGGCTCAAAGAAGTTCTTTGAGCCTCACCTCTCAAACCAAAATGCTAAATAAACTCAAAAATAAATAATATCACAACAGGACAGAGAATATGGAATGCAAAATACACTAATTTGCATTATGAGGCTCAAGGAATTTATATAAGATTAAAAATCCTTTATATAAGATTACAATAGTTCCACTTAGAATTTATCAAAAGGAGATCATCAATGAAGCTCTATTATTTAAATAGATACCTAACTAACTAGTGGAGTTAATAATGGAGAGGTGGGCCTCTCCTTGACCCACATGGGATACCCATGAGCGAGGCTCAGGTCTCAAGGAGAAAGGCTCTAATACCATTTGAAAATGGATCAAGTCTCAAGGAATGAGGCTCTAATACCAATTTATCTATAATAGGGGGAGGTGAGGATCAAAGAAGTTCTTTGAGCCGCACCTCTCTAACCAAAATGCTAAACAAACTCAAAAATAAATAATATCACAATAGAACAGAGATGATGGAAGGGAGAATAGAGTGATTTGCATTATGAGGCTCCAAGCCTTCATATAAGATTACAATAGGTCCACTTGGGATTTGTCGAAAGGAGCTCATCAATAAATCTCTAATATTTAAGTATATACCTAACTAGCTAGTGGAGTGAAATAATGGAGAGGTGGGCCTCTCCTTGACCTACATGGGCTACCCATTATCCCAATGATGGAAAATTCCTAAAACATCGTGGGTTGGAAGGATATGCCATCTCTATGAGACTATGAGCATTGAGGAGGAACGTCACTTTCTCTTAGAGTGTCCAACTTACACCCACTTTTGATTGCAGTTTCATAAACTTTTCTACAATACTAACCTCCATGACCTTCTATGTCAAAACCCGAAATTTCCGAAAAATTTAAAAATTTTTATTTACAACAATAAATGTTAACTAGGTAGTTTTCTGATTTGTTTTAAATTAAATAACATACATAATCTGTTGAAAGACTCTGTCTTATTAAAAACTTTGATTTTGGTGATTGTAATTTATGACTGTTTTGTTTTGAGCCGCAAGGGAAGAGCTAGTCGTAGTTGACTGGCTTACTTAGCTTACGAGCTAATGCATATGTCGTCTTTTGTCTCTCAGGTACGTCAGTGAAGTAAGGATCACCGTTGGTTGAACTTGGTGAGTATCAATATTTCCTGTACTTAAAACTTAAAAGATCGTCATGATATTTCTTATGCAGGTAGTATCACCATGTTCTGCAATAGATTACACAGTCCAGTTATAATTATTGTTTTATGAATATTATGCTATGTTACTACTGTAACTTATCAATGGAACAATAGTTTGTATTATAAATTATCATCTACGTATGGCGACATAGCACCAAGTGACTTATTGTCGTTTTAATACCTATGATTTACTGTTTTGTCCACGTAATAATAATCGTAAGTGCAAGAGTGACGCCTCTAGCATTATTCCATTATATTCGACTATACTGCAATGTTCAATGTCAACTTTAAAGTTTATTTCTGTCACATGACTGTGCATGGATTTTAACTACCTTCACGATGGGAACCTGTAGATGAAGCTCTATTTCAATCATCTTATTAATAGAGATTTATTATTCAAAAATTGTTTACTGTTACAATAGTATTGGTAGCAAACACGATGAGTGTGTATGATAGCAATTTTGTATAATTGTCAAATAGATATGGTAACATTTCCAGGTGTTAAGTAACACGGTATCTTCCTCTTAAGTTGACTACATTACTGCTTACAAAATCATGGAATGTATTATGCTCATGGCATAAATCTAGGATTGATTTTAATTTATAAATCTCATGTAACCTAATGTTTTTGCCACATCATGTTGTCCCCATACGATGGCAAGCTTTATACTACCTATAGTGTATAGGTTATATTTATCATACTTGGTCATGAAAATTCTATGGTTGAAGTTGGCCATACCTCCTTTGTATTGTTGTAGGGTTTATACATAGCACGTACCTTGGTATTCCGTGAAGGTTCGATTGCAAGCATACACTATATGCTAATGATTGTATATCATATGTTGTCTTTTACATTTGACTTACTTATATAATGATTTTGGATTCGATGTGCAATGATTTGGGTTGCAGTTTGAACTATATAGTCTCGACCCATACTACGTTGATATATTTGGGACTACGTGGTTGCTTCTCCTCCAAGCGGTTGGCAATATATAAAATGTTGATCGAAACCCTACCAGGTTGTTGTATTTGCCTTCGGGCTCGGGTCCTGAGAATGAAACCCTCCCTGTCTGAGTTTTTGTAATGAGAGCACTGTAACTGAGTGCAACGTGTTGGGGTCTGGTCTCGTGGGTTTCATTCTGAAGTAGAATACCTCCTCGGCTCTGTTGATAGATTTGGCTACGGTTTTCCTTATTTTGTGGTCTCGTTGCTCCGTCATTGTTTTTTAAAAACCAGCTACTTACAGTCCTTCAATTTGCTGGTGTGCATAGGAGACAGGGTTTGCTACTGTCTTTAAGTTATGTGAGAGGTGATGCATTTGGGTTTTGGGTGTGCTTCAAGTCTGGTTCCATGCCAGCGTGAGGGTTTCGTCGGGAACTATTACCTTGTCTCAGCTGTTATATAGGTTTTGTTTATTTACCTTTCTGACGAAGATGATGGGGTTTCTATAATTATTTAGCCTGTGGCTACCGGTTGTCTACTGCTACTTTCCTCCATGTCCCGGTAAGATGCACCGTATTTTTACAGTTTTATAATCATTCAATAGATTTACGTTTTTGTTTCCATTCTCTGCACTTAATATGATGACTAATATCCTCGGCATTCGTCAATGTGCAGGTCACGCGACTCTTGAAGGTGTTCATGGCTTTATCATTTACGCAGGCTCCTCCGGGTAAGCCTGGTTATCCACGGCTGTCTCTTCCTTTGCTGGTTTTGTGGCTAGGGTTGTGTCAAGGAGGAAAACTCCTGTATAGTGAAGTCATTTGACAACTTGCAATTTACAGTTGCAGTCATATGTATGGAGTTGTTTTGGTTTGAAATGAAAGGGGTTTGAAACCCTGTTAAATGTATGAAGAGCCATTCACGGCTACGCCCATATGAGACCAGGGTTTCGGCTATGGTTTTCTATAATGGCTAAGCATAGGATTTTAAACCTCGCTGTATAAGATTTATATTTTTCATATATATTATTGGGTCTGTTATGACCGTGTTTCGTTTTCATGTTTTGTATAGAATGTATTTAAAATGAAGATAAAAAAGGGTACTTCGGTACATGTAATGGAGGATAATTTGGTTTATAAATGAAACCCTAACTTGTCTCTATGTATTTTCTTCAATTTGAAAAGTTAAATGAGAGATGATGACTGTTCCTCGACTGTGACTGTAATAATTAAAAACTTGGGGTTATTCTGGCGAATTTGGGGGTGTTTGTTTTATGTTCAAAGCATCAGTATGGTCTTGTTACTCGATGGCGACTGGGATTGAATTATAATATTATTTATTTTGTTTCTTGTATTGTTGTTAAATGAAACTGTATGTAGAATATACTTAGAACTAAGTATAAAGATACTATAAGTTATGGCTGCCATGTAAGGCATCCCTTTCATTTGTTTTTTCAGTCTGTCGAAAGGAATAATGGGAGGCTACGGCAGTGTATGGTTTTGGAAATACTTTCAAGGGAGACATTTATTCTGAGTAATTTAAATTACTGTGTATATTTTAAGATGGTAGTAACAGCCATTGATGACTGTGTTAGTCGACAGTTTCTCTGTTGATTAATAGGTTTGTATTGTTTAAAAAATAACTCTGTTGTTTTTATTGTATTGACATGGCTACTGTGTTCAGATACTAGAAAGAAAGAAAAATCATAATCTACAGTTTCTATATGCTTATACTTGCCTACTGTGTAGAAGATTTTAAGATTTTGTGAAGGCATGTAACAATAAAATATTGTTACAGTCACCTCTTTAGTTAGTCAATAATTGCCAACATGTTCTGAGTATAAATAAATAATATATAAGGAGATGAGCTTGGTTCATCTGTTAAATCGATATAAGACAAACCTGTAACTTAAAGTTTTACTAAAATATACAATACATTTATATATACAAATAGTTTATTCTAGTAGGAAATTTCCCAAGGTAAACACTAAGGTTTGTCTAGATTTGCTCTTATGATTGTTTAATAGCTCTAATTCTGGTTTATCTATTGTCTAATAATTCTATCTGTTATTTAAACTATTAACAGAAATTCTAGCAGGTGCATAAACATGGTATTTTGTTAACTATAGCTGTAACAACTAGATTCTGTATAAGATAAATACTTTATATAAATAAAAATAGGAAGTTTCTACAACATCTGCATTCTGAAATTTATACCAAGGGGATATACAGAAAATGATTTACTGAAGTTGAATACCATCAAACAGTAGTTATACTAGTCGATCTCATAGGATAATTAAATAAACCAACAACAGGAAGAGTGGCAGAACCTGTAGATGGTAGACAATAACAGCAATGGGAGACTGTTCCTCCCTACCAATTCCTGGAGAGTGCCCAGACAGCACTTCTCAGGACCCCCGAGCTTGCTCTGGTCTAACTGGATGGAATCTAAGTACGACCAATAATTCCCTCAGCCAAAACAGCTATACTGGAACCAAGTTGCTGCAACTTCCTGCTCAAAAACACTTCCTTACTGTTTTCCCACTTCCTCAATAGGACTCCTGAATAACATTCACCTGAATGTATTCTCCCTCTAGAACAAAATGCTGACCCCCAGCTCAGTTCATTGAGTAGTATTTAAAAGATTGCCTAGGTCTTAGTTGGGCTAACTGTCATTAATGAGCCACCTGCTCAGATTCCACTTTCTTGGGGAATCATGACCCCAAAATATAGGGAAGTTGCCACCTGCAACTCAGGAAGTGTTTGAGGATGCTGCCACTTGTCTTTTGTCCTTCCACCTAATTCCATCCACCAGTTAGACCAGTAACCTCTTTTAACAGCTCTCCCATGCTGTTGTCTCCATAATTTATTTATTAATAATAATTATTCAGATTTTACATTCCATTTCTGGAGACTCTGCTGAGTCATCCCTTCCTACTTAGCATTAAATTTAACATAATGTTCTCAGGAATATTAAAAATAATTACATTATTTTAATAAAATTGGGGTATGTGACATACACACCCCCTTAAAATGTAACATCGTCCTCGATGTTACTTTATTCTTCTTCTTCAGCTACCTGCTGGAATAGATGGGGATATGCTTCCCGCATCTTACTTTCCAGCTCCCAGGTAGATTCTTCAGGACTAAGGTGCTTCCATTGCACCTTCACTTGTCCAATTATCCGGTTCCGTAGAGTAATTTCCCTCCTCCCGAGGATACAATCCGGTTCTACCAGAACTTCCCTTTCTGGTTCTACCTGTACAATGTTCCAATCAATAACATGAGTAGCATCATGAACATACTTATTCAAAACAGAGATATGAAAAACATTGTGTACTTTTAAATTTGGCGGTAATGCTAACTGATAAGCAACTTGACCAATTCTAGCTAAAATTTCAAATGGACCACAGTAACGTGGTGCTAATTTTGCACAACTTCCTAATCTTAGGGAGCTTTTCTTTGGTCTTACCTTGATGAACACATGTTCACCTACCTGGAACTCTTTAGGAGTTCTTTTCAAGTCTGCTTGACTCTTTTGCCGATCCTGGGCAATCTTCAAGTTGCCCTGCACTTGTTTCACAATCTGTTCCATTTCTTTCAATAAATCAGGTCCTAACACTAATCTATCTACTGGATTACTCCAAGAGATAGGAGTGTTGCATTTTCGTCCATACAAAACCTCAAAAGGACTAAACTTAGCTGACGATTGATAGCTGTTATTGTATGCAAATTCAGCTAAGTGTAAATAATCCTCCCACTTACCTGGTTGATCTTTAACATACATCCTTAACAGATCTTCTAATATTTGATTAACTCGTTCTGTTTGTCCGTCCGTCTGAGGATGGAAAGAGGTGCTGCAATTCAAAGTGGTGTTTAATCCTTTGAACAAGGATCTCCAAAAATTTCCTGTGAATTTAGGATCCCTGTCTGATATAATGACTTTTGGAATACCGTGTAACCGAAAAATCTGTTTTAGAAAGATATCTGCTATGTTTGCAGCCTTGTATGTGGTTTTAACAGGAATAAAATGTGCTGATTTACTTAATTTGTCTACCACTACCATAATTGAATCATTCTGATGTTGGTTTTTGGGTAAACCCGTAATGAAATCCAGGCTGATTATTTCCCATTTCCAGCTAGGAATAGGTAAAGGTTGCAGCAATCCAGCTGGATGTTGATGTTCTGTTTTTACTTGTTGGCAGTCCAAACACTTAGCTAAATATTCAGCAGTTTCAGATTTCATGTTAGGCCAAAAATATTCTTTTCTCAGCATAGTGATAGTCTTTTGATAGCCAGGATGCCCGGAGTAAGGGGTTTTATGTATTTCGTCTAAAATTAACAGCTTAACTGTAGGTGCATTAGGGATATACAGCCTGTCCTTAAACAGCAAAAATCTGTTTTCGTTTAAACTATACCCTTTTATCAAACTTTCTTTGGGTTGTTCTTTGGCTGTAATTTGTAAGTGTTGATAATTTTCATCTAATTTTATCCCTTCAGCCAGCTGTTCATTTAAATCAGAGGTATAAGTGCTGCTAGCTGATATAAAATTTAGTTTTGCATTCCTGCTCAAGGCATCAGCCACCTTATTTTCCTTCCCTTTTATGTGTTGGATTTCAAAATCGTACTCACTTAGGAATGCCAGCCACCTGGCTTGTCTTGCATTTAAATTTGGCTGGTCTAAAAGGTATTTCAGACCTTTATTATCTGTTAGTAAGGTAAATTTTCTGCCTATAAGGTGATGTCGCCACATCTTTAAAGCATGAATTACAGCAGCTAATTCTAGGTCATAAGTGGCATAATTCTTTTCATGGATTTTCAGCTTCCTAGATTCGTAGGCAATGACATGTCCTTCTTGAGTCAGCACTCCGCCTAAACCATCATTACAAGCGTCGGTGCAAACTATGAAGTCTTTATTTGGGTCCGCTATTCTAAGAATAGGTGCAGTTGTCAATAAGGTCTTAAGTTTCTTGAAACTTTCTTCACATTTCGCATTCCAATCAAACTTCTTACCTTTCTTCTGCAAAGAAGTGATTGGATTGGCTATTTTTGAAAAGCCTTCAATAAACCTCCGGTAGTAACCGGTAATTCCCATGAAAGATCTAACGTCCGTCACATCTTTAGGTACTGGCCATTCTTCAATCGCCCGAATCTTTTCGGGATCTACTGAAATCCCTTCCTTAGTGACTACATGTCCTAAGTACTGGATTTCATCTTTGAAGAAGTCACATTTACTAAATTTCGCAAAAAGTTGTTGTTCTCTCAGTTCTTGTAAAACGATACGTAAGTGTTCCTTATGCTCCTCCTCGCTCTTAGAATAGACTAAAATGTCGTCGATAAATACAACAACAAATTTATCTAAGTACTTGTGCATTATGTTGTTCATTAAGCACATGAAAACAGCTGGGGCATTCGTAAGTCCAAAGGGCATTACGACAAATTCGTAATGTCCGTATCTTGTTCTAAAGGCTGTTTTGAAAATGTCTTCTTCTTTAATTCTTACCTGATGATAACCCGATCTCAGATCGATTTTAGAGAATACCGTAGCGCCACGTAGTTGATCAAACAGATCATCAATACGAGGTAACGGATACCTGTTTTTGATCGTCATCTTGTTTAGTTGACGATAATCTATGCAAAGTCGCATAGTTCCGTCCTTCTTTTTAACGAAAATTACTGGTGCTCCCCAAGGGGATACGCTGGGTCGGATATAGTTCTTATCTATTAACTCCTTCAACTGAGTTTTCAACTCGTTAAGCTCCAAAATATTCATACGATACGGGGCTTTTGAATTAGGAACAGCACCTGGTACCAGCTCAATGGTAAAGTCAAGCTCTCTCTTGGGAGGCAATTCTGGAATTTCCTCAGGAAAAACGTCAATAAATTCATTGACGACAGGAATGTTCTCTACTGTTTTCTGGTTGTTCTCAGATTTATCGGTCTCGTCTGTAATAGTTACAGCATAGGTCTTGCACCCTTTCCTGACTGCTCTTTTAAGTTGTAAAGCAGAAATCTGCCTAACTACTGTTTTCCTGGGGATACCTCTAACAGTTACTGGCTGTCCACTACTGTTTATACATCTAAAAGTTTTGTCAAAACAGTTTAAAACGACCCTATGTTGTTCCAACCAGTCCATTCCGATAAGTATGTCATAAGAGCCAAGTGGTAAAATGTTCAGTTTAACTGTAGTTCTAAAATCAGTCATGTTTAAGATGCATTCTTTTACATAGCAGTTTACTTTCTTCTTAGCCCCAGTAGCTAATTGTACAGACCAAGAATTATCAAACCTTTCAACAGTCAAATTACATTTTTCTACCAGTTGAGGTGAAATATAACTAAGACTAGCACCTGGATCTATTAATATAGTAACTGGGGTTTTGTTAATCATACCTCCTACTTCCACCATGGAAGTTTGATAGTCAGCCTGACGATTTTCCGACGCTGCATTTATTCTGGGCATAGTTCCGGCAAAATCTCCCACCGTCATTTCGTCTTGAACAGTATGAATATTGCTGACTTGTTTCTTTCTGTTTGGGCAGACTGAAGCATAATGTGGCCCATTACACTCCCAGCACTTGACAGGTTCTTTTCGCTCAAAATTTTTGGTGTAGTTTCCATGGTTATTAGGAGTCTCTTTGCTGTTTTTGTAATTGTTTGAATGGCTGACAGCTCCATTTTTGTTTCCTTGGAAACTTTTACTGTTAAAGTGGTTCCCGTTTTTGCCATTCTTGAAACTTTTATGGGGAACAAATTCCTTTTTCTTGTACTCGATCAGATTGCTGTTCTTTTTGGCTTTCCAGCTGGCTATCCCCTCTTTCTTTTTATTCTGTTCGTAACAGAAATTTGCCTTGCGCATAGCTTCTTCCAGTGTTTTGGGGTTGTCATATTCAATTCTGTCCTTGATATGATAGGGCAGGAAACTAAGAAACCGCTGTATTTTTGGTTTCTCTTCGACAAAATACGGTACATAACGCAACAGACTTAAAAATTTACTGTTTAAGTCCTTCATCGTCATAGATCCGAGTTTTAGTTCATAAAATTCCTTAGCCCTTTCTTCATAATATTGTTCGGACAGGAATTTCTTCTTGAAATACCTTTTAAAGGTACTCCAATTAACTTCTCTTTCTTTGATCCCTTTGACCCTTTTCAGGTCTTGCCACCATATATCCGCCTTTCCCGAGAGGTTGTAGATGGCCATTCTTGCCTTTAGCTGATTTGAGTAGTTATAGATCTGAAAATATTTTCTCATCCCGGATAACCAGGATTCTGCCTCTTCTCCAGTTTCAGCTTCTCCATTGAAAGTTGGGGGCTTTATCTTTTTAAACTCCCCGGAAATCTCCTCATAAGGCCTGTACTTTTTCCTTCGGTCGTGCATCTCAGCTTCACTGCTGTCACTGCTAGTGTGATAACTGGGTTGTCCCTTTCTTTCTTCAGATGAGGAACTGCTGTCAGATTTAGTTGGTTTTGTCCTTTTTGACCCTCTTGAATGCCTAACTTCTTCTGAGTCAGCGGGTTTGCTCCTTCCATCAGTCTGAAATTTTTCCATCAATAGCTGATTTAGCTGTTCCTGAGTCTTTAGAATTCTTTCATTATCCTTCTTAACTATTTCCATTTCTGTCCTTAAACCTCTTATAGTCTGCATCAGTTCAGTGGTGTGAGCAATTTCTTCCTCTGTCTCCAGTTCTTTTGACATCTGTCTTGTCACAGCTTTGGGAGATTCCTCCTCAGTATATTCTCCCAATTTTTCCATATCTGTCTGTAAAATTCAGAAAAGAGAATTTTTCTGTTCTGTAGATGAAACCGAAATATATGTTAGTATTTTATAAATAAAACAAAATCTTCTTTTATGATCGCTGTTTGCGGAAGTTTAGTGGAGTCACATCCAGGCCTAGTGTCTGAAACTGAGCTCTGATACCACATGTCAAAACCCGAAATTTCCGAAAAATTTAAAAAATTTTATTTACAACAATAAATGTTAACTAGGTAGTTTTCTGATTTGTTTTAAATTAAATAACATACATAATCTGTTGAAAGACTCTGTCTTATTAAAAACTTTGATTTTGGTGATTGTAATTTATGACTGTTTTGTTTTGAGCCGCAAGGGAAGAGCTAGTCGTAGTTGACTGGCTTACTTAGCTTACGAGCTAATGCATATGTCGTCTTTTGTCTCTCAGGTACGTCAGTGAAGTAAGGATCACCGTTGGTTGAACTTGGTGAGTATCAATATTTCCTGTACTTAAAACTTAAAAGATCGTCATGATATTTCTTATGCAGGTAGTATCACCATGTTCTGCAATAGATTACACAGTCCAGTTATAATTATTGTTTTATGAATATTATGCTATGTTACTACTGTAACTTATCAATGGAACAATAGTTTGTATTATAAATTATCATCTACGTATGGCGACATAGCACCAAGTGACTTATTGTCGTTTTAATACCTATGATTTACTGTTTTGTCCACGTAATAATAATCGTAAGTGCAAGAGTGACGCCTCTAGCATTATTCCATTATATTCGACTATACTGCAATGTTCAATGTCAACTTTAAAGTTTATTTCTGTCACATGACTGTGCATGGATTTTAACTACCTTCACGATGGGAACCTGTAGATGAAGCTCTATTTCAATCATCTTATTAATAGAGATTTATTATTCAAAAATTGTTTACTGTTACAATAGTATTGGTAGCAAACACGATGAGTGTGTATGATAGCAATTTTGTATAATTGTCAAATAGATATGGTAACATTTCCAGGTGTTAAGTAACACGGTATCTTCCTCTTAAGTTGACTACATTACTGCTTACAAAATCATGGAATGTATTATGCTCATGGCATAAATCTAGGATTGATTTTAATTTATAAATCTCATGTAACCTAATGTTTTTGCCACATCATGTTGTCCCCATACGATGGCAAGCTTTATACTACCTATAGTGTATAGGTTATATTTATCATACTTGGTCATGAAAATTCTATGGTTGAAGTTGGCCATACCTCCTTTGTATTGTTGTAGGGTTTATACATAGCACGTACCTTGGTATTCCGTGAAGGTTCGATTGCAAGCATACACTATATGCTAATGATTGTATATCATATGTTGTCTTTTACATTTGACTTACTTATATAATGATTTTGGATTCGATGTGCAATGATTTGGGTTGCAGTTTGAACTATATAGTCTCGACCCATACTACGTTGATATATTTGGGACTACGTGGTTGCTTCTCCTCCAAGCGGTTGGCAATATATAAAATGTTGATCGAAACCCTACCAGGTTGTTGTATTTGCCTTCGGGCTCGGGTCCTGAGAATGAAACCCTCCCTGTCTGAGTTTTTGTAATGAGAGCACTGTAACTGAGTGCAACGTGTTGGGGTCTGGTCTCGTGGGTTTCATTCTGAAGTAGAATACCTCCTCGGCTCTGTTGATAGATTTGGCTACGGTTTTCCTTATTTTGTGGTCTCGTTGCTCCGTCATTGTTTTTTAAAAACCAGCTACTTACAGTCCTTCAATTTGCTGGTGTGCATAGGAGAGAGGGTTTGCTACTGTCTTTAAGTTATGTGAGAGGTGATGCATTTGGGTTTTGGGTGTGCTTCAAGTCTGGTTCCATGCCAGCGTGAGGGTTTCGTCGGGAACTATTACCTTGTCTCAGCTGTTATATAGGTTTTGTTTATTTACCTTTCTGACGAAGATGATGGGGTTTCTATAATTATTTAGCCTGTGGCTACCGGTTGTCTACTGCTACTTTCCTCCATGTCCCGGTAAGATGCACCGTATTTTTACAGTTTTATAATCATTCAATAGATTTACGTTTTTGTTTCCATTCTCTGCACTTAATACGATGACTAATATCCTCGGCATTCGTCAATGTGCAGGTCACGCGGCTCTTGAAGGTGTTCATGGCTTTATCATTTACGCAGGCTCCTCCGGGTAAGCCTGGTTATCCACGGCTGTCTCTTCCTTTGCTGGTTTTGTGGCTAGGGTTGTGTCAAGGAGGAAAACTCCTGTATAGTGAAGTCATTTGACAACTTGCAATTTACAGTTGCAGTCATATGTATGGAGTTGTTTTGGTTTGAAATGAAAGGGGTTTGAAACCCTGTTAAATGTATGAAGAGCCATTCACGGCTACGCCCATATGAGACCAGGGTTTCGGCTATGGTTTTCTATAATGGCTAAGCATAGGATTTTAAACCTCGCTGTATAAGATTTATATTTTTCATATATATTATTGGGTCTGTTATGACCGTGTTTCGTTTTCATGTTTTGTATAGAATGTATTTAAAATGAAGATAAAAAAGGGTACTTCGGTACATGTAATGGAGGATAATTTGGTTTATAAATGAAACCCTAACTTGTCTCTATGTATTTTCTTCAATTTGAAAAGTTAAATGAGAGATGATGACTGTTCCTCGACTGTGACTGTAATAATTAAAAACTTGGGGTTATTCTGGCGAATTTGGGGGTGTTTGTTTTATGTTCAAAGCATCAGTATGGTCTTGTTACTCGATGGCGACTGGGATTGAATTATAATATTATTTATTTTGTTTCTTGTATTGTTGTTAAATGAAACTGTATGTAGAATATACTTAGAACTAAGTATAAAGATACTATAAGTTATGGCTGCCATGTAAGGCATCCCTTTCATTTGTTTTTTCAGTCTGTCGAAAGGAATAATGGGAGGCTACGGCAGTGTATGGTTTTGGAAATACTTTCAAGGGAGACATTTATTCTGAGTAATTTAAATTACTGTGTATATTTTAAGATGGTAGTAACAGCCATTGATGACTGTGTTAGTCGACAGTTTCTCTGTTGATTAATAGGTTTGTATTGTTTAAAAAATAACTCTGTTGTTTTTATTGTATTGACATGGCTACTGTGTTCAGATACTAGAAAGAAAGAAAAATCATAATCTACAGTTTCTATATGCTTATACTTGCCTACTGTGTAGAAGATTTTAAGATTTTGTGAAGGCATGTAACAATAAAATATTGTTACAGTCACCTCTTTAGTTAGTCAATAACTGCCAACATGTTCTGAGTATAAATAAATAATATATAAGGAGATGAGCTTGGTTCATCTGTTAAATCGATATAAGACAAACCTGTAACTTAAAGTTTTACTAAAATATACAATACATTTATATATACAAATAGTTTATTCTAGTAGGAAATTTCCCAAGGTAAACACTAAGGTTTGTCTAGATTTGCTCTTATGATTGTTTAATAGCTCTAATTCTGGTTTATCTATTGTCTAATAATTCTATCTGTTATTTAAACTATTAACAGAAATTCTAGCAGGTGCATAAACATGGTATTTTGTTAACTATAGTTGTAACAACTAGATTCTGTATAAGATAAATACTTTATATAAATAAAAATAGGAAGTTTCTACAACATCTGCATTCTGAAATTTATACCAAGGGGATATACAGAAAATGATTTACTGAAGTTGAATACCATCAAACAGTAGTTATACTAGTCGATCTCATACGATAATTAAATAAACCAACAACAGGAAGAGTGGCAGAACCTGTAGATGGTAGACAATAACAGCAATGGGAGACTGTTCCTCCCTACCAATTCCTGGAGAGTGCCCAGACAGCACTTCTCAGGACCCCCGAGCTTGCTCTGGTCTAACTGGCTGGAATCTAAGTACGACCAATAATTCCCTCAGCCAAAACAGCTATACTGGAACCAAGTTGCTGCAACTTCCTGCTCAAAAACACTTCCTTACTGTTTTCCCACTTCCTCAATAGGACTCCTGAATAACATTCACCTGAATGTATTCTCCCTCTAGAACAAAATGCTGACCCCCAGCTCAGTTCATTGAGTAGTATTTAAAAGATTGCCTAGGTCTTAGTTGGGCTAACTGTCATTAATGAGCCACCTGCTCAGATTCCACTTTCTTGGGGAATCATGACCCCAAAATATAGGGAAGTTGCCACCTGCAACTCAGGAAGTGTTTGAGGATGCTGCCACTTGTCTTTTGTCCTTCCACCTAATTCCATCCACCAGTTAGACCAGTAACCTCTTTTAACAGCTCTCCCATGCTGTTGTCTCCATAATTTATTTATTAATAATAATTATTCAGATTTTACATTCCATTTCTGGAGACTCTGCTGAGTCATCCCTTCCTACTTAGCATTAAATTTAACATAATGTTCTCAGGAATATTAAAAATAATTGCATTATTTTAATAAAATTGGGGTATGTGACATTCTAACATGTACAAACTATGGTGACCTAGGAATGCTTATTTCTAGGCTTTTTTATCATAGGAATAAAATTTTACAGCAATTGATCCAAATACTTCATTTATCTTCTCGTAACGTCTGATAGACCAAGTTTCTATCAGTGGACGTTAACCACCACCACCACCATCATCATCAACAACAACTAAGAATATTAAACTAATAAATATACTTTCTAAGAATGTTAAGTTAATAAATTTACTTTCTTAATCCTTGTAGAATGGTTTAAAATATTTTCATTCATTCATCTTTCTATACCCACTATCTCTTTCTATACCCACTATAGGATGTTAATAATTGTACAATGAATTGGAAACCTTCAATAGAAAAATCAAAATTTATAATATGTAAAAAAGAAAAGTACAAGTTCAAAATTAATAAATAAATAACCGAAATGATAAGATCAAGTTACTTCAAAATTAATAAATTCAAATAAGTGATGGGAATCACTTTTCTTCCATAATTGAACTAAGTTTTAATATCTAGAATATAGAATTTAAGATTTAAGATCTAAAATTCAATTATTAAATATAGACCACATATTTAATAATGGATTATAATAGAGAATAGTTACTTAAATATATATATATATATAAATATGAATCACTTATCTTTTAAATCAATATATAAATTTAGAATAGAGAATAGTTATTTTAAAAATATATATATTGAATCACTTATCTTGTAAATCAATATATAAATTTATTTTATATTAGCCCATTTTCTTTAATATAGTTTATATTTTATGTTATATATATGAATGATTAAATTTATTAAAATAGTTATAAATATTGAAAAGTTAATTCTATCTAAATATAAAATATTAAAATAATATAATCATATTTAATTGACATAAAATTTTATGATTATAAAACAAAAATCCATTTTCACATAGATTAGTGAATTAAGAAATATTAAAATAAGAATATTAGAAATAAAATAAAGGATAATTTAAATATTTTATTAATTTTTATTAAATTTACATTTAAATTTCTTTTTACTAACTCTCATAAATTGGAATTACTCTACATTAATAGTATATGATATTTTTTGAGAATTTTTTTATAAGAAATTCTCTTCATTATAAGATATTCACTTTATATTGTATTTTCCATTACAAATATATATATAATAATAGTTGAAAATGGTTGAGAATTTTTCAATCATTTGTTTTTTGAAATATCAAACTAGAATTATTAAGAATAATTAAATTTTAACAATCAATTAAAAATCTTCTGATTAAAAATCAAAATCTATAATATGTAAAAATAAAAAATAAAATAAAAATAAGTTACCGTATAATTAGTATATCCAATACAAAATATAGATTGTTAATAGAATTTAAGATTTAAGATATCAAATTCAAATATTAAATCTATATCACCTATTTAAGTACTAAATTACTATAAAGAATAATTATTTAAAAAATATTTGAATTATTTATTTTATAAATAAATATAAAAAATTTATTGTATTTGATTTTCTTTAATATAATTATTATTTTATGTTATATTCTATATTATATTTATGATAAATGTAATTTTTTAAAAATAAATATATATAATTAATTTTAATAAATAAATTATATATATTAAATAACCATTTTTATTTAATATAAAATATTAAGATAATATAGTCATATTTAATTAATTTAGAAAATTTATAATTATAAATAGAAATTTATTCATAGTTTTTTTTGTGTTTAAATTTTTTAAAATAAAAAATATTAGAGATGAAATAAAGATTAATTTAACATGTTTTAACATCATACATTATTCTTATACTTATTATTGAAATTTGTAAATTTAAATTAAAACGTTAAGATCATATATACATAAAATTGCAAATTTCAAAATTGTAATGTAACTTTTTGAATTATATTATTTTATATCTTTCATTGCTACATCTCTTAAATAATAATGTTATGTTTTATTTTGAATTTTTATAGAATCTTTATTTACTAAAATTCTTAAAAATGGTTAAAAATAGATTTTAAACTTTGAATGTAAAAATGAAAATTTATAATATATAAGAAAAATAACAAACATCTAAAACATAATAAATTAAAAAATAAAGAAAATTACAAGATAAAATTAGTTCAAATTAATAAATCCAAAAATAATTAAGAACACAAGATCAAGTTAGTAGAGAATTAATAAATACACATAAGTGATAGAAATTACAAGAAAAAGAGTAATAAAATATTAGAATAATTAATTTTTTCAATTAAGAAAGAAAAATATTAAATATTAAAATAATTATTTTTTTCATAATTAAACTAAATATTAGTATCTAGATTGTAATTATAGTTAAATTAAGGTTTAAGATATATAATTTAAATGCTAGGACTAAGTCATAAATATAATTAATGGATTAAGATAGAGAATAATTATTTAAAAGAATATTTGAATTATTGTTTTTATAAATGAATTTTAAAAAAACATTATTTGCAATGGTGGATTTTATTTAATATAATTTTCATTTTATCCTATGTTTATAATAATAGTAATTAAAAAAAAAATTAATAAAATAAATATAAACATTTAAAAAACCATTTTATTTCAATATAAAATATTAAGATAACATAATCATATTTTTTATTTTTTAAGTTTATAACTATAAATTAAAATACACTCATATCTATTTTTACTCCAAAACATACATATATAAATTAAGAATTATTAAAATAAAAATATTCAAAATAAACAATAATTTAACATACTTTTTAGTAAAAATTTATAATAAAAAATTAATATTATAATAAATTAAAAAAAAAATTGTAAAAATTCTTTCCATATAACATTTTCACTTTTATATTCTATATTTTTGTCAAAAACTTGCATAGTAATATTTTATTCTCCATTACAAATATATATAAAAAAATACATTATTTTAATTTTAACAAAACTTTTGTGAAAATTCTCTTCATTATAACATTTTCACTTTTATATTTTATGTTCTTATCCATTTTCACTTTTATATTCTATGTTATGTAATTATCACAAACTTGCATATATAATAAAAAAAACTTTATTTTAAGTTTTAACAAAACTTTTGTGAAAATTTTCTCCATTATAACATTTTCACTTTTATATTCTATGTTATGTTCTTATCACAAACTTGCATGGTTAGGGATTGTTTTTCAATCATTTAAATTTATTTATATTATTTAAAAATATTCAAACAAATGTAAAAAAAAAAAAAAAAAAATCCAATAAAAAAATCCAATAAGTTAGTATTTATAAATTCAAAAATCACACATATAAATAAAATTAAAATTTTTACACATTTTTTTACAACATCTTTTAATTAAAAATATTATGTTAACGAATTTGTTTTTTTATCTTATTAGAATGGTTGAGAATTTTTTTATTCACTTTTTCTTAAATATTAAAAATTATTAACAATGAATTAGAAACCTCCACATTAATATAAAACATTAAATTAATAAATGTTTTAATTATTTTTTTTCATAATTAAATCTCGATCTTACCATCTATATTGCTTGATTAGAGCCAACATTAATTAATTAAAAATATATTTGGATTAGTTATCTTGCGAATGGTTTTTTTTTTCAAGTGGAAAAAAATGCTCTTTGTTATTTAAACATAATAAAATAATGAAACTCAACCTCCAAAAGCTCATGAGAGAAAACCATATAATTGAGAGAGGAACATTAATTTAGAATGTAGACCGGAGGTGTTCATGCTGCACTTGACGTAACACCCCATTCCATTGCCTCTTACTTGTTTGTTGATACTTCATTCTTGACATTATCTATTAAGTTATCATGAAATTTGAGATGCTTAAATGGGAGATGATGTTATGGATTTGTTATTTTTTTAATTATTTATTTAGTTAAGTTTTTATTATGATTGAAAGATATAAATATATATTATGTTTTATGATTCGATAAAATATTATGATGTTTTTTGGAAAGTTAACCTTGTGTAGGATTATATTTGTTGGGGCTCACATTAACATAGGTAAGATGTTGAGAACATCTTAAAATAACATCAACTATGTGATGAAAATTTTATCTAGTGGAAGGGGTTATCACTCAATGAGGATGCAAATTCTAGACCTGATATCTTAAGAGCTTGTGAGAAGAATTTTAACTATGTGATGAAAATCGTATCCAAGGGAAGGTCCTCTTGCACAATGAGGATGGCCATTCTAGACCTATTTCCTTATGATCTTGGGAGGGGAAATTTTTACTTGAAAATGATTCCTAAGTTGAAATAAGGTTAAAATCCTAGCAGGGATGAGTTAATTTCATTGAATAGACATTTTATGACACATTTTTTCTCCTAAACCTAATTTCACTCTAGGTGTGTTCTAGAAGAAGGAATAGAAAGCCCAAGAGACTTTCTTGCGATTTATTTGTTATCTTATGAAATATTAACAACAAAAATGTTTCCTTTAGAGAGAGGGATAGATTCTAGATAATTATTGTTTTTAGAAAAATGATTGCTTGGATATATGATTTTGATGAGATTAGTTTGAATTTTTCCAACATTCTCTAAGTGAGTAGAGGAGTTTGGAGGCAAACTTGATCACTCGGGATGCTAATGCCCATTTTTTGAGCTTGGCGATCGATTTTATCTCCTTAGAAATCCACAATTGGATGTGTAAAGATGAAGAGTGTAATACCCTTGGTTTAAAATTGAATTACTAAGATGGAGATGTAAATGATGGTAATTTCCTTGATAAAGTTTATGACATTCATGACTTTAAACAACAATATAAATAAATAATTATTCATTGATTTTAATTAAATTATTATACAAGTGTGAGCATCCTTACAATGAATTGATAGGATTCACATTTAAGTTCACCACTGATGTTTTACTCATCCCCAATGGGACAAGTGGCCAAATGTGGAGGAAGAAGTTACTAGCCAAGAAAGTCCTAGGAAAATAAAAGGCATGCCTGGGGTGGAAAAAAACCTTGAAATTGGAAAGGAGAGCTTCCAGCCTCTGAATTATTTGAGCTACTGGTCTCAGAGATAAAGAAAAAAATAGAGCTCACGGGATCTGTGTATTGATTTATCACGCTCAAAAGGAGAAATTAGAGCTTCTAGGCTCTGTAATATTTGAGCTTCCAGGATTATTGCAGTAACCCTTCTTGTACAATTTGGTGGCACTTGAAGAGGAAGGACTAGAAGTTTAAGTTTGAGTTCTGGAAAAGGGGGTGCATTTTTTTGGCTTTGAGATCATAAGGATGGGTGGAGCAGAGCTTCTCAACACCCCGTACAATTATTTATTTGCATATGAGTCTTGATCTTTATCTTAGGATTAAATTTGATTAACATGTTCCGTTACTGTTTTTAAGTGCCATTTATCATTATTATGATAGTATTTGTTACAATATGAAAAGGTTATATATATATATATATATATATATATATATATATATATATATATATATATATATATATATATATATATAGTTTGTCTCTCTTTATTTTGTTGGAAAGGTAGTTAACGGTTTTTGCTATACCCCCAAGGCATTATTATTTTATTTTGATTTAATATTTGTGACAATTAATTTTTGTAAGAGTAATTTAAAAAAACTCAAAAAACAGTCACAAGAGGTGTGAGTGACACTTTGGACAACAAAATATTGATTTTATTATTTAATCAAAGAAAAGGCACTTGGAGAACTCAAATAAATGAGGAGACACCACCATGGCATAGACAACATGTGTAAAGTAAGCAAAGGATATTTTTACCAATCAAATCCAATCTAGAAGCTCAACTACTAGAAAAAATCCTAAATCATAGGGATTGAAGGATCGGTTGAAGATTTGATTGGGATTGCACAAGACCTAGGAAAAAATATATGTATTGGTGTATTGAGATAGCATGGGACGTCATTTTGTGCATTGAGAAACTGTGTTGAGTGTAGATTTATATTTGTTGGGGCCCACACTATCATAGGTAAGATGTTGAGAGCATCTTAAAATAATGTCAACTATGTGATGAAAATTGTACCTAGTGGAAGGGGCTATCACTAAATGAGGATGCAAATTCTAGACCTATTGCCTTAAGAGCTTGTGAGAAGAATTTTAACTATGTGATGAAAATCGTATCCAAGGGAAGGTCCTCTTGCACAATTAGGATGGCCATTCTAGACCTATTTCCTTATGATCTTGGGAGGGGAAAGTTTTACTTGAAAATGATTTCTAAGTTGACTTAAAGTTAAAATCCTAATAGGGATGAGTTAATTTCACTGAATAGCCATTTTATGACACATTGTTTCTCCTAAACATAATTTCACACTAGGTGTATTCTAGAAGAAGGAATGGAAAGGCCAAGAGACTTTCTTGGGATTGATTTGTTATCTTATGAAATATTAACAACAAAAAATGTTTCCTTTAGAGAGTGGGCTAGATTATAGATAATTATTGTTTTTAGAAAAATGATTGCTTGGATATATGATTTTGACGAGATTAGTTTGAATTGTTCCAACATTATCTAAGTGAGTAGAGGAGTTTGGAGGCATACTTGATCATTGGGGATATTAATGCCCATTTTTTGAGCTTGGTGATCGATTTTATCTCCTTAGGAATCCACAATTGGATGTGTAAAGATGAAGAGTGCAATACCCCTAGTTTAAAATTGAATTACTGAGATGGACATGTAAATGATGGTAATTTCCTTGATAAATTTTATGACTTTAAACAACAATGTAAATAAATAATTATTCAATGATTTTAAATAAATTATTGTATGAGTGTGAGCATCCTTACAATGAATTGACAAAATTCACATTTAAGTTCACCACTGATCTTTTACTCATCCCTGATGGGATAAGTGTCCAAATGTGGAGGAAGCAGTTACTAGACAAGAAATTCCTAGGAAAATTAAAGGCATGACCGGGGAGGAAACAAACCTTGAAATTGGAAAGGAGATCTTCCAAGCTCTGAAGTATTCGAGCTACAAGTCTCATAGATAAAGAAAGCATTAGATCTCCCAGGCTCTGTGTATTGATATATTGGGTTGAAAAGGAGAAATCAAAGCTTCCAGGCTCTATAATATTTGAGCTTCCAGGCTCATTGTAGTAACCCTTCTTGTACAATTTGGTGACACTTGAAGAGGAAGGGATAGGAGTTTAAGTTTTGAGTTTTGGGAAAGGGAGTGGATACTTGCAGGCCATATTTGATTTGATATCATAAGGCCAGATGGAGTGGGGCTTCTCAACACCCAGTAACATTATTTATTTGCAGATGAGTCTCGATATTTATCATAGGATTCAAGTTGATTAACATGTTATGTTAATGTTTTTAAGTGCCATTTATCATTATTATGATAGTGTTTGTTACAATCTGAAAAGGTTATCTCTCTCTCTCTCTATATATATATATATATATATATATATGAATGATTAGTTTGTCTCTAGTTATTTAGTTGGAAAGGTAGTTAATAGTTTTTGCTATACGCCCAAGACATTATTAATTTATTTTGATTTAAAATTTTTGACAATTAATTTTTGTAAGAGTTATGTAAAAAAACTCACAAAACACTCACAAGAGGTGTGAGTGACACTTTGGACAACAAAATATTGATTTTTTATTTAATAAAAGAAAAGGAACTCGGAGAACTTAGATAAATGAGGGGACACCACCATCGCATAGAGAAGATGTCTAAAGCAGGTGAATGATATTTTTACCAATCAAATCCAATCTAAAAGCTAAGCTACCAGACAAAATACTCAATCATAGGGATTGAATGATCGATTGAAGATTTGATTGGGATGGCATTAGACCTAGGAAAAACTATATATATTGGTGCACTGAGATAGCACGAGATGTTGCCAGTCATGGTGAGGCACATAAACTGATCCTGGGATACTCTTAAAAGGTTTTGTTAAGGGATGCATATAAGCCCTTGGAGATCTTGCCGGTCGTGCTGAGGCACATACATTGATCCTGGGATACTCTTTAAAGGTTTTGTGAAGGGATGCATATAAGCCCTAGGAGATCTTGCCGGTCATGCTTAGGCATGTAAACTATTCCTGGGATACTCTTGTTAGGATTTCCATATGCACATAATGAGTCCTCATATACCACCTCTATCAGACCACTCGCAGAGATGATGAATACCTACAGGAGGCTAGGCCTACATCCATCATGAAAAAGGGCTGTCTCTTTAGAAATTCCTATGATGAGAAGAATTCAGAGATAGCCTAGTGATCGAGATGTGGAGTGTAGCAACAGTGATGATGGTGATGCTCCGTGATCCAGTGATGATGATCTATCCCTAGAATTGAAGACTTGCGCCAAAATGTATTGATGACCTGTGTCTAGAGAATACCTTCCTAGTTAAGAGGGAGTGTTGATGTATTTGTAACTTTGGAAGATATTCACTTGTATATTACATTTGTATTTTATTGTATATCCAACAGAGATCCATTATTCCTCTGATTGGAAGTGTCGTCATTTGTATTTGCAAGTGTCGCAAGTTACATTGTAAGTGTCGTCATTTTTATTGATGGGTTATTAGACTACTAGTGTGGGGTCGGCCCTAGTTAGGACATGTGGTTGGGTTATTAGACTTCATTAGGAAGTCAGCCCTATTGGTTTATTGGCAGGTCAAGTCAGTGTATAAATAGAGAGGTTGTGTCTCTCATTCGATTCATTCACTCACTTCTCAAGCTCGCATAGCTAAGAGAGAAAGTGGTGCACAAGTGGACGAGGAGGAGTATCTGCTAGAGACATCTCTATGGGTTTGATCATTGTGATCTTGGTTCGTGGATTATTCTATCTCTGAGGAAGTTGCATGGTTTTTTACGTTCATGGTTTTTCCCGAGGAATCTCTGTGTCTATTGTCTCTTGTGTTTTATGATTTATATGTTGCACATGTTATTCTCTTAGTGATCCTAGATAACATTGAATGGAATTATTGAAAAAATAACATGGTATCAGGGCTGACCAAAGAAGAAGGCATTGTGTAGCTGCGGAAGCTAGGGATTCTTAATTTTTGGGTTTCTATCCACAGATCATCAAAGGCATGAGGCTAGATTGACTCTCCTTGGAAGGGAGCATCTTTCTGTCGAGACAGAATTCAATTCTAAGCATTTTTAGTTTTGACCTAATCCCTTATGCGGGAAATTAGGGTTTCAGAGAAAGTTAGAAATTCTGAAATATGAGACCACAACTGGAAGCTCCTCTGAAAAATTGAAGTTTAGAGCTTTGGATCGAACTTTTTGGTTGGGTGAAGGTCCAGGAAAATCAAATCCTATTTCAGGGTCCTCTCGAATGAATCCAGAAGTTTCAAAGGCAATTTTGAGGGGTCAAATTTTGCAGTTTTCAAATTTGGAGTATACTAGCTTGACGAGCTCAGCAAGGCGCATCTTTCTATCCTTTCAGAAGTTTGAAATTCAAACATTGAATTTTTAGGGTTTCTTTGACAAACCCTAATCCAGCTCCAGATTCGATTTTCAGCAAATCAAGTGGTAAGACCTTAAACTTTCTATTTCCATTTGAAGTACTCTTTAATATGTCTCACCACACCAAGCTTGAGGATAAGCTTTAAGGAGCTGAGAACTTCCAAGCATGGAAGTATAGGATTGGGTTAATCTTAGAAGAGAATGAGTTAGACAACTACATAAAGGAAGAGGCTCTAATCCCAGAGGGAGATGAGGCTATGTCCTTACACAAGAAGAATCTAGTTAAGGCTAAGAGAATCATTGCCGATTCTATTAAGGACAATTTGATACCCTAGGTGTCTTCCCTAAAGACACCTAAAGAGATGTTTGACTCCTTGACCAAGTTGTTTGAGGGTACGAACATAAATCAGAAGATGAGTCTGCGAAACCAATTGAAAGGGGTAAAGATTCAGAATGGAGAGACTATTCAATCCTACTTTTCTAAGGTCTCTCAAATCAAGGAACAACTTGAATCTATGGATGAAATGGTGGAGAATGGAGAAATTGTAATGACCACATTGAATGGCCTACCTAGGTCATGGGACTCCTTCATCCAAGGAATTTGTGCAGGAAATAAATTGATCTCTTTTAGTAGACTGTGAAAGGAATGTTCACAAGAAGAAGCTATGCTTGTGGCCCGAGAAGAAAAGATGGGAAGTGAAGATCAAGCTCTCACAACACACACCAAGAAAAGCAAGTTCAAGAGAGAACCATATCATCATCACAAGAAATCTTCTCACTACCATTCAAGAGATAAGAAAGAGTTAAGATGCTTCTCATGCAATGAGAAAGGACACTTTGCTTATGAATGTCCCAAGAGAAGGAAAGACTCCAACAACAACAAAAACAAGAACCTTAAGAAGAGGTATCATGCTCATGCTGCTAAGGATGATGAACCTCCCAAGAAGAAGAATAGGGAAGAAAGTGAAGACACCTCAAGTGAGGAAGAATATGTGTTGATCTCTGCTCTCACGGGTACTATCTCTCATGGATGTGATGATTGGCTTATTGATAGTGGGGCTTCCAACCACATGAAGGGATTTAAAGAATCCTTTGTAGACCTATCTGAACATGAGTCACCACACAAGGTGAAACTTGGGGATGACTACCAATATCCTATAAAAGGAAGTGGTGAAGCCTCCTACAAATTAGACTCTGTGAAGTATTTGAAGATGAAAGATGTTCTATATGTACCTGGACTCAAGAAGAATCTTCTCTCCATATCATCTTTGGATGCAAAGGGAATGAGAGTTTCATTTATAGATGGCCAAGTACTCATGTGGCCAAAAGGTAAGACAATAGATGATGCAGTGGTGATTGGAGAGCAAGAGGGAGGATTGTACAAGTTGAAGGGACAACCTGAACATGCCATGGTGCATGAATCCATGGAGCCAAGTGAAATTTGGCATAAAAGGCTTGCACACATGCACTATAGAGCAATTCCAATTGCAAGCAAAGCAGTAGAAGGTCTTCCTAAAATCCAAATAAAGTATCAAGGTATTTGCAAGTGATGTGAAAAAGGAATCTTGGAGATTATCCACTCCAATGTATGCAGTCCAATGTCATCCAGTTCTCTGAGTGGGTATGTATACTATGTTTCCTTCATTGATGATTTCTCTAGGAAGACTTGGGTTTATTTATTGAAGAATAAAGATGAATTGTTTGATAAGTTCAAGGACTTAAAAGCCTTGATAGAAAATCAAACTGATAAGAACATCAAGACCTTCAGATCCAACAATGGTGGAGAATTCACTTCAGGTGACTTCAATAAGTTATGCATTGATTCAGGGATTAAGAGGTAGTTGACCACTCCTTACAATCCACAATAGAAAGGAGTAGAAGAAGCTACTTCAGAAGTCGGACTCCAGCAACTCCTGCAAGGAAGCAAAGATTGAGATGGAGTCCACCCAACAAATAAACAAAGGTAAGTATTTGAATTGTCATTTCTTGTATATCTGATTGTTTAAATAATATTGTTCAATGATGTATTTACTTATGTTCCTAGACTTAGGTTGTCTATTATGCATATTAGAATAATTGCATTAATGAGAAATATACTATTAATATGCATGTAATGGGTAAGTGGCCTATGGCACTATACAACATTTCATTGCTACTTATCTAGAATGAAGCCTCTTTGCTGTCATGTTGGGAGTAGTGCAAACTCTTAACAATGTTTTGGTAGAGATGGAAGGCATGTAGAAAGTTACGGGATATGGATAAATGTTGTATTGAATCATTGGCTAAGATAATTGCATGACTGTATGACATATATTCTTACGTGTAAGATTTTGTTCTGAAAACTATGAGAAGTTTCTAATCATGCAATTGTATTTGACTTGTAGGAAAGATCGTGTACAATCACCTACAAAAGAAGGACAACAACATTTGTTACGGTAATGAAGACTATATATTGAAGATATTGAAGAATCTGAAAGTTCCCAGGATCCGGGATGCAGTAATGGAAGGATGCCATGGTCGAGGAATACCAGTTGATCATGAAGAATGATGTTTGGGATGTGGTCCCAAGACCTAAAGGGAAGTTTGTTGTGACTTCCAAGTGGATCTATAAGATCAAGCATGCTGCAGATGGTAGCATAGAGAAATACAAAGCGAAGTTTGTAGCTTGTGGCTTTTCCCAGAAGAGGGAATAGATTATGAAGAGAATTTTGCTCCTATAGCCAGATACATTTCCATCAGAAAAATACTTGCTCTAGCTGTAGTAATGAATTGGAAGATACACCAGATGAATGTCAAGACAACTTTCTTGAATGGTGTAGTCGAAGGGGAAGTGTATGTGGAGCAACCACTCGGTTTTGATACAAATGACAAGGAATCACATGTGTGCAGATTGAAGAACGCCTTGTATGGCTTGAAGCAAGCTCCTTGTAAAATTAGTCACAACAGATCTAATGAACAAGTAAATCAATCACAACAGATGAACATAGAAAATATGGTGTACAACTGTGCAAAACATGCAACAGTGCTCAATATCCCAGTAAGGGTGAATGATTACAATAGAATATAGTAACAATGACTGAGCAATTCGAATTGCCTAAGGAGGTCATTCGAATCACTGAATGGTGTAGCTTGACTCCAACTAGGAGTCCTCATCATCAATCGATGGTGGTCATCAATGCACAAAAACCAGTCATCCATGTGTCAATCTGAGTCTAACTGAGTGTAACATGTGTAACTGAAGTGTGTAGCACTGATATAGGGAAGTGGGCTCAGTGGAGGGTGCATGGGAGGCTAACTGAAGTCAGAACAAGTCATCTAGTCAATCTGGAGGTCCAACGGAAGTGAAACAGTCAGTCGGGAGTTAAACTAGCCTCAAATCAGGGAGAATCGAAGCTAAGTGAGTCTAACTGAAGTGGAACTACAGTGGTAGGTGAAGAAGTGCGCCCTTCTCTGGAAGTAGGTGAGAAGTGGGAGCCTTCCTGACTAGGAGGGATACAAATCTGAAGTAAGTGGCTCCCGGGTGCTAGAATAAGGTGGCTAAGGTGCTGGAGGCATCAACCTGGTGACTAGGATGCATGCAAAGTGTATGCAAACCCTAGAATTTGCATGCAAACCCTAATTGCATGCAAGATCCTGAAAAAGATGATGTGGATATCCAAACACCCCCCCTCAAGCTAGACTATGATGTGCAAAAAAATAATGTGGGGCCCTGGTTACTAAGACCAAAGGTCACCCCAATACAATAATAATCCAAACTAATAACAATCAATAAACCAAGGAAATGGGGGAAAACCTCATGGGAAAAATACCCCCCCTCAAAATAGACTGTAGCACACCAAAAGATTTAACTGCTCCAAAATCAAGTAGATATGTCTGGAGGTATCTTACTCTTGGGAGTAAATGGATCATGCTCCAAAAACATGTTCTTGAATTATCCATCAATGGATGCAAGCGAACGTGTAGACTTTATGAACTTGCTCTTCATACCGAAAATGGTGAGAACAAATATGAAAATATGAGGATGATCGTGGAACCTGTGATTCGAACCAAGTGAGGTAGGATAAGCTCCAATAAGATCAAATAGCTCTTGAAACTTGAACTTCTTATCAGTAGAAGTTAAATCAACTCCAAGAATAGATGAATGGTTTCTTGAGATCTCCTTTGAACCAACAAGGGTGAGATCAAAACCAAAATCAGCAAAAAATGCATGAGAATTGAACTCAAGCGAATGGTAGTGCTCTTCATCTTCATTAAAAATATAAGAAACTTGGAAAATGATAGAACACAAGTCTATAGGAGGCATGCAATCAAGGAGGGTGAATGCTTCACCTCCAAAATCATATTTTACCTCTAAAACTTCAAGTAGATCATTATTCTGCATGCCGGCAAACTCATGTGAAAGAGAGGATTCAAGAACCTCTTCCGAATCTAGAGTATGAGTTGGTTTATCTTGCTCAGAATTCAAAATAGAAGACATTGAGAGAGTGAGTTTTGAATCTACAGTTTCTTCTTCATCTTGAACAATTGTTGAGGCCAAGACATGATCGGAAAGAACACATAAGGAGATCTCACTGGGCTTGTTCTCCAAAAGGCTGGCATGATCCTCTTCTTCCTGCTTTCCAAATTCTCTGTCAAGTTGGACCCATAGATCACTTGGATTTTCAATAGTCTTACTGAGGTAGCGCATACAAGGAGACATAGCAAGACATATTGCTCCAAAATATCTATCGCAATCATTAAGCCAATCATTCTCCTCTTCATCGGAATCAAAATCTCTTGTATTAGAAATGCACATATCAAAAAGACATTGTCTCTTCAAGAATGCAATCATCTTTGGTTTCCATTCATCATAGTTGAATGGAGTAAGAATATTTTGTGAAGAAGAAGTCTCCATATTTGCATTAGAGAATGCACATGGAGGAAGTAAGAAACCTGCAAATCACACATAAACAAACACTATGTTTTCAGCCTTGCATGCACGTGAGCGAATGCACATGAGATTTTGCATGCCACTGCTGAAATATATTGGTGAGCAAAGATTGCTCTCTCTTCATGTAGAACACCTGTAGAAAAGAAATCTTGTCCCTGCCATGGCTCTGATACCATGTAAAATTAGTCACAACAGATCTAATGAACAAGTAAATCAATCACAACAGATGAACATAGAAAATATGGTGTAAAACTATGCAAAACATGCAGCAGTGCTCAATATCCAAGTAAGGGTGAATGATTACAATAGAATACAGTAACAATGACTGAGCAATTCAAATTTCCTAAGGATTTCATTCGAATCACTGAATGGTGTAGCTTGACTCCAACTAGGAGTCCTCATCATCAATCGGTGCTGGTCATCAATGCACAAGAACCAGTCATCCAAGTGTCAATCTTAGTCTAACTGAGTGTAACATGTGTAACTGAAGTGTGTAGCACTGATATAGGGAAGTGGGCTCAGTGGAGGGTGCATGGGAGGCTAACTGAATTCAGAACAAGTCATATAGTCAATCTGGAGGTCCAACGGAAGTGAAACAATCAGACGAGAGTGAAACTAGCCTCAAATCAGGGAGAATCGGAGCTAACTGAGTGTAACTGAAGTGGAACTACAGTGGTAGGTGAAGAAGTGCACCCTTCTCTAGCAGTAGGTGAGAAGTGGGCGCCTTCCTGACTAGGAGGGATAAAACTCTGAAGTAAGTGGCTCCCAGGTGCTAGAATAAGGTGGCCAAGGTGCTGGAGGCATCAATCTGGTGACTGGGATGCATGCAAAGTGCATGCAAACCCTAGAATTTGCATGCAATTCCTAATTGCATGCAAGATCGTGAAAAATATGATGTGGATATCCGAACACTCCTAGGACTTGGTATGGTAGGATAGATAGGCAGATTCCAACTTTTACTACAAGGTTGAGGAAGGCAATCCAATGATACTACTGTTGTATGTGGATGACCTGTTTGTTACAGGTGAGGATTGATTGATTGCCGACATGAAGAGTAAGCTTGCTGCCGAGTTTGAGATGAAGAACTTGGGGATGATGCACTACTTTATAGGCATGGAGGTATGGAAGAGTGTAGATGGAATATTCCTTGGACAAGGGAAGTATGCATGGAGATCCTGAAGCGGTTCGAGATGATGGACTGCAAGGCCATGGCCACACCTATGGCATCAAACCTGAAGCTTCTATGTGATGCTTCATCTGAGCCGGTTGATGTCACAGTGTATCGTCAGATGATTGGGTCCATGATGTACCTGACGATCACAAGAACATATATTTTATTTGTGGTGAACACATTGAGCCAGTTCCTGATGGATCCTAGAAGTGTTCACCTAGTTTCTATAAAGCATATTCTAAGGTACCTGAAGGGTATAGTTGATTATGGTCTCAAGTGTGATGCGAATCAAAAGTTTAATTTGGAGGGTTATGTTGATTCAGAATGGGCAATTAGTGTTGTGGATAGGAAGAGCACTTTTGGGTGCTGCTTCAGTATGGGATCAAGTGTGAGCTCTTGGTTTAGCAGGAAGCAGTTCTTCGTAGCACTAAGTATGGCTGAAGCAGAGTATGTTGCATCTTGTTCGGCCAGTTGTGAGGCGGTAGGGCTCAGGAAGCTACTGTCTGAGTTATTTGATCTTCCATTGGATGCTACCTGTATCTATTGTGACAACTAGAGTTGTGTGAAGTTGTCAGAGAACCCGGTGTTACACGACAGGTCGAAGCATATTGAGATCAAATATCACTATATCAGGTATATGGTGCAGCGAGGAGCAGTGAAGCTCCTATATGTTGTGACAGATGAGAAGGTTGCAGATGTGTTGACGAAACCACTAGCCAAAGTGAAGTTTGAGTACTTCAGAGAGAGGCTTGGTGTTCCTTAGATAGAAGATACTTTGAGGATGAAGTGATGGCACACATTTTCTAGAGCCATTCTAAGCATGGTGGTAGGAGGATCCTTCCCATGGCTGTGGATGTAAACGTTGTGTGATGAGCATCAAGACGATGCTCACGTTACTGCTATGTATGATGATGAAGATGATCATATGTGACGATATGCATCAGGTGGATTCTTTACATGATTAGTTGGATCATGTGTGATTATATGCATTAGAAGGATGCTTTACATGATCAGTTGGATCATGTGTGATGATATGCATTAGGTTGATGCTTTGTATGATTAGTTCGATTATACGATGATGATGAGTATCAGGATGATACTCCAGAGGATATACATCAGGATGATGTACAATATGATGATGATTAGGTTTATCATTAGCATCAGGATGATGCTCCATGCGAGGATGATCGGGTGGATAATGAGTTTCAGGATGATACTTAGAGGTCGAGGATATGTGACAGGTTATGCAGGTAGCATGTTAGATATCCTAGGAGATCCGATAGGTTGAGTTGTGTACTTGTAATCAGTCTTGGGATGCTCTTTCGAGGTTTTTCTAGGGAGGCATGTAATCAGTCCTAGATATCTGATAGGTTGAGCTGTGTGCTCGTAATAAGTCTTGGGATGCTCTTTATATATCTTGTCGGTCGTGCTTAGGCACGTAAACTATTCTCGGGATATTCTTTTAAGGTTTTTCCTAATGACATGTAATCAGTCCTGGAGATCCGATAGGTTGAGCGAGATCCGATAGGTTGAGCTGTGTGCTTGTAATAAGTCATGGGATGCTCTTTAGAGAATATTTCCGGTCGTGCTAAGGCACATAAACTGATCCTAGGATACTCTTTAAAGGTTTTGTGAAGGGATGCATGTAAGCCCTGGGAGATCTTGTCGGTCATGCTTAGGAACGTAAACTGTTCCTGGGATACTCTTGTTAGGCTTTGCATATGCACATAATGAGTCCTGAGATACCACTTCTACCAAACCACTCGCAGAGATGATGAAGACCTAAAGGAGGCTAGGCCTAAATCAAACATGAAAAATAGTTGGCTCTGTAGAAATTCCTATGACGAGAATAATTCAGAGATAGCCCAGTGATCAAGATGTTGAGTGCAGCAGCAGCGATGATGATGATGCTCTGTGATCGAGTGATGATGATCCAGCTCCAGAATTGAAGACTTGCACCAATATGTATTGATGACCTGTGTCTAGAGAATACCTTCCTAGTTAAGAGGGAGTGTTGATGTATTTGTAACTTCAGAAGATATTCACTTGTATATTACATTTGTATTTTATTGTATATCCAACAAAGATGTATTATTCCTCTGATTGGAAGTGTCATCATTTGTATTTGCAAGTGTCTTAAGTTACATTGTAAGTGTCGTCATTTTTATTGATGGGTTATTAGAGCACAAGTGTGGGGTCGGCCCTAGTTAGGAGATGTGGTTGGGTTATTAGACTTCATTAGGAAGTTAGCCCTGTTGGTTTATTTGCAGGTCAAGTCAGTGTATAAATAGAGAGGTTGTGTCTCTCATTCGATTCATTCACTCAGTTCTCAAGATCGCATAGCTAAGAGAGAAAGTGGCGCACAAGTGGAGGAGGAAGAGTATCTGCTAGAGACATCTCTTTGGGTTTGATCATTGTGATCTTGGTTTGTGGCTTATTTTATCCCTAAGGAAGTTGCGGGGTTTTTCACCTTCTTGGTTTTCCCCGAGGAAACTCTGTCTATTGTCTCTTGTGTTTTATGATTGATATGCTGCACATGTTATTCTCTTAGTGATCCTAGATAACATTGAATGAAATTATCAAAAAATTAACAGTTGTTTTGTGCATTGAGAAACTATGTTGAGTGTTTCTCTCTTTCATAAGTCCATCATTGCTTGTTACGGAATTTGGGAGAGAGTGCCGTGTGGAAGTGTTGCTTGGATTTCTTGTGCATGGTGGTGATCCATCTCGGGGGTGGAGTTGGGAAAATAGTTGAGTTTCTCTCTCTCTTATGGTTGGGAGGAGTTGATTCTCCCAGTTGTTGTTTATATTATTCAATTAAGTGTAAATTTTCTTCCATGAATAATTGAGTCAGTATTGGTGTATATTTCTCTTACAGTGAAAGTATGTTTTAGCCATGATTCTCGTTACTTGGATCTCATAACATGGTTCCTGAATCACAATATGAATATTTTTATTCACATTTCATACCTTGCTTCTTATTTTTTTATGTGGAGTGAGTTTGGTATATTTTGTACTATATATTTATATATAAATACTGTTAGTGTGAATAGAAGGCACATTTCTTTGACCTAAATTTAAATGCTCTATTCTAGATTGTCGATAACTCAAAATTTGCTCGCAATTAGATGGAGTAAAACCGTATAAAAATATGGGTATGACATCAATGATGTAGGAGTCATTTTTTTTGCTCTACACTCTGTTATTTTCACTTTGACCTTTTTTTCCGATCTGTGTAATTGTTAAGTGTTATTATGGGCACATAACTGGTGTATATTATCTTATAAAATGTTGCATGAAAATATTTATTTTAAATACATATATACTGTGGAACTTTTATATTGGATCGAATTTCTCGCTTTAAGATTTATTCTGTATATATACAATGAAATTGAAGATTGGTTGGAATAATTAATTGAATATTGGATCTCTGCGCCTTACATAGAGTTTACCATTTCTATCACACAACTAAATACAAAGATTTAATCTTTGTTGTTTTTTGTGTGTCGTAATACTACCATTCTGCGACTTACACATTTGTAAAATTCATGGTCGATGGAATATACGGGAATACAGGTATATAGACTTGGCATGATATACTGTATTCAAATTTTATATTGCACTCATTCATTTGTTTTACAAAGACTCAGGGGTAAGTGAATCCCCATGAGAATCATTCGAGTTTCTTTTCAACCACAAATAATATGGATTTGATGTTCTCTATCATTACTCTATGAGTTAGTTCTTTTTAGGTTGTTAGCATTTAAATATCTCTTTACTATATTCCAAATTTATTTCATCCTTACCATGACAAGTCCCTGTATGTAGAGATCAATCCCAAGTGTAATGATATCTCTTACATTGACTAACTTGGTCGATCAACACTGGTTGTTACATATTGTTTTTTATTCCTGTTATAGCTCAAACCTAACGATCTATGCCTAGAATAGTCGCTTTATCAGAGTAAAAAATGTTGAAAAGGATTTTATTTCCCCTACAAATCGATTCTCTGTTGAACTTACTTTTCTAGCCTCCAATAATTTTTCACATTGATAGTTTGTCTTTTTTGTAGCTGTCCAAAATACCTTCATGTTTGGTGTTTTGTCCCTGAGTTTTATTGTGTGTCTTTAACTTGACTATGGTCAGTCGATACATTTGGTTATTTTTCATTATCTTCTGTAAAGTATCCTAGAAGCATCATGTTACTCTTTTGAGTGAAGAGGTGGCTCTGTTTTCCGAGTATTTTTCACATAATGTTATACTATTGGAATATTTTATATTGCTTGGAAGGTAATAATGTCTTTGCATTATGTTGAAAGATATCCACAATCTTATGTAAAAGAGTAATACATTTATCCCATATTCATTATGGTAAAATATACTCTTGATATTCATTATTATATAAAGAGATGTTATTATGGAGAATTATATTATCCCACATGTAATATGTGAGAGTAATTCCTCCTCATCTCTTAGTATATAATAGATTCAAGGGATAGTCACATCACTCATCATGATAGATACTTTCACAAGTATTGTTATATTGTATTGGGGTTATTGGCATTGCTCTCTGTAAGGTTGGAGGAGATATTCTAGAGATGATAGAAGACTACCTTCCCGTGGATGTAGCCCAATTGGGTGAACCACGTCTATCTGGTGTACTATTTTCTCTTGTTCTCTTTATGTTCTTATTTACTGTGATATGTTATTGTTTGCATAGATATTTAAGCTAGTTTATTTAGATCCATATCTCTAGCATGGTATCAGAGCTTGTTGCTATGATCTATCACTTTCTATTGCTTTCAAACAATATTTTATGATTTGGGCATTGATTATTTCTTGTAGATTTTCTTTCTATCTGGTAGCCATCAGGCTTCTCTTCAGATCTGGGCATATTTCTGCAATTTTTTATTTCTAACCCTAACCTTGTTGTGTAGATTTTTGCAGAATTTTTTCAAGGGTTTCTTGATGTTGTTTTTGTAGATCTATATGATTTTCTGATTCTCCTCAAGGATATCTATCTTCAGGTTGTCAAAACAGCAATTTTTGTCCAAGTTTGGTAGACTTTGTGCAGGTTTTCATCTTCGGCAGATTCGACACTGTTTTCGACCTCATAACTCGGTCATTTTTTATCGGAATTTTTACTATAAACTCTTTTTGGAACTGGAAAAGTTGTTTTGGATCCACCCAAGTAGACATAACAGAATTATGGGCCTTTCGGTTGCCAAAACGACAACTTTCATCCAAGTTTGGTAGACTTTGTGCAGGTTTTCATCTTCAACAGATTCAACTTTGTTTCTGGCCTCATAACTCGGTCAATTGTTATCAGAATTTCTATTATAACCTATTTTTGGAACTGGAAAAGTTGTTCTGGATCCATGTACGTGGATAGAACAGAATTCTGGGCACGTCTGGGCGCTTAATCAAAAGGGTTGTAAGTAAAAGTTTCTCTTTCCTTTAATTTTTTTTTTCTAACTGTTTTTTTTTTGTAGATTTAGATCAGTACGGTAAAGTGTTTTTTTTTTTTCAGTTTTCTGTTATTCACTATCTTTCTCTTGTCATTTCTAGCATTTGGGTTTCTAGTCAAAATTTCTATCATTATGACTTTAGAAGTAGCTTTTGTTCTTGAACTTGTTGGTCCTAACTATCTTGCATGGAAGAGAAAAATGATTGATGTTTTGAAGAGTAATAATTTATGAAGGATTGTTAATGGTGAATACATGAAACCTATTGATGATCAAGCTTGGGGTATATGGGAAGATAAATGTGACCAAGCAAGAGGGCTCATTGGTCAAACAATTGCAGATAGTCTTTAGGTAAGTATAGAGCCAGAAGACAACCCTATTGAGGTATGGAAAATTCTTGCTTCCTTATTTGATAAATTTGATGATGTTTTTGCTTATTATATTGAAATGAAGATTTATGAGCTAGATCCTGCTAAATTTGATAGAGTAGAATTATATCTTGCTGAAGTGAAAACTTTAAATGAAAAATTAAATAATTATGGTAAAGATTACAAGAAAACAGACACCGCTCTTATAATTCTTGTAGAACAAAAATTGTCATCTTCTTTTGATATGTTCATTCAAACTAGGAATGGAGCTCTTGAATTGCCTTCAAATATCACAAAACCTACTTTTGATGATTTTTGTAAAGGATTTATTAATGCGCAAGAAAGGTTAATTGTTTTAGGACAACTAACACCTAATAAGTCTCTTATGGCACATAATAAGACTCCTAAGAAAAGTTTTAATAATGTTAAAGGTTCTAATTCACACACTTCAAATCCTACTAATAACTCTGGTAATGCTTCTAATGCACATCATGACAATAGTAAGAAGAAGAAAGTGTATGATCCTTGTAAGCAATGTGGTAAAACTAATCATCCTAAAAAGATTTGCTTTAAATTGAAACGTTTAAAAGCTAAAGGTAAAAAAAATGGTTCTGATGAATCACAAGTAGCTCTGTGTGCTTCTGTTGTTTCTTCTAGTAATTCTTCTTCTAATGTGGAATGGATAATGGATTATGGTGCTTCTAAACATATGAATGTTAATGCTTCTTTATTTTCATCTTATGACAATAATAAAAACACATCTCAGAAAGTATCTATAGGTGATGGTAAACAACTTTCCGTAATTTGTTCTGGTAATGTTAAGGTTGCTAATGGTCATTTGGAAGATGTTTTTCATGTTGAAAATATGCCTATCAATTTGCTTTCTATTTATCGTGCATATCAAAAAGGATTTAAATTTGAAGCTTGGCCTGATAAGTATGTTCTTAAAGATATCAATCAAAATTTCAAAGTAGTTTCTTCTGGTCCCGTTGATCATAATCCTGCTTTATATAAATTTGTTGGTTTTAATTCAACTAAAAAACAACCTTTTTATTCCTATATTGATCATGCTAATGAACTACGTAAATTATGGCATGAAAGATTAAGTCATTTGAATTATGGTAAAATGCAAATGTTAACTAAAATGGTACTTGGCTTGCCTAATGTTTCGTCTACTAATGGTGTTTGTGAAGGTTGTGTTTTTGGTAAACATCATAGAGAAATGTTCGATAAAAGTAAAGCTTGGCGTGCTAAAGAATCTTTGCAATTAATTCATAGTGACATTTGTGGTCCTCTTGAAGTTCGTTCTACCTCCAATGTAGTTTATTTTCTTATTTTTATTTATGACTTTAGTAGAAAATCATGGGTTTATTTTTTGAAACATAAAAGTGAAACTTTTTCTAAATTTCAAGTATTTAAATCCTTTGTTGAAAACGAATCTGGTAAAAAGATTAAGATTTTAAGAACTGATAATGGGGGGGAATTCATTAAGAAATAATTTGAAGTATTTTTATCTAAGCATGGAATTCAACATCAAAAGATTGTTCCTTAAACACCTCAACAAAATGGTGTTGCTAAAAGGAAAAACAGAACTTTAGTTGAAATGACTAGATGTATGCTTTATTCTAAAGGATTACATAAGAAATTTTGGACCGAAGCCATAATTTGTGCTAACTTTATTTTAAATAGAAATCCTACAAAAGTTGTTAGGCATGTTACCCCTGAGGAAAAATGGAATGGTATAAAACCGGATATTAGTAATTTTAAAGTGTTTGGTTGTGAATGTTGGGCTCTTATTTCTGATGAAAAACGAAAAAAGTTAGAACCCAAGTCTCACAAGTGTATATTTATTGGTTATTTTGAGGATTCTAAGGCTTATAGGTTGTTTGATCCTTCTAATCAAAGTTTCATCATTAGAAGAGATGTTTAATTTATTGAAGTCTCTCCACCACCTAAGTCTGTTGAACCTCATGTTACTCTGAATATTCCCTTATCACCTGTTACTCCTATCTCGATTACTCCTTCCAATTCTGTGACTGATATTAGTTCACCTTCTTTTTCTTCTTCAATTATTCCACCTGGATGTCTCGAAGCTCCTAAAGTGACTTCTTTCCCTTCTAAAATTCCTATTTGGGCCTAGAAAACACTTGAATCTGCAGGAAGTGACATCGGAATCCCTTCCGATACTCATAGAACTAGATCTAACTTTGCTCTTATGACCAAAGTTTTGGCCACAAATGATCATACCTCTTATGCTCAAGCTAAGGGTAAACCTCATTGGAAACAAGCTTTGACAGCTGAGTATGATTATCTTATGAAGAAAAAGACTTGGTCTCTTGTTCCTCTTCCTTCAAGAAAGAATTTAGTTGTTTGTAAATGGGTTTATAAAACTAAATTTACTGCAGAAGGATAGATTGAAAAGTATAAAGCTATATTAGTTGCAAAAGGTTTTAATCAACTTGAAGATATAGATTACAATGAAACTTTTGCTCATGTTTCTAAAATGAATACAATCACTACAAGATTCGACCCCAAAATCCGACGAGAAAATCCGACGAAAAGGTCCGTGTCGTCGGATTTCACCTTCAAAATTATGAACTTTGATGATTTTTTTAAAAACTAAGTGAAGGATCCATCAGATATTCGAGATCCCTTAGATATCCGATGTCCCTTGGATATCCGACGTCCCTTAGAAATATTGATCAATTTTTAATAAGGATATCCGACCTAATATTAAGCCCGTGGAGGTTGGATATCCGGCGGCATTTAATATCCCTAGCATGTCGGATATCCGACGGTGTCTTATGAAAATATCAAAATATATATAAAAAAGATTTTGCAATTCTTGTTTTATCTAATGCACTTTCCAAGAACGTACTAAAACCTTGCCAACACAATTATCATTAGGGACTCGAGACTCGAAACTGATCGAAAGAGACATTGTGATTGTAACCATTTGGATGCATAGAGATGATGAAATTATTGTACACACTTATGACCGTTTGCATGTGCACCTGTTGATGAGTTTGTTTGATTGTGACCGTTTGGAGGCACAAACATGATGAAATTATTGTACACACTTATGACCATTTGGATGCGCACACGTTGATGAGTTTGCTGTGATGAATTATGATTAAGATAATATTAGATTATGTTTCCTAGCCATCAGATGCTCGGGTTTGAGATAATGCGATAACATCATTGACATTCATTTTGTTTCTGTGTTATGTTTTGTAATGGCTTTGTAAGATTGTACTGCATACTAATTTTAGATCATGGCAATTCGAAAGTATTTTATAAGTTGCATGGGGATTGAAGTTAAAAAAGAGGGTCTATCATTGGATTGTATATTGGAGGCGCAAATATTATGAGACTCACTGTCAGAATCATATTACGATAACAATTAAATCTTATTTATTTTTAGATTGTGTAAAAAATGGTTTATTATTTTCGTTTAAGGATATTTATTCACAGGTAAAAGGTTTTGAGATTAAACTCTCAAGCAATTTTGCTATATCACGATGGCTCAATTCATGACAATAAGTGATTAATAACACATGTATATTATTTAATTTTTTGTTGCCAAGTGTCCAACTCCATAACCTTGTTAACCTCTTGTCTATGTCCCAAGCTTCTGAGGTGGGGCACATGTTTCCCATGCAAATCGAATTTCCATATAATCCTTGGAACTCATTTATCAAAATCGGATTTCTGTCAAAGTCGGATTGCTATCATGAGTTCCAAGGATTATCATGATAGCAACTGAGCTTGAATATAGTGACAATCTATGTAGGGACTCGGGAGTCAAAACTGATCGAAAGAGACATTGTGATTGTGATCGTTTGGATGCACAGAGATGATGAAATTGTTGTACACACTTATGACCATTTGGATGCACACCTGTTGATAGTTTGTTTGATTGCAACCATTTGGAGGCACAAACATGATGAAATTCTTGTACTCACTTATGACCATTTGGATGCTAACACGACGTTGATGAGTTTGCTATGATGAATAATATCTCATGGTAATTATGAACAAATATGATCACCACACCTTCGAACAGTCATATAGTTCCTTTCATATAGTATGGTCTGATATCACACTAGTAGCGCCTCCCAACTCCCAATGGTCATGTTCTCTCTTTCAGGCCATTGTCCATCAAAATCAACAACAATCTTATGGAACAGACGTCTTTTTCAATCCATTGATATTTTGTGGCCTTCTTTTTCATCTATTTTTATATGTTAGAATATTAGTTTTTATACACACACATTTGCATACATATTATATTAATAAATAAATAATAATACATAAATACTAACTATAAAAAAAAAAACATAAAACATTAATCAACAAAACTAACCTCCCACAAAATATAGAACTTACCTCCCTCCCAGCCCACGTGAACACATTTCACTTACCTCATCCTGCAAGAACTTCCAATACTAGAGGTCGCAGAGGCCATCACTGAGGAGGTCGTAGAGGTCACCGATGCAGTCGTGGAGGAGGTTGAGGCAGTCATGGAGGAGGTTGAGGAGGCCATACTAGAGGTTGAGGAGGCCGCAAACGAGTTTGAGGGTTCCATTTGCACAAATAAGAAAACAATAGGTAATGTATATCTCGATTCATTGCAATCATTTTCTGTCACATTCAAATCAGATTTTTGATAAAATCTCCAGGTTTAACTTCGTGTTGTTATTTGCTTGGAAGGTGAATGATGGATTTCCTCCTCTGCGTGGCTTCCTACTCATGCCCAATACCCTCGACTTCGTTGGTGTTGCAATTGGTAAGTTTAGGGTTTTCCAACCCTTACCCTTTCCTCTCGCCTCTTATGGAGTAGTATTGTTTATGGATGTTTAGGAGGAACTGCGTGAATTCCCTTTGGGTTCACTAAAACTTCTTGCAGTTCCTCGAAGGTTTCCGTTTGGCTGGACCATTTAATGAATGTAATAGTTGACCATTTTGTGGTTATTTGAAACTGTAAGCCTCTTTAAAGGAGTTATGAGCTCCTGTTGTGTAAATTTGGGGTTTTGGGGAATCGATACAGTGACCTGCATTTTTCTATTGAACCTTGAACATGTATAAAGCAGTGTGGAACCTTTGCATTTTCTTTGTGAGTTTTGTATGGTTAATAATCTCTCTGTCCACATTGTTTTGGCTATCGTTGTTATTTGACTAATATTTAAGAATGTGTTGATAGGGGAAAAATGTAACCCTGATACTAGTTTAACTATAAGCCTGAGAAGTGTAAATTCTAATTCTTATTGCTGCATTGCCTGGTGGTTGAAATAAATAGACAAGGTTAAATGGGACTTTGCGTATTTCGCTCTATGATCCTCGGTTTTATTTAGCTCTGCATTTTGATTTCTATGGAAAAATGTATGGTGATGCCCAGGTCTGCATCCTGCATGTAATGTCGTTGTTCTATTTCCTTATGTAGTTTATTTGGTAATAAAAAATGCCTCCTATATTCGTATGATGATGATGGTGCCTCTGTCCAACTTCTAGCTTGTTTAAAAGGATGAATCTGTAGCTTTAAAACTATGTATTAACGTGTTTTTGGGTTTGCACGATTTACTCAGAAAATTGATAATGGGATTCGACCCTGTGACCTACGGAATGATATGCTAAGAGGAATGTAAATAAATGTTTGAGTAATAATTCGCTTTCAATTTCTAATTCACTCAACCAATGTCTCTGTTTGTGTCTGCATGCTTAAATGTCGGTGGTTTTTGGGTCTGAAGGAATGGTAGAATTTATTACTACGATACTGTAGTGTAGCCTGTGATAAATGTTTAAATGAATGGCTGGGCTGAGATGATCTCGTGGCAGGCTAAGCTTTATGATTTTTCCTTATTGTTTAGAAAATCTTGCTGAGGGTTTTGAACTCGTAACCCTTGGCATAAGACCTCAAATGATGATTGTTCTAAAAAAAGTGTTGATGTATATGTAACTTCGGAATGTATTTCACATATATGTATATTGTATTCCTATAGAGATGTTATTATTCCTCTATACGGAAGTGTCGTCATTTATATTGTAAGTGTCATAACTTATACTCGATGGGTTATTAGACCACCTTGTTTGGGGTCGGCCCTGTATAAGTCATGTGGGTCAAAGGGTTATTAGACCACCCTATTGGGGTTCGTCCATGTGGGTTGAAGGGTTATTAGACCACCCTATTGGGGGTCGGCCCAGTCAGCATTATGTTATGTGGTTAAGTTCGAGCCTACATGAGTTAGGTAAAAAGGCAAGTCAAGTCAAGTATAAATAGAGTGCGGGAGGCACTCTATTTGCTCACTCACTTCTCACACATGCACTCAAGGAGGAGTGGTGCACTTATGGAGGAGGAGGATCTGCTGCTAGGTTATGTCTATCTCTTATGGTTGGTTGTATCATTTCTCTATCTATCTATGAGGAAGTTATTGGGGTACCTTTATGGTTTTCCCCAAGTAAATCTTTGTGTCTCTTGTGTGCTTGCATTATTGTCTCCATGATTGATATGCTATAGATATGATGTACATGTTGTTCTCTCAGTTAAGATCCTAGATCATATTGAAGTACATTCTGAAAATTTAACATGGTATCAGAGCTAGCCTGAAAGAAGGCATGATATGGCATGTATGACACTTGTTGCACTTACGATGCTAGGGCTTGATATAGCAAAAACCAGTCATCGTAGCACTTTCGCTATAAATCTATTTTGCAGAAGTTTTCGGATCTGAAATTGTTACAGGACGAAGATTAAATCTCCAGGTACCTTTTTTCCAAAGGAAAACCTCTAATTCATTGTACTTTGTGATTTATGATCTGTGCAATATAGGCTTTCTGCCTCTTCCAGATCTGAGTCAAAATCAGGTGACCTTGGGAAAAAGGTCATAACTTGGGATAGGAAGCTCCAAATGAAATTTCGTGAAAAGTGACAGGTAGTACACAGACTTTACTATCGTAGAAAATGTTTTCAGAGGCCGAAGTTGAAACAGTGACACGTGGCACGCCGTACAAGTTCACTCTCCTGTATTATCCAAAAACAGGTCACGTTGCGACACTTGGAATAACTCTCTCTCAGAGAGTCCAATTGAGGTCAGACTTGTCAGGATGGAAATATAACAGGCCGAGCTATCTCAGAAAACATTTTCAGAGGCCGAAGTTCAAACAGTGACACGTGGCATGCCGTACAAGTTCGCTCTCCTGTATTATCCCAAAACAGGTCACGTAGCGACACTTGGCATAACTCTCTCTCAGAGAATCCAATTGAGGTAAGACCTGTCAGGATGGAAAGATAACAGGTCAGGCTATCTCAGGAAGATTTTTCAGACTCTGTGGATCGAAAAGTTTGGAGGTATACCAGAAACAATCAGGTACATATTTCTGTCAAAACAGAATTATTTTTGAGTACCTTCATTCATGGCTTCCGGAATTTAGGGCTTCGAAAAAAGTTGGAATTTTTGTAATCGGAGACCATGGCTGGATGCTACTCATCAAAATAGAAATTTAGAGACCAATATCAGAATTTTTGGTTGGGCAGAAGTCCGGTCTTGATCAAACCCTAGTTCGGGACTTTGATCAGAAAAGTGGAAAATTAGGGCTTCTGTAAAAATGGGAATTTTTGAAATCTGTGACCATGGATGGAAACTCCTCAGAAAAATAGAAGCATAGAGCTTTGGATCAAACCTTTTGATTGGGAAGAAGAGTGGGCTTCATCAAACCCCGATTCAGGGTCACGTCCAGTGAATCCAGAAGTTTCAAAGGCAAAATTAAGGAGTGAAACTTTGCAGTTTACAAATTCTGAATATACCGGTTTGATCAGCTTATCAAGGCGCATATTTCTATCCTTTCGGAAGTTTGAAATTCAAAGTTTGAATTTTTGGGGTTTCTCTGACAAACCCATATCCAGCTCTAGGTCCAGTTCTTGCAAATCAAGTGGATTGGGTTAATCCTAGAAGAAGATGGATTGGTCACCTGCATAAGTGAAGAAGTTCTTGTTTCAGAGGGAGATAAGGCTAAGGCCTTACATAAGAAGATTACAAGCGATCTCGACACGTATGACTCATCGAGGTATGTTCTGAGATTTGTTCATGATTAAGCTTATGGTATGTTTGTCTTCATGTTATTGCAGTTAGTACAATCTTGATTTTAGACTTGTCGTATCACCTTAATAAAATTATGAATGCACGATAGAAAATATTCATTGATTAGGGTGTTGACACTTATGATTGTACTAATGCATTATGGTGTTGTATGAGGTTTATGTTGTCTACTAACATGAAAGGTACACCAAGAAAGACAAATCATGTTCTGGTTCAAGAACATATGATCATGATGACATGAGGACAAAGATTCATCCATTGTCATGGATCTCATAGAAGATCCATTTACGAGGTATGTATAACTTGGTTTTATAATGGTTAACCTATGAGATATACAGGTTACTAGCACAAGTCATTGAAGAAGAACAAGAAGACATCATGTGAGTATGTTAGACATCACTAGCTAGCATGTTAATCCAGGTATGTTTTTCCTATATCAAGATAGAATCCTACCTTGTGTTAGGATCTTATACTGTTGTGTTGTTTGATAATGATTATTCATGAAGTCGTGGGTTTGAATAAGTTATGGTTGTATGCATATTATATTTCTTACCATAATTGATGATGTGACTAACCAGAAGAATCATGAAGGTATAGGTTTGAATAATCACAGGTTTTATGCATATTATATCTCTCATCTTGATTGATGATTCAACTAAACTGAAGAGTCATAGGTTTGAGTAATTATAGGTTTATACATGTTATGTTTCTTATGATTTGACTAACCATAAGAATCCTACATAAACCTTGAATGCTAATGCTTATTATTTATGTTTGAAATGATCATGAGTATACATGCTTGAGATTATTGTGTTTTAATAGTATACTAATGAATGTATGATTTTATATGAGTTCACAAGGATAACACAATCATGATACTAATAAGCATGCATAGGGACCAAGGATGAATATGAGCTCAAGAACAAGTAATTCAGGAAGCAAAGATCAAGAGGGAGCACACTCTAGTTGTTCTTGCAAGAAAGCAAAGGAGCACACTTCAGTAGTTTCTGAAAGGATACAGATATTCAGAGGGAGTTGAACATCTTTCTACATTCCATAATAGAAAGGTGTAGAAGAATCTACTTCAGCAGCTCCTACAAGGAAGCAAAGACTCAGAGGGAGTCCACCCAGTAACCAAACAAAGATAAGTATTTTTAATTTTCATTTCTTGCATATGTGTTTATTTAAATAATACTGTTCAATGATGTATATACTGATGTTCCTAGAATTAGGTTGTGTATTATGCACATTAGAATAATTGCATTGATGAACAATATACTACTAATATGCATGGGTAAGTAGCCTATGGCACTATACAACATTCCATTGCTACTTACCTAGAATGAAACCTCTTTGCTGACATGTTGGGAGTTGTGCACACTCTTAACAATGTTCTGGTAGAGATTGGAAGGCATCTAGAAAGTTACGGGATATGGATAAATGTTGTATTGAAGCATTGGCTAAGATAATAGCATGACTGTATGACATATTTCTTTATGTGTAAGAATTTGTTCTGAAAATTATGAGATGTTTCTAATCATGCAATTTAACTTGTTTTGTAGGAAAGACCGTATATCTTCACCTACAAAAGGACTACAACATTTGTTCCAGCAACAAAGATATCTATTGAAGATATTGAAGATATTGAAGTTCCCAGGATCTGGGATGGAATGCCATGATCTGTCGATCATGAAGAATGATGTTTGGGATGTAGTCCCAAGACCTGAAGGGAAGTTTGTTATGACTTCCATATGGATCTATCAAGATCAAGCATGTTGCAGATGGCAGCATTGAGAAATATAAAAGTGATGAAATAGAAGATGCACCAGATGGATCTCAAGACAGCATGGTGTAGTCATATATGTGTTCAGAACTTGGTATGGTAGGATAGACAGCTTTCTATTCAGTTTGGGCGTTACCAAGAGTAAAGAAGATTCCAACCTTTTCTACAAGGTTGAGGAAGGCAATCCAGTGATACTACTTTTGTATGCAGATAACCTGTTTGTTACAGGTAAAGATAGATTGATTGCCGACACGCAGCAGAAGCTTTCTGCCGAGTTCGAGATGAAGAACTTGGGGATGATGCACTATTTGTTTTTGGCATGGAGGTGTAGCAGAGTGCAGATGGAATCTTCCTTGGACAAGGGAAGTATGTAGTAGAGATCCTGAAGAGGTTCGGGATGATGGACTGCAAGGATATGGCCACACCTATGGCAGCAAATCTGAAGCTTCATCTGAGCCGGTTGATGTCTCTTTGTATCGTCAGATGATTGGGTCCTTGATGTACCTGACGAACATGAGACCAGACATTTGCTTTGCTGTGAACACATTGAGCCAGTTCCTGACGGATCCGAGGAGTGTTCACCTGGTTGCTGTAAAGCATGTTCTGAGGTACCTGAAGGGTATAGTGGATTATGGGATCAGGTATGAGGCGGATCAAAAGTTTAACCTACAGGGTTATGTTGATTTAGATTGGGCTGGTAGTGCTACAGATAGAAAGAGCGCATCTGGGTGTTGCTTCAGTATGGGATCAGGTGTGATCTCTTGGTTCAGCAGGAAGTAGTCCTGCGTAGCACTGAGTACAGCTAAGGTAGAGTATGTTGCATCCTGTTCAGCTAGTTGTGAGGCAGTATGGCTACGGAAGCTACTGTCTGAGTTATTTGATCTCCCGTTGGAAGCTACTGGTATCTTCTGTGATAACCAGAGTTGTGTGAAGCTATCTGAGAACCCAGTGTTTCATGACAGGTCGAAACACATAGAGATCAAATATCACTGTATCAGGGATATGGTGTAGAGAGGAGCTGTGAAGCTCCTGTATGTTGCGACGGACAAGCAGATTGCAGATGTGCTGACGAAGCCACTAGCTAGGGTGAAGTTCGAGTACTTCAGAGAGAGGCTTGGCATTCTTCAAATCGAGGACACTTCAAGGAAGAAGTGATGGACACATTTGTTGAAGCCATTCCAAGCATGTTGGAAGGAGGATCCTTCACATGGCTGTGGATGTAAGCGCTGGATGATGAGCATCAGGATGATGTTCTGGTTTCTGCTTGGATATGATCAGTTGGATCATTTTTATGTATGTATGTACACATCATGTTGGATGCTGGATATGATCAGTTGGATCATTTATATGTATGCATCATGTTGGATGCTTGGACCATGTATCTGTATATGTATCAGGTGGATACATTGTATGATCAGGTGGATCATGTGAGGTGATATGTATCATGTATCAGGTGGATCATGGATGATGATATGTATCAGGTAGATACGTGGTGTGCATCAGATGGATGCATTGATGATCAAGATGATCATGGATGACGAGCTTCAAGATGTTGCTCCAGATGACATGCAGCAGGATGTTGCAGTGATGATCAGGATGATCATGGATGATGAGCTTCAGGATGTTGCTCCAGATGACATGCAGCAGGATGTTGCAGTGATGATCAGGATGATCATGGATGATGAGCTTCAGGATGTTGCTTCAGATGACATGCAGCAGGACGTTGCAGTGATGATGATCAGGATGATCATGTGTACATCAGGTTGATGTATGGTTAGTATCAGGATGATACTTTGTGGTCGTGGATCAGGTTGTGCAAGATGATCATGTAATCCGGTGCCCTGGGAGATTTGCAGATGGTCTTTCGAGGTTTTGCCTATGGCATGTAATTCGGTGCCCTGGGACATCTGGCAAATGCTCTTTCGAGGTTTTGCTCTGGAAGAACATATAATTTGGTGCCGTGGGAGATTTGCAGATAGTCTTTCGAGGTTTTTCCTATGGCATGTAATTCGGTGCCCTGGGATATCTGGCAGATGCTCTTTCGAGGTTTTGTCCTATGGCATGTAATTCGGTTCCCTGGGAGATCCGATAGGTTGGGCTGTGTGCCCGTAATCAGTCTTGGGATGCTCTTGCGAGGTTTTTCCATGACCACATGTAATTCGTTGCCCTGGGAGATCCTATAGGTAGATTTGTGTGCTCGTAACAGCCTGGGATGCTCTTGCGAGGTTTTGTGGTGAGGTCACATGTAATTCGGTGCGCTGGGAGATCCTATAGGTAGAGCTGTGTGCTCGTAACAGCCTGGGATGCTCTTTCGAGGTTTTGTGACGCACGTAATAAGTCCTGAGGATTCCACAGTATGGCCAGTGATGATGAAGACCTGCAGGTGGTGGGCCTACATCCAGTATGAAAAAGGACTAGCTCTGTAGAACTTCCTATGACGAGTAGATTCAGAGATTGATTGAGATAGCAGCAGCATTGACGATGATGATGACTCGATGACGATTATCCAGTGACGATGATCCAGAGAAGATGACTTGTGCTAGAAGAATTGTGTTGAGAAATACCTTCCTAGTTAAGAGGGAGTGTTGATGTATATGTAACTTCGGAATGTATTTCACATATATGTATATTGTATTCCTATAGAGATGTTATTATTCCTCTATACGGAAGTGTCGTCATTTATATTGTAAGTGTCGTAACTTATACTCGATGGGTTATTAGACCACCTTGTTTGGGGTCGGCCCTGTATAAGTCATGTGGGTCAAAGGGTTATTAGACCACCCTATTGGGGGTCGGCCATGTGGGTCGAAGGGTTATTAGACCACCCTATTGGGGGTCGACCCAGTCAGCATTATGTTATGTGGTTATGTTCGAGCCTACATGAGTTAGGTAAAAAGGCAAGTCAAGTCAAGTATAAATAGAGTGTGGGAGGCACTCTATTTGCTCACTCACTTCTCACACATGCACTCAAGGAGGAGTGGCGCACTTATGGAGGAGGAGGATTTGCTGCTAGGTTATGTCTATCTCTTATGGTTGGTTGTATCATTGCTCTATCTATCTCTGAGGAAGTTATTGGGGTTTTTCACCTTTATGGTTTTCCCCAAGTAAATCTTTGTGTCTCTTGTGTGCTTGCATTATTGTCTCCATGATTGATATGCTGTAGATATGCTGTACATGTTCTTCTCTCATTTAAGATCCTAGATCAGATTGAAGTAAATTCTGAAAATTTAACAAAAAGGTTGGGTTGGGCTGGAATAAGGGGTAACTTCTCATATTTGGCACCTTCTAGAACAATGAGATAAATCCCTCTATTGTGTGAGCATATCTTAAATATGACTCCTAGAAGATGCACTCAAACCTCGTTATGTGTTGTTACAGGACTACTATGCAACTGTAGGCTGCTGATCCAAGTTTGGGTGTTGTAGGCGACCTTACTGTTAAATGGTTAGGGCCCCTATTTAGTTCTAATACAGTGCACATAATGTTCTCATACCTATTGCACATACCCTTTCAGCGATAGGACTAAACAATGATGCTTTAATGGCTTCCTTGGGGATAATATTGCCACAACCAACTCCAAATGAATACAAATATGCCCAAATATGACATTTATCCTCACTATAATTTTCCAGAATGCCTTCTAGTATGCCCAAATTTAATTTATGGCCATATTCATTATTGTTGGATTGTACAGGATTGACAATGAAAGGGCCCACTGCTGTCACAAATCAGAATTTCCCATTATGCTCATAAGTGTTGTATCTTATTGTCTGAAGACTATGATCTATAGCACATGTGGACACCCATACCAAAAGGGGGGTAATAGTCCCAAATATGGTAGTAATCCTGGTACAAAATGGAGGTTAATAGGCCCAAACATAAGAATTATGGTAGATTGCATTACCATCATCACTTCTAAGTTTCTGACCAACTGCATTAGATGCACAAGCTTCCCAACATTTTTTGAGTTGATGTGGCTTCCATCTTTATCAATGATTCTGGCTAATTTTATGTTCCTAATGGACATGGTGGAGGAAAATGGTCATAATAATAACGACATATGTGTAGGTTGAATTGAAATGATGAGGGGAATTTGGGGTAGAAGGAATCTATATTGGGCTGTGGTAATTGCTGGAAGGCTTATTTGGGGTCCATCAACTGCTCATTTTGTTGTCACATACTCATATGTTCCAGTAATTGACATCTTTTAGTCAAATATAATTGTTGTGGTAATTATCAAAGCGCCACCAAAACATTGCTTTGATGCACACCATATTGATAACAATTATTAAACAATTCCCCAAAAGTATACATCAAGTTCCAACAATATCACAAGGCAAATGCACTTGAAACTAGAAATTCATGTCAAATTGGAAATTCATGCGGTAGATCCTGAAAGACATCTGCAAATTCATCAAATGAACTGCAGCACTATGTTGTTGTTGGTTTCTATGCCTCTACACATGCATGTTCAATCCCTCCATCGAATCACATTGGGGAATGAAACATTGTTCACCCTTAACAAACTCTTTTGTTATTTTGTTTGTGGAAACCAACTTGTATGCACTGGGTTGCAGCACTATAACTATTAGTAGCTAATGTCATTCCTCAAATTTAAATTACAACTTAGCAAACTATTTTGTAATTTTGTTTGGGGACTATCAGCTTGTATGCACTAGGTTGCAACACTCTAGTAACTGTTATTATCTATTGTCATTCCTCAAATTTCAATTATAGCTTGTTCATATTTCTGTGTGCCCTAACTTATCATTCAAAGTACTTTATTATTTTTTCAACTGAACATTATGGTAGAATTTTAGCATCCTTTGTAGCTTAGCTTGTTTTTCTTATCTACCACTCATTATATATTGGTGAAATGCCTTTTGTATTTCTAGGGAAATACTACAACTCATACATGAGCACCTTGTAGATTTGGGACTCCTAGATTCAAAAAAAACTCTGTTGAAGGAGGCACCTCTAGCACCAAAGTTGACTCAAATCATGACCTTGTCCTCAAACTTGTCTTAATTATTATGTCATCTTGTTCACCTCTCATGTTCCTCACGATGAGTTTAAAGACAAATTTGTAGGACAATTTGATTGCATGTATGCTCTCAAAAGGTTTCTTGATATATACACACCCACGGAGATCACAAATGAAAAGTATTGTATTAATAATTTAATACTCAATGATCAAGAAGTGGGTACAGTTTACTTAGCTCTGAGAGGACTGAAATACATTGTTGGAATTCTTAACATGCTCTTGCGTCATTAATGGTTATTGAAGTGTCCACTAACAATATGAATGTTATCATTCTTGATGTTGAGAAAGAGCTACCTAGGAGGGAGGAACTGGTATTTCTCCCTAAGTTGGATTCATGAGTAGATGAACCTCAATATGATACCAATGACAAGTGTGATGTTCTCAAGTGTGATGTTACTCTACTTTTTTCATATGTTTTGCATAGTAATTATGATTTTAGGTGTCTTTCACGTACTCCACATTTTTCATATGTTTTGCATAGTAATTATGATTTTAGGTGTCTTTCACTTACTCCACATTTTTCATATGTTTTGCATAGTAATTACACCGCATGTTTTATATGTCTTGCATAGTAATTATGATTTTAGGTGTCATTCACTTACTCCACATTTTTCATATGTTTTGCATAGTAATTATGATTTTAGGTGTCTCTCACTTACTCCACATTTTTCATATGTTTTGTAGAAAACATATAAATGGATATGTAAACTTGATGTCCCACCGCCATTTCTTTTGCCACCCACTCTTGATTCATTCTGCATGAATTTCACTATGCAACCGTCTTAGATTCTCACTGTGTTTTCCCTCAATTAGTTTCTCAATTCAGTATGACCCACGCCCATTGTCCGAGGAGTGTTGCCAACGGTCTTGAGTTTCAACCTGGAAACACTCCTCGGATGGCGGGCGTGGGTCATACTGAATTGAGAAACTAATAGAGGGAAAATGCAATGAGAATCTGAGACAGTTGCATAGTGAAATGCATGCAGAATGAATCAAGAGTGGGTGTCGAGAGAAATGGTTGTGGGACGTCGTATGAGAGGAAATGGCGATGGGAATTGATTGATAAGGTCAAATTAAATTCGCATGGTGGTAATAAACTACACTTCTGTCTTCCATTGTCAGCTGCACTTCAATCTTGAAGGTGGTAGCCTTGGGACTAGACATAGGTAGCAGGTTCGAATTTCCTTAGTTTAGTTCGTACCCTGTTATTTTTTCGATGCAAATTATATGTTTTCTTTAATTTCCTTTGTCAGGACGCAGAGACAACCATAAAATATCATATGTGTCAAGATGCAAAGAGTACTAAGAGACAACAAGTGTACTTTTAGGTCAGCAGTGGCATCAACATTGAAAATGGTTTCCATCCAAACCTATCAAGTGTACTTTTAGGTCAGCAGTATTCTTGTCTTAGAACTGTAGCAGCTGTTTGGCCATTTTCACCCTGTAAATTGAAGGATTCCTGCAAACAAAAACCACTATGTTACGTGAACTTCTTTCAAGGATTTTTTACATTTGCTTCTAAGATCTTTTAGGGCTTTGTTACATTTGCATCTAAGATGTTCCAAAGTAAAAATGGCCAAACAACTGCTATATTTCTAAGACAAGAATACTGCTGACCTAAAAGTACACTTGATAGGTTTGGATGGAACAAATTACCATGGAAATCCTCTTTATCTTCATTCTTGAGTTTTGAGAAAATCAGAGATATATGAAACGATGCTTTATGATTGTTCGTCTTCACAACCGCCTCTTGAAATCAAGGTAAGAAATGGTTTAATGATTCAGTGTAGTAAATGGTTATCTTTATTGAATGAATGTGTTCACTAAATGAATGTGTTCACTAAATGAATGGATGGTTTATTGAATGTTATCTTTTATTGAATGAATGTGTTGATAGAATGAAACATTAGTTTAATGGATTTTAGCCTTTATTGAATGAATGGTAGATGTTTGCTTATGATGAAATATGCATGAATTTGCACATAATTTGTTTTTCAAGTACATGCATTGGGTATGGGGAATTGAGAGTGATGTGAGGGGGGGGGGAGCATAAGAGCTTCCACCACGTGGTTGGCCCTGTTTAGTAGAGAATATTAATTTATTCTCGAAATAGAGAGGAGCTCAATAATGAATGGCAGCGATGCTGCCTTTTTACAACCCACTCCCGTGTCATCTAAAATTTGGCAATTTTTTGGAACTTGTTGTGATGTTTGTTTGCTTCTGATCATAACCAATTTCGAGTTTCCACAACTTCAAAGGATGAGTAAATGATGCACTAGAACCAATAACTTTAACCTTCTCTTTAATTCCTTGGAATCTCCTTGAGAATATTTGAATGAGATATGTCTCAAATACTCTAGATATATTTGAATGAGATATGTCATGTGCAATTAGTAGCATCTTACAAATCTTTTGTAGTTTCCACCATATTGTTTTCAGAATCTCCATTTCCCTATATTGGATTGTATCAACAATTTTTATTGGAATTCAATGATGTGAAGAAGCAATTATAATAGCTCTTGGAGAAAGGAGTCATATATATAACCGAGTGTTTCACCTTATGGGTTGTCTATCATCATAGTGCTTAAGCAAGATGAATGTTTGTGAATTTGTACTGACTACCGAGTAGTGAATGAGATAACCATCAAGAATCAATATATATTTGCCACATACTAGATCTCCTCTACAAGACTTCATTTCTAAACAACACTCAATGGAATGAAACTACAAATAATAGCATGCATCTAGAACCAAAAACCAAGCAAAGGTTGATTTATGCATTGATATAGAGAGGTGGCACTAGGCACACAATATGGAGAAACAATGAGTTAGAAAAAACATTTGGACCAAAGTACCAAAATGGTTATTAATAAAATTTATAAAAAAAAAAAATGGTTCGATCACTATCTTCAATTTGATGGATGGCATGATCACGATCACAAATTAATAGTGTATTTGTTTTTTAAATTACATATAGCCATTAGATTTCCGACTCTACATATGAAGATATCTGACGTTCATGCCACACCACCGACGGCCACTGTCATCGGATACCCAACTCTCCCACCCTGACGTCCGACGTTCTTGCCAAACCTCCGACGGCATAGAACATTGGATATCGACCATCTTAACATGGAACTGTCGTCGGATATCCAACTTACTATTCGATGGACGAGGTGTCGGATATCCGATGGACAGTTAAGATGTTGGATTGTAGCCAAAATCCAACCGACCTTAAAAAAAGGTGGGATTTTTTGGATAGTCGACAACAAGATGTCGAAAATCGGACATGTATGCTGTCGGATTTTGGGGTAAAAAATGCTAGTGAATAAGAACCATTTTATCTATTGCTTCATCTTATAAATGGGGAATATACCAAATGGATGTTAAAAGTGTTTTTGTAAATGGTGATCTTAATGAAGATATTTATATGCAACAGCCTCCTGGTTTTATTAATGATGAATCATCAAGTTTAGTATGTAAATTAAACAAGTCTTTATATGGTCTTAAACAAGCACCTAGGGCATGTTATGATAATTGATGCATATTTCTTGAATAATGGTTTTAAGCATTGTATATCTGACCCTAACCTGTATGTTAAGCATGTTGATGTAAATATCATTGTTATTGTTTTATATGTGGATGATCTTATTATCACTGGCAGCCAACCTGTTCTCATTCGAAATATGAAAAGTGACCTTCATAAGTAGTTTGAAATGACTAATCTCGGTATATTCCACTATTTCTTGGGTCTTCAAATTTGGCATCTGGAAGATGGTATTTTTCTCTTTCAACCAAAGTATGCTATAGATTTATTGGCTTGTTTCCACATGAGTGATTGTAAACCTGCTCCTATGCCTTTTTAGTCTAGTGTAAAGTTAATTGTTGAGTGTACTACTCCTCTTGTTGATGCTACTCTTTATCGTCATCTTGTCAGCAGTTTGATATATTTAACTCACAACAGATGAGATCTCTCTTTTGTCATCAGTATGGTTTCACCGTTCATGCATTAACCTCATGAAAGTCATTGGAAAGAAACAAAGAGGATTCTGAGATATTTACAGGCGACATTGTACTATGGTGCTTTTAGTAATATAGTTTTGCTTTCTGGTTATACAAATTATGACTGGGCAGGTGACAGTTCTGATCGACGGTCAACTGCTGGTTATATATTTCGACTTGGTTTAGGTTCGATTTCTTGGTCCATCAAAAAGGTGAAGACTCTTTCTTTGTGAGGAACCTGCAACAATTAATTGATAAAATGCACAATATATGAGATCACAAAATATTTTATTGATCGCAGACCACTTCGAGGGGGAAACCTCCTTTGAGCAAGCTCAATACAAATAACTTCATGATGCCTTCACTGGCCTCAACAAACACTTATATACTAAGTCTAGGTGCCAATACTATGGTTCAAAACCATGGGCCAATACAAAGTATGGATCAACAAATACTACGGGATGACTTACAAAGCATATGCGTCCAACAACAATAATACAAACTATGGATCAAAAAATACTATGGGATAACTTACAAAGCATATGCATCCAACAACAATATACTAACAAAGTAAAGAGAAGGGATGACACAGGTTCCTAACATCCCCTCCCCCTTAGAAAAAACTTTGTCCTCAAAGCTTTAGATATGGAAATTGTTGCTAAACTTGAAGGAGTGGTTCCCATGTAGCATCCTCTAGATTGCATTCTGTGCCACTGAATTAAGACCTTTGTGATAGAGCAAGAGTGAAGTTAACGAGTGTGCCAATTGAGGACAGCCTCCGGCTCCAAAAGGATGGATCCTTCATTATCCAGTTCTGGTAAAATAGTTTGTCCTCTAATGTTGGTGCCAAGAACTTTCTTCAGACAAGAGACATGAACTACTGGATGAATGCAGGAAGAAGGAGGAAGTTCCAATTTATAAGCAATGGACCCAATGTTTTGAAGAATCCTATATGGCCCATAGAACTTTGGAGAGAGCTTATGTTTCCTTCTAAGTTTCAAGGAGTATTTCTTGTAAGGATGGAGACGAAGAAAAACCATATCACATGCTTGAAAAGTGTGCTTAGAACGGTGTTGATCGGCTTGTTGCTTCATGCAATTTCTTCCCATGTGAATATTTTCCTACAAAATGCGAAGAATTTGATCGCGGTTTCGAAGGACCGTGTCAACTGCCTGAACTTGTGAACTGCTGGGGGTGTATGGAAGAAGAATTGGCGGTGCCTGACCATAGACTGCTTCATATGGAGTCATTTTAGAGGCAATGTGGTAAGAGGTATTGTACCACCATTTAGCGAGAGGGAGCCACTTTTCCCACTGATGTTTTTGTTCAGAGGTGAAGCAACGAAGATAAGTTTCCAAGCATTTATTGATAATTTCAGTCTGACCATCTGTTTGTGGGTGGTACCCTAAACTCATCTTTAGTTTGCTTCCAGTGTGAAAAAAGAGTTCTATCCAAAAATGACTAGTGAAAGTCGCATCACGATCTGAGAAAATGGAAGAAGGGATTCCATAAAGATGAAAGATCTGGTCCAGGAAAATTTGAGCAAAGGAGGAGGCTGTATAGGGATGTCTGAGAGCGAAAAAATGACTATATTTGGAGAGGTGATCAACCACAACCAAAATCATTGTCTTCCCTCCATATTTAGGAAGCCCTTCAATAAAATCCATAGAAATATCTGTCCAAATCCGGGTAGGGATGGGAAAGGGTTCGAGTAATCCCGGAAGGAGCATCGTTTCACCCTTATTGCACTGGCATGTATCACATTCACCCACCATCTATTGAATTGTCCTTTTCATTCCCTACCAAAAGAATGTACGCCGTGCCTGCTCATACGTTTTGAGGAACCCAGAGTGCCCTGCAGATAGAGAAGCATGGAGTTCATAGAAGACATCCTGGTGAAGATATGTGCTCTGGGGAAGCACCAGATGACCCTTGTATCTCAGAGAAGCACCATCCCAAGAGTAATGTGGTACAACAGAAGCGTTGTTGGCCAAGAATTGGATGATTTGCGATAATGAAGAGTCATTGACATAGCCCTATTGAACAGATTGCAACCAATTTGGAATAGGCATAGAAATAGCTGAAAGATAAATTGGTTCATGAAATGTGCGAGAAAGAGCATCCGCCACAATATTGTCCTTACCCTTCTTGTAAGTGATCTCATAGTCATAACCCATGAGTTTGATAACCCATTTCTGTTGTGCTAGAGAGGATACATGTTGTTCCAAGAAATATTTTAGACTCCACTGATCAGTCTTGATGCAAAAATGATTCCCTAATAGGTATGGTCGCCACTTCTATACTGCATGCAAAATAACCATCATTTCTTTCTCATATCTAGAGGCAGATAAATTCTTACCTGAAAGGGGTTTGCTGGTGAATGAAATGGGATTTTCATCTTGAAGGAGAACAACACCAAGTCCATTTCTGCAAGCATCACTCTCAATAGTGAAGGGCTTGGAAAAATTGGGCATAGCTAGAATAGGTGTAGTACGCATAGCTTATTTCACTTTGTCAAATGCACACTCCATAGCAGTTGTCCATGTAAAAGAATCATTTTTTGATAGAGTAGTTAATGGAGCTGCAATCTTCCCATAATCCTTTACAAACTTGCAGTAGTATCTAGTCAACCCCAAAAAACCACAAAGGCTCTTGAGTGTCTGAGGATGCGGCCAATTGTTCATGGCAACAATTTTGGCAGGATCCATGCAAACCCCTTGTGCTGAAATAATGTGCCCAAGATACTCTACTTCCTTCTGTCCAAAAACACATTTAGACTGTTTGGTGTGGAGATGATGGTCAGAGAAAAGTTGCATTACAAGATCCATATGCTAGAGATGTTCAGCCCATGTTTTTTCTGTAGATGAGGATATCATCAAAGAAGACCCGAATGAATTTCCACAAGTAGGGACGAAATATTTGATTCATCAATGCCTGGAATATGGAAGGAGCATTAGTGAGTCCAAAGGGCATGACCAAAAGACCATAGTGGCCATCATGTGTGCAGAAAGTTGTTTTAGGGATATCATCCTCATGAACCTGAATTTGATGATACCTAGAACGAAGATCCAACTTGGAGAAAAATTGAGCACCATGAAGCTCATCAAGAAGCTCATCAACAATAGGAATTGGAAACTTATCCTTGATTGTGAGGTGATTAAGTGCTTGGAAGTTAATGCAGAGGCACCATGACCCATCCTTTTTGTGAACAAGAAGAACTGGTGAAGAAAAGGAACTAGTGCTTGGGTGAATAATACCTTGCTTCAGTAAGTCCCGAACGAGCATTTCAATCTCTGTTTTTTGGTGAAATGGGTAGCGATAGGACCTGGTGTTGGGAGGAAATCTTCCAGGAAGGAGCTGGATACGATGGTCCTCTGGCCTTGAAGTTGGCAATCCCACTGGTTTAGAAAACACAATTGTATATCGATCCAGAATTTGTTGTAGATCCAAGGGGGTAGTGGAGACCGCTGATGGTTGCATCTGAATGGAATGGATCTGAGCGATGACACCATGTGAATTCTTCTTAAGGAGTTTCTCCATGCAATGTCAACTAATGATGCAGAGAGACCCTAGTTGTAAGCATGTCAATGTGTGTTTTTTTTCATTGGGGGAAAACTGCATCCAAAGTTCAGCAAAATGCCATAAGATGGGGCCAAGTGTGCGTAGCCAATGAGTGCCCAAAACCGCATCACATCTTCCTAAGGTCAAGAAAAACATCTCAAAGCACAGGTTATAATCTCCCACAGAGATAAACACATTGTGACACTTCCCTTTGCAAGGTAAGGTGCCTCCATTGGCAACCATGACTTCAAAGTTGGAGCATGGATGGACAAAACAATCAGCTTGTTTGGCGATCTGAGGGTCAATGAAGTTATGAGTGCTACCAGAATCAATGAGTATTGTAAGAAGAACCTTCTTGAAGTAACCCCTGACCCGCATTGTTTGGGGGTGGTGATTCCGGCTAAAGCATGGAGAGATATATTTGGCTAGTCGTCCTGAGATGGAGGGTCAATAGGCGGCACCTAAATGTCAACCTGGTCATCTATTGTATCTGGAGCTTCTTCACCAATTTTAGAGGGAGGCAGAGAATCCACATCCAAGAGATAGAGTTTTTTCTCAACACATCTATGTCCCCGAATGAATTTCTCATCACAATTATAACAAATCCATATTTCTCTGCGTACTTGCATCTCTATTTCAGACAAATGCTTGATAGGAGTGTTAGGATATTCCTATACTCCATCCTAGTCCTACCAGCATTTTCATTATTTTGCATTTCAATCATGCATGCATTTTTGCATGCAGGAATGCAATTGCATGCATCCCAGTCATCAAGTTGGTGTCTCCCAGCACCTAGAGCTTAGTTTACTAGCCTCGGGAGCCCGTTTATGCTCAGTTCTAGCCCTCCTAGTCAGTAATGTGCCCTCCTTTCACCTACCACATGAGAAAGGCACCCTCCCTCACCTACCACCAGTGATTTGTGGATCTGTTCCTTGATTTGAGGACATATTAACTAGTTTACTGACCGAGACACTCCAATGGACCTCGTGAGCCTAGATTGCCAGTTCTGACTCAAGTCAGCTCCTCTTGTGCCCTCCTTTGAGCCTCTTTCACTACAGTAGTGCACCATGCATGTGTTACACCTACTACATTCAATTAGACTCAGTTTTCCACCTGGTTGACAATCACTTTTGTATTGATGACACTCCACTGATGATGATTAGGACTCCTAGTGGTGTATTGTTGAGACTCCACTGATGATGATGATGACTCCTAGTGCATATAAGTCATGCCTATGCATGCTAATTCGAATTGCCACCTTGGCATTTGAATCCTCTCCACCATTGTATTATTTATTGTTCATATTATGATTAATGAATTAGAGTGTGATGTTATTCTCCTTCTATCTGAGTTCTATTGTATCATAATTATGTTGCTCTTTTACACTACATTGTCCACTCTTCTTCTATTTTCCTGCTTAATCTTTCTTGTGAGGTATACATTAGCTCTTAGATCTATTGTGAGGATTTTCACATGGTATCAGAGCCTGTTGAGAGTATTTTCTATCTACATTCCTGAGATTTTTTTGCAGGTTATTATCGAGATTTCGAGTGCAGTAGTTTCTGCACTTTTGCAATAGTAGCAGTTGCAGATATTTTCTATTGTTTTTTGCAGGTCTTCTAAAACCGCTTCCATGAATCTGGAAGGAATTCCTCCTCTTTCTCCATTCAACTATGATGATTGGAAACCAAATATGATAGCAGATTTGAAGAGACATGGTCTCTTTGATTATTGTTTTGAAAGAGAGTTTGAATCCTCTGGAGAAGAGAATGATTGGTTAAATGAAGGTGACAGAGCCTATGTAGGAATGATGTATGCTATGTCTCGTTGCATGGTAACCCATTTCCTTTCTGCTAAATCTCCAAAAGAGTTATGGGCCCATCTTGATGAAATATTTGGCCAACAAAATGAAAGGATTGGTCCAAACCATTTCGAGAGCAATCCTAGTGATGCATTCACCCTCCTTGATGGTATCTATGATCATGAATCAGTATCAAACATATCTCATAATGAAGTTGTCCACAAAGAAGAAGAACTTGCAGATTCTACACTCATGCTCTCAATATTTTCTATTTCGAATTATGTGCCATCTCACACTCTAGAAACTGCAGAGGTTCCTAAATCCTCTCTAGCACAAGAGTCTGTTGGTTTGTATAATGATGATCATATGAATGTTTCAGAGGTTAAATCAACAATTGGAGGTAATGCATTCGCTCTCCTTGATCACTCACCTCTTATGTACTACTATAAGATCATTTGTACATGCTCTCAGAAGTTTATTGAAGATGTAGGGCATTGCCATTTGCTTGGGATAATTTCTCATGCATTTCATGGTTTTGATCTCACCTCTAATGGTTCAAAGAAGATCTCAAGAAACCATTTTTCAAGTCTTGGATCTGATTTGGATTCCAAGCAATCACTATCATGTGATGGTTCAAAGGAGAAAACAAAAGACTATCTCCACATTCATGGATTTGATCCTACCTCAGCTGATTCAAATCACAGGTTCCAGGATCATCCTCATACCTCTAGATTTGTTCTCATCACATTTGATCAAAAGAGCAAGTACAAGCACATGCTTTTTGAGCATGATCCACTTCTTCCCAAGAAGAAGACAACTCTAGACATATGACCAAGCATCACACCTGCTTGAGTTTGGAGCATTTATTTTGGTGTGCCCTATAGTCTATTTTGAGGGGGGGTATTTTTCCCATGAGGTTTTCCCCATTTCCTCGGTTTATGGACTGTTATTTATTATTCATTGTATTGGGTAACCTTTGGTCTCAGTTACAGAGGCTCGGAAGGGATTAAGAGGGGGTGTTAGGATAATCCCATACTCCATCCTAGTCCTACTAGCATTTTCATTCTTTTGCATTTCAGTCATGCATGCATTTTTGCATCCAGTCATGCAATTGCATGCAGGCATGCAATTGCATGCATCCCAGTCATTAGGTTGGTGCCTCCGATCACCTAGAGCTTAGTTTACTAGTCTCGGGAGCATGTTTCTACTCAATTCCATCCCTCCTAGTCAGTAATGCACCCTTCTTTCACCTACCACATGAGAAAGGCACCCTCCCTCACCTACCACCAGTTACACTTTAGTTAGTTGAGTGATTTGTGGGTATGTTCCTTGACTTCAGGACAAATTGACTAGTTTACTGACTAAGACACTCCAATGGACCTCCAATGAGCCTAGATTGCTAGTTCTGACTCTAGTCATCTCCTCTTGTGGCCTCCTTTGATCCTCCTTCACTACATTAGTGAACCATGCATGTGTTACACCTACTACATTAATTTAGACTCAGTTTGCCACCTAGTTGACAGTCACTTTTGTATTGATGACATTCCACTAATGATGATTAGGACTCCTAGTGGTGTATTGTTGACACTCCACTGATGATGATGATGACTCCTAGTGCAGATAAGCCATGATGATGTAGGCTAATTCGAATTTCCACCTTGGCATTTGAATCCTCTCCACCATTGTATTATTTATTATTCATATTATGATTAATGAATTAGAGTGTGATGTTATTCTACTTCTATCTAAGTTCTATTGTATCATAATTTTGTTGCTCTTTTACACTGCATTGTTCACTCTTCTTCTATTTTCCTGCTTAATATTTCTTGTGAGGTATACATCATCTCTTAGATCTGTTGTGAGGATTTTCACAAGGAAATGGTCGAGGAGCTGGCGGGATGGGAGGTCATTGAGTACCCATATTTTTGAAGGGAACAAAAGTAGGTTTGGAGCGCTGTTCGGATGCAATCTTGTCTTTTTCCAACTTAGCCAACCCTAGGGCTTCCATCATTGTGTTGGGATAGAACATTTTGACCTCAAAGCAGATGGAATCCTTTAGACCACTGATAAAACAACTCCTATAGAAGTCATGAAGAAATCCTTCGGTGTGGTTGGCGAGTTTCTCAAATTCAGTTTGATACTCTCTCACAGTGCCAATTTGGTGAAGTTTAGTGAGGGATCCTGTGAAGTCATCAAAAGCACTAGGACCAAATCATTGCAAAAGGAGCTGGAAAAAATATGGCCATTTTGGCTCTTCATGAGCCTTGATGTACCAACGGTACCATTGAAGAGCTTCCCATTCCAAATGAAAGGATGCAAGTCAAACTTTGTTGACATCAAAAGTATTATATAGACTGAAATATTGTTCTGCCTGATAGATCCATCCAGTCGGATCAGTACCATTGAAGTGAGGAAAATCAAGCTTCGGACCACGGAAATTGCTGAAAAAAGAGAACCCAATGTCTGGAAAAGACTCAAACTATCATTTATTGTTCATGGATGAATGCTCAAGATGGAGGCCGAGAAATTTTGCATCCATATCCTGGAGTTTGGTTTTGAGGGATGCAAGTTCTTCCTCCATGGTTTTTTCTCCTACGTGGGTGAAAACCATAACTAGGAGTTTTTTTTTTTTTTTAGTGGGTAGATAAACAAAGACAGAAACTGTTTTAGTAAAGCAAAATATGGATTTGGGAAAAAAATTGATGGGTAATGTGGGTTTGACTAGGATTTGGACACTTTCAAATGGACAGGGAAGCAGAAAAGGGGGATTGAAGAAGTAGGGTGAAAGAATGAGAAAATTTGGCAGAGAGGGACAAAGAAGAATAAATAAGAAATGAACACTATGGAAAAATTTGAAGGCTATTGGGTGAAAATCGAAGAAGTTATGGCAAACCCTAAAAATAGACAAATGTGAGATTTCTAGTGTTGGGAAGTGGAATTTGGGATAGGGTCCTCAGGAATGAAATATGAAGAATGGCATTGCAGGGGTGTCACGATGGATCTGCAACGCCGTGGAAGTGATCGGTAACAGTTCTAGACAACTGAAAATAGATATGGACCCCAGGTATGCTGGACTTACTAACTATTCAAGGGATTCACTCGGCCACCAATGTCATCTAACGACTTTTGTATCGGGGCAGTACCCTTCACTCCACGGCTCAGGTAAAACTAATAACCGCTTTTCCACAAACGACAACTCCTGATTTACCTCACGGGTGGGAACTAGTCAATCAGGTAGGGGTCATTGCACTTTTCGCTAGCACGTTTTCTTAATGGGCCAGCTACTTCGGAGTTCCTGTGGTACTCCTCACAATGAGTTTTAAGGCTTATTCCTAAGTACTTCCCATAGTTAAGTGGATAGGGATTATTCCCAGATCCGAACCTGCAACAGATGCAAAAATAATTTGGCAGAAATTTCACCCAACAAGCCCAAGAAAGTGCTCTAAAACCAAATGTGAGGAGCATGCAACAATTAATTGATAAAATGCACAATATATGAGATCACAAAATATTTTATTGATAGCAAGCCACTTCGAGGGGAAAACCTCCTTTGAGCAAGCTCAATACAAATAACTTCACAGTGCCTTCATTGGCCTCAACACACACTTATATACTACATCTAGGCACCAATACTATGGGTAAAAACCATGGGCCAATACAAACTATGGATCAAAAAATACTATGGAACGACTTACAAAGCATATGCATCCAACAACAATAATACAAACTATGGATCAACAAATACTACGGGACGACTTACAAAGCATATGCATCCAACAACAATATACTAACAAAGTAAAGAGAAGGGTTGACATGGGTTCCTAACATTCTTTATCTTCGTGTGAAGCAGAGTATAGAGCAGCCAAAGAAGCAGCAAATGAAGCAGTTTGGTTATGACATGTTCTCACTGATCTTGGTTTAGTTCCGAAATCGTCCACTGTGTTGAAATGTGACAATCAGGATGCAATTCAACTTGATTATAATACGGTATATCACTCCAAGACAAAGCATCTTGATCTTGATGCTTATTACATTTGAGGTCTCATTGCAAATGATGTTCTTTCTCTTGAGTATTGTCCTACTGAGCAGCAAGAAACCGATATCTTCACCAAATCCTTAACAGCAACGAAGTATGAGCATCTTCGTTCCTTACTGGGGATGAGGGAAGTTGTCATCAAGAGAGAGCAGTAATGACTCCTTCCTTCCTTTGTTAGTGGGATTTTCTCCCAGTCATTATTAAGGGGGAGTGTTGGAATATTTTATATTCCTTCGAAGGTAATAATGTCTTTGTATTATGTCGGAAGATATCAACAATCTTATCTAGAAGAATAATACATTTATCCCATATTCATTATGGTAAAATATACTCTTGATATTCAATCTTATCTAGAAGAATAATACATTTATCCCATATTCATTATGGTAAAATATACTCTTGATATTCATTATTATATAAAGATATGTTATTATGGAGAATTATATTATCCCACATGTAATATGTGAGAGTAATTCCTCCTCATCCCTTAGTATATAACAGAGTCAAGGGATAGTCACATCACTCATCATGATAGATACTTTCACAAGTATTGCTATATTGTATTGGGTTTATTGGAATTTCTCTCTGTAAGATTGGAGGAGATATTCTGGAGATAATAGAATATTACCTTCCCGTGGACGTAGCTCAATTGGGTGAACCATGTATATCTAGTGTACTCTTTTCTCTTGCTCTCTTTCTCTTCTTATTTATTGTGATATGTTATTGTTTGCATATATAGGTAAGTTAGCTTAGTTAGATCCATATCTCTGACATATACTCCATTTCCTTTGTGTTGTTGATCAAAGCTTAGAGCACGCCGACGTTGTTCTCTTGTTCTAGTTGCAATGTTTCTATACCTGGTAGATCTTAGGACCTTACTGTGAGATCCACTAACCTAGTATCTCACTCGTCGATCATAAAACATATGACAGTGCATATCACGAATCATAGGCACTTGGGTCACCACTTTCATTGATTCACACGTTAATTGGTTTTTGATTTTCATCTTCATCACCTTGGTCTCTTATGCTTAATACTTGGTGACTCATCCTATGGTTGTTTGGATATATGGTCTATGATATGAAACGATCTTGCTTACCTCTTGCCATATGACCGTTCAATTGCAAAGTTTGCCAAAAATGACGTTCCGTTTAAAATATTTGCATCCTGTAAGTTACTGTCGACTATCCTACAACTGTCACGATGTTACTGGGTAGTTGGATACTTATATTTTGGTATTTGAGAGTTTTTTACATCATATAAAGTAGTTTTCCTTTTTTTTGTGTGTGCAAAACTTGGTAAATAGAATAATATATTATATGTTAAGAATTAGGTCGAGAAATCTTGGGTTGTAGAATAAAAAGGAGAGAGTATATGTATGGTTTAATATATATATTCCTTTTTTAGAATTTTGTTTATGTATGAATTGTGTTATGAAGAATTAATACATCCTTGTATCCTATACGTATGGTTTAATTCATTGAACTATATATATATATATATATATATATATATATTTGTCGAGAGAGAGAGAGAGACAGAGAGAGAGAGTACATATATTATGTATCCTAGACTATTACAGATAAAAAATTCCTATGCCTCGGGGTCAACCACAACAGACAGATGACTACCAGAAATCAACTCAATTCCCAATGCATGCTATATAGATGTAAATGCTAAGAAGTGGAATAGAGACCAAACTTCAACTAGACATTTGATGTAGATCCATGTTGAGCTTTCCAATCACCACACTTGAACCTGCAACTTAGTCTAAAAAATAAACACAAGCAAGTGCATATGATATATGAAAGTTGTTAGCATAAACAATAGCATAGTCCATTATATATGTAAGCACATGTAACCAATGATAATAACCATTCACAACATCAATTAAACAAGAAAATGAGTATTTCTATTAATGTAAACAAGAAGTACATGATACAACCTCTTGTCAGAAACTCATCTGAACTGAAAACTAGGTCTCCCCACTTGTGTCTCCATCACTTCGATCCCCCATGCAATGGAAAGATCAACATATGGAAGAGTTTGGTAGGTGAACATAAAGGGTTCACAACAACTAGGATGAATGGATGTAGACTCAAGCTATGGAAAAAATCCAATAGATTTTCGATGCTCTCTCCTTCCTCCCCTTCCATGCACTATAAGACCTCAATATATAACCCTCCAAAGGTAGGTGAAAGGTCGAATCGAGTCATTTCGAGATACATGGAGGGCCAAAGGTCATAATGGACGCTTTTTGTAGTAAGAAAATATAGTTTTTACTATCATTTACCATTTAAATCGATGTACACGAGCTATAGTGGTACAATCTACGTATGCGCGAGTTGCAGTCAAGCAACTCACGTATAAGAACAAAAATAGGGAAACAAGGGTTCCTGGAGGACAAAAAGTGGTTCTAAGTCAATCAAATGAATAATGGAGGCCAAAGAGTATAAATGCTCACAAGGTGGCAAAACACGCTGTAACAGATGCCCCCTAATGTGTGAGGTCAAAGAAGGTACTACGATGGATGAAATACATCATAAATCTCAAAAGTAGAGTTATGGAGACACAAATGGAAGGAGTATCCCACTAGTCATAATAAAATGATATCTTTGAATACATATTGGTACAATACATATCAATCTGATACAATGGCCATGAATAGGCAGTATATAGTGAATACATGTCATGAGTGGTCATAGCCATGACCCAATATACAGTAAGATATGGTCTCCTGCTAAAGAGGAAACAATTGATGCAAAATGAAGGTACAAACTACTGATGTACGATATTGATCTCTCATAAGCATAATCACAATCACTAATAGCATACTAAATACCACTGAAGCCTAGGGTCTTCTACACAAATCATCTACGGTGCATACCCTATCAAGTGAATAAAGGTGTTCATGTCGAAACTGATGTGGCATCACCTGATTACCGGTCATTGATGTATACCGTTAATAGACACGAGATAACCCACCAATAATGAAAATGGTCATAAAGGTACGGAGTACATTCACCAAGTGTGAATAGAGGTGTTGAGGTCGAACACTTGATGAATCCATCGATCAGGGGACATTGATGAATTCCCAATCTGTCGATGGCGAGAGAACCTACCACTAATGACTGCAAGCCTCAAGGTACTCAACGGACTCTAAGTATCAATTCCAGAATAAAGGAGATGAAGTTGATGAAATGAAACTCGCTGGAAGGAGGACATTAATGGATCCCTCATCAACCAACACAAGGTAACAACTACACTAAAATATTTGGAAGAAATCAAGATAACAGATCGAACTGTATGGGATGGACAACATGTAATAGTCAAGAGATATGAAAAGTGGTCAACTCTGGTTTCAATACTTCCTTTGAATAAGAGCATGATCAGATGGATAGACTCAGGCAACATAGACTCAAGTACTAGATGATATCAATACTTTGTGACGCGGGAGGAATCAACAAAGGATCCATAATGATTGGAAGCTTAAAGATCCAGTGGAGTAAGATATGAGAAACGAGTATAGCTCCTAAGGTCCTACTAATGTCCCAACTCATGATGAATGGAGTGGAGATGAATTCTCTGTTCAAAGGTGACATGACAACTGCCAAGAAGAAGTAGTAAATATTTTCCTGTCTGAATTTTTAGTTATATGATTTTTTGGTCTTTTTCATGTTATGAAAGCTTGAAAAAGAATTAAATTGCTTATAGTACAACAAGTGAGGGAATGAGTATCAAGTGCGAGCAAACTAGTTCCAAGCAGTTGAACATACCTGTGATCAATTCAAGGAAACATGTGCAAGATGTGGACACTCGGGGGGGTGTTCCCTCAAGGTAAAGGGTCATCAATCTGTGAAAGATAAATGGAGGCTCTGCTTGGATTGGAGTGCATAGACATATGGCTAAAAAGTGCAAAAAGCGGAAGCCGACACAAGGCTCAAAAAGGAAAGCAGGATAATGTAAAGCAATCACAACTCGACATAAATGGGGATCCCTCATGGGAAATGGCCATAATAAAATGAAGTAGAGTATGATTATTCATCACAATGTCATGGCCTGACTACAAAGGACTCCTAATCCTAAGGAGAAACAACGGCATGGGCACCAAAAGACATAAAATGATCTAACTAGGGAACCCATGGTCAGACAAGCCCTATCACCAAATAACGGCTCGTCTAAAGCAACATAGATGTTCCATGTCAATTAAAAAGCGGGGTCACACCTAAGTTTTATGAATGTGGTCATAAGGTCAATGCAAAAATGCAGGAAAAATGACATCCTAACCTATATGACAAGTGTAGAAAATATCTGTCGAAGGCACGAAACGGCTCAAAAATCCACTCTCGTCAGAAAAAATTGCTCAAAAAGGAATTCTACAATGACATATTAGTCCAAAATAGCTCAAAAATGGAAAACATTATAGAAAACTGGGTTTGAAAATTTATAAATAGTAAAGAGAAATTATTTTACCACACCATTTTCACTTTTCACCCAACATAGTGCTTTTGGCTAGTTTTTACCTCTGATCTTCAATCGACGATTCTGGGAGCTACGAGCGTCGGAATCACAAGCCGTCTAGATCAGGTTGGTGCTCTCATCTTTCTCTTCAATTTCATGGTTTTTATTTTTGTTTTTAGTGGTCTAATTTTAATTTTTTTCCATGGTATACACCCATAGTTTGTTATACGTGGGCTATAACTATACGGGTCACGTGCAAGGCTTCTTGTGTGCAGTCAAACCATACATTGACCCCGTATATGCTCGACTTTATACACAATAGCCTACGTACAGTGACTGTTAAGTTTAGCCTAAATTTACAAGCATGATCACTGAAAGAAACACAATCACAAGATAGACAAAGATTTACCCTGGGAAACCCTCATGGGGTAGAAAACCCAACAAAGCTTTCCTCAATATAGATAATCAACCAATACAAAGATGTAGTCCCCAAACAAGAGCTCCTTCTCCTCCTATGCAGATCTCTCTCTCTCCTATGCGCAATACACAAGTGGGTGAATGAGTGATAAGTGAGGAACACACCTCCTCTACTTATACTCATTTGCTAACTGTATTTTCACCCTAACTAGGCCGACCTCTCCTAAGAGAGTATAATAACCCCTAAACAACTAACTCAGGGCCGACCCCACATGGGATATCTAATAAACCTAGTTACCACATTCTCTCGGAGGAATAAACATCTCCAGGTATACAATAGGGTCTCCACGGAGGAATGAAACATCTACGGAATAATAAAGTACAAATATAATATTCTTAGAAGTTACAATATCTCAACAGTCCCCCTTAACGAGAAGGATGTAATAACAATGTCTGCAGGAGCAAGGAGTCATCAACTACATGATACATGATACATCTATAAATCATTGGAAGCTTTCTTTAACATCATCAGTAACTCAGCCAGTTACTAGAACATCTTCAAATCTTCAATACTGGAACATCTTTAGTATTGAGTCTTCATCTTCTGCAGCATCTGAATAGCTACAACAATATCATCATTTGGATCTTCTCAATTGACAGCACCAACATTTGGATCATCTCAATCAACAACATCATCTGGATCATCTCAATCAATAGTATCATCATCTGGATCATCTTGATCAACATCATCATTTGGATCATCTCAATCAACAGTATCATCATAGCAACATACTCTTCAATACACATGATCCAATTATGGGATGATCAATCACTCTCACTTTAAGACACCTCTCATGTCTATGGAAGATGAAATCTAGATATACTTATAGGATAATCAATCTTTATCCATTTAAGACACCTCTCATGTCTATGGACGATACAGTCCATATTTACTTACAAGATGATCAATTCTAATCCATTTAAGACACCTCTCATGTCTACGGACGATGCAGTCTTGTCACGTACATTCTGAACTAACTGTTCACGGACAATGCAGTCCTGATCCATTTAAGACATTTCTCATCTCTAAGGACGATGTAGTCCTGATCTATTTAAGACACCTCTCATGTCTAAAGACAATGCAGTCCTATCACGTACATTTTGAACTAACTGTTCAGGGACGATGCAGTCCTGATCCATTTAAGACACCTCTCATGTCTAAGGACGATGTAGTCCTGTCACGTACATTTTGAACTAACTGTTTAGGGACGATGTAGTCCTGTCACGTACATTTTGAACTAACTGTTTAGGGACGATGTAGTCCTGTCACGTACATTTTGAACTAACTGTTTAGGGACGATGTAGTCCTGATCCAGTTAAGACACCTATCATGTGTAAGGACGATGCAGTCATGTCACGTACATTTTGAACTAACTGTTCAGGGACGATGCAGTCATGATCCATTTAGGACACCTCTCATGTCTAAGGACGATGCAGTCCTGTCACGTACATTTTGAACTAACTATTCAGGGACGATGCAATCCTATCATTTACATTTTGAACTAAATATTCAAGGACGATGTAGTCCTATCACATACATTTTGAACTAACTGTTCAAGGACGATGCAGTCCTGATCCATTTAAGACACATCTCATGTCTAAGGACGATGCAGTCCTGTCATGTACATTTTGAACTAAATTTTCAGGGACGATGCAGTCCTATCACGTACATTTTGAACTGACAGTTCAGGGACGATACATTCCTCTCATCCACTTAGACAAAGTCTAAGGAGCACACATTGACTTAATCCTCAGAACAGGTAACCTCATCATCGACCTTGTTAGCACTTAAATTTTATCCCGGTTGTAAAAGAATAACACCTAAGGTAACTTATTTCAAACCAAACTTTAGGTAGAAAACTTAGCCATTTTTTCCACCAGAGAGGGCTCTCTCACAAGATATATGTAAGGGATAAAAATATATAGAAATACACTCAAAATTTCTCAAAAGGATTTACTTGGTTGAAAAGGAAACAAGAAACATTGGGCATGGAGTCAATTTTCAAATGTTTATCGTGCCAGCAAGAGATTTATACCAAACAAACTTCCACAGAGGCAAGATAGCAACCATATCACAGTAAATTTGATTTTGCAGGTGGTATAGAAAGAAATAATGACAGTCCATCAACAATGGGAATCTAACTAGGATGAATCCATTGTCAACCTTAGAGAAATAATGGATACTTAAATGCGATAAAACGAGGCATAACCAGTATGAATCCCGATTTATTTCAAACGTTCATTTAAGTATAGAAGAAGAACATAATGGAAGATATAACAAAGAAAATAGACATGCACATATAAAGATAAGGAAAAAACAGACTGTAAAACTGATCAACACATGAATCTATAGTCTCAAAAGATAGGTATTTCCACTATACGGCCTTTTATTTATCAAAAATTTGACTTCAAAACATCTCGTCTCTCAAAGAGTTTCAAACCCTTTCAAAAATGACTCTCATTGTCTTTTATACAGAATTCGAAAGAAGCTGAACATAACTGCTTCTTTTAACTAGTAACTGAAAATGTCTTAACTCAAAAGATAACTGTCTTTAAACAATAGATAACTATCTTCAAATAATATTACAAATTTAAAATAAAAGCATCATTTTGCCACTTGGCAAAAATTCTGAATGTATCTATGAATGGACAAAATATCTTGTCCTTCCATATTTGTCCACATAGTTCCATTGGTCGGCCGTCGGTAAATCTTAACTGGTCATTTCCTTCACCAGGACTCACATTTCAAGGTGACCTACATAAGAAACAAGAGGAAGATTCTCACAGGTTGAGATCAACATATTTAAAATTTCAAAGTCTTCCGCAATTTTATCCATTAAAATATTTCCTGTAAGCATATGGTCCAACTGCTGAAACTTTTTGTGATCCATTCTTATGTCAAACAATAACCTCTTATATTCATTGGGAGGAATCAATTCATTATTTTCATCCCAAAAAGCAGGGAATCCTTTGTTTATTAGTTTTTCAAATCGCTTCTTAAACTTTATTACTTCCTCTCGTATATCTCCAGCTTGAGTTTCAATATTTTCAACATGTGAATATTTTCCCAAGATTCTCCTAGCCCATGTAATGACTGAAATTCTATTCATTGCTATCAAGTCTACTTCAGTTAAACTGTTTAAGAAAGTTATTGCCCTCTGTGCTATTTCTTTTGGCTTTTTGTTTAAATTTTATCTGACTGCTCTACAACTCTCAAAGGCGTCTTTGCCTACTTTTTCTTTGACTCTTATATAATCAAGATAAGGTCTTAATTTTTCAACTTCCTTTATAATTTGATCCCATACCATATGTTTGCAACCTTGCATTGCAGCCTGTCCTGTCACATGAGCTGCCAAACCTTTATTATTATCAGTTAATTCCTAATTCCTTATTTGTAAGGTTTTAATTTCCTTATCTTTAGTCTCATTTTCTTCTTTGAGCTTCTGTATTCCCATCTTCAATTCTTTAATTTCGACCTCTTTCAAACTCACTTGGGACATGGCTTGTAAGAGACCATCTAATCCAGTTTTATCTTCATCTGTATCTGCATGCACCTGTTGCTGACCCAATTCTGTTAACTTTTTCTTTATTTCCTCCAATTGCTCTTCCAAACCAATTTTCTTTTTTTCCCAATGAACTTTTTCCTCGGTGAGTTTCAACATTTTTGTAGTAATATCCTTTACTTCATTTGACAGCTCTTCCTTTTCTTTTTCCAGTACTGTTAGTTTGGCTCCTTGGATAAGCAAAGTGTCTGGAATTTTCAGCTTTCATCTTAACATGAGAATTGTATCATCTTTTTCTTTGAGCAATTTTGTTGTTGCACCTCCCTCTTTGTTTATCAAATCTACTTGTAATCTTTTTATTTGTTGTTGTCGAGACTTATTTTCTACTTTCTCTTGTCTCAACTGGTTGTTCAATTTATCCATTAAAATTTTCAATTTGTTTGCCTTTAATATTGCTCCTAAATAATCTGAATATATAACCTCCCCTGTTTGTCTGTGCAATAAAATTTTATCTAGGGCATTGATTTTTGTCAGATCCACCTTCATCTCTGAGATCTTATCTTTAGTAACAACTGAAAATTTTTAAAAAATTTCTTTGACATTTCTACTAGTAAACAAATTCACTGCGGTGTTGGATATATTTCTAACCTTTGGAAATAAGTGACCAGTTTGTCGAGAATATTCCTGTTTATTTTGACTATGTTCATTAAATACATCCATCAGATTGTATGGTCTATTTACATCACCTTCCACTGGGGATTCTTGAATACTGTACTCCTTTACCATGACTTCTGGTATTTTGACTTCTGTTCTTCCTTCCTCTTCTGAAACTGCCATTAACTCTTGTTGTTCATCCATTTTCATTTTTTTCCCTTTTTCTGCTCCTTCACCTTCAATGTTCACTACATCCTGTATAGTTCTTTTAAACCCCACCATTGCAGTATTCATCATGCTTTCTACCTCGGCTGTTGCATCTATCAATATCATTTCTTTATCATGTGAATTTGGAATGATTTCTTCCTTATACTCCAGCCGATTGGCTCTGTCAGACATTCCCTCAATCATCTGATGATTCAACGCTTTGATGCGATGATCCGTTCTTCATTTTGATATTATGTTTAACAGATCATACTCAATAGCCATGTCTGTCTCAAAACCCATATCTTTCAATCATTTCTCTATATAATTAGCAGCGTTTTTATTTTTCACTATGAATAGGCCAAGTGTGAATGGATACTTGATATATGTGGCTTGTTTGAAAAGCAAGAAATTATTATCCTCAACAATTAACTTCTGTCTCAGGAACTCCAAAGAAAAAACCCTTAAGGTAAGAAATATTGGTAAAACATAGGGTTTATGTTTGAACCATATAATATGATCACTGTACTGTCCTTTGATAAGAACCAATCTCCTACAGCGTACTCTGCACTCAATTGCATACATGCTTGCATTTCTGGTAATACTCTAGGCAATTGTTCACCAAAAATCATTCTGTAAATCTCAGAAAGCATATGATTTATGTAATTAAACATGTTATTTTCTAATAACTTCGTGAAAATGATCTCAGGGAATTGTAACTCTTCATGACTGGACACCATGATCATTTTCATCAAAAAAGACTGAAATCTGAAATGCCTCAGAGTGGGGAAATTGACCATCTGGTCATGAATCTTCTCGATCAAGAATTCTTCAAAATTAAGTCAAGGAATTTTATTTTCATCAATCCATGACTGAATTGTGCTCATTTTATACAAAAGTCTTAACTGAAACTCAATTACATACATGTATGTATCAAACTTTAGGATTAAAGCCAACAATGTCAGAACCAGCTGGGTATTTTCATCAAATAAATTGATATCTATAGGATACTGGATATCTGAAATGTTGGTTTCTGGTTTAAGACACATAGAAAAAAATGTTTCTCTATCATCTTGAAGGGTTTCATGATAATATTCAATAACAGACGTTTCAGAAAAAATTTCAGACTCAAGGGTTTGAGAAAATTCTATTTCTAGGGCTTTAATTATGACAGCAGGCTCTATTTTGCAAACAACTCTGGTTTTTTGACTATCTAAAATAGTTCTTTCTTCTCTGGAATAATTCTCAGCACACCACGACACAAGTTCTGGAAAAGATGGGATTTGGTCCGGGCAGAAGGCCAACAAGGATGACTGATGGACTCTGTGCATGTCTATACCTTCTTCTAATAATTTAGACAACTTAAATTTAACTTCAGCGACTGGTAACCTGATTAGGGTATCATGAATGTCCCCATCTCCATCTTCTAGGGCTTCTTTAGCTTTAAAAACATCTATATCATGTAGAGTTTCCATTTAAATCGTTTCTACAAACAAATTTCCATTAAAAATGTGGGCCAGGTCACCAGACCCTACCTGTATAGACACGTTTTATCCTTCTGTCGCAATTGCTGATCTCCACCAGTCTTCAGAGCTCCCAAGGATACCGACACATAGACAAGATGTTGTTATTTGAAACCCTTTTGTTTTATATAATCCTTTTTTCTTAACTTTCTGGCAGCTTTCCGAATGTACTTTATATCCAACCGTTGATCACAATCCTTTTGAATTGATCCGTTAGATCTTGCACCCCTTTATTTCCCATGGTGGTATCTCCGATCCCAATAATGGTTTTCTTCTCTGGTTTTTACTGTGCAGATCAACCATTTTCTGACACCTGTTAGAGTGGTTTAATTGCCGCAACCGCTCTTTCTTCTATTTAGTGCGCACTTCCCATGATGCGGATGAATCTTGGCCATCGATTTTGTCCCCATGTATATCGTCCCTCCGATTTATATCAACATGTGGCGTATTCCCTTGCGCCTTCTGCACTTGCCATGTTCTATGGCCCGCTGCGTATTATCCTTTGGTGGTTCCGCACGTCGTTGTAGTGGTTTGTGATACCACTATCCCGTTGATGCAGATCAATGAGAATATGACACGTACCTGGCGGTATTATGTCTGCAACCACTCACCAACGTTTGGGCGGTGCTGGAAACCACAACAGCCATTGATCTCTATTATTGTCATCTCCACCGTTGAAACTGCACTAAGACTTAACCTCTTAGATAATTACTTTCGGACTTTGCATATGTAGGTTTTTCTTTGTTGTTTTTGTATTATGACTCTTTATTTCAACCCATCTGTAGTAAATTCACTTCTTTTGGATATTTTTGACAAATTTTTTAGGGTTTGAGTATTTTCAAATTAGTGTCAACAACTGGCTCCAACTGGGGATCCTATCCTCCCAGTGAGGTAGCAAAGAACATCGTAGACCAAGTGCTTGATCCATTGGGTTGCATTCAAACTTTTCTGCAAATCAAGGTTCATATCATTTCATTTTTTATTTTATTTTTTTGGAAAATATTTACACTGTACAAAATTTTCTTTCACCTCTGTCCTTTTAAGAGAGATAATGTTTGAGGTGTCTACCATATACTGGTCCTCCAGGAAAGAATTCTCCATTACAATTTTTTAGGGTAAATGCATTTTCCCCTTGTATCCTGCAACAATATATGGACCTTTCCACAAATGTTCAAACTTCCCATGGTGATCTTCATTTCTAGAGTCCCACTTCAAAACTAGATCATTTATCTGAAAATTCTTTTCTTTAACCTTTCTGTCAAAAGTTTTCTTCATTTTCTCCTGGTGCATTTGGGTTTTGTTGTATGCCTTTTCTCTCACTTCATGTAATTCTATCATTTGATTTATTCTCCTCTGCATATGATTTGGTTCTTCTTCGACTTCCTATAACAATTTCATAACGGGCAAACCCAAAGAAATGGGAAAAATTACCTCTGTGCCATACACCAACTGGAAAGGGGAAGTGCCAATTGCTCTTTTTGTACTGATTCTATCTGCCCACAGAGCATATTTTAATTTAGTGTGCCAAGCCCTCTTGTTATCTTCTATCAACCTATTTATGATCCTCACTAAAATTTTATTTGAAGATTCAGCCAACCCATTTCCTTGTGGATAATAAGTAGTGGAATGATTTAAATGTATGTGATATTTGTGACAAAAATTTATCATCTTTTTTTATTTGAACGTTGTAGCATTATCTGTCACTATCCTTTTAGGACATCCAAACCTGGATAAGATGTTTTCTTCTAAAAAGTTCATTATCACTATTTATGTGGCATTTCTTGTTAGAATGGCCTCAATCCATTTTGTGAAGTAATCTGTAGCAGTCAGAATCCACTTATGCTGCCTTGAAGAATTTGGGTTAATTTCGCCAATAAAATCTAACCCCCACTATTGAAAAGGTGCTTCAACTGAAATAGGTTTCAAAGGAAATGGTAATAATTCTCTTTTCCCATCAAAAATTTGACATTCATGACATTTGGTCACTTCTTTATATACATCTGAATACATGTTGGGCCAATAAAAACCAGCTCTAAGAATATTGTTCACTGTAGCCTTCCATGAATGATGTCCTCCACACATGCCTTTATGAAATTCCCCCATAATATGTTGCGCTTCATTCTCTAATAGACAATTCAACAGAATACCTCTTCGATCTTTCCAAAATAAATTCCCATCTAATATGCAGAACTTGGTTGCTTTCAACTTTACTGATCTTGCTCTGCTTTTTTCCATATTTGCAGGCACTTGAAGATTTTGCAGAACATACACAATGTCCACGTACCAGGGAGATAAAGAGAAATCTTCAATTACTTGTAAATTTGGAATGTCTTCTTTTGAAATTTAGGAAAGAAAATTCTTACCTAGAGAATCCCAATTTGTTTCTGTCATCATTTTAGCCAGACCTTGGCCTTTTATCAGCTTTGTAGGTTTAATGTCGAGATCATATTCCAATAATACTGTTATCCACTTTGCTCTTTTTCCTTCAGGATCTGGCTGAGTAAGAATATCTTTCACTACTGCTGATGGAACATGTGTTATTATATGAGAATGCATTATGTATATCCTGAAATCCTTCAATGCTTTCACTAAAGAATAAGCCTGTTTCTCCATAATGTTATATTTTAATTCTGCATCCCTCAGAATCTTACTGAAAAATGCAATTGGCTGTTCCACACCTTCTTGGTTCTTTTGTAACAATACTCTAGCTACTGTGTGTTCTGATGCATAAGTAAACATAATGAAATCCTTTGAATAATCTGGACTAATTAACACTGGTGCTTCAGTCAATGCCCTTTTAATATTATCAAAAGATTGTCTTGCTTCTTCAGTCCATTTAATTTCCTTGTCTTTCCTTAGCATTTCAGATATGTTTCTCAAAATCTCAGCAAAACTAGCAATGAACCTTCTTAACCGATTTACCCTTCCAATAAATGACTGAATTTCTTTCTTACTCGTAGGGATCCCGACCTTCTGTATGGCAGATACTCTCTCTGGTTCAATCTTGATGCCTTCTTTTGATATGATGTGTCCCAACAATTTTCCTTCTTCCATGCAAAAATGAGATTTCTTTGGATTTAAGGAGATCCCAAATCTTCTACATTTTAGAAAAACTCTTTCCAGATATTTCCAATGATCAACAGCATTCTTTGAATAAACAGTGATATCATCCATGTATACTACCACAAATTTGTCTCTTTCATCTGCAAATGCAATATCCATGGCTCTCTGAAAAGTTGCCCCTGCGTTCATCAAACCAAATGGCATTTTGGCATACATAAACGTTCCCCATGGAGTAGCAAAAGCAGTTTTCTCCTGATCTTCTGGGTGAACTTTAATTTGATTATAACCTGAGAAACCATCTAACATAGAAATTCTTTCGACTCCCACAACTTTCTGCAAAATCTGATCCATTTTCAGGAGTGGATAATTATCTTTCAAAGAGACTTTGTTCAAATTTCTAAATTCTACGCACAACCTTATTTCGGCATTCTTCTTCCTTACTGGTACTAGGTTAGCCAACCACTTAGAAAATCTCAAGGACACAATTATCTTAGCATCAAACAACTTTCTCACTTCGTTTTCTATCACTGGAAGCAACTTGGGATTTATTCTTCTCAACTTCTGTTTAAAAGGCTTTTCATCAGGTTTGATAGGAATTGTATGCTGTATAACAGAAATATCATATTCTTTTAGGTCTTCATAACTCCAGGCGAAAACATCTGAAAATCTTTTCATCACTTCCACACTTTTATTTTCTTCCTTTCTTGGTAATTTCTTTGAAAGCTTTACCAATTTGGGATCTTCTTCGGAACCTAAATTGTAATCTTTTACATCCTCAGGTTTAGGTTCTACTTTTGGATTTTTCACCACGTCATTTTTATCAAACAATTTTTCTAAAGGAATCAAGCCTCTAGGGATAACGTTATTCTTCACCTCAATTATATCCTTCCCTCCAATCCTTTGCTTGAATTTTTCTGTTTCTTCAGGGGAATCTTTTTCATCTAGACCAGCTCCAGCATCTTCTGCATCAATAGACCTGTAATTGAATTCATTTGTCATCTCTAAAAACCGTTTAATCTGTTGATCATATTCAAAAACTTGCCAGTGTTTGATATTACCTGGGATAGATGGTCTGTGTATGACCTCAATATCATATTTCCTTTTAGAAAAGATAGGGGTTTTGAACGCAACTCTCACAGTGGCCAAAGAATCTGCTACGGTGTTATTAACTCTCGGAATTGAAACAACATCATGTTCATCGAAAACTTTTTCCAATAAATCCCACACTTCATTCTTATATGACCTCATTTTAGGATGTTTGGTCTGATAAATAGCTTTTACCTAATTTATTACCAATTCAGAATCTCCAAACACTTCAATTCTTTTTGCTTTTAAATATCCCAATACATTCAACCCCAGAATCAAAGCTTCATATTATGCAACATTGTTCATACACTCAAAATTCAATTGATAAGAAAACATCAAGAATTCTCGATCGGGTGTGATTATCCATACTCCCGCACCAGCTCCTTCTCTGCTCCTAGCTCCATCAAAGTGCATTGTCCAAGTTCCTTCTTTTCTAATTTTTTCTCTTAACAGTCTTTCTCTTTCATTTTCTTTAGGTTCAATTAAATCCTCCTTTTCTTTGGATTCAACATCATTGTACAGAATACATGACCCCAAATCTGTGTCTACTGCATATATAGCATGCTTTTCGGGTTCTTTTAAATCACTTACCAAATAAGCAACCATTTTTCAGCATATAATCTTCTGTGTACCCCCAACACTGGAATAGTAGCGAAAGACATATCCATCTGCAAAGTTCCTTTTAACTTCGAGACCCATGATCTAGACAATAGCATACCAAATTTTGTTGGAATATCAGCAACTACCACGTCCATGAGAATACCTTTGGCTGGTATTTTACTGAGATTGACTATTAAATATTTTATCAACCCTAAACATTTGACTTTTCTTGAATCAAAAGAAAATAGGTCATCATATGGTCTTGTGATTTCCAATCCCAAAGATTCAACTACAAGTTTCGGCATCAGATTATGAGAAGTTCCTAAGTCTAACATACAATTATGCACAACTGTATCATGAACGTTCAAATCTACATAGAAAGGAGAAATTTCCCCCAAACTATTATCTTCCATTCTTGAACCCAAGTAGAAATTAGGAGTATCATCATATAATTCCAAAGTATCTATTTCCACTCAATTTTCTACTTGCATCATCATAAAAATTTGTTCCTTGTATTCCTTATTCTTTAATATGTCATTGAAAGGTACAGAAATCTTGACTTTTGACATTTCACTCTGTATATTTAAAGGAAACAAATTTTTATCACCTTCTTTCACTGAATCTTTCTTGTTATCTGAAATCACTTTTGGAACATCCTCGTTTTCTTTTCTTCTCATTTGTTGTTCATTCTGACTGGTGGAGGATTTATCTGTAGATCCTTTTGATTTTCCCAGTGACTCTTTTCCTTTGTCTATTATAACGTCTCTGTTTCTCATATTTATCTTTCTTTGAAGATCGTTTATAGCACTTTGGTAACCAATCTGGTATTGATCAATTTCTATCTCCAAATTACAACATTCTCCTTCTGCCAGGAACATATCATGTTCATGTTTAGTCAGATACACTTCTGAATCAAAACTTCCACAATGGTGAATATCACTCTCAGCCATCTCAATTTCAACTTCTCCAACGATATAATTTTCAGGGAAAGGAGGTATGATTGGATCTTCTTTTGCATTCCTTGGGTTCCTCTGATCTCTTGGCCTTATGGGTGGGACAAAGGGTCTCCTAAAATTAGGATTTCTGATTTGAGGTTTTGTTTGTTCTTTATTCGGAGCTTTGTTATCCACCACTAACTTGTCTAACAAATTCTCCATAGCTTTCATCATTGCTTCAAATTTTACATATGTGGAAGAAGAAGAAGAAGTTGTATTTTGATTATCTTCTTTACTTTTCTTTCGGTCTATATCTCTATGCCTCATCTTTCCAGAAGCCATCATATTAGCTTCAACTTCTACCACATCTTTCATCATTATTGCGAAAGTGGTAGATCTTCTTTCTCTTAATGTGCATGAAAAATCACCTTCAAAAGCGTCTGCATAATTTAACTTGGCTATGCCTACTGGAGGTTTTATGTCTGTAGGGATAGAGTTATAAACTTTCATAAATCTGGCAGAGAATTCTTGAGCCGACTTAAAACCTCCTTTTTTCAGATTGTTATACTGTGTCAGCATCTGTGAAGGATTTTTCTGGTCTTCCCATCTTTTGATAAAAAGAGTTGTGAAAGCATCATAATTAGGAATTGATCTTGCAGCTAAAGCTCTGAACCATTTTTTGACTTCGCCTCGCAAGCTTTGGGAAAACAACCTCATTTTTGCATCATCATAATCCACTTCTTCTAAATCAATGAAACCACTAAAGTTATCAACCTGTTGTTGTGCTGTATAATTACCCTCATTATCAAAAGTAACGATTCTCTATCCATGATTTTGAGGCAAATCATTTAAAGCATCGAGAAAAACCAATGGGGAAAATCTGGCAGCCATGGGTGGTGGATTATAAGGTGGAACAATCACTACCTATTGTTTATGACTTTGCACAGGTATTCTTTGGGCCTTGGATATTCTGGACCCAGCCCTTTCAGATTTTTGTAGATTTTCCCAAACAGATTTTAAGGAATAGTCCCACAAACTTTTTGGGTCAACTTTTGTTTCTTTCAAATCAGAATCTGATTTAGTTCTAAGCAAAAAAATTTCACTTGAACCAATATTTTCTTCCTCAAACATATTTTCTTGAAAAGAAGGGAATATATTCGAAAACTGAGGAATACCTTCTTTTGTCTTGCCTTTGCATTTATCCTTCTTGAGGAGATTTTCTGGATTATCCACGCCTGAGAAGAACTGTAAACCGAGATTTCTTCTTGTAGCCACAATGTCTATTTCCGAATACCTTCAAAAAATCTTGAAACTTTTTGACAAGTGAAGTCGCTAGGGCAATATCTACAACCAACTTACTTCAAACATCCTTGCCCAAGAAATTTGACCTTTCTTTGTCGTTTCTCCCAGGGAAAATTTCACTTTCGTTCCCCGGCAACGGCGCCAAAATGTTAGCACTTAGATTTTATCCCGGTTGTAAAAGAATAACACCTAAGGTAACTTATTTCAAACCAAACTTTAGGTAGAAAAATTAGCCATTTTTTCCACCAGAGAGGGCTCTCTCACAAGATATATGTAAAGGCTAAAAATATATAGAAATATGCTCAAAATTTCTCAAAAGGATTTACTTGGTTGAAAAGGAAACAAGAAACATTGGGCATGGAGTCAATTTTCAAATGTTTAAAGTGCCAACAAGAGATTTATACCAAAAAAATTTCCAGAGAGGCAAGATAGCAACCATATCATAGTCATTTTGATTTTGCAGGTGGTATAGAAAGAAATAATGACAGTCCATCAACAACGGGCATCTCACTAGGATGAATCCATTGTCAACTTTGGAGAAATAATGGATACTTAAATGCGATAAAACGAGGCATAACCAGTATGAATCCTGATTTATTTCAAACGTTCATTTAAGTATAGAAGAAGAACATAATGGAAGATATAACAAAGAAAATAGACATGCGCATATAAAGATAAGGGAAAAACAAACTGTAAAACTGATCAACACATGAATCTCTGGTCTCAAAAGATAGGTATTTCCACTGTACGGCCTTTTATTTATGAAAAATTTGACTTCAAAACATCTCGTCTCTCAAAGAGTTTCCAACCCTTTCAAAAATGACTCTCATTGTCTTTTATACAGAATTCGAAAGAAGCTTAACATAATTGCTTCTTTTAACTAGGAACTGAAAATGTCTTAACTCAAAAGATAACTAACTTTAAACAATAGATAACTGTCTTCAAACAATATTACAAATTTAAAATAAAAGCATCATTTTTCCACTTGGCAAAAATTCTGAATGTATTTATGAATGGACAGAATATCTTGTCCTTCCATATTTGTCAACATAGTTCCATTGGTCGGCCGTGGGTAAATCATAACTAGTCATTTCCTTCACCGGGACTTGAATGGACAGAATATCTTGTCCTTCCATATTTGTCAACATAGTTCCATTGGTCGGCCGTGGGTAAATCATAACTAGTCATTTCAAGGTGACCTACATAAGAAACATGAGGAAGATTCTCACAGGTTGAGATCAACATATTTAAAATTTCAAAGTCTTCCGCAATTTTCTCCATTAAAAGATTTCCTGTAAGCATATGATCCAACTGCTGAAACTTTTTGTGATCCATTCTTATGTCAAACAATAACCTCTTATATTCAGTGGGTGGAATCAATTCATTGTTTTCATCCCAAAAAGCAGGGAATCCTTTGTTTATTAATTTTTCAAATCACTTCTTAAACTTTATTACTTCCTCTTATATATCTCCAGCTTTAGTTTCAATATTTTCAACATGTGAATATTTTCCCAAGATTCTCATGGCCCATGTAATGGCTGAAATTCTATTCATTATATTCATTGCTATCAAGTCTGCTTCAGTTAAACTATTTAAGAAAGTTATTGCCCTCTGTGCTATTTCTTTTGGCTTTTTGTTTAAATTTTCTCTGACTGCTCTACAACTCTCAAAGGCATCTTTGGCTACTTTTTCTTTGACTCTTATATAATCAAGATAAGGTCTTAATTTTTCAACTTCCTTTACAATTTGATCTCATACCATATGTTTGCAAGCTTGCATTACACCCTGTCCTGTCACATGAGTTGCCAAACCTTTATTATTATCAGTTAATTCCTGATTCCTTATTTGCAAGGTTTTAATTTCCTTATCTTTAGTCTCATTTTCTTCTTTGAGCTTCTGTATTCCCATCTTCAATTCTTTAATTTCGACCTCTTTCAAACTCACTTGGGACATGGCTTGTAAGAGACCATCTAGTCCAGCTTTATCTTCATCTATATCTGCATGCGCCTGTTGCTGACCCAGTTCTGTTAACTTTCTCTGTATTTCCTCCAATTGCTCTTCCAAACCAATTTTCTCTTTTTCCCAATGAACTTTTTCCTCGGTGAGTTTCAACATTTTTGCAGTAATAACCTTAACTTCATTTGACAGCTCTTCCTTTTCTTTTTCCAGTACTGTTAGTTCGGCTCCTTGGATAAGCAAAGTGTCTGGAATTTTCAGCTTTTGTCTTAACATCAGAATTGTATCATGTTTTTCTTTGAGCAATTTTGCTGCTGCACCTCCCTCTTTGTTTATCAAATCTACTTGTAATCTTTTTATTTGTTGTTGTCGAGACTTATTTTCTGCTTTCTCTTGTCTCAACTGGTTGTTCAATTTATCCATTAAATTTTTCAATTTGTCTTCCTTTAATATCGCTCCTAAATAATCTGAATATATAACCTCCCCTGTTTGTCTGTGCAATAAAATTTTATCTGGGGCATTGATTTTTGTCAGATCCACCTTCATCTCTGAGATGTTATCTTTAGTAACAACCAAAAATTTTAAAGAATTTTCTTTTGACATTTCTGCTAGTAAACAAATTGACTTCGGTGTTGGATATATTTCTAACCTTTGGAAATAACTGACTAGTTTGTCGAGAAGATTCCTGTTTATTTTGACTGTGTTCATTAAATACATCCATCAGACTGTGTGGTCTATTTACATCACCTTCCAACGGGGATTCTTGAATACTGTACTCCTTTACCATGACTTCTAGTATTTTGACTTATGTTCTTCCTTCCTCTTCTAAAACTGCCATTAAGTCTTGTTGTTCATCCATTTTCAATTTTTTCCCTTTTTCTGCTCCTTCACCTTCAATGTTCACTACATCCTGTATAGGTCTTTTAAACCCCACCATTGCAGTATTCATCGTGCTTTCTGCCTCTGCTGTTGCATCTGTCAATATCATTTCTTTATCATGTGAATTTGGAATGATTTCTTCCTTATACTCCAACCGATTGGCTCTGTCAGACATTCCCTCAATCATCTGATGATTCAACGCTTTGATGCGATGATCCGTTCTTCATTTTGATATTATGTTTAACAGATCATACTCAATAGCCATGTCTGTCTCAAAACCCATATCTTTCAATCATTTCTCTATATAATTAGCAGCGTTTTTATTTTTCACTATGAATAGGCCAAGTGTGAATGGATACTTGATATATGTGGCTTGTTTGAAAAGCAAGAAATTATTATCCTCAACAATTAACTTCTGTCTCAGTAACTCCAAAGCAAAAACCCTTAAGGTAAGAAATGCTAGTAAAACATAGGGTTTATGTTTGAAACCATATAATCTAATCATTGTACTGTCCTTTGATAAGAACCAATCTCCTACAACGTACTCTGCACTCAATTGCATACATGCTTGCATTTCTGGTAATACTCTAGGTAATTTTTCACCAAAAATCATTCTGTAAATCTCAGAGAGCATATGATTTATGTAATTAAACATGTTATTTTCTAATAACTTCATGAAAATGATCTCAGGGAATTGTAACTCTTCATGACTGGCCACCATGATCATTTTCATCAAAAAAGACTGAAATCTGAAATGCCTCAGAGTGGGGAAATTGACCATCTGGTCATGAATCTTCTCGGTCAAGAATTCTTCAAAATTAAGTCGAGGAATTTGATTTTCATCAATCCATGACTGAATTGTACTCATTTTATACAAAAGGCTTAACTGAAATTCAGTTACATACATGTCTATATCAAACCCTAGGATTAAAGCCAACAATGTGAGAACCAGCTAGGTATTTTCATCAAATAAATTGATATCTATAGGGTACAGGATATCTAAAATGTTGGTTTCTAGTTTAAGATATTTAGACAAAAACGTTTCTCTATCATCTTTAAGGGTTTGATGATAATATTCAATAACAGACATTTCAGAAGAAAAAAATTCAGACTCGATGGTTTGATAAAATTCTATTTCTAGGGCTTTAATTATGACGGCAGGCTCTATTTTGCAAACGACTCTGGTTTTTCGACTATCTAAAACAGTTCTTTATTCTCTGGAATAATTCTCAACACACCATGACACAAATTCTAGAAAAGATGGGATTTGGTTTGGGCAGAAGGCTAACAAGGATGACTAGTGGACTCTGTGCATGTCTATACCTTCTTCTAATAATTTAGACAACTTAAATTTAACTTCAGCGACTGGTAACCTGATTAGGGTATCACGAATGTCCCCATCTCTATCTTCCAGGGCTTCTTTAGCTTTAAAAACATCTATATCATGTACAGTTTCCATTTAAAACATTTCTACAAACAAATTTTCGTTAAAAATGTGGGCTAGGTCACCAGACCCTACCTGTATAGACACGTCTTTATCCTTCTGTCACAATTGCTGATCTCCACCAGTCTTCAGAGCTCCCAGGGATAGCGACACATAGACAAGATGTCGTTATTTGAAACCCTTTTGTTTTATATAAGCCTTTTTTCTTAACTTTCTGGCAGCTTTCCGAATGTACTTTATATCTAATCATTGATCACAAGCATTTTGATTTGAGCCGTTAGATCTTGCGCCCTTTTATTTCCCATGGTGGTATCCATGATCCCAATAATGGTTTTCTTCTCCGGTTTTTATTGTGTGCATATCAACCATTTTATGACACCTGTTAGAGTGGTTTAATTCCTGCAACCGCTCTTTCTTCGATTTAGTGCGCACTTCCCATGATGCGGATGAATCTTGGCCGTCGATTTTGTCCCCATGTATATCGTCCCTCCGATTTATATCAACATGTGGCGTATTCCCTTGTGCCTTCTGCACCTGCCACGTGCTATGGCCCGCCGTGTATTAGCCTTTGGTGGTTCCGCACGGCATTGTAGTGGTTTGTGATACCACTATCCCGTTGATGCGGATCAATGAGAATATGACACATACTCGGTGATATTATGTCCGCAACCACTCACCAACGTTTGCAAATGATCTTTTGACTGGTGCGGGAAACCACGACAGCTGTTGATCTCTATTATTGTCATCTCTGCCGTTGAAACTACACTAAGACTTAACCTCTTAGATAATTACTTTCGGACTTTGCATATGTAGGTTTTTCTTTGTTGTTTTTGTATTATGACCCTTTATTTTAACCCATCTGTAGTAAATTCACTTCTTTTTTATATTTTTGACAAATGTTTTAGGGTTTGAGTATTTTCAAATATAGTGTCAACAGACCTCATCATCGGAACAAATAACCTCATCATCGACCTCATCGTCGGAACATATAACCTCATCAGTATTCTCATCAATACAGGTATCCAAATCATCGAACTTACCGTTGATGCAGGCAATCTCATCATCAGCGACCATATCACTCCCCCTTTCAAGGAGGGTCCTTCTGATCTACACCAAGCTTGTCTAAAAAATAATCAAACTTTACTTGAGACAGAGGTTTGGTCAATATATCATCAACTTGTTCATCAGTGCTCACATAGTCGAGTTTGATAGCTCCTTTTTGCACCATATCCCGTATATAAAAATATTGGATCTCTATGTGCTTTGACTTATCATGGAACACTGTATTCTCTGTCATCTTCATACAACTATGGTTGTCACGCAGGATCATAATGGGGTCCATCTCTAAGTCAAACAATCCTGATAACAACTTCTGAAGCCATATTGCTTCACAACTAGCAGAGCAAGCAACAATATATTCCGCTTCAGCTGTGCTGAGAGCCACACTAGACTGCCTGCTAAACCATGAGATCATGGTAGATCCCAGACAATAAAATCCTCCCGATGTGCTCTTCCTATCTGATACACTTCCTACCCAATCAACATCTCTATAGCCATACAATTTGAAGTCATGATCTCCAAGATAACATAGACCAAAGTCTATCGTACCTTTTAGGTACCTCATCACATGCTTTGCAGCAATCAGGTGAACACGTCCAGGTTCTACTAGATACTGACTCAAGGTGTTCACAGCAAAGCATATATATAGCCTAGTATTTTTCAGATACATCAATGACCCAATAATCTATCTGTACAGATTCATATCCACAAACTATGATGAGTCATCAACTAACAACTTCAAGTTGGAATCCATGGGTGTGGCCATGGATTTGCATTCCAACATATCAAATATTTTTAAGATTTCGACCTCATACTTTCCCTGGTTGAGAAAGATTCCTTCTGGGCCTTGCCATACTTCTAGACCTAGGAAGTAATGCATCAATCCGATATCTTTCATTTCAAATTCTGTGGAGAGCTTCTTCTTGCACTCGATAATCTATTTCTCATTTCCAGTCAGAAATAGATCATCCACATATAGAAATAATATGGCAAGTTCATCATCCATAACTTTGAGATAAATATTAGGATCAGCGTTACTTTTGGTAAAGCCCAAGCTTGTCTAGAAACTATCGATTCTTCCATACCAAGCTCTGGGAGCTTGTTTCAACCCATACAAAGCCTTCTTTAGTTTGCATACGTGGGTTCTTCTATCTTCAACCTCAAATCCTTGTGGTTGTTCTATGTACACTTCTTCCTCAATCACACCATTCAGGAAAGTTGTCTTCACATCCATGTGGTGTAATTCCCACTTCATCATGGATGCAAGTGCCATGATGGTTCTAATGGAAGTGTACCTTGCAACTGGTGCAAATGTTTCTTCATAGTCAATTCCCTCTTTCTGAGAGAATCCTCTGTGTTAGTTTTTCAGCATTTAATTCAATCTGATCTAGGATCTTAACTGAGAGAACAGCATGTACAACATATCAAACACAAGAGACAAGAGACACAAATCATTTCATCGAGGAAAACCAAGAAGGTGAAAAACCCCACAACTTCCTCAGAGATAGAATCACGGGGGCTTCACTCAATAAACCGCTATAATAGCACATTCGTTCATGGCGTATGAAACAATACCCCTAATTTCACTAAATATTGGGAAATACCTTCCAAAATAACTTTTTTTAACCCCCTCCCAATATGCCTTCCCAATTTAAAAAAAAACCCTATTTTCACTAGATATTGTATGTATAAATTTTTTCATTAACATTTTTTATACCCCTTTATATTTCTACCTAGTATATTGATATGATACCCCTCTTATGACCCCACATGCATTCTACAATGCACCATGCTTCTTTCGATGTATATTGTGGATGCACATTACTTCACCCACAATGTAATTACTCAACCACATATCATTATGATTTGCAACATCTAATGGTCTAATGAAGAGATAGGAGATCACTTCTTGTATGTCAATAGAGCCAATGCACATAGTACAACATTTAGATTGCATGTTGCAGTTCCCCAATTGCTGACTAAGACTGTTGTGGGCTAGGTATCCAAGCCCCCAGGGCCTGTAATAAGCTCTAGGAGGCTGACTAAACCTCCCAAGGCATGTAATAGGAACGAGTGGTTGGGTATTCAAGCCCCCAAGGCCTATCGAGGGCCTATAACAAGCCCTAGAGGCTTAGAGCCTCCCAAGGCTATTGGTAACAATTGGTTGAGTTCTATTGGTAAAATTTGGCTGTCATTGACCACTGTCTCTCGACTATGATCGAATGGAATCCCACTTCACCACAAAATCCCTAGCCTCAAGCATGCCTCAAGACACGATTTCCCTGCATACTGGTAAGCCCAAGCCTTGCCTCAACTTGATTTCTCATCCAACCGTGATCTTTCCATCTCCATTTGGCGGATATTTGTTAGTCCGCCCATATAAAAAACACCCCAAAGTATTTTTTATTGTTACATTAAATTTTCCCCTTAATATATAACAATATATTTTTTAGGTTTTCATGAATATTTAATACCACAATATGAATGAACGTGGTATTATATTTCCTTCTTGTGAAGCCCCCATGGATAGAATAAGCACCAATACAAGGATCACAAAGATGAAGCCCCAAAAGATAAATGTCTGCAGCATCCACTCCTCCTCCACTTGTGCACACTCCTCCTCTCTCTCACTAATGCGAAGTGAGTGAATGAGAGAATGTGTAAAATGAGAGAGAGACACTCTCTATTTATACACTACTTCACTTGTCTCTTAACTCTAACTAGATCAGCCCCAACTTAATCGCTTAACATAATTTAGACTGGGTCGACCCCCACTAGGGTGATCTAATAACCCTTTAACCCACTTAACTCATACAGGGCCAACCCCATCAAGATGGTCTAATAAACGATCAAGTATAAGTTACAACACTTACAATATAACTTGCGACAGTTGCAAGTATAACTGAGGACACTTCCAATCGGAGGAATAATACATCTCCGTTGGGGATACAATAAAGTACAAATACAATATACAAGTGAATATATCTTCCTAAATTACAAATACATCAATACTCCCTCTTAACTAGGAAGCTATTCTCTTGACACAGGTCATCAATACATATAGGCACAAGTCTTCAATTCTGGAGTTGGATCATCGTCACTAGATCACAGAGCATCATCGTCACTACTGCTATACATTGACATCTCGATCATTGGGCTATCTCATAATTCTTCTTGTCATAGGAAGTTCTACAAAGCCAGCCCTTTTCATGCTTGTTAACACCTAAAAAGTGCTCACTAGCTCATTTCCTTATTCACATGACCCATTTGTCCATTTTTCCACCATTTGAGCCTCTAAAGCCACCAAAAGGTCACCAAAAGACCTTAATACACTCCTTTTTCCATTCAAAATGAATATTTTTCCTCAAAAAGCATAAAAAACCCTCAAAAAGGGTCCATAATTCCCAAAAATATTAAAAAGGGAATAAAAATATTCAAAATATTCAAAAAAGGAAAAAGGAGGGAAAAGGTACCTAAACCATGTTGGTCAATACCATTGGTTTCCTCAAAACCATAATGGTATTCCCCACCACCAAAAACTATAAAAAGGTGGTAGGGGCTCCTCACTTTACATCCATCCATCATCCTATCCTCATGCTGCCAAAATCTCCCATGAGTTTTTGGCCATTGCAGCTACCTTGGAGAAGGGACCCTTTGGAGTTTGGAGCTGCTCACCATTGGAGCTACTCAACACCTTCATCACTTGGAGCTATTATCATTGCAAGCACTTGCTTGCCCCCATTTTCAATACAAATTTATTTTTTCTATTTCTTGTTCTTGTTTTCGATTCAAAAATTATTATGATATGCACATGCTAGTTTAGTTTTAGTTTTAGATTTACATTTGTTTTTGGTTTAATATTTGAGACTGCTGCTACTAGTTAGCAGGTGCCCATAGCACTAAGCTTGGTTACAAAACCAAGCCAACAGTTTTTGGCGACTCCGCTGCTTTCGAATTTTTAGATCTCACTTTTTCTTTAGATCTTAGTTTTTGTTAGTATTAGTTAGTTTAATTCATAGATCTGCCACCCTAGACAGCAGATCCATTGTTGTTCTAGATCTTGGCCCATTTTATTGCCATTAACAGCCCAAAATTTTCAATTTTCAGGTTCGTTTTTTGGCATCTGTGTACGGCTTCCGCCTCGTGGCTTTTTGCCCAACAGTCGCGCAGCTCATCGCGACTGCGCGGCCTTTTTCCGCGTGACTCACCGTGGCTTTGCGGCCCATTTGCGCGCTGCACATCGCGGCTTCGCGGACATTTTCCGCGCTGCACATCGCGACTGTGTGGCGAAATCCCGTGCTGCACATCGCGGCTGAAATCCGTGCTGCCCATCGTGACTGTGCGACAGAAACCCGCGCGGTCCATCGCGGTTGTTCTGTCAAAACCTGCGATGCAATTTTTTCCATTCGGCCAATCTGTTTAAAAAATTAATTTTTTCCTGTATTTTCTGCCCAATTAGCACATTTTACAGTATTAAAATTCCTACATTTTTTATAGCCATAGAAAAATTTTACTATTTAGAATGCACTTTTGAAATAGTCTTTTTAAAAAATTTCAGAAATTGAAAGAAGGATTTATTTTGCATTTTATCTAGATTAAAATATTTTACTGTTTACTTCCTTGATATTTTTCCCATAGCAAATTTTAGAAGAAATCCATTTATTTCTTGAAGAAGTCATAGTATTTGCTTTCCTATTTCAAAAGATCCTTTGTTTTTTGAATGTTTTCTGCAAAGCATTTACATTTTCAATTTCAGTTTAAAATACCACACGTGCACCCACTCAAACACATAATTTAAATTGAGCCTTAAAATTTACCCTAACTTCAACCAACTTTTAACCCCACTTGGGGAGCACTTAAAAGAACTTTGTAGATAGGTAGTATTGAGGGTATAGGTGTTCCAATAACACCCCTCAGTTATTACATTTGAGACATAGTTGTTGTCCATTAGGGAACCAAAATCTCTTAGTATTTTTTGGCATGGTCATAACCAGTTTATCGGAAGGCCTCTCCTCTAGGAGGGTTGAAGTCGCGAGGATGGTTCCGGAAGCCTGAGTGGAATACCGAAATCCATTCAGTAACCGAAGGCTACCATTCACAGTTCTCGGGATATCCCTGTATGGGGGTATTGCGGTAAAAGGACCAAATGACAGATTTACCTTTTCTGGACGTGTCATGAACGGAGTATCCTAGTTGCCATTCTTTAGGATTGATTACCCGGTGTCCCTCCTGGTAGGGGGATATCTAGCCGTTGATTCAACACTCAATATTGTCTGACTTGGATTTCATCACCTTGCAGAGAATATCGTTTGTTGATTCACAATACTTTAGTTAGGTGTTTGCATGATACAATCCACCTTTGGTCTAGTAGCACCTATTTTTTCTACAAGCTATTTGCCTGTTGGTACTCTGACCATTTTTTGCATCCCTCCACTTATTATAGCACAGCTGCTATAATAAGTGCTTTTTGAGGTTGATTTTTTGGCCTGAGAGCCTTTTATTTTCACTCCCCTTCTTTGCACCCTTGGTTGCATTAGGGTTTTGAGTTTTTTATACATTACCATCTTACACAGAAGATTTTTACACAAAAAATTATTTCTCACCATTGAGAATTTTAGACGCTCTCGTCGTCTTCAGGGTGAACCCCCAGAGTTCAGTCTACTTGGCTCTCCACATCACCGACGTTGAGCCTTATCCCTTGACTCGACACATCATCGGTGAAATAGACAGTCATCCGATTCTGACACGCCCCACTTCACATCTGATTTTGAGGTAGAATCTGAAAACCCTATCGAGTTTACCAACCAACCTCATGGCTGGGACACAATTCGACCCACTTTTACCAGCACCATAGGAGATACATCCACGAACCCTTCTACTATGGTGCCATCCATGGAAACAACCACACCCCTAGGTATGCCTAATATGGGGGAAACTCCACTTTTAGGAATGCCCAACACGGGGCCACATCCTATTATGGGTATGCCAAACATAGGGGTCACACCCCCTCTCATTTCCACAACCCATATCCCAAGAATCCCTACTACTATTCCTAACCTTGGTGTAACCCATGTTGCACTTGGAAACGCTGGCCCATACCAGACCACAACTATTGGAGGACACATACCTTCAATACCTAGCATACCCTTAGGCACTACTGGACCCCTACATCATACCACCATGACTAGTCATGTCCCAATCACTACGCCACATCCATCTGCTAGCTTACTGTACATGGCGAGTCTAAACTTACCAAACTTAGCCAGGTTAACCAATGATCCTATCAGACATGACCCTGTGTGGCCTCACATGCCCACCAAACTCCCATCCGACATCCCTAAGTTTGAGGGCAAGGCAGGTGAGGACCCCCAGAACCATATCATGTCCTTCCATCTATGGTGTTCCTCCAACTCCATAGTGGACGACTCTGTCCGCCTCTGTCTGTTACAGCGCACCTTCACTGGCTCTGCAGCTAAGTGGTATATCGAGTAGCCCCATGGGACCCATGCCACCTTTACCTCCCTTTCCGTGACCTTCCTGCAGTTCTTTCAGTTACCTGTCCGCTATGACGCGGAGGTCGAGATCCTACTGTCTTGCAGACAGAACACGGCCACCCACATCACTGACCACATTCATGAGTGGCGTCGACGCTGAAGCCTCTACAAAATCAAGTTAGATGATCGTATCTTCTTAGATTGGTTTCTAAAATCCCTCCTCCCTCTCATTGCCAAGCATGTGGCATCCGAATGACCCCAGTTTGAAGAAGAGGCCATCCTCAAAGCCCAACAATTTGACCTCATTTACACCCAATCGGGTTATCTGTATACCATTATACCAGATGCCCCTCGGGGTGAGTCATCCCAACACGATGCGCCGGGGGCATCCCATGCCGCAGATGGCATCATTGGTCGTATGGCCTTGTATCCCCAACCCTTTTCCATTGCACATCCTAGCCATAGTCCCGACCTTTCACGGGCTACATCTCAATCTTGAGAAACCAATTCATATGCTCCCATGGCACATCACCACCATACCCACAGACCTTCATGTCCACCTCAGTGCTTTGGTCATGCACCACCTGCATACGCCCCCCCAGCCGCACCTCAACCAATGTATTATCCACAGCAAGCTGCAACAGCTAGCCCAACACCTCCAATAGCTCAGGGTTACCAACAACCCTAGCAGGTAACTGGACCACCTCCATCCCCATCGGCTTATTATCCACCACAACCTGCTCCCGCACCTGCGGTGAACCAAAATCCTCCCACTTCTCAAGGGCAAGTGTACACACAACACAATCAACCCCAGCACCAAAAAAACCAGCACAACCAGGGTGGGAAAAAAAATCGTGGAAGAGGACGTAACCGCGGAAACAACCAACAACAACATCAAGGTCCTGCACCTCCCAATCCTCCGCAAAATAACAACGCTGCTCCTTCCAACCAGAATCCGGATCGTAATCCCAGGTAGCCCAAAAACAATAACCTCTGAACAAACCATCCTTGTTCTATTTGCGGGGTCTATGGCCATTACACACATGCTTTCCCACATTTGGAGCGAGCTCGGCAACTCTGGACTGACGATGCCCATCGTCAAGGACAAGCGGCTCCTCAGCCGCCACCCAACCCTCCACCACCTCAACATCAACCTTTGGTGCTGCAAAACCCCTTTCCAACCCAAGGTGTAGTGAACACTCAGCCGTTAGCTCCCCCTCAGGGCAACGCGCCACCACAACAAATCACTTATGCCGCCCCTGATCAACCCATGTTCGATTCAGATACTCACCACTTGTTGATGATGTCATTCGTAGATGCCAACCTCCAAACCCGCCGGAACCAATATGGCTCCACCCCTGAAGCCCCTCTCACCGACAAGAACACTAACGTCCATCCCACAGATCAGACGTTATGTATACCTCCAGCTCCACTCGATGGCGCTTCTAAAGCACCTCGCTTCCCACTTCGTCGCATCAACAATAATCCCAATGCTCGTGCTGCGTCGAATTACAACATTGTAGATGACTTAGCCCAGTCTCCTGCAGCCATGTCTGCTTTAGAAGTCTTAAAAAATTGTCCTTCACAGCGCAAGACTTTTCTCTCTGCCATTGGCGCTATTGACCCCAATGATTCACAACTAATGGCATTCGATTCGGACCAATTCGAACCACGCCTACCTTCCACTTTAGCATTCCAAGTTTCCATTTCCGTTCGGAATCTTGTTATCCATCGGTGCATTATCGATGAAGGTGCCTCTACATGCGTTATGTCCACATTCGTTTGGAACAACTTGGGATCCCCTACTCTCCAGCAGTCCACCATTGCATTGCGAGCCTACGACGGTCGTTCGGCTCAACCCCAAGGTCTCTTAGCTAATGTCCCCGTCCAGCTGGCTGGTAAAACCGTGCTCATTGACATTGAGGTCATCAATGCCCAACTCGATTATAACCTCTTACTTGGTTGCAGCTACATGTATTCCATGCAGGCAGTTGCCTCATCCATTTTTTCTACTATGATGTTCCCCCATGAGGGACGCGTGGTCAAGGTCGACCAACTTACCTATTACGATCCCAAGACCCCCGCCGCACCTGAAAATGTTCTCCCCATGGTTGAACAACCTGTTTGTGGTATAACTACCTCGTTTGTTTCCTCTGTGGGACCCGGACTTTACTCCAATGCGTCGATGACTTCTACATTCCAATCTAGTCCACCACCGTCACCGGAGACACACGTCGCTAACCTCTGTACTCTTTCCCACAATACACAAACACCCAACAATCAACCATCCTTGTTACCTAAACCACCATTGGTCCCTAGTCACATTGGTGTTACACCCATCCACACAATCCCCTTTCTATTTCCCCCCTCAAGCGTAGTAAGCGATCCAGTTATGGATACCCTTAGTCTCCCCGGGTTAACATTGGGATTACCCGTGTGGTATATTTCGCCTCTCGTTCCCCCGCCAACACCGAATGTCATCCTGCAACCGGTGCAACCCATTGTTACTTATACCCAACCACCTCCCGATATCACTACCCCTTGGTCATCTGCGAATCCCCCTCCTCTCATCAGGCCCACTGGGGGTAGAGACCCACAACCATACACTGCGGTACCCCCACCCAAGGCAGTTAAACCTCCCACCGTGTTCCGTGCTCCTCCTAAATGCTCATTTTGTGATGAGTTAGGCCATCCAACCCATCAATGTCCATAGTTACCTGCATTACAGGAACACATGCAAATGCTTGACGATGACCCGAACATCTTGGTTGTCAAAATCGACTCAAACCCCATGCCTCGTGACAAATCACTGCATACCAACCACCCTTGTGCGATATGCGGTATTTACGGCCACTACTCACATCACTGTCCTGATATCCCAGATTATAGAGCAGCTCTCTACAAGATGAATAATTTGGACCTTGAGATGGTGCCCCCTACAATTGAGGAGATCTACCCTCCGAAACCATCCGCTTCGGAAGAAATCAATACTATCTATATGATTTCAACCACTTTCAAACCAGAACTTCTTGATTTATGGTCTGACTACTTCCGAACTGATGAGCAAATTTTGGAAACACTCACTGCATCCGACTACCCTTGGGACGATATGCATCATCGCTCATACTTCCTCCCAGAGGTGTCTACATCCACCGCATCTAATCAGCTATCGGTCGAATCGAAAGATTTCATACCCACAAAGGTCGATTGGTTCAAGGACCCCATCCCAGCATCGGATGCCTTCGAAGAAGGGAATATGTCAAACATTTCCCCCATTATACAAATTGACATTTCTACCACACCTGGGAAACCTGAGCTCATCTCGCTGGGTGCATCTTGCACTCAAGCGGAAACTCAGGCATACAAAAAAAATTTCCAAGAATTCTGTGATGTCTTTGCCTGGTCCTATACTGAAATGCCTAGTCTTGACCCTGCCATTATAGAGCACCACATTGACACATGGCCTAATGTCCCCCCCGTTCGTCATAAACAACGACCCATTCATCCTTCCAAGCTCCCCGCTATTAAAGACGAGGTTGAGAAACTTCATGAAGCAGGATTCATTTATCCTATTGCTTATACCACATGGGTTTCAAACCCCGTTCCCGTCAACAAAAAACAAGGCACCCTTAGAGTATGCACTGACTTCCGTGATTTAAACTGTGCTTGTCCCAAAGATAATTTCCCCACGCCATTCATTGACCAACTCATTGATGCGTGTGCGGGACATGAAGTCCTATCTTTCATGGACGGTTTTTCTGGATACAACCAGATTTAGATCCGTAAGGAGGATCAGTACAAGACTGCCTTTACTACCCCATGGGGAACCTTTTCCTATCGTGTCATGCCTTTCGGCCTCAAAAATGCTAGTGCCACCTTCCAGCGGGCCATGACCTATTGTTTTCACGACTTGGTCCATATCTTGCTGGTCTATCTTGATGACCTTACAGCTCGTTCTCGAAAATGATCAGACCACCTTAATGACCTCCGACAAGTTTTCCTGCGTTGTCGCAAATATAAAATCCGCTTGAACCCACACAAGAGTGACTTTTGTGTTCCTGTAGGCCGGTTTTTGGGCTTCATTGTTTCCCAGAATGGAATTACTGTTGATCCCCTGAAATTCAAAGCCATCTTAGACCTTCCCTCTCCTCGCACGCTTCGGCAACTCCAGAGCCTACAGGGGCAGTCCAATTTTCTTCGTCGCTTCGTTCCTGATTACGCCACCAAAGTTCATGGATTCTTACGCCTACTTCGCACCCACATACCCTTTGTTTGGGATGAACAAGCAGACACGACATTCGAATCCCTCAAGAAATCTCTCACACAAGCCCCCCTGATCTCCCCTCCAGATTTCTCTCAGGACTTCATCCTTTACGTCTCGACGTCTGAACATGCCGTGTCCGGAGTCTTGGTCCAAGAGGATGCCGTTCACCAAGAGCACATCATTTATTACATCATCCAGACCTTGTCTGGCCCACCCCTATGTTACCCATACGAGGAAAGATTAGCCCTAGTTGTAGCCTTTTCCATCCAAAAATTACGACACTACATTCTGCTCGGTCATGTTGAAATATTGTAACTTCAAAGAATATTATATTTGTATATTATTTATTCCGGAGATGTTCCATACCTCCGATGTGATTATACTATAAATCCGGAGATGTTTATTCCTCCAAGTTGGTTGTGGTAACTAGGGTTTTTAGACCCACCATGTGGGGGTTGGCCCAATCAGTGGTAGTGGGGTATTTAACCCATTGGTTAAATACGAGCCTACGTGTACTTGTGTAAAAGATATGTCAGTGTAGTGTATAAATAGAGGAGGGGTGTTCCTCATTTGACACACTCACTCACTTGAGGATAGCGCACTTGTGGAGGAGAGGTCTGCTATTGTGGACGAGGATATCATGTCTCAGGGTTTCATCTTTGTATATTGCTGGTCATCTATATTGAGGAAGCTTTGCTGGGTTTTCTACCCCATTAGGGTTTCCCAGGATAAATCTCTGTCTCTTGTCTTTATGTTGTGCTTGTTGTTTCTTCAGTGATCCTGTATATGCTATTATTGTGAAATGGAATGTAATGCTGCTATTTTCTATCTTAGCATATTGAATTTTAACATGGTATCAGAGCTAACCTGAAGGAAGACAAGGTATGGCACTAACGACATTTGCTTTACTTACGACAATTTGAAGGATAGGGTTTTACATAGCAAAAACCAGTCATCGTAGTACTTTCGCTATAAATCCGTTTTGGCGAAGTTTTTGGATCTGAAATTGTTACAGGACGAATATTAAATCTCCAGGTACCTTGTGTCCAAAGTACAACCTCTAATTCGTTGTACTTTGTGATTTATGATCTGTACAATATAGGGTTTCTGCCTCTTCCAGATCTGAGTCAAAATCAGGTGACCTTGGGAAAAAGGTCATATCTTGGGCTAGGAAGCTCCAAATGAAATTTCATAAAAAGTGACAGGTAGTACACAGTCTGTACTATCTCAGAAAACGCTTTCAGAGGCCGAAGTTGAACCAGTGACATGTGGCACTCCGTACAAGTTCGCTCTCCTGTATTATCCCATAAACAGGTCATGTTGCGACACTTAGCATAACTCTCTCTCAGAGAGTCCAATTGAGGTCATACCTATTAGGATGGAAATATAACAGGCCGAGCTATCTTAGGAAAGTTTTTAGAGGCCGAAGTTCAAACAGTGACACGTGGCACGCCGTACAAGTTCGCTATTCTTTTTTATCCCAAAACAGGTCACGTTGCGACATTTGACATAACTCTCTCTCAGAGAATCCAATTGAGGTCAGACCTGTCAGGATGGAAAGATAACAGGTCAGGCTATCTCAGAAAACATTTTCAGACCCTGTGGATTGAAAATTTTGGAGTTACACTAGAAACAATCAGGTACATATTTCCTTCAAAACAGAATTATATTTGAGTACCTTCATTCATGGCTTCCGGAATTTAGGGCTTTGAAGAAAGTTGGAATTTTTGTAAACGGAGACCACGGCTGAATTCTACTCATCAAAATAGAAATTTAGAGACCAAGATCAGATTTTTTGGTTGGGAAAAAGGCCGGGCTTGATCAAACCCTAGTTCGGGACTTTGATCAGAAAAGTGGAAAATTAGGGCTTCTGTAAAAAATGGGAATTTTTGAAGTCTGTAACCACGGCTGGAAGCTCCTAAGAAAAATAAGAGTTTAGAGCCTTGGATCGAACCTTTTGTTTGGGCAGAAGGGTGGGCTTCATCAAACCCTAGTTCGGGATCCTATCCAGAAGATCCAGAAGTTTCAAAGGCAATTTTGAGGGGTCAAATTTTGGAAATTCCAAAATTGAAGTATGCTAGTTTGATCAACTCAGCAAGACATATTCTTTCATCCCTTCAGAAGTGTGAAAGTCAAAGATTGAATTTTTAGGGTTTCTCTAGAAAACCCTAATCAAGCTCCAGATCAAGTTTCAGGGGGATTTGAGGCTAAGGCCTTACATAAGAAGACTACAAGAAGTCTCGACAGGTATGACTTAAGGAGGCTCAGGTATGTCTTGAAATCTAATTCTTGATTAAGTTCATGATGTGTTTGTCTTCATATTATTTATTAGTACAATCTTGATTAATGTTAGAATTGTCTTATCACCCTAGTAACAGTATGAATGCATGTGAATGATCAAAGACATTCATTGATTAGGGCTATATGATTGTACTAATGCATTATGATGTTGTGTGAGGTTGATGTTGTCTGCTAACAAGGCTCAGGTACATCACAAAAGACAAATCAGGTTCCATGACCATGAAAACATGAAGACAAAGACTCATCCATAATCTTTGTTCTACTTATGAGGTATGTATGACTTTGTTATATTATGCTTAACCAATGAGACATGCAGGTTCTATCTCAGGATCTCTAAATCATTGAAGAGATTGTTTAGGTATGTTGTACATAACTAAGTAGGTATACTAATCCAGGTATGTTTCCCATGAATCTTACCTTGTGTTAGGATCCCTTATATAAGTATACTTGGTATGATTGGTTATGCTTATTCATAAAGTTAGTAATCAAGGGATTATGCATATTATGTCTTGATTGATGATATGCATGAGTAAAAGAAGACTTCCCTGAAATCTTGAATACTAATGTTTATTAACTATAATCATGACTATACATTCTCAATATTATTTAGAACTATAATGTTTTGATAACATTTAGAACATACTAATGGGTGTATGTTTGTGTATGAGATCATGAGGATGACACTTCAACATGCACAGTGGTACATAATGAATAGAAGTTCAAAAGACATACAGAAGATCAAGCGGGAGGAAACCACACAAACATAAAAGATAAGTTAAGTATTTGAGTTGTTATTTGAAATAGTAAATGATATTGATGTAATAGGTTGTATGCATATTTGTATTCCTATAATATATCATGCTAAGTGTAAATATTCATAGAACATTGAACAGTATACTACTAATATGCATATGATTGGTAAGTTGGACAAACATTCCATTGTTGCTTGTCTAGAATGAAACCTCTTTGCTGACATGCTGAGAGTTGTGCACACTCTTGATAGTATGTTCTGGTAGAGATGGAAGGCATCTAGATAGCCACTGTATGCATACAGGATATGGGAAAGTGTTGTGCCAAAGTATTGGTCAAGATAGTTGCATAACTATGTAAATGATATCTGTATGCATAATAGGTTATCATGTCAATATGATTTGATGATTATGAAGTATTACTAATCATGTACCTAATTTTGATTTGTAGGAAAAATCATGATGAATGATGAACAAGCGATGGATGTTCAACAAAAGGATTTACAAATGAAACACACTATAGAAAGCTTGTGGTTAAGAGATTCTCTTAGAAAGAGGAAGAGAATCATGATGAGATGTTTTGACCATTCTCTTAATAATGTAATCAGGTTCTGTATGGGTTCCCAGGATCGGTAGTCAATTGATGAGCTTAATGATCATCATGGGTGATGTGGATCTCAACCTTAGCTACAAGGTTGAATATGGGTTCTATACACATATGACATGGATGCAAGAAGGAACTCACCACAGAGTTCGAATGATTTTGAGACTCATATTAGTAGACCCATCTGACGAGAGATGGAACAGATAGATATGCAGAAAATCACTCAATGCTGAGTGAGAATAATGGACAATTGATAGCTTCATGACAAAGCTTGGGCTTTACCAGAAGTAAAACTGTTCCTAACCCTTACCTTAAGGTTGTGGATGATGAACCTATCATACCATTATTGTATGACGATGATCTCTTTCTGACAAGGAATGAGAAACAGGTCATGAAAATGGCTGCAAAAATGAAAATGAAAGATCTCGGATTAATGCACTACGTCTTAGGTCTAGAAGTATGGCAAGATCCAAAAGGAATCTTTTAAATCAAGGTAAGTATGTTGTGAAGTTTCTAAAAATATTTGATATGTTGGAATATAAAGCCATGGCCACTCCCATGGACTCCAACTTAAAGTTGTTAGTTAATGACTCATCGTATTTAATGGACCTAACCCTATATAGACAAATCATTGGGTCATTGATGTACTTAACAAATACTAGGCTAGATATATGCTTTGCTGTAAATACCCTAAGTCAGTATCTAGTAGAACCTAGAAAGGTGCACTTAATAGCTACAAAGCATGTAGTGAGGTACCTAAAAGGTACATTAGATTTTGGTCTATATCATCTTGGAGGTCATGAAATCCGTTTACATGGTTACTCAGATTCTGATTGGGCAGGAAGTGCCTCAGACAGAAAGAGTACATCAGGTGGATGTTATAGTCTTGAATCTGCCATGATCTCATGGTTCAGCAAGGAACAATCTAGTGTGGCTCTCAATACTGCTGAAGCAGTATATATATATAGCTGTCTGCTCTGCCAACTATGAAGCAGTGTGGCTTCAGAAGATATTATATGGAGTGTTTGACTTAGAAATGAATCAAGATAGAAAATCTTGTATTCCACGATAAGTCAATAACAAATAGAGATCCGATACTTCTATATACGAGATATGGTGCAGAGAGGAGCTATCAAGCTCGAGTATATAAGCACTAAGGATCAAATTGCCCATATCCTGACTAAACCTTTATCTCGAGTAAAGTTTGAATACTTCCGAGACAAGCTTGGTATAGTCCAGAAGAAATCTCCTCGAAAGGGGGAGTAGCATAGTATCTGATAACAAGTCTGTCTCATCAATGATGAGGTTACCTATTTACTGCACCTAGTTACTTAGAATTATTTAGATTTAGGACTCTTATATTCTTTCGTTTGATGATGTGATGTATACATGTTTTGATGTTAGATGTATTAGTGAGAATACATGCTAGATGTATACATACTTTTGATGTTAGTTTTTGATGATGATGATACATGTTGTGGTTATACATGTTTTGATGATGATGACACATGTTGTGATTATACATGTTTTGATGACAATGACACATGTTGTGGTTATACATGTTTTGATGACGATGACACATGTTGTGGTTATACATGTTTTGATGACGATGACACATGTTGTGGTTATACATGTTTTGATGAGGATGACACATGTTGTGGTTATACATGTTTTGATGACGATGACACATGTTGTGGTTATACATGTTTTGATGACGATGACACATGTTGTGGTTATACATGTTTTGATGACGATGACACATGTTGTGGTTATACATGTTTTGATGACGATGACACATGTTGTGGTTATACATGTTTTGATGATGATGACACATGTTGTGATTATACATGTTTTGATGATGATGACACATGTTGTGGTTATACATGTTTTGATGATGAGGATACATGTTTTATTATACATGTTGTGAAGGGATTGGATCATTCCTGGACTTCAGTCCTAAAGAAGAGCCGTAGACGTATGTCTTCGAAAATGAAGTTCTTGATGAACATGTTGTGAAGGGATTGGATCATTCCTGGACTTCAGTCCTAAAGAAGAGCCGTAGACATATGTCTTCGAAAATGAAGTTCTTGATGAACATGTTGTGAAGGGATTGGATCATTCTTGGACTTCAGTCCTAAAGAAGAGCCGTAGACGTATGTCTTCGAAAATGAAGTTCTTGATGAACATATGAAGGGATTGGATCATTCCTGGACTTCAGTCCTAAAGAAGAGCCGTAGACATATGTCTTCGAAAATGAAGTTCTTGGTGAACATGTGAAGGGATTGGATCATTCCTGGACTTCAGTCCTAAAGAAGAGTCGTAGACGTATGTCTTCGAAAATGAAGTTCTTGGTGAACATGTGAAGGGATTGGATCATTCCTGGACTTCAGTCCTAAAGAAGAGCCATAGACGTAAGTCTTCGAGAATGAAGTCCTTGGTGGACGGTGAGGGATTAAGTCATCCTTGGATGTAGGTCCTAAATGCACGGTTGAGGATTAAGTCATCCTTGGACGTAGGTCCTAAATGCACGGTTGAGGATTAAGTCATCCTTGGACGTAGGTCCTAAATGCACGGTTGAGGATTAAGTCATCCTTGGACGTAGGTCCTAAATGCACGGTTGAGGATTAAGTCATCCTTGGACATGGTCCTAAATGTACGGTGGAGGATTAAGTCATCCTTGGACGTGGTCCTAAATGTACGGTGGAGGATTAAGTCATCCTTGGACGTGGTCCTAAATGTACGGTTGAGGATTAAGTCATCCTTGGACGTGGTCCTAAATGTACGGTTGAGGATTAAGTCATCCTTGGACGTGGTCCTAAATGTATGGTTGAGGATTAAGTCATCCTTGGACGTGGTCCTAAATGTACGGTGAAGGATTAAGTCATCCTTGGACGTGGTCCTAAATGTACGGTGGAGGATTAAGTCATCCTTGGATGTGGTCCTAAATGTACGGTGGAGGATTAAGTCATCCTTGGACGTGGTCCTAAATGTACGGTGGAGTATTAAGTCATCCTTGGACGTGGTCCTAAATGTATGGTGGAGGATTAAGTCATCCTTGGACGTGGTCCTAAATGTACGATGGAGGATTAAGTCATCCTTGGATGTGGTCCTAAATGTACGGTTGAGGATTAAGTCATCCTTGGACGTGGTCCTAAATGTACGGTAAGGATTGGATCATCCTTGGACTTTGGTCCTGTGAACTGACGCGTAGACATGAGGTCTCCGAGAATTGATAGGACTGGATCGTCCCTGGACTTCAGTTCAAAAGGTACATGACAGGACTGGATCGTCCCTGGACTTCGGTTCAAAAGGTACATGACAGGACTGGATCATCCCTGGACTTCGGTTCAAAAGGTACATGACTGGATTGCATCATCCATGGACGTATGTCCTAAAGAGCAGGATTGATCACCCTGGAAAATGATGATCGTGTGATGACGATGATGACGATGCTGATGATCGTGTGATGACGATGATGACGATGCTGATGATTGTGTGATGATGATGCTGATGATCGTGTGATGATGATGCTGACGATGCTGATGATCGTGTGATGACGATGCTGATGATCATGTGATGACGATGTTGATGATCGTGTGATGACAATGCTGATGATCGTGTGATGACGATGCTGATGATCATGAGATGATGATACTGATGATTGTGAGGATCCAGATGTTGATGTCGTTGTAGCTGTTCGAATGCTGCAGAAGATAAAGACTCAGTACTGAAGATGTTGATGTTCCAGTATTGAAAATGTTCCAGTAACTGCTTAAGTTACTGATGATGTTGAGAAAGCTTCCAATGATTTATAGATGTATCATGTATGATGTTGATGACTCCTTTCTCGTGCAGATACTGTTATAATATCCTTCTCGTTAAGGGGGAGTGTTGAAATATTGTAACTTCAAAGAATATTATATTTGTATATTATTTATTCCGGAGATGTTCCATACCTCCGATGTGATTACACTATAAATCCGGAGATGTTTATTCCTCCAAGTTGGTTGTGGTAACTAGGGTTATTAGACCCACCATGTGGGGGTCGGCCCAATCAGTGGTAGTGGGGTATTTAACCCATTGGTTAAATACGAGCCTACGTGTACTTGTGTAAAAGATATGTCAGTGTAGTGTATAAATAGAGGAGGTGTGTTCCTCATTTGACACACTCACTCACTTGAGGATAGCGCACTTGTGGAGGAGAGGTCTGCTATTGTGGAGGAGGAGATCATGTCTCAGGGTTTCATCTTTGTATATTGCTGGTCATCTATATTGAGGAAGCTTTGTTGGGTTTTCTACCCCATGAGGGTTTCCCAGGATAAATCTCTGTCTCTTGTGTTTATGCTGTGCTTGTTGTTTCTTCAGTGATCCTGTATATGCTATTATTGTGAAATGGAATGTAATGCTGCTATTTTCTGTCTTAGCATATTGAATTTTAACAGGTCACACTACGGTTGTCGTCGACTCCAACCCCATGGTCTATCTCCTAAACCGGCGGCTCCTACAAGGTCGTGTTGCTAAATGGGTCATTATCCTCCAGGAATATGACCTCACTTTCAAAACTCCCAAGAGCACCAAAGCCCTCACACTTGCCCATCTCATCACTGACCTCCCATCCTCTTCGTCATCACCTGCTATACAAACGGATCTGATTGACGATCACATCTTCATCATTTCGTCAAACGACCCATGGTACGGTGACATCTTATTTTACCTTTGCACACAAAAATTTTGACCCCACATCGATCATGACAGACGCCGTCGTATACGACACCACGCCCCCCGATACCTCTTGTTAGGGGATGTACTTTATCAACGCGGCGTTGATACCATCTTACGACGTTGCTTATCCCATAGTGAGGCAGAACAGGTCCTTAATGATTGCCACAGCAGTGCCTGCAGAGGCCATTTCTCCGGCATGGCCACCGCCCAAAAGATCATTCGCGCAGGTTACTTTTGGCCGTCATTATTTACTGATTGCATCACCGCAGTCAAACACTGTCAAAACTGCCAACTTTTTTCCCCCAAAGCAAGAACCCCACCAGCCCCCTTCATCCAGTCGTCACTGCCGGACCATTCTGCAAATGGGCCATCGACTTCCTCAATTGCAATCCCACGTCAACCGGCGGTCACAAACACATTATTGTGGACGTAGATTATTTCACCAAGTGGGCGGAGGCCATGCCAACTTACAATTGCAAGGCCGACACCGCAGCAAGGTTTTTTCTCAACCATGTTATCGCTCGTTTTGGAGTGCCAAAGCAACTCGTCTCAGACCACAGCTCTCACTTCGAAGACGCCGTCTGGAGAGAACTATCAACCTTACTGAAATTTGAACACCATTTCTCCTCTGCTTACTACCCCCAAGGAAACGGCCAAGTCGAAGCAATCAACAAAATTTTGAAAACCATCCTCCAGCGCACTGTAGACAAACACAAATCAAATTGGCACCACATGCTCTTCCCGATACTATGGGCATACCGCACATCAACTAAAACTGCCACAGGTTTTACCCCTTTCCACTTAGTTCATGGTGTCGAATCCGTCGTCCCCATTGAATCCCAGATTCCAACCCTACATATGGCCGTTGAACTCCTACCGTACACTGCACCAATTGAGCAACGCTTACTACTCCTGGAGCAGGCCGATGAAGATCGGCGCACAGCCCTCCAAACCATGGAAGCAGCCAAGAACCGATCCAAATTAAATTATGACAAACATGTCCACCCAAGAGCTTTTTCTGAAGGGGACCTTGTCCTCGCCTATGATCAGGATCATGACAAAACTTGGAAAGGAAAGTTTGTGTCCATGTGGCAAGGCCCATATATTATACACACTTGCCTCGGACAGGGGGCATACATTCTGACCGATTCAGAAGGAAACCCCCTCCGAAACCCACGCAACGGGTTGTACCTCAAGCGATTTAACCCATAGTAAACAAAATGGACACCACCGTCCATTACTGAACTTCATGACAGTTCTTTCCTTTTCCTGTTTTCACCAGATCCATTTTTTGACCATTTTTTACACACCCTCGTTGCCTCGGTTTGCATGCCACATCGGTCGTCATCCATTTTTGACAAGTCTTATATCCCCGGATTCAATTTTCCATGCTCGTGATGATGCTTGAGATCTTTTCTCGCTCTCACGCCCAGATTTTTTGGGCATTTTTTCCATGCCCCCTCGTCGCCTCGGTTTGTGTGTTACATCGACCGTCATCTATTTTTGATGAGTCTTATATCGTCGGATTAAGTTTTCCACGCTCTTGATGATGCTTTAGATCATTTCTCGTTCTCACACCTAGTTTTTTTGGGCATTTTTTCCTGTGCCCCCTTGTTGCCTCGGTTCACGTGCCACATCGGTCGTCGTCCATTTTTGACAAGCCTTTTATCGTCGAATTCAGTTTTCCGCGCTCGTGATGATGATTGAGATCAGTTCTCGCTCTCACGGCCATATTTTTTGGGCATTTTTCCCATGCCCCCTCGTCGCCTCGGTTTGCATGCCACATCGGCCGTCGTCCATTTTTTATGAACCTTATATTGCCAGATCCAGTTTTGCACGCTCGTGATGATGCTTGAGATCATTTCTCGCTCTCACGCCCAGATTTTCTAGAAATTTTCCCCATGCCCCCTTGTCACCTCGGTTTGCGTGCCACATCGCCATTCTCCATTTTTAACGAGTCTTATATTGTTGGATTCAGTTTTCCGCGCTCATGATGATGCTTGAGATCATTTCTCGCTCTCACCCCCCTCATTTTTGGGCATTTTTCCAAAATGCCACTCATAGCCTCGGTTGGCGTGCCACATTGGCCGTTGCCCCTTTTTGACAATCTTTATGTCACCAGATCCAATTTTCTGCACTCATGATGATGCTTGAGACCTTTTCTCGCTCTCATTAAACCCTTTTTGTTCGATATAATTTTACCCCTTTTTCGGGCCGAGCAATCCCTTTTATGAAAAAGGCACTTAGGGAGTTTTTGTTAAGCTCTTTTATGACTCCTAAAACAATGAAAAGATCGTCGAGCAACCTTGCTTCCTTTCATGCTCGCTAAACGTATCTGAAAGGGTGTCTACATGGTATAAGTTTACCCCTTTTCCGGACCTTGTAGACTAATTACGAAAAAGGAATACTCTAGTCACATCGGCTAGAAGAGTTCTCCATGTGCATCATTTTATGCTTTTTCGGGCCCTGGAGACTAACTTACGAAAAAGAACACCAATGGAGTCCACTTACCGCTTTCAGACTCTCTAAACATGAAAGCAACCACGAGCAATCACCATCAAGGGCTTGTAAAACCAACAGGACAGTAGTCATAACCACTGCAGAGTCTTCTTATCATTTTCAGACTCCTTAAAAATGAAAGCACCAATGAGCACGAATAGTCCTGGGCTCACAAAATCCACAGGACAGTACCATTTCAGAGCACACTTTTATCCCTTCTTGGAGCTCATTAAAACTACGAAGAAGGACCCAATGGTGCTCCTTGGTGCCACAACAGATCACGTCTACTCATATGGCGGCTTCCCCATTTTGGTTGCCTTTGTTCATAGTATTCTGCAGTATGTCACCCTGAGAACCCCTCAACAGCACCCATCAGCTTGACCCCCCCAGAGTCAATACATACCCTTCAGTCCTGAAAAGCTATGATCCCCACACCTACAAGTCAGTCCCCTATGCTGCCAGGTCAACCATGTCATCATGCTCTGAACAAAGGAAGTTTGAGTCTACCCACTATATGACCCCAGTTACTTCCCATCCCCACAAGTATGTCAGTCCTACCATCAGTACTACCACACTTCAGTTCTACACCTTGTCCTCCTATCAAGGAAACATCATTTCCTTGTTAGTTGCTGGTCTCCCTCTGTCGACGACAACCAAATTTATTCCATAGGATAGACCTAGAGGTCCCTGTGTCTTGGACTCATCACCATTTATGATGAGTGACTACGAATCATTTCGAGAAGAGTCCTTAGTGCTTCTCCAAATGGTTGTTTCTCACATGCTCAACTTCAACACCTTGATCGCATCGTTGAGACTTGCATAGGGTATTGGTCCTTTCAGTTATCAGTCGAAGACCTCGGATACCACTTGGCTCTTCCACATTTGAGAGTCTACTTATGGAAACAACCAGTTACATTTTTTCTATAGATATCCGGGTTGCGCATGGTGACAGTATTCAAATGTACCCTAGTTTTATACTCCCTCGAGTATATAGTTACATGTACATGTACTTCTCAGAGATGACTCTCAATAATTGAGTCCCTACAGATGTTGGACACCTTCAGTTTCAGCAGTTCATCAACCCTTCTGAGACCTTATTCAGAACGGTTGTTGTTGTATTCCAATGTATCAATTATTGAGATCAGTCATGTTATGATCATGAGTACATCCCAGAATGATGTCCCCTTTGGACCATTATGATGTACCAACAGATTTTTTATATTTTTCAGGTCCCCCTTCTTGGGACTAATTGTTATGTCTTGATACGAGCATGGGTATGCCCGCCTCGTCCATTATCAGAGATTATTCCTCATTCATATTGAGGCCATGTAATATTGTTTATTTTTTGCAGCTTCCAAGGGCCGTGGATCCAGTCTCCAACCGATCTCTTCTCCTCCCCAAACCCCAGAAAAAATGACAAAAGAACTATGATGTCTATCGGCCATACGATGAGCTCCTGCCCTCACACATCAGGGGGCAATCTGTTAACACCTAAAAAGTGTTCACTAGCTCATTTCCTTATTCACATGACCCATTTGTCCACTTTTCCACCATTTGAGCCTCTAAAGCCACCAAAAGGTCACCAAAAGACCTTAATACACTCCTTTTTCCATTCAAAATGAATATTTTTCCTCAAAAAGCATAAAAAACCCTCAAAAAGGGTCCATAATTCCCAAAAATATTAAAAAGGGAATAAAAATATTCAAAATATTCAAAAAAGGAAAAATGAGGGAAAAGGTACCTAAACCATGTTGGTCAATACCATTGGTTTCCTCAAAACCATAATGGTATTCCCCACCACCAAAAACTATAAAAAGGTGGTAGGGGCTCCTCACTTTACATCCATCCATCATCCTATCCTCATGCTGCCAAAATCTCCCATGAGTTTTTGGCCATTGTAGCTACCTTGGAGAAGGGACCCTTTGGAGTTTGGAGCTGCTCACCATTGGAGCTACTCAACACCTTCATCACTTGGAGGTATTATCATTGCAAGCACTTGCTTGCCCCCATTTTCAATACAAATTTATTTTTTCTATTTCTTGTTCTTGTTTTCGATTCAAAAATTATTATGATATGCACATGCTAGTTTAGTTTTAGTTTTAGATTTACATTTGTTTTTGCTTTAATATTTGAGACTGCTGCTACTAGTTAGCAGGTTCTCATAGCACTAAGCTTGGTTGCAAAACCAAGCCAACAATGCTGGTTGTAGGCCTAACCTCCTGTATGTCTTCATCATCTTTGGCCATACTGTGGAATCCTCAAGACTGATTACATGCGTCAACAAAACCTTGAAAGAGCATCCAAGCAAAGACTATCGGATCTCCCAGGATCTTTTACATGTGACTGTCACAAAACCTCGAAAGAGCATCCTAGCACAGACTATAGGATCTCCCAGGATATTTTCTATGCTACCTGTAGCAAAACCTCGAAAGAGCATCCGAGCATAGACTATCAGATCTCTTAGGATCTTTTAAATGCTACCTATACAATCTGTCCACGGAGTATCATCCTGATACTCATGATCATCCTGATCATCATCATATAGTACATCATCATCACATGATCACCCTGATCATATACACAGCATCATCCTAATGCATATCATCATCACATGATCATCTCGGTCATCATCATAGCAGAAACTAGAGCATCGTCCTGATTCTCATCACACAGTGCTTACATCCACAGCCATGGGAAGGATCCTCCTACCACCATGCTTGGAATGGCTCCTACAAATGTGTCCCATCAGTTCTTCCTCGAAGTATCTTCTATCTAAAGAACACCAAGCCTTTCTCTGAAGTACTCAAACATCACTCTAGTTAGTGGTTTGGTCAACACATCTGCAATCTACCCATCCGTCGCAACATACAGGAGCTTCACTGCTCCTCTCTAAACCATATCCCTGATATAGTGATAGTTTATCTCAATGTGCTTTGACCTGTCATGGAACATCAGGTTCTCAGACAACTTTACACAACTCTGGTTGTCACAGAAGATACAGGTAGCATCCAATGGGAGATAAAATAACTCAGAGAGTAGCTTCCTGAGCCATATTACCTCACAACTGACCAAACAAGCTGCGACATACTCTGCTTCAGCTGTACTCAGTGCTACGCAGGACTACTTCCTACTAAACCAAAAGATCACACTTGATCCCATACTGAAGCAGCAACCCGAAGTGCTCTTCCTATCTGCAGCACTTCCTGCCCAATCTTAATGAACATAACCCTCCAGGTTAAACTTTTGATTCGCATCATACTTGAGCTAATAATCAATCATACCCTTTAGGTACCTCAGCATATGCTTTACAGCAATGAGGTGAAGATGTTTAGGATCTATCATAAACTGACTCAAGGTGTTCACCGCAAAGCAAATATCTGGTCTCATGTTTGTCAGGTACATCAAGGACCCAATCATCTAATGATACACTGTGACATCAATTGACTCTGATGAAGCATCACTTAATAACTTCAGGTTCGATGACATAGGTGTGGCCATGGCCTTGCAATCCATCATCCTAAACCACTTCAGGATCTCTATTGCATACTTCCCTTGTCCAAGGAAGATTCTATCTACACTCTGCCACACCTCTATACCTAGAAAGCAATGCATCATACCCAAGTCCTTCATCTTGAATTTGGCAGCAAGCTTCTTCTTCGTATTAGCAATCAATCTATCTTCACCTGTTAAAAACAGGTCATCCACATACAATAGAAGTATCACTGGATTTCCTTCCTCGACCTTGTAGTAAAGGTTGGAATCCGCTTTACTCTTGGTAAAGCCCAAACTGGACAGGAAGCTATCTATCCTGCTGTACCATGTCCTATGTTCTTGTTTCAAGCCATACAAGGATTTCTTCAATCGGCACACATATGACTCCCTATCATGTGTCTCAAAACCGAGTGGCTGCTCCACATACACTTCCTCTTCAACTACACCATTCAAGAAATCTGTCTTGACATTCATCTAGTGTATCTTCCACTTCATCACTACAGCTAGGGAAAGTACTGTTCTGATGGAAGTGTCTCTGGCTATAGGAGCAAATTTCTCTTCATAATCTATCCCCTCTTTTTGGGAGAAGCCACAAGCTACAAATCTTTCCTTGTATTTCTCTATGATACCATCTGGAGCCTGCTTGATCTTGTAGATCCACTTAAAAGTCACAACAGACTTCCCTTCTGGTCTCGGGACCACATCCCAGACATCATTCTTTATGATCGACTGCTATTCCTCGAGCATGGCATTCTTCCATTACTGCATCCCAGATCCTGGGAACTTCAGATTATTCAATATCTTCAATAGATAGTTTTTTTTTACCTTCGTTGTTGGAACAAATGTTGTAGTCCTTTTTTTGTAGGTGATGGTACACAGTCTTTTCTATAAGACAAGTTCAATTGCATGATTAGAAACATCTTATATATTTCAAAACAAATTCTTACTCATAAAGACATATGTCATACAGTCATGCAATTATCTTAGCCAATGCTTCAATACAACATTTATCCATATTCAGTGACTTTCTAGATGCCTTCCATCTCTACCAGAACATTGTTAAGAGTGTGCACAACTTCCAACATGTCAGCAAAGAGGTTTCATTCTAGATAAGTAGCAATAGAATTTTGTACAGTACCATAGGCCACTTACCCATTACTTGCATATTAGTATTATCTTGTTCATTTAATGCAATTTTTCTAATATGCATAATATACATCCTAAATCTAGGAACATAAGCATGTACATGACTGGACAACATTAATTATATAATAAATGACAATTCAAATAGTTATCTTTGTTTGGTTGTTGGGTGGACTCCCTCTCAATCTTTGCTTCCTTCCAAGAACTATTGTAGAGTGCTCCCTCTTGATCTTTGCTTCCTAGATTATTTGTCTTTGAACTTATATCCATCTTGGACCACTATGCATGCTTAAGTGTGCACAAGTGTCATCATTGTATCATCCCCAATATCTCATACATAATCATGCATGCATTAGTATAATCTCAATACTATCAAAACATTATGATTCTAAATATGTATGGTCATGATCATTTCATACACAGGTAATTTGTCACAAACATTTAGCATTCAAGGTTTCAGGGAGGACTTCTTTTACTCATGCATATTCTTATTTTGACCATAGGAATCTTCTCACTTGTCATATCATTAATCAAACTAAGAAGTATAATATGCATAGACCCATGATTATTCAAACCTATAACTTCATGAATAATCATTATCAATTATACAAAAGTATACTTATATAAGATCCTAACACAAGGTAGGATTCTAACTCGATATAGGAAAACATATATGGATTATCATGCTTGCTAGTTATGTTTTACATACCCACATAATGTCTTCTTGTTCTCTTCAATGACTTGTGCCAGTAACTTTCATATCTCATAAGTTAACCATTGTAGAACCAAATTATACATACCTCGTAAGTAGATCTTCTCTGTGATCAATGGTTATGGATGAGTCTTTGTCTTCATGTCACCATGGTCATATGTTCTTGATCTAGAACTTGATTTGTCTTTCTTGATGTACCTTTCATGTTAGCGGACAACATTATCCTCATACAACACCATAGTGCAGTAGTACAATCATAAGTGTCATAAGCCTAATCAATGAATGTCTTATATCATTCTCATGCAAGACAAGTCTAAAATTGATCAAGATTGTACTAACCTTAATAATATGAAGACAAACATATCATAAACTTAATCATGAACAGATTTCAAAACATACCTGAATCTCCTCAAGTCATACCTGTCAGGATTGCTTGTAGTCTTCTTATGTAAGGCCTTAGCCTCATCTCCCTCTGGAACTGGAACTTCTTCACTTATGTAGGTGTCCAATTCATTCTCTTCTAGGATTAACCCAATCCGCTTTGATTTGTTGAAGCTGGATCTGGAGATGGCTAGGGTTTGACAGAGAAACCCTAAAAATCCAAGATTTGAATTTCAAACTTCTGATTGGATGAAAAGATGCGCCTTGCTGAGCTGATCAAGCTGGTATACTTCAATTTTGAAATCTCCAAAATTTGACCCCTCAAAATTGTCTTTTAAACTTTCAGATCTTTTGGTCAAAAATCCTGAACTAGGATTTGATAATGCCCGGGGTTCTGCCTAGCCAAAAGGTTCGATCTTATGATATAAACTTTGATTTTTTTGAGGAGCATCCAGCCGTGGTCACAAATTCCAAAAATTTCAACTTTTGTAGAAACCTTAATTTTCCACCTTACCGATCAAAATCCCGAAGTAGGGTTTGATGATGCCCAGGGTTCTTCCCAACCAAAAAATTTGATCTTGGTCTATAAATTTTGATTTTGATGAGGAGCATCCATGCATGGTCTCATATTTCAAAAATTCCAACTTTCTCCAATACCCTAATTTCCCACAGCAGTGACGATAAAAAAAATGAAGGTGCTCAAAATGCAATTTTGTTTGGACAGAAATATATTCCATATTGTTTCTAATGTATCTCTGAAGCTTTGGATCCTTAGGGTATGAAACTTTCGCTTGTGGTATAATGACCTATCATCTTTCCAACGCCACAAATTCGAACTCAAATGGATTCTCTAAGAGAGAGATATTGCAATTGTCACAACGTGACCTGTTTATGGGATGGAACAATATAGCGAACTTGTACGGCGTGCCACGTGTCACTGTTTCAACTTCAACCTCTGAAACCCAGATGTGTGAAATCACAATCTATTCCCCAACTATCGATTTTTATGGAATTCCATTTGTAGCTTCCTAACCCAATATATGACCTTTTTTCCTAGGTCACCTGTTTAGGACTACATTTTGGAAGAGGCGGAAACCCTAACTTGTACGGATCATATCTCCCAAATTACAACGAATTTGAGGTTGTCCTTTGGACACAAGGTACATGGACATTTTTTCTTCGACGTGAAGAAGTTTTAGATACTGAAACTTTGCGAAAATGGATTTATAGCCAAAGTTCCACAATGATTGGTTTTTACTATACCAAGCCCTAGCTTCCAATTTGTCGCAAGTGTAACAAGTGTCATAAATGCCATACCATGCCTTCCTTCGGGCTAGCTCTGATACCATGTTATTTTTTCAGTATTTAATTCAATATGATCTAGGATCTTAACTGATAGAACAACATGTACAACATATCAAACACAAGAGACAAGAGACACAAAGCATTTCACCGGGGAAAACCAAGAAGGTGAACAACCATGCAAATTTCTCGGAGATAAAATAAGCACCAATACAAGGATAAAAAAGATGAAGCCCCAAAAGATAAATGTCTGCATAAGCTACTCCTCCTCCACTTGTGCGCACTTCTCCTCTCTCTCACTAATGCAAAGTGAGTGAATGAGAGAATGTGTAAAATGAGAGAGACACACTCTCTATTTATACACTACTTCACTTGTCCTTTAACTATAACTAGAACGGCCCCAACTCAATCACTTAACATAATGTTGACTGGGCCGACCCCGACTAGGGTGGTCTAATAACCCTTTAACCCACATGACTCATACAGGGCCGACCCCATCAAGGTGGTCTAATAACCCATCAAGTATAAGTTACGACACTTGCAAGACAACTGACGACACTTCCAATAAGAGGAATAATACATCTCCGTTGGGGATACAATAAAGTACAAATACAATATACAAGTGAATATCTTCCAAAGTTTCAAATACATCAACACTCTGGCCATAAACCTTGCCTTATACTTCTCAATGCTACCATCCGCAGCATGCTTTATCTTGTATATCCATTTGGAGGATACCACCCTCTTTTTCTTTGGTTTGGGAACTATATCCCAAACATCATTCTTTATTATTGATTGGTACTCCTCTGTCATTGCCTCCACCCACTCTTTCTTATGAGATGCTTCTTCATAACTAGTGGGTTCTTGATCTACAAGATCACACATCAAAGCCATATAGCTAGAGAATGTCTTTGGTTTCTTGCTCACTCTAGTGGAGCATTCAGGAGCTCCATACTTTTCTGCTCCTTGTATAATGTCTCTTTCCCATGCTAGATTTCTCTTTATTGATATGTTTATGATAGGGGTTTCTTATGGTTCCATCATGTCATGATAGTTAGGTGTTATATCTTTAGGGGTGGGTGCAGGTTCTGTAATTCTAGGAGGTGCAACTTCCTCATATACTTCTTCATACTACCACTTCCTAGATCAAATGTCACATCCCTACATATCTCCATATGATGGAATCCTGGGATGTATATTCTGAATGCTTTGGATGATTCACAATATCCAACAAATATTCCCTTCGTCCCAGAAGGATCCATCTTGGTTCTTTTTTCTTTTGGAATGTGAATGTATACTGGACATCCAAATATCTTGAGGTGACTTACCTCAGGCTTCTTCTCTGTGAACACTTCTTCTGGGGTCTTGAAATCAAGAGCACTATGAGGTAGTCTATTCTGCACATAGACTGATGTCCTGGATGCTTCAGCCCATATATACATAGGTAGGTCTTGATCATGTATCATTGTCCTTATTGCTTCCATAATAGTTCTATTCTTTCTCTCTGCAGCACCCTTTTTTTGAGGATTGTAGGGAGTAGTTAGTTCCCTCTTGATTCCAACTTCTTTACAAAAGACTTCAAAATACTTTGAAGTGTGTTATCCACCATTATCTGTCCTAAGTATTTTGATCTTCTTTTCTGAATGACTTTATATTGAGGCTTTGAATTCTTTTAATTTCCCAAAGACTTCATCTTTTCCTTTTAGGAAATATATCCAAGTCTTCCTTGAGTAGTCATCAAATGAATGTAAGGTAATATTCAAATCCACATAAGGATGTGAAGGGCATTGGTCCACATACATCTGAATGGATCAACTCCAAAGTAATTTTAGTCTTTATCTCACTCTTTGGAAATTGGTTCTTGACATTCTTTCCTTTTGCACATCCTTTATATGTGCCTTTATGATCATCTTCAAATCTGGTAGTCCTATAACTACCTTGCTTAAATGAGGTAATGCTTTGTAGTTAATGTGAGCAAGCCTCCTATTCCATAGCTCACTAGGGCTAATGGCCTCATGAACAAGGGCAGCTTTTGGATGACCCTTGAGTTTATAAATCCCTCCTTCCTCTTCAACAATAACAATTGCATCCTCAATTGATTTTCCTTTGGACCACATGAGTACTTGTCCATCTATGAATGCAAACCTATAACCTTTCTTATCTAATGCTGAGATAGAAAGTAAGTTCTGCTTCAAACCCGGTACACATAGGATTTCCTTCATCTTCAGTGGAGTTCCAGAATCAAGCTTGTAGCTTGCTTCACCAATTCCCTTGATGGGATATTGATAGTCATCTCCCAAGGATACCTTCTGAGGAGAGGTCTTTTCTTCCAGACTTGAGAGAGTCTTATTTTGTCCTGTCATGTGCTTTGAAGGACCATTATCAATGAGCCATGTATCTTCTCTAGGTGTTACTGACCCAGAGAGTCCAGAGAATAGAACATACTCTTCTGCATCTTCTTCTTCAACTTTAGCTATCTTCCTTTTAGGCCTTTCCTCTTCTTCTTCTTCACTATCATCTTCTCCTAGATGTGCATGATGTCTTTTGTGAAGATTCGTCTTCTTCTTTGAAGGACAATTTCTAGCAAAGTGTCCTGGTTTGTGACAACTGTAACATTTAGCTAAGGAGATGTCTCTTTCTGAACTTACTCCTTATTTCTTTTGAAATCTATGTGGAGGATGAGACCTTTTATGGCGATTCTTCTTGGAGTTGAAATGACTCCTTCTTCTTCTTCTGGTGTGAGTGGACAAAGCTTGGTCATCTTCTTTGAGCAAGGCTTCTCTATTGGCTACCCTAGCCTCTTCGTGAATGCAATCCTCCCATAGCACATAAAACTTCATACTTTCTTTTCTTGCACACATGGTTTGGATGAATGACTCCCAAGGTCTAGTGAGACCATTGAGTGCAATCATGACTAATTCTTCTTCATCAAGTGTGTCACCAATGGCTTCTAGTTGTTCCTTGAACTGGGAGACCCTTGTGAAATCATCTTGAATAGATTCTCCTTTATTCATTTTGGTATTCTTTAATTGAGTTCTCAAATTCATCTTTATGTTGATGTTCCTCCCTTCATACATTCTATCTAGGGCATCATACATTTCTTTTGGGGTCTTCTTGGATGCCACTTGGGGAATCAAGTGGCCCTTGATAGAATCAGCAATGATTCTCTTTTCCCTAATCAAGTCCTTCTGATACTTCTCTTTGGCTTCATCTTCCACAGGTTCTTCAACCTCATCTTTGATATATTGGGCAAGATCATTCTCTTCAAGAATGAGACCAATCATATATTTCCATGACCGGAAATTCTCTATACCCTCTAGCTTGTCTTCAAGCTTAGTGCTTGGAGCCATCTTATCCAGGAGTTCATAGAAATTGAAGTTTCTCAAAAGATAGAATAAAACTTACCAAGAGATGTTATTGATTGAATTGTGATGACTGGTGTACTCTACTTCTGGAAACTTCAACTTTTCACCCCTCAAATCTGACCAACAACTTTTGGATCTGCAATAGGTTTTCTAGTTTTCTCGTTCACACTTTTTCTGGTTTACTGGTGCACAGGTTTGTATTTTTTTCTGGTTTTCTGGTCCAAAAGTCAAACTAGGTTTTGACAAAGCCCGGGGTTCTACCCACTCAAACAATTCGATCTAGGGCTCAGAATTTTGATTTTTAGGAGGAGCATCTAGCCATGCTCTCAGAATCCAAAAATTCCAACTTTTGTAGAAACCCTAATTTTCACCGGAGGAGGAGAGAGAGGTATTTTCACCTTGTGAGAGATGTCCTATTCAGGATAGCTCTAATTTCATGTTAAGTTTAGCCTAAATTTACAAGCAAGATCACTGGAAGAAACACAATCACAAGATAGACAAAGATTTACCCTAGGAAACCCTCATGGGGTAGAAAACCCAGCAAAGCTTTCCTCAATATAGATAATCAACCAATACAAATATGTAGTCCCCAAACAAGAGCTCCTTCTCCTCCTATGTAGATCTCTCTCTCTCCTATGAGCAATACACAAGTGAGTGAATGAGTGATAAGTAAGGAACACACCTCGTCTACTTATACTCATCTTCTAACTGACTTTTCACCCTAACTGGGCCGACCTCTCCTAAGAGAGTCTGATAACCCCTAAACAACTAACTCATGGCCGACCCCACCTGGGATATGTAATAACCCTAGTTACCACATTCTCTCAGAGGAATAAACATCTTTGGATATATAATAGGGTCTCCAGGAAGGAATGAAACATCTCCGAAATAATAAAGTACAAATATAATATTCTTAGAAGTTACAATATCTCAACAGTGTCGTGGGTGGAGTTTTTTAAACATATGGGCACTCAAAAATGCATTTTTTTTCTTCCAGGATGGTTTTGGAATGGATAGAGAGAGAACGTGACATTTTTTATCAACACGTATGCGAAGACTTGGCCGCCCAACAAGCATTGCAAGGTTGCGGGTTATACAAATTTTGGAGCATCGGGGTTTTGACGGCCCAAAACCGATTGCTTGCTCAGTTGGTCAACTATTGGGATCCATAAGCACAACATTTTGATCTAGATGGGAAACCACTTCCATTGGAGGTGGAAGATATATACTTCATCACTAGATTGTCCTGCCGAGGGTAGGTGGCGAGTCTTTGGTCTCACAGCGTGGGGGGAGGAATCACTATCAGTGATTACATTGACATATACTATATTGCTAGCACCCAGAAGGTGGGTAGACAGGTTCCCATAGAGGCTATAGTGAGCCTATGCATGAAGATCATAGTCCTCACCCTCGGGAGGATTACAAGATCAGCTTCACTTCATAAGGCTTGGAGGCCTTTGATATTTTACACGGCTGAGTGCATGAGACCAACGGTATATGACTGGTGCACAACATTGTTGGGTACTATGAAGACCCAGTTGACGGAGTGCAAGATAGGGCGGCCCAAAAAAATTAGTTTTGGCAGTATCTTATGCATCTTTTTGTTTGAGAGGGTGTCAGGTTTGAGTCTAAGGGTTGAAGTCCCTCTACATAGTATCCAAGATCCCACCCAGACCTGGTGGGAAGAGGTATTGACACGGCAGGGGGTGGCTGACAGGCTTCCCCATATTATGAGGAGTTTTTCCACTGGTGGCGGGGACAAGTGATCGCCATAGATGACTACCCATATGAGGGGATAGACTTCAAAGGGGATCGATACATGCTGCTCCCACTAGGGGCTACGTTTGGGGACATAGGTATGACTACTCTTTTCTAAGTTTTGTGTATTTAATTTTTTGGATTTTTGAGTGAATTGAAAGCAAAAATATTTTTGTTGTGGTATCATATATTGATGTATGATTGTTTACTCACATATATCAGTCTACGAAGACCTTAGGGTTTCCCATGACATCGCTACAGAGGCAGGGGAGGCGAGGTAGTAGGTGCAGCGACAAAGTGCACTTTGGAGACTCTGTGGGTAAACCTGACCCATATGACTACCTGGATACCGGTGATCAAGGTAGAGCATCTCCCGGAGGATATGAACAGACATGTGGTCGAGGTACTAGGTACATGGGTGTGGCTGCTCCAGCGTATAGCCAATGCCGTACACTGCTACATGCATACTCATATAGCTCAGGAGGCTATAGCTCCCCATAGGGCTTAGATGCCATGGGGTCTCACTAATTTTTTGTATCGGATTGTATATTTTGAGAGTTACGGGCTCTAGTTTTGTATCATGACACCACATTTTGGATATGTTATTAATGAAAAAACTATGATTTTACGGCTCTGCGATTGTATATGTACAAATGTGTGAATGAATGTTATTTGTGTGCTTCTTTTATTAATGTGTAAAATGCCAATCTAGGACATAATTAGCATATGCATCAGTTATATGATTGAAACGTCTCGAAACATGAATGTATGTAATAAAAACAAATTGATGCTCCAAGAGTCTTACCCTTAAGCACCTCCTTAGTAACATAGGATCCCTCACACGGTAGTGGCCGTTCAACTATGACAGAACCAGTTGCGCATCCAGGCGAACTTCTAAATACTGGATACCATGCGAAATGGCATCGCGAAGTAAATCGATAATGACACTGTACTCAGCCACATTGTTGGATGTAGGACCAAGACAAGCACCTCCTGAAAACACAATCTGATGGTCGAGCAAGTAAATAACCCACGCAACAAAAGATAGTCTCTACGTATGATAGATAGCCCCATCCGCAAATCCGAAGAACACTAGAGAGTCCACTGGCATCTTTCAACCAAATGGAAGTGGATTAGTAGAATAGAAATATCAGAAGAAATATAGACTATGTATAGAAAGACCTATACAATAGTATACAAAAGTATCAACTCGAGCTAGAATCTCAAGCATAATACCGCTTGAGGTAGAGCCCATTTATAGGCTCCTTCAAGGCATTGCCCTTGTAATCCTGTAACTCATAGCCTCATTTTTTGAGGACATGCCTCACTATGTAAGGACCGTGCCACATTAGGTTGAACTTGCCTGCCCCCAGGGGCTCCTTAGCTTGGTCATAAAGGAGGACCAAGTCACCTTCATCATATTCCCAGGGACAGACATACCTATCATAATGAACCTTAACACGATGTCTTTTGGCATCAATTGCTACGGTGGCATCCCGATGCTACTCATCAAGTTGCTCGAGGTAGACTAGACGTTGCTCTACTTCTGAAGTGTTAGGTACAAACTCTATAGCTAGTTTCAAGGAAGGGATTTCGCATTCAATCGATAAGATAGACTCCACACCATGAACTAACTAAAACGGTGAGAAACCGGTGGAAGTCTTTATTGTGGTTTGATATTCCCAAAAATCAGGTATAACATAATATGCCAATTACTCTTACTTTGTCAAATGGTCATTTGTAGAATGGCCTGAAGGGACTTATTCACTTCCTCGACCTAGCCATTCGCTTGGGGATAATAAGAATATGAGTGATCTTAAATGCAAGCTTAAGCGGCAATTCTACCATAATTTTGTTTTGAAAGTGACTGCCGTGGTCAGTGACAATCTCCTTTGGGATACCAAATCCAGCTATAATTTGATTGAACACGAAGTGGGATGCTGTTGCACCATCAACATTAATGGTTGGCATGGCCTTAGCCCATTTGGTAAAATAATCAATGGCCACGATGATATGGCGATGCCCCCCAGCCGAGGTTGGGTTGCAATCCATGAAATCTACCCCCCACTTGGTGAAGGGACCAACGGTGACGACTGGATGTAAAGGATCAAGATGCAAGCGCATGTTCTGAGCAAACACCTGGAAAGGGTGACATCTCTTCAGAAAATTTACACAATCTTTGAATATCATAGGCCAAAAATAGCCCGCTCGCAAGATACGTTTGGTTGTCGCAAGCCCGGATAAGTGACCACCACATGCTCCACTATGGTAGTCATCAAACACTATCTCTGCTTCTTCATGAGTTAAACAATGATGTGGATAGAGTCTTTTCCTCAGTGATACAAAGTTTCACCGACAATGACATAATATTTATCATGATGTCTCACACGCCATCACTCATCTTATGAATAATGTGAAGGGAACTTTAGAGTTTGAAGATATATCATGGTATCCCCATACCAAGGGTCTATTGACAAGATAAGAAACAAAAGTTCATCCACAAATGAGTCTTCATGGACTACTTCCTCACCAAGTCTCGAAAAATGCGACATGAGTTCTGCAAAAACCAAGGACTTCACCGACTTCACCAAAGAAAAATCAAGATCAAAATCCCGAAGGATGACAATCCATTTATTATATTTCCCCCCAATTAGGTGTCGTGAGAGAATGAATTTAAATGGATTGACATGCGCTATAACTGTGGTTTTCCTAAGAAAAATTTAATGCTGTAATCGTTGGACTGCATAAACAGTCACAAGGGCCAATTTCTCAACATGAGAGTATCTCATTTCAGCGTCTACTAGGTTTCGACTAAGATAATACACAACATGCTCTTGAAGCACATCATCCACCTAAACTAAGACCATACCAATCGTGTCTTGAGACGCGGCCACATAAAGCAAAAAATCTCTTGCAAATTTGGGTGGACTAAGAAGAGGGGTTGATACCAAGGCTTTCTTTAAGGCGTCAAAAGAATGTTGGGATCGCTCATCCTAGATACAAGGAGTGTCCTTCTTCAATAATTGCATGAAACCCTTAGTAATATCGGTGTAGTTCACGATAAAATGGCGTAAGAAAGTGGCTCTCCCTTGGAGGCTCTGAAGTTGAATAAAATTACGCGGGGGAGGCAATCGAAGTATTGCCTTAACCTTTAAAGGATCGACTCTAATACTCTCTTTTGAGACTACAAACCCTAGAAGGTGAGCAGTTTTCACAACAAAGATGCACTTGTTGGGATTCAAACAAATCTTATAGCACGGACATCTTTTGAAAATAAGGTGGAGGTGACTGGGGTGTTCTACTCTCTTACGAGAGTGACCAGTAAGATCATCCAAGTAAGCCTCCACTATGCGCTTAAGGTCATGAAAATCATAGGTCATTGCCCGCTGAAAAGTAGCTCCGACATTTTTAAGACCAAAGGACATTTTCCAGTATGAAAAGGTACCCCAAGGACATATAAATGCGGTCTTATGTTGGTCCTCAGGTTTAATATGGATCTAATTATAGCCTCAAAAATTGTCCATAAATGAAAAAACCTCACTTCCTGTACACGCATCCAAGATTTGTTCTATGAATGGAGTGGGAAACTTATCCTTAGGACATGATCTATTCATATCTCAAAAATCGGTACACACTCAGATGGTTCCCTGCTTCTTATCCACAGGAATGAGATTGGATACCCATTTGGTAAGGGGAACTAGGTAGATGAAACCAGCTTTGAGCAGTTTCTCTACTTCTGCCTTGATAACAACTACCTTCCTAGGATTCACATCACGAAGACATTGTCGAACAGGATTAACATTCGGGCAAGTCTTAATCTCATGCTCGATAATACTAGGGTCAATACCTGGAATCTCCTCATATGACTAGGCAAACACATCTTGAAATTCTTTGAATAACTTGGTGTAAATGCGGATCTCCTTAGGGGAAAAATCGACACCGATGTACACATTTTCAACCTTCTCAGGAGTGTCATAAATGTTGATATGAATGGTAGGGGAAATGTTAGCCATATTCTCGTCCATGTAAATACCATGCGAATCCAAAGGAGCCACAGGGTGACCAACTTTCTCTGCAAGAGTCGACCAAAACTCGTCTTGCTCAATAAGGTCAAGGTTGGGAAGAAAATAAGATCGATGATGGAGATATTCCCAAGGATTATCATTACCATACATGGCCTTGATAATATCTTCATCTGAAGGAAAAGTACCATCAAGGCAATCATGTGAGCAAGATGAGTCAACTTCCCACGTGGACAGCACAACGAGATCTTCTTCTTATGTCCATGAAGAGGAGAGATCCGGCTCTGCATTGGATTGTTGAATATCATGATACGAAATATCTACTACAGACAATGGCATAGCCATTCCTATGTGCAAAACATCTCCAGATGAGGAACTCGTGGAAGGTAGATTCCATGGGTCACTAAAATAACATGTCTAGAATGATACATTATGCAATGAGTAAGGGGCACTATCATAAATGGTTCCTATGAAGGATATTGGTGCAGCAAAGTCGAAAGATCCCATCAAAGAGGAATACAATCCTACACCAATATTCCTAGTTTCCAATTGAGAATTTTCAATCTGAGGAACTACAGTTCCTGGTGATGCTGCGGGACTGGAACTAGTGAAATCTAGCTGATCAATAGTCACAATCTTGCCTTCGTGGGGAAAGCAAATAACTCTAAAAATAGAGGACATGATCGCTCTCATAGCATAGATCCAATTCCTACCCAGTAAAATTTGGTAGTCGATGGGTGCATCAACCACCTCGACTTCTATTGGCATGGCCTTCCCACCCGAGTGGACCTCAAGGGAGGGGATAATACCATGTAGCCTGAATGAATGACCATCGAATGCAGTAAGCATGGTCATAGATTTCGACAATGGAGGAGAATCGAGAGCCTTCCAATAAGCTAATGAAATTACTGAAGTGGAAGCACCTTCATCAACCACACTACGCTTAACTACCATATTTAGGCATCTAACATGGACTTGGAAAGCCACATGATAGGGAAACCGAGGCTGAATATCAGTAGTATCGAACTTCATAACATTTGGACTACCTTGATCCTAGACTCCCAAAGCACATAAAAGGGCGGCCCTTTGTGAAGGACAAGCATGGAGAACCTCGAGAGATGATATAGCACACAGAGTCTAGCCCAGATCTTCCACAATTGAGTAGTTATGGGTGGCTCGGGCATTGGGATTTTGCAACGAGCGCTTGAGAACACCTTTTGGTATCTAAGGCATAGAGATGGGATTCTCGATATGCAATGGAGTCTCAGGTGGAGGGGATCATTCCCCAATGAAGTTTGTGGATCTTCCTAATCACGTGAGTGATTAGCAACACTAACATCCAATTTAACCATGTTTATGCATCCAAAACCATAGGCATGGGTAGAGGACGTTGAAGTTTCATTAGTCCCATGACCGGCGACAGAAGCACTCAAATCCATATTTTGATGATGAGGAAGGGGATCCTTAAGCCCAACTAGGCTCTCTACAAGGTGCTTCGATGCTTCTTCGATATGAGGACAAAAATGTGTAAGGTGATCTTCCGTACAAAGATTACAAGGAAATTTCACTATACGTCTAGGTTTGCGGTCCCCACCAGCATTTCTACCATCCCAAAGAGAGTTGGCGTTCTCTTTCTTAGGGTTATTGTTCCTATTATTCCCACCCCTACGATTATTTTTCCCCTTCTCCTCCCACTAGGTTGTTGATTACTAGATGGGTTCACTGATTGTGTAGAATTAACATCAGATTATTGGGTGGAAACGGACGATGTGTGAGCCTGTCCAGGGGTATATTGGTTAATAGAACGATTTTGCATCTGATTCATAACCAAATCTATGGGATGAGTACTTGTGGAACCAACTATGCCATCAACATGCAGTCCAAGAACAGGCTTGGGCTCATGTCATGATTTTGGCATGTCAAGTATAATGTCGTACAAAATTCCAGACTTAGCATAGACTAGGTCCAGCTTTTGGGATTTAAAAATGGCCTGCTCCTCAGTCATAATTACAGATAAAGAGACATCCTTCGAAATGTAAGGGAGTAAAGACTTGAGGAACCATTCCAATAAAAACTCTAGAGGAATGTTGGCTTTCACCATCCTCTTCCTCGGCGCCACTCATGAATATGATCAGAGATATGTGTGGGCTTGTCCTGGTGGAAGTTAGATAAGATCTCGGTGCTAGTAACGTAATGAACCAGCAACTGAAAGTGATCTAGGAAAACCAAATCCAAATCATTGAAACTTCTATATGTTCCCCCAAGAAACTCAACATACCATTCCGCAGTTGCCCCTGTGAGGGTGCGTTGAAATAGCCTCAAACTAATAGAATTGTGGTTCAAGGAATTCGAGGAGCACCATAAATGGAAATTGGTGACGTGATCACCTGGATCCTCACCCTTCTTCCCCTCAAACTTCGGAATGTCAGAAGGGAGCTTGGTGGGGACTAGAGGCCATGTAGGGTCTTGACACACTGGATCATTCGTGAGCTTCGAAAGATCTCGTAAATTTAACCTAGCAAGAAACGGGAGCTGAGGCTATGAAGCTTGATTATAAGCGCCTGAAAGAGTTTGACTCTGTGAACCCGAGGGTGGGACTATGTACATTGAATTCAACACTTGAGGTGTCGGTGAACTTTGGTAGAAGTCATGACCGTGACCATAAGGATAATAACCTACTCCAAACTGGCCCATGTTGGAATACACAGGCACATGCGTCGCATGGATTCCATAGGAGGGAGTGGGATAATAGTTATGACCGGTTGAAAAACCATAAGAATGGGGTCCCATATAACCACTTGAGATAGGAAAACTAGACGAGTCAGGGCCATATGAAAACGGTATGTTCCCTCTCAATGGAATCGACAAACTAGAGACAGGAGGAAAATTCAGAATCATATAAGCGTTTGAGGGCATAGGCATAGAGGCATGCAGGTTAAAAGATGGAATGTAAGTCGTAGATCCGATACCTATGGTGAAACCTCCACCCAAAAATGGGTTCATGCTAACACTAGGAGCTGACGAAGGAGGTGGCCCTCCGCCAACACTCATAAAATATGGAGGGATGTGACCACTCCCAAACTGATGAGCAGTGTAAGGGGGTTGTAACATCCCAAAATTTCACAAAAATTTAAATTTTTTCAACGTAGCTTTTAATGTAAATTAACCATGCGAACTTATAATAAATGCTTCTATGCAGTCATGATATAATAAATGTTTGTAACTATCATATAGTGTACTGTTTGTCGTCTTGTTATGAAATGAAATTAATGTCTACATTAAGATGCTATGGAATGTTCTTCTCATCGCCTCTATAATTTTATATTACTTATGTCAATGTTTAATCGATATAATGTTTATAAGTGCTAACTATTGTTCTTATTTTGATGATGGAAGGGGTCCTAAGGTTACCCCGAGGCTTACTTAGCATTTATGCTAAAGCATTTGGAATTTTCCTTTCGCAGATTACAAGTAAGGATGACACATCAGGTCGAGTAAAACAAATATAATTTAAAGAGTACTTTCAGTTAGCGCTCAAGGGTTCTGTATATAAATTTCTAAGGTACTAATATAGCGTCTCGTTTATAGTATGTATTTGTAACTATACCACTCAAATGTCTCCTTTGTTTAACATTTAAATGATGAATTTGGTTTAGGATAATATTTTCTACTAATGTTTGTCACAAGGTTAATGTGCTTTTATATAATATAGACTAAAAGCATGATACATTCTGCTATTATAACATGTGCACTATATGCAAATTGATATGCGAATTCCTATAATAGATGACCTCTATAATGCTTATGTGCTTTCCCTATAGTATGAACTACCTATGACTTACAATTAGTTCCTATAATGTATACTATTTTCAATTCCTATTTATTCCTATAGCATGCAAAATTATCGTATAGTTCCTAATGCATATAAACTATATGCAAGTTCTATTTAAAATATATAGTATATACACTATATGCAAATCCTATTTCATTTTTATAACATAAACACTATATACAAACCTTATAGCATGAGAACTATGTGCAAACCTTATAACATGAGATCTATATGCAAACCTTATATGTGTAAAGTTTATGACTTAGCTTCAATGTAAAAATAATGTGATCAATATCTAGTTGAATACGATATCCTAAAGTATACTATGCCTTACATTATTGTATGTATATTGACAAGCTGACACCGTTACTATTTAACCAATGCGTGATGTTTCCTTTGGCATTCATTGTTGTTGAGAGTGGTTCTGGGGAGAGGCCGATAGGCCGAGAAACTCCAGGGTTTCATTAGCAAGTGTTTGGGAGCTTCTCCACGATTCGAAACCATGACTTGTTGGTTGTTTTTCTGGTACCTGTAACTAGTTTAAGAACTGAACCTTCTGTGAGAGTTTACAACAACTAAAAGATGTTGAAGGGTTCCAAGGCTGACGGTAATCTCATGTGTAGGTTGAAATGGTAGTTCTCTGAGTTATATTCAACCTTCTTGCATTCGATGGTGAGGTGTTGGCTACAGTTTCACAATGGTTACGACGTTACTGCTCCAGATATAGCTATTTTAAAGGTAATGTTTCAGGTTTGAAACTTGTCTCCTTCTAATTTGTCTAAGAGTTGCAGTCAATGTTATTTCGCCTTATTGAAATTTCTTTTATGTTACTTTTTTTTACCATACCTTAATCATGTGGCAGGTTCCTTTGACATTCAGTTCTCAAGCTTGAGTTTCGATAATTGGCAGCTGCGTAAGAAATGGTAAGCTTCAGTGGTTTCCCTGGTGCTTCGGTTAGGTGACTGTTAGAACTTCTTGTGTTCTTAGCCGAGACTTCATGTTTATTGTGAGGCTATGGAAAGTGACCACTATCGAAATGTTGTGAGATTTATGGTAGCTTGGGGAGGATGAAATCGTCAACCCATTCGGCGTTAATCCTGTGGTGTTTGTTTTCAGCGTAGATAATTTGTAAAAGGATGTAACTATTGAGAGGGTCTTATCCATCGGCTATTCTAGTTAAAATAAAAGAATTTGGTTCCAAACTTCATGATGTTTGCGTGTTTGAGACTGTGAGCGATGCTCCAATATATGCGATAATGAAATGTTTTGTTTTATGAACTGTTGTGTTGTTAAAAAAATGGCTGATAGCCATGGGTTTAGCCTTGTGATGTGCAGTCGAAACCCTAACCTGTAGGTTTCGATAGTAGCTTGATAACCTGTGTTAATTGATATCAATGTCATTGCTTTTGGTGATGGCCAAGAACCAAAACCCAATGTTTTGATTTGCAACTTTGAAACCGTAACCTATACAGTTCAGGAGGTGACTCTGGAAAATTTGTAAAGTCAAACTTTGAAAATAAAAATCTAGTTTTCATGTATTTATGAGAGTTTGCGGTTATTGTTTACAATAGATATGTGATACTGTTGTCTGATGTTGATGCCGAGATACTCATTTGTTTAGTCTTAAGCGATGTATAAGATAAATGTTTTTGTGACTATAATTTATGATGTTGAAATGATTTCTAAAACGTCTAACTATAGAAGTTAAGAATTATGATGATAAAAGGATATTCGTCCAAAATAGACTTATTCTATATTTAAGAAGTTTTGATAAAGGTGATATGAGTTAACCAGTTCTGGTTTCTCCATTTGACCTATTAGTTACTTTGAATGTGGAAGTCAGTAATTGTTTTGATATTGAAAATAAAATATAATACAAGAATGGATAGAAGTCTTTGCAAGGTTTAGAAAAACATGGAAAAAAATAAAACCCTAGATTATTTTATTCCTGTCAGAAGTGGAAATATAATGAAATGCTGTAAATACTATTTAATTTGCAGCTCTTATAATTTCCTGAATATTGAATTAAAGAAATACAATGAAACTATAACACTATACGGTTTGAAAAGAATTAAATGACCTAAAGTGTAAACCCTAGGTTTTTGTACAGAGATGAAAAATTTATTTATATTACTATGTAACAGAAAATATTATAATGTTTGTATTATGAAATGTTGTTTATAATTCCTGATCCTAAACATATAATTTGTATAATAAAAATATAATTGATAATGAAAGTTAAAGAAATACAACAGTGTTAGTCTATTCATTCCTTTGGCAATCTGCCTATCAATCATCTATCTTAATTCTCCTTCTCTGCACTAGAGTACTATACAGAAAATAGTATGGGGAAAAATACAGAGGAGTTATTTGTTCAATCACTTATTCATCATTACACAAAATCATGACTAGATCAGGATTCAAAACAATACTTCTGTATGATGATAACTAGTGAATAATAAATCAACAATTGCATAAAATAATTTAACTACTTAGAAACAGAAAAGACAAGTAGAACTTGTAACAGATGATAGGGTGGACAAACACCCAAGGAGGCCTGTTCCTCCCAACCTTCTCCAAAATAAGCAGCCAAACTACTTTCCTTCTTTGGACCCCCGAGCCTATTTATTGAACCACCGGGTAGATGAACTCTGTGTAGAAGCAAGGCACTCAGAAATTGTACAGGAAACAAACTATTAAGACTTGCTCCTCAGCTTTTAGGACTCTACACTCAGCAATGTAACTCTGCACGCAGCAGTATAATATGCAGACTTACACGATGATACAAAACTAGCATATCTGTCAATTCCCCTCCCATCAGACCAAGCAAGGGAGAGAACATGACACTAAATCCGGGCATCTAGCCCCATATCCATTAAGTAAAACTCATTAATAATAAAAGACATGTACATATGCATATAGTAATTAAACACAGTGGAATGAAAAGCATCTACATATCTAACATACATTCAACTTTTTCATGACAGTCATTAAATAAATACATTGTAGAATTTAATACAAGAGAGTACTTATCTTAAACAAAGTAGTCCCGAGCAACCAGCTATGCAACTGCAACGTTCCACCCAACCATAGGCTAGTTGTGCTTATCAATATCTTGATACAACTGCCACCCCCGAGCTGGGCATGATTTCTACAAGGAAAAAGGGAACAGTAGACTCACACATAGCCAAAATACACCAAAATCAACCAATCCAATCCACAGTTGGGTTTATCAGGCTGCTAGGAAATGGAAAGGAAGAATTGCTAAGCTAGTGAGCTCAAACATAGAGCTATGGATACCTCTACAAGATATATCTAGCTTGGCACCCACAATGCCTACACACCCCACTCAATGAAGTATTCCCTTCACCAATACATAGTCCCTTAGGCCATACCTTCCATTCTAGTGTTTTCCAAGGTGTGCATAGAAGAGTAGCCAACCCTTTTGATCTTTCTGAGAGGTTACTCCCCTCACTAGGTTTATCAAGCCAATTCTGTCAACTTCCACTCCAAATTTCTTGCTCACAGGTTCAAACCAAAACAAGGATGCACAAAACAGCAAAATCACAAGTGTTGGGCATGTAGAAAAATGTTTCTATGGTGGGATGGCCAAAATGGGGTTTTCATTAGCTTCAAAAAAATGTGGGAAACCCAAAAATGAAAATGGGAGATGGGGAACAACTTTGGGAAGCCAAATCCATTTTTAGAAAAACGTCCATGGACATTCTGGGGCAAAAACGACCTCCATAACAACCCCAAATCATGGTCATCCTCTCCCAGCCACTATGTAACACAAAAACGAGCTCCCAGCCATGGAAAAATGCAGGAAATGATGAAAAACGTGATGCGGAAAGCCCAACTAGTTCATATTGCATGAGAGAGTGAAGTTTAATCATGAATAATGGATTGGAAAAACAACTCGTGGGTGTTTTCTTGCCCAAGAAGCAAAAATACGAATTACCGGATTGATGGTTTTCCCATACATGAAATTGGTTGCCATACTTCTCCATTCCCAAGGCATTAACTGCCTCAACCAACTCTTGGAAGAATTTAATGATTGGATGCATAAGCCAAAATGGGTAGTTGAGGGTTTATGGGTTTTTTCATTAACACATGGATTAACACCATTGTCTCAATGGTTTGAATAATTTCCCTCCTACTCCTTATGAAATCATGCCCCCATCTCTTTGTTGCATTGCATAGCTAGTTGTGGGTATTTCATTAAAATTCATATTTACATGATGTTTGAATTTACATTGTGTATGTCTAGCACAAGAACCATATGCATCTATTCTAATTGCCAATACATAAAACTCTAAATCGATGGCGGGGCCTTGGCCTTGAGCTCCTCACCATGATTAAATAATGATATTTACATCATTTACAATTTTAATGCAATAGGGTCAAAATCGGGATATTACAATATCCCCTCATCAAATCTCTTGGGTGCAAACAGGAAATCCCCAAGGTAAATTTCCTTGTCAAGAAAAGTAATGAACCTCAGTCCAAAATTCAACGGCTTTTTTAAACATTGCCTAGGTCTTTAGTGGTCAATTTTCAATAAATGAGCCTCAAGCTCCAATCCCATCTTTCAGGGCACTAAGACCACAATTCAAGGGAGTTGTCCCATACCAACAGCTAGTTACTTGCCTCATGAAGTTGCTATTTGTCCATTGCCTTCTACCCCAGATTCCATTTCACCTAGTGGGTCAGTAAACACTCTTTCAACAGTCCCCTTAGGTGTTTGTCTCCTATTTAATTTATTTAATAATAAAATATTGTGCAAATTATAGTCGTCCTTGGACACTTGTCCAATATAAAACTTTACAATAAAAGTTAAGATAATGTTTCCAACATAAAATGTTTTTCAGCAAAAAGGGTATGTTATAGGGGTATAGTTCCCCCAATCCCAATGCTAGAGATAGCATGACTACTAGACATGGTGGAAGTAATAGTCGGCGTAAAACCGGGCATACCCAAAGAAAAAGGCTTTGAGGTCGTAGGGATGGATGTAGAACTGAAACCTGGCATCTCGAAGGATGAACCGTACAAATAACCTGATGACCACCTTTCATCAAAAGGATTTGTGCTTGTGGGCTGGGATGTCCCAGACCCAGGAGGAGTGTTGTGTGATGAACCTCCTCCTCATCCACCCCTAGAAGTGGACAGAGAGGAGTTTCTCATTGTGCTATTGGACGGAGTCACTAGGACTCCCATCGTACCAGATGCGGAACTCATAATAGGAGCTCTCTGAAGCTCATGAGATGTGAATAAAGGACCATTGATAGTCCTCTGACGTCTTTTACGAAGAGATGGTGACAGGTCGCTAGCTGGTAAACCAGGCAGCTGACGAGATCGGCAGAGAGGCAGATCTTGATCCACGATGACTCCAAAAAGTTAGCAAATGTAACATCGCCACGGCCTCCTTTAGCCACAAAAGACCCTCTGTTACTTTTTTTTCTTCCAATTTGACTGAATGCACAGTTGAAGTGACTCGGATCCGCAATCTGAAATTTTGAATCTACAATCCGCAATTGCGGATGCAGAAATGAAAAACTACATAACCAGAAATCTTACCTTTCCACAATCTACAATCCACAATGGCATATCCGCAACTCGCAATCCAAAATCCGTACTGCGGATGCGCAAATCCAAAATTCCACAATGAAAAACTTACCTTTCTGCAATCTGCAATGGCGGATCCACAACCTGTAATCCACAATCCGTACTGCAGATGCACAAATACAAAATTCCACAACAAAAAAATTACCTTTATGCCATCCAAAATCCACAATTGCGGGTGCAGAAATGCGGAAATCTACTTTTCTGCCAAACGACCTTTCCGCAACCTACAATCCACAATCCGTACTATGGATGCGAAAATGACCATACTCGAGACCCTTAACCTAAGCAACTTCCAAGGGCCATAAATTCCTCACCCTTGGTCCAAATGAAGCAAGTTCAGTACCATTGGAAAGATCTTGGTGAGATATATCCAGTGTTGAAATCCATGCCCCATCTAAGCAATAATACCATGCTAAATTTACCACTAAAGTTTTGTCCATAACTATACTTAAAAGACTTCAACCTTATTCCTACCAAGGTTCTGCTCCACTTCTTCCAAGTATTTTTTCCTTCATCTGGTCCGCAGGGTGCCTATTCTCCTGATAACAGTACTGACTGGAGTAGACTTCACCTCTTAGCCTTGAACTTAGCCCTATTCATCAAGGGGTAACATATGTAAGTACAGCATAGTATAAAAAAGCAATATGCAGAAGCATGCTCAATAACTCATGTAGGAAGGTCCATACATCCATAAACAAAAGGTAGTGAAGTATTATACACCCTTAGATAGGGATTATACTCAATCTATTTCTCCTAATAGATTGAGGAATGACATACAGGTATTTAGCCGTATTCCTCAAGCATGAATATATATATGTATGAATAACAACATAACAAGAAGATGCAAAGTGCAGGAGCAGAGCAATAACATGCCAACAACATAATACATAATACTTGGGAAATCATCCCTACTAACCATCTGAACAAAATCATACATTTGTCATATATAATGCACACACACATCAAGCATATGTGAAACCAGTAATGCATTAAAATCAAGCACAACAACAACTTCAAACACAGGTTCAGATGCAAAGCTTAAGTATACAACTCTACTCATGCAAAGATTCCCATTGCTCCGCTTCCATATAAATGCATTCAATCAGTTACTGGTATGAATTAAGCATAGTAATAAACACATGAGACATCCTTATTCAAAACACCAAAAGGCACTTATCTTTTAATTCAAAACCAGCAAGAAACCGGCGGTGGACTGCAACGTTCCATCCCAACCATAGATCTCTTCCTAGCCTCTATTATTTCCAACAATCATAGATCAACCCCGATCTAGGGCTCTTTATCCACTAAGGAGCATCACTCGAGTTCACTCACAGCATCGGTTCATAGTCACTCAAGGAATTCATCACATAGTAGGTTTGTCAATCCAATGGGGAGGCAGGGACTGAATTTACTAACTCATTGAGCTCCACCATAGAGCTACAAGCATATCCCCTTGGATTCAAGAAGCCTAGGAACCCCCATCACCTCCACTCTCAGCTTGAGTAAGGTCCCCTTCTCTGCTACACAGTCCCTCAGGTGCCCCTTCCCTCAACACTAATCTAGGAAGGTATGGTTGGTCCCAACTTCTAAACCAATGGATACTTGAGCTTTCACTGGTTCCACTCTGGAATCCAACTCTTGATCCTTTTCCCACTTCAATCCACTCTTGGATCTTTCCCAAAACTTCCCACGTGAATTCCCCCACAGATTTCACTATACACTTCTAAAGCAGGGTTTTATGGTAATACTTGGTTCTGCAATTTGTGCCTCCACAAAATCGTGACCTCTAGTTCTCTCCTCTTTGGTATGTGGGTTCATGAATGGCTAGTGCATGAATGCCCTGTTCCCCTGAATGAATGAGTGTAATAATGTGTATGTTTCCTTCCAACCCTAAATATTCAAACAGGCTCTTCCATTTCAAGCATTGAGTGTCTTTTCGGACAAGCAACCAAGGCATGCCTTTCCATACGAAATTGCAAGCATGCTCCATACTCCATCAGCGTCAGCAACAAGGTTCTCAACCAACCTCTAAAACTGCATTAATGTCAGCAGGGAGTTCAAATGCGCTCATAGTTGGACATGTGGAAACATGAGCAACCAATCCCATAACCCCCTCACATCTTCCTAGTGGATACGTAGCCCCTTTTCTTTCATGTTTCCTCCATAGCCAGTCCCTTAGGTATTTTATTGCATTATTAATATTTTGTCATTTACATTTACAATTTATACATATCCAAAATTTGCAAAATGTTGCAAGCCTGCCCCTGCATCGCATCCTTTTACTTGGAACTTCTAGGACCAAGTCCTTTGTCTTCCACAAGATGCTCTATAATCTTGGAAAATCTGTGGTTGCTAGATTTCTTGTTGCTTCTTGTTGGGAAGTTATAGAGGCAATGCCGTCCTCCACATTTCCAACATTTCCTCGACTGCTTCACCTTTACCTGCTCAATTTGCTTTTAGTCTTTCCACCTGGAACATTTTTTAATGGGATGATTGGATGAATGCTTCTTCATTGGTCCACTTTCCTTTCGGCTTACTGATTACTCCCAGAATGCTTTTTACTTCCCTTTTGCAGGTGAATACAATCCTACAAAACCTTGTGATTCATGTCATTCTACTGCTTCTGTAGCTTGAGCATCTCCCCAAGATGTCCTTGGGTCTTCGCAATGGTTTGAAGTAGAATTTCAGCCAAATCCAACAACCTCCGGCCTGCTACCATGGTTAATTTGCACAACATCCCACACTTTGCTTTCTAGTACCACCGGTCTTATAACAGTTGCAACCAATTCCTTTCAATTTCTCACCTGTCAATTCATCATTGCAATTTTCCAATAGGCCAAGAATAACATAACATTAAAATCGGTCAATCATTTTCCAAATTGACATAGTGAGTTCATGATTTATCCAAACACTTCCACACGTTTCATGCTTTCCAAACATGCAAATGAACTCATCCATGTTCATCATTTCACATGGAAATCACTAATTTAGTATTCACAATTATTTCCAGCAATTAACACAATCATTTCAAGTCATGAAATGCATCAAACAATTTTCTGTTTTATGAATGCATCAAAAAGGAAAGAGAGAGCTGTAAGAGTTTTCTCCTCTTAGTCTTGTTTCATTCTGGAACCCACACCACCACTGTGGTTTTCATGCTCTTAGACTCTTTCACTTCAACGTGAATGCTTGAATTTCCCTTTCTTAGTTAGCTATGACACTTAGTGTCTAAGGTCGGTCTAAGGCTTTTCGACCAGGGAACCCTTTCCCATTGCTGCCCACAGAACATTTGGCTGCTAGGACCTACACAAGTACACTAGCACCGTTTTCCTCATTGTTGCTCATGCTGAGCTCTTCCAGGACAATCACATGTCCACATGCATCCTTAGGATTTCTTCATTGTCCTTGCTTCCAGCAATACCTACACTCAAACATTGAATCAATTCACATGTTTTGTTTTTTTGCATAGGGTTTATCTTTAAACAAGAGTTTAAGAAATCATAATCAAATCATATACACATGTATATTCATTTAAGTAAGAAAGAAGCTACAAGATAACAAAATACTTAGTTGTATTGGATGTCTTCACTTTATTCCACAGGCTCCTTCTTTGCCTTACAAGCCTTGGATCACCTGTTGGGTGGATGTTTGGCCAGCACACATGTTGCTCCACAACATCATTCGAATAGGAAATGCCAAGCCAGTATGCTGTGTTGGCAGGCAGTTTGGATGAGTCAGCTTTGCAGCATCGCGGATGCTATGCAAGGCCGAAGATATCGCGAAAGGAGGAAAGCACCATACAAGGCAATAGTACTTTATGTATTTTGGGTCATTTAGACCGCATTTTGTGGGTTTTGGGTCATTTTGGACCGGATTGTATAGGTTTTGGGTCAATATTTTTGTAAAGTTTGTTAAGAAGAAGTTAGGCAGTTGCCTAAGTGGACCCGAAATGTAAAGGCGCAAGCCTATAAATAGACATAGAATTGTAAGTGTTGGGATATCCATGAATGAATCAGTATTATCATCGAAGATCTATCTTTAGAAGGAGAATTGTTATTGCGGGATGTTTTGGATATTGATCTGAGCCTGTTTAAATATGGGTATGAGCCTGTATCTGGTTTTGGTATGAAGATTAATATGATATGATAGCTTTTTGAGTAGAATCATTGTGTCTTTCCTATTTCCTTGTGATAAATGCATTATGCGATATGAATATGTGAATGATGCGATGTTTTCTTGCTGCAATGAATGTTTTACTGTTATATCTATTCCACATTAGTGGTTCTGTCAATGATGAAGATCTGTTGAATGATGTTGCAATTATGTTTAATGCCTAAGATGAATAGTTAGATCTGTGAAGCAATGCTGCAATAAGTTGATGAATTGATGCACAAATTCCTCCTTCATTCGGCAAAAACGTGGTTATGTTAGCTCTCCCTTGAACATCTCGGATGAGACTTCATCTGCTCCACAGGTGTTGCTGGATAGGGTAAAACTTGTCAAGGCCGATGCTTAGGGAGATCGCATTGGGTTGGATGTCGACAGACTAAGGAACCCCTGTCGATTGGGTTTCTGTCAACAAATGGTTCTATTGCCGGGACCATAGCGTGAAGTGGAGGGAGGACAAGTTGTGGCATCCGACAAAACCGAAAATTCAAGATTGGTTCGACCTAAAGTTGCGAGAGTTTGCTGAAAAAGAAAATCAGAACCCTGGGTTGTCGATGGATCGGTGGTTGGAAAAGTACATTCACGACGATCCACATGAATATTTTTTCTGTGAATTCCCAATCATCCTATATGAATGGTTAGCGAAATTGACCTTTCAGAAGTGAAACTTCCAAGGTGGTGAGCCAACATCTTGGACCCCAGAACTGATCCAGGAGCTGCAAGAGGTAGACAACAAAGCATTGCGGGCTGTTGAGGTAGGGTCGACAGTATATTGGAAGGCTATATCACCGAGTTTTTGGTTGATACGACAATGTCTTATAGCGAAGCTGAAAGGGAATTTCTCAACAAACCGAGAGGCAGGTTTCTGTTGTCGCTACAATTGTCCATTAAGATGCTCATCAGCGAAAAGGGCATACTGAAGATGCACCTGGATCAGTAGAACCCTGGTGGGCAGAGGATGTGGATACGGAAGCGGGGGGGAAGTGAATGGAATGATATGGGGTAGATGGGTGCAAGTTACGACAAGGCTGTGAATGAAGCCGAGGAAGAGAGTGGTCTTGCGAGGGGAGGATCAAGGTTTCGACAAGAGAAGAGGCAGAGGACAGAAGAAGGTCCTGCTGTGGTCGAAACACAATGCCACGAAGGAATACCACACGAGACGAAGTGACCTCACAGTCCTGACAAGGACAACCAGGCTATGCCCAGGATAGAGACAGGACCAACCCCCAGCAGCAACGTACCCACACCTCCACTCACTATCTCTCAACCAGGAAGAAATAGAACTTTGACACCACCGTGTTCATCATGTCAACACAACTTGATTGCTAGCAGCTTAGCGACTGTAGCAAGGAAGCCTAGGCTGGCGGGCGAAGATGCAAAGTTACCTCTGTTATATGGAAATGGTATAGATAACCTAGAGCAATACTGGTTCTTATGTGAAGCAGTATGGACTATCAACCAAATTACGGATAATGACGCCAAGAAATGTCAACTAGCGACAACTCTTCGGGGTCGCGCTTTGGACTGGTTTATGAGGTTTGTTCAAGTATCCGCAGGAACTCCAGAGAAGACGCTGGAAGAAGTTAGAAAAGGATTGATTGCAGAGTTCAGAAAACCGAAAACTGAGGCGCAATATATTACAGAACTGATGGAGATTAAGCAGTATCCGAATGAAACTGTTTGGGGTTTTGACCAAAGGTTCAAAACACTGATGGCAAGAGTCATCTTCGACATGAGCAATGTCCAGCACATGGAATGGTTCATCGCGGCATTGCTACCTCATATTTGGATCCTGTTGATGCAACAGAACATTACAACATCGAGTGAAGCTCTGGAAATTGTGATGCGATTGGAAGCTTCACCGATTGGTGAGAACGCAGCTGGCATGTCTCAGATCTAGACACAATTGGAAAAACTGACAATTCAGTTGCAAGATATTAAGAAGGGAAAAGAGCACCGTAAGGAGGTCTGGTGTACTCGCTGTCATGAAGAGGGACATACAAGGGATAACTGCCCATGTTATCCCTCCAGGAGTCTTCCTAGGTTGTGCTCGGAAGAACCTAGTAACTTAAATTTATCTTGAAAGATGGGATAAATATGGATCAAGTTGGATGAATGAGATCAAAAATCATATGCTCAAAACATACAGAGATACATTCAAAATAACAAGGCTTTTAACCACTGCTGCTCAGAAGGTTTAATAAAAGTAGATGTGTGCCGAAAATATTATGCTAGCAAACTCATATAAATAACATACATGAATGGCTGATCACAATATGAAAACGGTACTTGGTATTCAATTCACCAACATAGATAGGATGGCAGCTATCTGGCGTGGGAAAATGGAAAAATCATGAAATAGACATTTCACTGCAAGTACCGAAAAGAATAAAGAGGAAAAACTGAACACACATATGGCAAAAGAGGCTTGTATAAATGATATGCAACGAGCAGTCTAATAATACAAGTTAAGAAAAATCTCTCCAAAATCGAACCATTGTTATACATGAGTTATGGGATTTATATCCTTTACAACCTCTCCCCAGATCCTAAGAAGCTCGGTCGAATTTACTCCAAGTGGAAAATCCAAAACCATTTTTCAACAAACCAGGAAAAATCATTTTTAATTGGCGAGACTGCTGAAAAATGGGGCTCATAGATGCCTTCAATTATCCCAATGTGTGGTACCTGTAGGGAAATTGAGAGAGTTTATTGTTCTCTGATGTGTCAAAAAGAAAAACCTCTGAGCGTTTTGCAAAATGATTCTCCCATCACCCAGAATCATCATTTGAAAATGATGACTCTGCACAGTAAAAATGCCCCTTTTGTTGAAACTGCTGAAAAAGAGGCTCATAGATGGGTTCAGTTCTCCAGCTATGTGAAACCTGTGTATAAAATGAAAGAGGTCATTGTTCATTGATCTGTTTTGAGAAAAAAACTCTCTCAGATATTTTAAACTCGTTTAGGTTTGCCCGAGATCTGCATTTCAAAAACAGGTGTCAAACAGGGAGGTTCTGGGATCCAAAAATTGGGGCTCAGTGACGGATTCGATTCTCTCAATCTGAAAAACTTGTAGAAAAACAAGGAGAGTTTATTGTTCCATGACATGTTAGGGACAAAAAACTCCGAGCATTTTTGCAAAACGATTTTCCAGACGCTCATAATCATCATTTGAAAATGATGACTCAGGACAGTAAAAAATGCCACATTTCTTCATTATTTCCATCTTGCTGGCACCTTCAAAACAGGAACAGCGCATTGCAACAGATCCTATTAATTAAAATATTCACTTAAAAACCATCATCTTTCCATTTGGAAGCAAAAACCGTGATCTAGGCAAAAAATAATGCCTCTCTGCCCTGTTTTGCACTTTCAGTGGCTAAAGAACGAAAATTCAAACCTGTAAACCACCGAAAGCTCTACTTTTGGTGGCTAAGAACAGCTGTGAAATCCTTCCTAAGCCACCAAAAGTTCTATTTTGAAACTAATGTTCCAAAATGGAAAAAATGTATTTTGTCTCAGGTTCTTGATGACAAGTGAAGTTCTCTTGCTCTTTCGGTAGCTGGAATGAATTTGCATTTGAACACAACTGCTGCCGAAAAAGCAGTGAAAATGCCTCTCCTTTTGGTAGCTTTGGGAAATTTTTCCTTTACGTTGTCAAAACAATGTTGACAAAGCCTCCGCTTTTCGGTAGCTCTGAACAATTTTTCTTTTGACTTGTAAGCTACCAAAACTTACCTTTCGGTGCCTAATCAACACCATCATATTCGCCCAAGCCACTGAAAAATGCCCCCTGACTCATGCTGTATGTCTACCCTTTTGGTAGTTAGGATTTCCTTGAAAATTTCGTTTAAGCTACCGAAAGCTAGCTTTCGATAGCTTAGGGGCCATTTTGAATAAGCACTTAGCTACTGAAACCTGTTTTTTAAGTTTTTTTAAATAAAAACTTGTCTCGAAAGTTTCTTGACGTATTATGAGTTAGAACTTATTAAAATGAGCCTAAAGACAAACTTTAATCATGTGTTTTCATTTTCAAATCAACTCTTATCACCTCACATAATAAAACATAAAAATATATATATATATATATTTGAGGAGATAACATCTGGCTCCTACTCGGGGATGAAAGCCTCCCTGTGAGGTTTCAAGAACCTGGTAGTTCCAGTCACCTTTACCATTGGGTTATGGAGTCATTTAAACTGCCACCAAATTTCTGCAATATGTCCACAAATGTTCAACTATAAATTTGCTAGCAATGCCTTGCATCCATTGGGCTATGGAGTCTCAAAAGCCACATTCAAAACCTGATCCAAATCCTGCAATCATGCTCATCATTTGAAGCCAAATTGCCCCTGCCAATAGTGTCTTATATCCATTGGTCATGGAGTCTTTACAACTGCCACCAAAACTTCTGCAAACCTGTAGCCTGCCCTGCTTATTTAACAAAAACTGAAAACGACTGAAAGAAACTACTTGCTCATATGAATAGCTTATTCTTCAACCTATTCCTATTCTAACCACTGTATTGATGCTTAATCAAGTAAACTCATGCTTCCAATGAATCCATGTCAGAAACAGATTTACTGATAACATCCGTGATCTTGGCCCGAAAAATAAAGGAATCCATATTATGCACTAGTGTAATTTGGAAATATAGCAGAACCAAATTTCATTTGACAAGACATTTATGCTGCTCATAGAATCAGAATAATAAGCAATAGGGTCATCAAATTTACAAGGAAATACCTCTTCTTGCTGTTGTTCCAAGTGACTGAGATGCTTTTGCTAACTTCCTTCAATGATCTCAATGTTGAACATAAGTTGCTCGACATCTATCAGAGGAACATGGATGATGGACTGCTGATCCAAACCTTTCTGCTCTACCTCATCTTTATGTCTGCTACAATTTCTCTTTGTCTGCAAATCAAAAAGCTGAGGGCTTCCCTTACCACCTACTGCATATTCAAAACTGTTAGATGTTGTCTCTTCAATCTGCTCAATATATTTTAACTTTTCAACTGGAACAATCTGATCTCCATGACAATCTAAGAGAGTAGATGTATTTAGTATAATTTCAAAAGCATCTACATTATGGTTAAAATTTTGAAGGTCATCAATATCCTAATCATAATTAGAAGTATCTTCTACTGCAGCAAAATCTTCATGAATGTTTAGCTCTTTATTCAATAAATTGAATTCATGACAGCACTCGGTATAGAGAAAGTCAACTGGGAATTGGTCTTTACAAAACACATGAAAGGCAGCATGACAATCCGCCAAAAAACTGATGTTAGCAACAGGAAGGGACCAGTACCAATCACGAGCAATCCCCTCTAATGAATACCAAAACAATTTAATCCGAACATCTTCGTGTACAATTTGTAACCGATGAATGCAATCATGAAAGTCAAGCAAATGTTCAGCCGGCACTTCCCACTCTTCACCTCAAAATATTGGAAGGCTATTTTCCCATTCATCTCTACTGGGCACAGGATTAGGGAAACCAACACTTTTTTAAAAATCACAGAATGCATACCTCGTTGCCAAGATCCAATTCATGTCATACCAATGGAATCATTAACAGATTTCTTAGCAATGGAGTCACCATTGGATTCGTCCTTAATGGAGTCGCTAGATAGATGATTACAACCAAGAAAATGTCCAGTCTTTGTCTATCATCAAAGCTAGATCTATGTCGTTCTACCAGGGAAGCTGAGCTTCAATCTCCTCTCCACGGTAACAGCGCCAATTTGTTATCCCTCCAAGAGTCTTCCTAGGTTGTGCTCGGAAGAGCCTGGTAACTTAAACTTATCTTGAAAGATGGGGTAAATATGGATCAAGTTGGATGACTGAGATCAAAACTCATATGCTCAAAACATACAGAGATACATTCAGAATAAGAAGGCTTTTAACCACTGTAGCTCATAAGGTTTAATAAAAGTAGATGTGTGCCAAAAATATTATGCTAGCAAACTCATATAAATAACTTACATGAATGGCTGATCACAATATGAAAACGGTACTTGGTATTCGATTCACCAACACAGATAGGATGGTAGCTATCTAGCATGGGAAAATGGAAAAATCATGAAATAGACATTTCACTGCAAGTACTGAAAAGAATAAAGAGGAAAAACTGAACACACATATGGCAAAAGAGGCTTGTATAAATGATATGCAACGAGCAGTCTAATAATACAAGTTAAGAAAAATATCTCCAAAATCGAACAATTTTTCTACATGAGTTATGGGATTTATAGCCTTTACAACCTCTCCCCAGATCCTAAGAAGCTGGGTCGAATTTACTCCAGGTGGAATATCCAAAACCATTTTTCAACAAACCAGGAAAAATCATTTTTAATTGGCAAGACTGCTGAAAAATGGGGCTCATAGATGCCTTCAATTCTCCCAATGTTTGGTACCTGTAGGAAAATTGAGAGAGGTTATTGTTCTCTGATGTGTCAAAAAGAAAAACCTCCACGCATTTTGCATACTGATTCTCCAATCACCCAGAATCATCATTTGAAAATGATGACTCAGCACAGAAAAACGCCCCTTTTGTTGAAACTGCTGAAAAAGAGGCTCATAGATGGGTTCAGTTCTCCAGCTATGTGACACCTATGTATAAAATGAAAGAGGTCATTGTTCATTGATCTGTTTTGAGAAAAAAACTCTCTCAGATATTTTAAACTCGTTTAGGTTTGCCCGAGATCTGCATTTCAAAAACAGGTGTCAAACAGGGAGGTTCTGGGATCCAAAAATTGGGGCTCAGTGACAGATTCGATTCTCTCAATATGAAACACTTGTAGGAAAACAGGGAGAGTTTATTGTTCTATGACATGTTAGGGACAAAAAACTCCGAGCATTTTGCAGAACGATTCTCCAGACGCTCATAATCGTCATTTGAAAATGATGACTCGGGACAGTAAAAAACACCACATTTCTTCATTATTTCCATCTTGCTGGCACCTTCAAAACTGGAACAGCACATTGAAACAGATCCTATTAATTAAAATATTGACTTAAAAACCATCATCTTGCCATTTGGAAGCAAAAACCGTGATCTAGGCAAAAAATAATGCCTCTCTGCCCTGTTTTGCACTTTCGGTGGCTAAAGAGCGAAAATTCAAACCTGTAAACCACCGAAAGCTCTACTTTCAGTGGCTAATAACAACTGTGAAAACCTGCCTAAGCCACTGAAAGCTCTTTTTTGAAACTAATCTTCCAAAATGGAAAAAATGTATTTTGTCTCGGCTTCTTGATGACAAGTGAAGTTCTCTTGCTATTTTGGTAGCTGGAACGAATTTGCATTTGAACACAAGTGCTGCCGAAAAAGAAGTGAAAATGCCTCTCCTTTTGGTAGCTTTGGGCAATTTTTCCTTTACGCTGTCAAAACAATGTTGAGAAAGCCTCCGCTTTTCAGTAGCTCTGAACAATTTTTCTTTTGACTTGTAAGCTGCCAAAACTTACCTTTCGGTGGCTAATCAACACCATCATATTTGCCCAAGCCACCGAAAACTGCCCCCTGACTAATGTTGTATGTCTGCCCTTTCGGTAGTTAGGAGTGCCTCGAAAATTTCGTTTAAGCTGCCGAAAGCTAGCTTTCGATAGCTTAGGGGCCATTTTGAACAAGCACTTAGCTATTGAAACCTGTTTTTTAAGTTTTTTGAAATAAAAACTTGTCTCGAAAGTTTCTTGACGTATTATGATTTAGAACTCATTAAAATGAGCCTAAAGACAAACTTTAAAAATGTGTTTTCATTTTCAAATGAACTCCTATCACCTCACATAATAAAAATTATATATATATATATATTTGAGGAGATAACATCTGGCTCCTACTCGAGGATGAAAGCCTCGCTGTGAGGTTTCAAGAACCTGGTAGTTTCAGTCGAATTTACCATTGGGTTATGGAGTCATTTAAACTGCCACCAAATTTCTGCAATATGTCCACAAATATTCGACTCTAAATTTGCTAGCAACGCCTTGCATCCATTGGGTTATGGAGTCTCAAAAGCCACATTCAAAACCTAATCCAAATCCTGCAATCCTTCTCATCATTTGAAGCCAAATTGCCCCTGCCAATAGTGTCTTATATCCATTGGGCATGGAGTCTTTAACACTGCCACCAAAACTTCTGCAAACCTGTAGCATGCCTATAGCCTGCCCTTCTTATTTAACAAAAACTGAAAATGACTGAAAGAAACTACTTGCTCATATGAATAGCTTATTCTTCTACCTATTCCTATTCTAACCACTGTATTGATGCTTAATCAAGTAAACTCATGCTTCCAATGAATCCATGTCAGAAACAGATTTACTAATAACATCCTTGATCTTGGCCCCCAAAATAAAGGAATCCATATTATGCAAAAGTGTAATTTGGAAATATAGCAGAACCAAATTTCATTTGACAAGACATTTATGTTGCTCATAGAATCCAAATAATCAGCAAAAGGGTCATCAAATTTACAAGGAAATACCTCTTCTTGTTGTTGTTCCAAGTGACTGAGATGCTTTTGCTAACTGCCTTCAATGATCTCAATGTTGAACATAAGTTGCTTGACATCTATCAAAGGAACATGGATGATGAATTTTGATCCAAACCTTTCTGCTCTACCTCATCTTTATGTCTGCTACAATTTCTCTTTGTCTGCAAATCAAAAAGTTGAGGGCTGCCGTTACCACTTGCTGCATATTCAAAACTGTTACATGCTATCTCTTCAATCTGCTCAATATCTTTTAACTTTTCAACTGGAACAATCTGATCTCCATGACAATCTAAGAGAGTAGATGTATTTAGTATAATTTCAAAAGCATCTACATTATGGTTAACATTTTGAAGGTCATCAATATCCTGATCATAATGAGAAGTATCTTCTACTATAGAAAAATCTTCATGAATGTTTATCTCTCTATTCAATAAATTGAATTCATGACAACACTCGGGATAGAGAAAGTCAACTGGGAATTGGTCTTTACAAAACACATGAAAGGCAGCATGACAATCCACCAAATAACTGATGCTAGCAATAGGAAGGGGCCAGTACCAATCACGAGCAATCCCCTCTAATGAATACCAAAACAGTTTAATCTGAACATCTTTGTGTACAATTTGTAACCGATGAATGCAATCATGAAAGTCAAGTAAATGTTCAGCTGGCACTTCCCACTCTTCACTTTGAAATCTTGGAAGGCTATTTTCCCATTCATCTCTACTGGGCACTGGATTAGGGGAACCAACAATTTTTTAAAAATCACAGAACGCATACCTCGTTGCCGAGATCCAATTCATGTCATACCAGTGGAATCGTTAACATATTTTTGAGCAATGGAGTCACCACTGGATTCATCCTTAATGGAGTCGCTAGATAGATGATTACAACCAAGAAAATGTCTAGTCTTTGTCTATCATCAAAACTAGATCCATGTCGTTCTACCAGGGAAGCTGAGCTTCAATCTCCTCTCCCCGGTAACAGCTGTTAACACCTAAAAAGTGCTCACTAGCTCATTCCCTTACTCACATGACCCATTTGTCCACTTTTCCACCATCTGAACCTCTGAAAACCAACAAAAGGTCACCAAAAGACCTTAGTACACCCCTTTTTCCATTAAAAAAGATTATTTTTCCTGAAAAGCATAAAAAACCCTCAAAAAGGGTCCAAATTCCCAAAAATATTAAAAAGGGAATTAAAATATTATTTTTATTCAAAAAAGGAAAAAGGAGGGAAAAGTACCTAAACCATGTTGGTCAATACCATTGGTTTCCACAAAACCACAAATGGTATTCCTCACCACCAAAACCTATAAAAAGGTGGTAGGGGCTCCTCATTTCACATCCATCCATTATCTCATCGTTACGCTGCTGAAATCTCCCTTGAGCATTTTAGCCATTGCAAACCACATTGGAGAAGAGACCATTGGAGATTGGAGTTGCTCATCCTTGGAGCCATTCAACCTCATCATTAGAGGTATTGATTCCGCAAGCACTTGCTTGCCCCATTCTTTCAATACAAATTCATTATTTTACATTATCTTGTTCTTAATTTTAAATTATTTTTGTTATTTGCTTAATATCTTTGCATAGATCCATGGTTAGTCTTGTTTAATTAGTTTATTGTTATTTATTTCCATTGAAACTGCTGCTACTAGTTAGCAGGTGCCCATAGCACTAAGCCTGGTTGCAAAACCGGGCCAACAACAGCGCCAATTTATTATCCCTCCAAGATTCTTCCTAGGTTGTGCTCGGAAGAGCTTGGTAACTTAAACTTATCTTGAAAGATGGGGTAAATATGGATCAAATTGGATGGCTGAGATCAAAACTCATATGCTCAAAACATATAGAGATACATTCAGAATAACAAGGCTTTTAACCACTACTACTCATAAGGTTTAATAAAAGTAGATGTGTGCCGAAAATATTATGCTAGCAAACTCATGTAAATAACATACATGAATGGCTGATCACAATATGAAAACGGTACTTGGTATTCGATTCACCAACACAGATAGGATGGCATCTATCTGGCGTGGGAAAATGGAAAAATCATGAAATAGACATTTCACTGCAAGTACTGAAAAGAACAAAGAGGAAAAACTGAACACACATATGGCAAAAGAGGCTTGTATAAATGATATGCAACGAGCAGTCTAATAATACAAGTTAAGAAAAATCTCCCCAAAATCGAACCATTGTTCTACATGAGTTATGGGATTTATATCCTTTACAACCTCTCCCCAGATCCTAAGAATCTCGGTCGAATTTACTCCAGGTGGAAAATCCAAAACCATTTTTCAGCAAACCAGGAAAAATCATTTTTAATTGGCGAGACTGCTGAAAAATGGGGCTCATAGATGCCTTCAATTCTCCCAATGTGTGGTACCTGTAGGGGAATTGAGAGAGGTTATTGTTCTCTGATGTGTCAAAAAGAAAAACCTCCGAGCGTTTTGCAAAATGATTCTCCAATCGCCCAAAATCATCATTTGAAAATGATGACTCTGCACAGTAAAAACGCCCCTTTTGCTGAAACTGCTGAAAAAGAGGCTCATAGATGGGTTCAGATCTCCAGCTATGTGACACCTGTGTATAAAATGAAAGAGGTCATTGTTCATTGATCTGTTTTGATAAAAAAAATCTCTCAGATATTTTAAACTCGTTTAGGATTTCCCGAGATCTGCATTTCAAAAACAGGTGTCAAACAGGGAGGTTCTGGGATCCAAAAATTGGGGCTCAGTGACGGATTTGATTCTCTCAATCTGAAACACTTGTAGGAAAACAGGGAGAGTTTATTGTTCTATGACATGATAGGGACAAAAAACTCCAAGCATTTTTCAAAACGATTCTCCAGACGCTCATAATCGTCATTTGAAAATGATGACTCGGGACAGTAAAAAATGCCATATTTCTTCATTATTTCCATCTTGCTGGCACCTTCAAAACTGGAACAACACATTGAAACAGATCCTATTAATTAAAATATTCACTTAAAAACCATCATCTTTCCATTTGGAAACAAAAACCATGATCTAGGCAAGAAATAATGCCTCTCTGCCCTGTTTTGCACTTTCGGTGGCTAAAGAGCGAAAATTCGAACCTGTAAACCACCGAAAGCTCTACTTTCGGTGGCTAAGAACAGCTGTGAAAGCCTGCCTAAGCCACCAAAATCTCTATTTTGAAACTAATCTTCCAAAATGGCAAAAATGTATTTTGTCTCAGCTTCTTGATGACAAGTGAAGTCCTCTTGCTCTTTCGGTAGCTGGAATGAATTTGCATTTGAACACAAGTGCTGCCAAAAAAGCAGTGAAAATGCCTCTCCTTTTGTTATCTTTGGGAAATTTTTCCTTTACGCTGTCAAAACAATGTTGAGAAAGCCTCCGCTTTTCAGTAGCTCTGAACAATTTTTCTTTTGACTTGTAAGCTGCCAAAACTTACCTTTCGGTGGTTAATCAACACCATCATATTCGCCCAAGCCACCAAAAACTGACCCCTGACTCATGCTGTATGTCTGCCCTTTCGATAGTAAGGAGTGCCTCAAAAAAAAAATTTAAGCTACCGAAAGCTAGCTTTCGATAGCTTAGGGGCCATTTTGAATAAGCAATTAGCTACTGAAACCTGTTTTTTTTGTTTTTTGAAATAAAGTGACTTGTCTCGAAAGTTTCTTGATGTATTATGAGTTAGAACTCATTAAAATGAGCCTAAAGACAAACTTTAATAATGTGTTTTCATTTTCAAATGAAATCCTATCACCTCACATAATAAAACTTAAAAATAAAAATAAAAATATTTGAGGAGATAACATCTGGCTCCTACTCGGGGATGAAAGCCTCCCTGTGAGCTTTCAAGAACCTGGTAGTTCCAGTCACCTTTACCATTGGGTTATGGAGTCATTTAAACTGCCACCAAATTTCTGCATTCTGTCCACAAATGTTCAACTATAAATTTGCTAGCAATGCCTTGCATCCATTGGGTTATGGAGTCTCAAAAGCCACATTCAAAACCTGATCCAAATCCTGCAATCCTTCTCATCAGTTGAAGCCAAATTGCCCCTTCCAATAGTGTCTTATATCCATTGGGCATGGAGTCTTTACAACTGCCACCAAAACTTCTGCAAACCTGTAGCATGCCTGTAGCCTGCCCTGCTTATTTAACAAAAACTGAAAACGACTGAAAGAAACTACTTGCTCATATGAATAGCTTATTCTTCTACCTATTCCTATTCTAACCACTGTATTGATGCTTAATCAAGTAAACTCATGCTTCCAATGAATCCATGTCAGAAACAGATTTACTGATAACATCCTTGATCTTGGCCCGAAATATAAAGGAATCCATATTATGCAAAAGTGTATTTTGGAAATATAACAGAACCAAATTTCATTTGACAAGACATTTATGCTGCTCATAGAATCCAAATAATCAGCAATAGGGTCATCAAATTTACAAGGAAATACCTCTTCTTGCAGTTGTTCCAAGTGACTGATATGCTTTTGCTAACTGCCTTCAATGATCTCAATGTTGAACATAAGCTGCTGGACATCTAGCAGAGGAACATGGATGATGGACTGCTGATCCAAACCTTTCTGCTCTACCTCATCTTTATGTCTGCTACAATTTCTCTTTGTCTGCAAATCAAAAAGCTGAGGGATGCCCTTACCACCTGTTCCATATTCAAAACTGTTACATGCTGTCTCTTCAATCTGCTCAATATCTTTTAACTTTTCAACTGGAACAATCTGATCTCCATGACAATCTAAGAGAGTAGATGTATTTAGTATAATTTCAAAAGCATCTACACTATGGTTAACATTTTGAAGGTCATCAATATCCTAATCATAATGAGAAGTATCTTCTACTGCAGCAAAATCTTCATGAATGTTTAGCTCTCTATTCAATAAATTGAATTCATGATAGCACTCAGGATAGAGAAAGTCAACTGGGAATTGGTCTTTACAAAACACATGAAAGGCAGCATGACAATCCGCCAAATAACTGATGCTAGCAATAGGAAGGGACCAATACCAATCACGAGCAATCCCCTCTAATGAATACCAAAACAGTTTAATCCGAACATCTTCGTGTACAATTTGTAACCGATGAATGCAATCATGAAAGTCAAGCAAATGTTCAGCTGGCACTTCCCAATCTTCACCTCAAAATCTTGCAAGGCTATTTTCCCACTCATCTCTCCTGGGCACTGGATTAGGGAAACCAACAATTTTTTAAAAATCACAGAATGCATACCTCGTTGCCAAGATGCAATTCATGTCATACCAGTGGAATCGTTAACAGATTTCTGAGCAATGGAGTCACCACTGGATTCATCCTTAATGGAGTCGCTAGATAGATGATTACAACCAAGAAAATGTCCAGTCTTTGTCTATCATCAAAGCTAGATCTATGTCGTTCTCCCAGGGAAGCTGAGCTTTAATCTCCTCTCCCCGGTAACAGCGCCAATTTGTTATCCCTCCAAGAGTCTTCCTAGGTTGTGCTCGGAAGAGCCTGGTAACTTAAACTTATCTTGAAAGATGGGGTAAATATGGATAAAGTTGGATGACTAAGATCAAAACTCATATGCTCAAAACATACAGAGATACATTCAAAATAACAAGCATTTTAACCACTGCTACTCAGAAGGTTTAATAAAAGTAGATGTGTGCAGAAAATATTATGCTAGCAAACTCATATAAATAACATACATGAATGGCTGATCACAATATGAAAATGGTACTTGGTATTTGATTCACCAACACAGATAGGATGGCAGATATCTTGCATGGGCAAATGGAAAAATCATGAAATAGACATTTCACTACAAGTACTGAAAAGAATAAAGAGGAAAAACGGAACACACATATGGCAAAAGAGGCTTTTATAAATGATATGCAATGAGCAATCTGATAATACAAGTTAAGAAAAGCCTCTCCAAAATCAAACCATTGTTCTACATGAGTTCTGGGCTTTATAGCCTTTACAACCTCTCCCCAGATCCTAAGAAGCTGGGTCGAATTTACTCCAGGTGGAAAAACCAAAACCGTTTTTCAACAAACCAAGAAAACTCATTTTTAATTGGCCAGACTGCTAAAAAATTGTGCTCATAGATTCCTTCAATTCTCCCAATATGTGGCACTTGTAGGAAAACTAAGAGAGGTTATTGTTCTCAGATATGTCAGGAAGAAACACCCTCAAAAAAATTTCAAAATGATTCTCCAGTCGACCAGAATCATCATTTGCAAATGATGACTCTGCATAGTAAACATGCCCCTTTTGCTGAAACTACTGAAAAAGAGGCTCAGAGATGGGTTCAGTTCTCCAGCTATGTGACACTTGTGTATAAACTGAAAGAGGTTATTGTGCATTGATTTGTTGTGAGCAAAGACCTCTCTCATATCTTTAAAACTCATTTTGGTTTTCCAGAGATCTGCATTTCAAAAACAAGTGTCAAACAGGCAGGTTCTGGGATTCAAAAATTGGGGCTCAGTGACGGATTCGATTCTCTCAATCTGCAACACCTGTAGGAAAAATGGGAGAGGTTATTGTTCTATGACATTTTAGGGACAAAAATCTCTGAGTGTTTTTAAAAAAATTCTCCAGACACTCAGAATCGTCATTTGAAAATGATCACTTAAGACAGTAAAAAATGCCACATTTCTTCATTATTTCCATCTTGTTGGCACCTTCAAAACTGGAACAACACATTGAAACAAATCCTATTAATTAAAATATTCACTTAAAAACCATCATCTTGCCATTTGGAAGTGAAAACTGTGATCTTGGCAAAAAATAATGCCTCTCTGCCTTGTTTTTCACTTTCATGGGCTAAAGAGCCAAAATTCGAACCTATAAACCACTGAAAGCTCTGCTTTCGGTGGCTAAGAACAGTTGTGAAAGCCTGCCTAAGCCACCCAAAGATCTATTTTGAAACTAATCTTCCAAAATGGCAAAAATGTATTTTGTCTCAGCTTCTTGATGACAAGTGAAGTTCTCTTGCTCTTTCGGTAGCTGGAATGAATTTGCATTTGAACACGAGAGCTGCTGAAAAAGCGATGAAAATGCCTCTCCTTTTGGTAGCTTTGGGCAATTTTTCCTTTACGCTGTCAAAACAATGTTGAGAAAGCCTCCACTTTTCGGTAGCTTTGGACAATTTTGCTTTTGACTTGTAAGCTGCCAAAACTTACCTTTCGGTGGCTAATGAACACCATTGTATTCTCCCAAGCCACCGAAAACTGCACCCTAACTCATGCTATATGTCTTCCCTTTCGATAGTTAGGAGTGCCTCAAAATTTTCATTTAAGCTGTCGAAAGCTAGCTTTCGATAGCGTAGGGTCTGTTTTGAATAAGCACTTAGCTTTCGAAACCTGTTTTTTAAGTTTTTTTAAATAAAAACTTGTCTCGAAAGTTTCTTGACATATTATGAGTTAGAACTCATTAAAATGAGCCTAAAGAAAAACTTTAATAATGTGTTTTCATTTTCAAATGACCTCCTATCACCTCACATAATAAAACTTTAAAAAAAAAAAAAGATATTTGAGGAGATAACAGCCCATATTTTCGCAACTACCTTGTATCAGGAGCGCCGAATCCATTAAATGTAGGAGGAATGCCATGGTGACGCATCTGTCAAGTATATAGGAACCAACATGAGGAGTGTCAATACATGCAGAAGATGGTCACAAAGCCGATGAATTTGTATTGTACATTTTGCAAAGCCATAGGACATGAAGATAAGGATTGCCGCGCATATGGTTTACTTCAGGAAAGAAAGTACGACGCATTCTATGTGAAGGACGACCAGCGTGCAGTATAGCAACCGCAACCGCAACCGCAGCCACAAGTGGCCCAAGCACTACCTTAATTGCAGATGTCGTTTGTACCGCAGCAACTACCACAAAAATAGTTTATGCCATAGTATACTCTGATGCAGATGGATCCACATCATCCCCAGTACATTCAACAACCACAGTACGTTCAGCCAAGGCAGTGTGTTCAGCCATAGCAGTGTGTTTAGCTGCAACCGAATCCCATGTAACAACAGTTTCCTCAACCACAATATCACCAGCAAGGGGGATTCCACGGAAGATTCCGGGGAGGACATGGTGGAGGCTTTGGTCGTAGAGGAGGACGAGGTCGTGGACCCATCGAATGTTATAATTGTGGAGTGTTGGGACACTACCAGATAGATTTCCCGTAGTTGCAGACACAATGTACATATTGTTTTTTTGTTGATCACACTATTGAAAACTGTCTGCAGTTGATTGTGCGATGGGAGGCAAGAAATGTTTAGCATTTATAGAATCAGGATCAATTGTAGAATCAAGCACCAGTGCATAATCAAAACCAACCGTAGAACCAAAATCAACGTCTGAATCAAAATTCCAACCAAAATGCATACCAACCTGGGAATCCACTGTTGAACCAGACTCAGGGTGAAACTATCAAGACAATCTCTGTGGAACCAAGAATGCAAGATTCCATTGTTGCTGTTATCACTCGCGGAGGTGCGATGACAGGAGAGGATGGCCCACATCCACTCATTCGGCTAGCTGGAAAGAAGAAGGTGCAGTTTGATTTCGATGCAGATCACGACACATTTTTTAAAGCACGCAATGCGATGGGATGAAATCCTGGTAAGACTCTAATTTGCGACATGCCCCTTGTTCTGTTTTCAACTTCAGAAGTAGGCCCATCGTGGCAGTATGGTACTCTATAAAACTTCTTTGAAAGTTTTTTATCACCAGCACGCGATTCTGATTCACTTACCGAGATCGAGAGTATGTTGCATCGACTGCCCAAGGGATGAAGGGAGTCCGCAGTGAACTCCTTACATAGGAATAAGACAGGCAAAGAAATGCACATGAATATCTAGATTGGGGACTATGATGTCGATTCATTCATTTTGGATCTAGGCTTAGAGGTCAATATTCTCACGAAGCAGGCATTGTAGAAAAAGAAGAGCCCAATGTTGAGCTGGTCTCTAGTGCAACTGCGACTAGCTAATCAGGCCAAGGTAACACCCATTGGGAGAGCTCCGCCCTTGTTGTGGACAATGAGGGAATTAAGACCTATGTTGACTTTGACGTTATTGAATTTGTCGATGGGGGAAGTTCCTATCCTGCGTTGTTGGGGATTGGATGGGATAATGACAGTGCAACAGTAATTAATTTTAAGAAGCGAATGATGACCTTTGAAAACCAGGACCTTAGAGTCATAGCTCCGTTGGATCCGGCTAAAGGCCGTAGGTATGTTGAACTAGTGAAAGATGAAGTTGTCAGTGGATGGGACCATGCGTACAATATTTTAGAAGATTACATTAATCCAACTTTCGACGGTGAGCTTGGGTGGTGTAGCTCCAGTTCTGCATCTTTTGACTCTGATGACACTTTAGATAAATGGCAGAATCGCTTGCATCAAGTGTCATTTTGCAAGTGTGGTTTGATCACGCAATCACTATGCCATGTTGCGAATGAAACTATTGCATTTCCAGTATATGAAGCACTGCCTGTATTGTATGAATTCGTAGTTGCATTTGAATCTATGGTGTCAGAACCACAGCGGTTGCTGGCATTGGAGGAGGCGTTGAAGGCTACTCCAACACAGTGGTGGGAGATCCATAAGAAGACAATTACTGGATGGTCGCAATGCCGAAGGTTGATGGTGGTTCACTTTTGTTAAATTTTCAGAATTTACTTCAATCTAATCTATTATCTTAACTGAGAGAACAACATGTATAGCAAATCTACAACATATCAACCATGGACACAATAATGCAAGCACACAAGAGACACAGAGTTTACTTGGGGAAAACCATAAAGGTGAAAAACCCCAATAAATTCCTTAGAGATAGATAGAGCAATGATACAACCAAAATACAAGAGATAGTCTTCTCCTAGTAGCAGAGCCTCCTCCTCCACAAGTGTGCCACTCTCCCAAGTGTGAGTGAGAGAATAGAATGTATAAAATGAGAGAGACACACTCTCTATTTATACACTAACTTGACTTGACCTTTACTCAACTAGGTCAGCCTCAACTTAACCACTTAACATAATGCTGACTGGGCCAACCCCCACTAGGGTGGTCTAATAACCCTTTGACCCACATGGCCGACCCCCAATAGGGTGGTCTAATAACCCTTTGACCCACAAGACTTATACAGGGCTGACCCCAACAAGGTGGTCTAATAATTCATCAAGTATAAGTTACGACACTTACAATATAAATGATGACACTTCCATATAGAGGAATAATAACATCTCTATAGGAATACAATATACATATATGTGAAATACATTCTAAAGTTACATATACATCAACACTCCCTCTTAACTAGGAAGGTATTTCTCGACACAAGTCTTCTAGCACAAGTCTTCTTCTCTGGATCATCATCACTGGATAATCATCATTGATTCATCATCATCATCACTGTTGCTGATATCTCAATCAATCTCTGAATATACTCGTCATATGAAGTTCTACAGAGCCAGTCCTTTTTCATACTAGATGTAGGCCCACCACCTGCAGGTCTTCATCATCTGTGCGAACGGTCTGATAGAGGTGGCCTCTCAGGACTAATTTTATGTGTGGATGCAATACTGGAAAGAGTATCCCAAGAACATTTATGTGCCTAAGCACGACTGGAAAGATCTCCCAGGACTGATTACATGCATCTCCTCCACAATACCTTTAAAGAGCATCTCAGGAACATTTATGTGCCGCAGCACAACCGGCAAGATCTCTAAAGAGCATCCTAGGACTTATTACGAGCACACAGCTAAACCTCTCGAATCTCCAGGACTGATTACATGTGGATAGAAAAAACCTTTAAAGAGCATCCCAGGAACATTTATGTGCCGCAGCACAACCGACAAGATCTCTAAAGAGCATCCCAGGACTAATTACGAGCACACAGCTCAACCTCTCGAATCTCCAGGACTGATTACATGTCTCCATAGTAATACCTCATCCCAGGACTGATTACAAGCACACAAATCAACCTATCGAATATTTGAGGACTGATTACATACTACATAGAAATACCGGAAAGAGTATCCCAGGAACATTTATGTGCCGCAGCACGACCGACAAGATCTCCCAAGAATGATTACATTCTATTTGCACAACCTTCCACATGTCATCTCTGACCTCCAAGTATCAACCTGATACTCATGATCCCATGGATCATCATCGCACAAAGCATCATCCTGATGCTCATGATCACACTGATCATCATCACTGTACCATCCTGATACATATCATCTGGAGCAACATCCTGAAGCTCGTCATCATGATCATCCTGATCATACAATGCATCCACCTAATGCATACCAAGTATCTAACTGATACATATCATCATAGATGATCCACCTGATACAAATACAAATACATGATCCACCTGATCATATTTGATACATATCAACATACATGATCTACCTGATCATACAATGTATCCACCTGATACATATACAGATACATGGTCCAAGCATCCAACATGATGCATATACAAAATACATACAAATGATCCAACTGATCATATCTAGCATCCAACATGATGCGTACATACATATAAATGATTCCAAGCCTTTGATTTTGATATTGAATACAGGAAGGGAAAGATGAATGTGGTTGTAGATTCACTTTCTAGAAAACCAACCCTTGCAGTGATGAAATGTCATGATGATTGGAAGGTACAAATAGCAATAGAATATTCTAAAAATCAGTTTGCATGTGATCTATTTGATGGGATGATATATGATGATGGCTATAATATCCTTAATGATTTCATCTACCACAAATATAGAATATTATTGGTCCCGGAATCATCCTTGAAGAAGAAGATTCTAGAAGTTGCTCATGATTCACCCCTAGCTGGACATCCTAGTTTTCTGAAAACCTACAAGAAGGTGAGAGAAAGGTTCTCTTGGAAGGGCCTAAAGGATGACGTGATGGAGTATGTGAGAGCATGTGTGGCATGTCAACAAAATAAAGTGGAACACATACATCTGGCTGGTCTCTTACAACCACTACCCATTCCAAAGCAAAAATGGGAAAGTGTATCAATGGACTTCATCACCAGTTTTCCTAAAAGTCAAGGTAAAGATTGCATTTTTGTTGTGGTATATAGGCTAAAAAAATTCACACTTTTATTCTTTCACAACCACTATTGAAGCAAGCCATGTGGCTGAAATTTTATTCAGATAAGTGCTCAAATTTCATGGTATGCCTAAATCCATCATTAGTGATAGAGATAGAAAGTTCACCAGTAGTTTTTGGTGAGAGTTATTTAAGTTAGCAAGTTTGGACCTCAGCACAACCTACCACCCTCGGACTGATGACCAAACTAAGAGGGTGAATCAATGGCTTGAGGTATATCTTAGAAATTATGTTTTAGAGAAGAAAAAGGCCTGGACTACCTGGATACACTTAGGTGAATTCTCCTATAACACAACTTTCCATCTATCCATAGGTATGACACTGTTTAAACCATTATATGGATATGATGCCCCAACATTTGCATATATGATATTTGCATATTGTAGGGACCAAAAGGAAAAGGATTGGCTCCAAGAGATTCAATACATACTCAAAGCACTCAAAGAGAATTTAAAGGTTGCACAGAACCGATACAAAGTGTATGCAGACAAGTACAGAACAAAACGAACTTTCCAAGAGGGTGATTTAGTTTATTTTAGATTGTAGCCATATAGACAATCTTAATTGAATTCAACGGGGGATGAATAGTTCCAGATAAGGTTTAATGGACAATAAAAAATTTTGAAGAGGATAGGTGAAGTGGCATATGAACTAGAATTGCCTCCATAAAACAAGATACACAATGTATTTCATGTTTCTTGCATTAAGAAAGCAATAGGGCAGAAAGTAATAGTCTCAAATTAGTTTCCTCCCCTTCATGATGAGGGGCATTGGGTGGTGGTTCCAAAGAATATTTTGTAGATCCAAGAGAGGAGGTTAAGAAACAAAACTATTACAAAATATTTGGTGCAACTGGAAGGGCTTCCTAGTGAGGATGCAACCTGGGAAGGAGAGAAGATTCTACAACATCTAGGATTGAAATTGCTTGGGAGAAAACAATATCAAGAGGGGAGTATTATCATGTCCCTTCCTAAGTGACCATTTGACTAAGTCCCTATCCCATATAGTCCCTATGAGTTTAGGAGAAGCAAACATTAATTGTTGGGATTAATTTTGAATACGGCATTAGTAGTTAGGAAATTTAATCTTTTTAATGTTTGTGATGATCCATAGTATTTTTATTTTTATGAATAAAATAATGTTAATGTTAAAAGTTAATGATTATGTGGCCAAGAGAGCGCATAGGATATAATTCTTTTTCCATAAGAATTTTACCAAAGAAGGAAGTTATAATAAAGTAGTGAAAGCTAGAAAGCAAGGGAAAAGAAGGAAAATGGAGAAAGCAAGGGAAAGCTGGTAGGAAGCAGAAAAGCAGAAAAAGTATTGCAAAGCATAAAAGCAAACTGAAGTAGTAAAAGCAAGAAAAGCAGGCTTAAAGCATAAAATCAGTGAAAAAGAATAATAAAGCAGTAAAAGAAAGAAAGCAAGATAAAAGCAGTAAATCAGGAAAATGTAGGTAAAGCAGAAAGCAAAAAGAAAAGCTCTAGAAAGCAACACGTTCTAATATTACTCATGAAGGCACCTTAGGCTAGGTGGATTGCACAAGAATTTATTCAACCTACAAATTTTAGGAGGATATTACCACTCACATATTTTGGCTAATTATGTTTTCGTGTTGATAGCTCTTGATCTCTCAATTCGACTTGGGAGGTAGCCCCTAGTCACAGCTGGGAGATGTGCCCATGCTACTTCCACTAGTTGATTCTTCAGTTAGATGCTTGGATGATGGAATTCATCCATTTCCAATGATATTACTGAAAATCCTGAAGCTAAGTCAAGTCTGATTTCCATATCCAAAATAAGCTTTGTGAAGCCAGTAGTTCGAATCTATGAAGTTTTCAAATTATTCTCAATGCTAGATGTTTCTACTGAAAAATCACAAGCATGAGCCTCTTCTAAAAGTAATTTCGACTGATATATAATGTATTGACTATTATTTTGAGCTTATGATATTATTCTAGAACTTTCATAATGTCAAAGTCTGATATTTATATCATCTTCCAAGACCTACTCTAGATTTTCTTCTAAATTTTCTAGTTTTCAGTAAACTTTCAATATTTGAGATTTTGCTTAGTGAAATTGCATTTTGTTAGTTCCTGGACTTAAGTACGATCACAATTAACATCATACATGTATTATTTTTCCAATTAGATGGTCCCTTACAATGTTTGGAATATCATGAACATTGACTAGTTGTGTAGTCTCAGTGATCCCAAATCTTCTCCATGATTCCAAATCTCACCAACTATGTATGAAATATATTTTCAAATTACGATAGAGGGATTTGGGATTAGACACAATTCATCCAATTCCATCAAGCACAAGAATCCGCTCCACAGAAGTCTCGTTGACCATTGCCTTGTACTCTTGGGTTAATCCCAAAAGGTCTACCACAGTGTGTTGAGCTCAGATAAAGTGCTCATGTCGAAGTAGGGATCTTGTTTTATAGGATGGTGATACTTTCATAAACCTATAATTTAACCTTTACCAAGCATTAAAATGGTTTTTGGGTCTAGTTTCAGTGTTTGTGCAAGTCTTCTTAAAACTAGTCATTGTCTTTCCTTCAATCTTCTTCCTAGTGTGCCTTACATCCAAAAAGGTACATTATGACATTGTATTTCCTTCAATATTCATTGTGGATATTATCTATTAATTTATCATGAAATTTGAGATGCTTAGATGGGAGATGATGTTATGGACTCATTATTTCTCTAATTATTAGTTTAGTTGATTTTTCATGATAATTGAAAGATATAAATATATATTGTGTTTCATGATTTGATAAAATACTGTGATGCTATTTGGAAAGCTAATCTTGTGTAGGTTTATATTTTTTGGGGCCCACGCTAACAAAGGTCAAATGTTCAGAGTATCTTAAAATAATCCTAACTATGTGATGAAAATTGTATACAGGGGAAGGGGATATCACTCAATGAGAATTGAAAGTCTATACCTATGTCCTTAAGATATTGTGTGTAACATACCTCCTTACTCCTATTATTTTGTAATGAAATACAAATGTAAGTTTTTTCCTGGCAAAGAGCTCAAGGACAATTCCTTTTCTATAAAAACTTTGTAAGTATGGTTACTTATTTCCTAAGTTGTAATTTTGAATTGTAGATTTAGGGGACTGAGAGCATGATGCAACTAAACGATGGGGGCAAGAATCCACTTGGGAGAAATTTTGATGGATAGGAAGTCTTGGGAGTTTGGTTAATGATGACAGGTGTCATCATCGTGCCTCGGGCACATGAAGAAAAGTAAATTGTTTGCTTGACGGCCTAAAAAGTTGGGTTTCGTTCTATGTTGAGGTCAGCCTTAAGTAGGAGTGGTTATTTGTTGTAAGAAAATAGTGAACTCATGTGACCTATATATTATCCTAAGACTAAGTATTATTAGGCCATCCTAAGTAATACCAAGTGATTATTCTAAATAGTATTATTATAGGCAATTATGTGACATCTGAGCAGGTTTTCCATTTCACCTAAGGAGTATAATTTTATACAAGTTATTATTATGATGACTTAATTGTACAAATGTGTGGTCTTTGTATAATATATATATATATATATATATATATATGAAAATGTTTATTATACGCCATTATGCGACATCTAACCAGGTTTTCCATTTCACCTGAGGAGTATAATTTTATACAAGTTATTATTATGAATTAATTGTACAAATGTGTGGTCTTTGTATTATATATATATATATATATATATGAAAATGTAAATGTGTATGTTACTATGTAGTTAAATATATAAAGCAAAAAGTTCCCCTATATATTTATATATAAACATGAAAAGATGTCAAAAAGGTATTTGTTATTTTATGCAAATAGATAATACATAATATATGTAAACTATAAATTGACTAGATGATAATATGAGTTAGTGTATGAGTAATTGATAAAGTCTTTAATAAGATTTTAGTTAAATCATTTGAATCTATGTATTGTTAAAATAGTTTTAAGATGTGGTAGTGGAAGGGACTAGGTTTGGGAGGGCGACGACCTCATTATAGAAAAGCCAAGCCCAATCTGGAGGATACTCTTGGAACCACTTTCACAATTAGGGGTATTTTTTTTTGGCGATTGTTTAGCTAACTCGGTGGGAAACACGCGGTCTTCACTAGGGGGTCAATATTATACCACGTTCGTTCATATTGGGGGTATTAATTAAACATGAAAACCATAATATTATATTGCTTATATATTAAGGGTGGTTAGGGTTTTTTTATTTAATAGAGAAATACACAATACGTTGAAGTATATTATATATGGTCGGGCTACCAAATGTCCCCCGAAATGGAAATGAGAGTGTTGCAGGGAAATCGCGTAGCGACCGGTGAAGAGGAAAGTGCTTGCAGGAGGCCAAGGTTCTCTCTGGTTTTTGTGGTGAAGCCCCTGTGGTATGGTGTGAAGAGGCAAGGGCTTACAAAGCATGAAATCTTGTAATGCATCGTGTTTCTGTGACAGCTAACTTTGTGTATTTTCATGGATTATGTGCAGAGCTTTGAATTTGGTGATTGGATTTGAGTTTTTTTGGTTTGTAGTAGCCATGGATGGGCTACCAGTAGCCTACCAGAATGGGACGGCAGTACCATATTGGCTTAATAAAGGAGACAATGCATGGAAGATGATAGCTACAACCATTGTAGGAATGAAAAGCATGCTAGGCCTTGTCATTCTATATGGAAGCATTGCAAAGAAGAAATCGGTCGTCAATTCTGCATTCATGGCACTCTATGCATTTGCAGTTGTTTTGATCTGTTGGGTCACCTGGGCCTATAAAATGTCATTTGGCGATCAAATTCTGCCATTCTAGGGAAAGGAAGGACCTGCACTTGGCCAAAAGTTTCTCATCCAACAAGCAAAAGTCCCTGAAACAATCCACTATAATAAGAATGGAAACTTGGAGACACCAGCTCTTGAGCCCTTTTTTCCTATGGCTACCCTTGTGTTTTTGCAATTCATTTTTGCGGCTATAACTCTGATCCTACTAGCTGGTTCTTTGCTTGGAAGAATGAACATCAAGGCATGGATGGTTTTTGTGCCACTCTAGCTCACTTTTTCATATACAGTGGGAGCTTTCAGCATATGGGGAGGGTGATTCCTCTTTCAGTGGGGAGTCTTTGATTTTTCTGGTGGTTATGTAATCCATCTCTCTTTTGGAATTGCAGGTTTCACTACAGCATATTGGGTATGTTACAATTTTTTCATACTCCTTGCAGCCTATCAATTATTTTTAGTCTATACCATAGTTTGCTTATGATGATTGGTTTTATTTTGTGGGTGGGGAGTACAGGTCGGACCTAGATCGGCTAAAGATCATGAAATATTTCCTCCAAACAATGTGTTGCTTATGCTGGCCGGAGTAGGACTTTTGTGGATGGGTTGGTTAGGGTTTAATGGAGGTAGTCGTTATGCTGCCAATGTTGTTTCATCCATGGCAGTCTTGAATACTAACATATGTGCATCTACCAGCCTTCTTGTATGGACTTGCCTGGATGTTATATTTTTCAAGAAACCATCAGTCATTGGAGTTGTTTAGGGCATGATAACTGGACTTGTCTGCATCACCCCGGGTGTTGGTAAGGGCAATTCTATTTTCATTTTTTCTTTTCTATATAACAATTTCACTAATAAAAAGGTATATTTGAGGAGCTAGCTCTTTACATTCTACTGTGGATTTGGGTCCTTTCCTGTCACGCCTCCTTAGGATGAACTAATTTATTAATGATTGCAGGCAATGAATATATACTTACTTCATATCACTCATGCCCTATCTTTGCTATTTCTATTTTTAAATTTGCTCCTTGTAAATGGAAAGTGTAGAGAATTTACAGGAAAAAACTGTTGTTGTCCTCTCTTCCTTTTCACAAACCAGAAATGAAGTTTCCATGGTTGTTAACTTAATAACTACAATATAGTTCAAAATTCAAATACCCCAATTGCATTAGAGTTCAGCGTAGTAACCTAAGAGGATACTGTACATCCAGGGCTTCAGATACCATACTTCCATAGAATGAAAAATACCCGTCTTCCTAAACAAGTAGAAAACATGGAGAATAAGCTAGCCTTTTAGTGTATAGTGTCTTCACAAGGGCAAGGCAGAATAAGATAATCTTCTTAGATGCTCCACTCACTCTTCCATTTTTCTTATTGCTTGTACTTTATAGTTCCAGTGACATACTTTGGTCACTTGTGTTCATTAATATAATTTCATTTTAAATAGCATTTATATGGAGAAAATCTTGTTTTTAAAACATCTGAATTCACTGATTTTCCATCGATGTATGTTGTAGGTGAGTTTTAACCTTAAGGTTTGGATATTTTGGGTGCAATTGTCCTTAAATTTCCTTCCATGTTCTCTATATTGTGTTTTTGTTATCATAATTATGTTTTCTACATGGTCACTACTTGCATTATTGATGAGTTGAGTGCCCACATTGTGGAGGCATCTTCAATTTTTATTTATATTCAAGTTTTTCACAAGGGCCCTGCTTTGTTTGTTAAGCCACTATGCTAGAGGATTTTATGCATTTGCATATTCTTTTCTAGAGTACTTGAGTAGTACTTTCTAGCTCATCTAGTGTTCCCTTGGAAAATTTGGGATTGTAAATGCTAATGCATGTCTTTATTAAGCTTTTTTGTAGATGTATGCTCATGTCGACAATGATGACTAAGTGATGGTGTGTATGATGTAATTTGGCACTTGTTTCTAGTAGGATACCTTGTGTTTGTAGGAAAACATGTAGTTGTACTATTTTGAAGCATTTGCTAGCTTTATATGGTGATGCTCTGCAAGTATTTTTTCTTTTTCTCTTTGATCAATGATGGTAGGTCAAATTAACTTTACAGGGAAAAGTTGTTCTGGATAGGACTATAGAGAATATGTGATATGGGTTCATATTTAACATGTAACCATTTTTCCAATTAAAGGTTTATTTCAACATGACACTCTTGAATTCTTTAACAGACATAGAATGATGGTTGAAATTGTATGTTCATGTAATATCCCAAATTTTGACTGATTATGTTTATGTTATATATTGGGCGTAAGCCCCGATGCATATGAATTATTTATGATATACTTATATTTGGGCAGGGACCCTAACTGATGCAAATTACTTGTTATGATATTGGGTAGAAACCTTATTATACTAAGAGGATCTTTGTTATATATACTGTGCAGATTTCTCATATGCATGACGGAATTTTGATGATGTGTTGAGCATAGGCTCTGGAGCACATGGATGACCTATGTGCTGGGCGTAAGCCCTGATGTACAAGGATTCCCTATGTGCTAGGAATAAGCCCCGAGGTACATAGATGATGTTTATTATGTGCTGGGCATAAGCCCCGAGGTACATAGAGTGTTGGGAATAAGCCCTGGAGCACTCCAAGCTTGACAAACGAATGCCGGATCTGAGGCCACTTAAAATATCCTAGATGTGCCTCACAACCACATTCTAGCTCTAGTGTTGAGCAGAGGCTCTGGAACTGCACTAGTGTAACGCCCATGTGAGAGTGTTGAGTTAAAAGGCTCTGAAGATCACTCGAGGTTACTAGATCTCAAGTGTTGAGTCGGAAGGACTTTGAATAGCACTTATGTGTTTTATCACAACTATTTGAATTGATTAAATAAATCTTATTATCATCAAGTACTGCGGGAACTACCATGTTAAAACGAGGGAATCTGACATGCAAAGGGAGAGACTAGAGGTGCCTATACTAGCTTACCGAAACCGTCCAAAGAAGTGGACCCTATCCTTAAACAGATTTAAAGGAAGTATCATGTGAAGATACCTAATTAAATAAAAGGTAAATATCACCCTTTAAAGCTTGAATTAACTACTAATGGTCTTCTAGGGTTATTATGCTTAAAAGCCTCAAGGATATTACTATTGTTATTATTATTCATAAATTTAATAATGATGATTGTTATTATTTAATTATAAAATACATTTATTTTATATAGTTTATGTAGTAATAAATCAGTAATGTATTAATATTGATCACAAGTCTAGAAAGGCTAAAATCAAAAACACTTTAGACAAACAAAGTTGAGAAGTCCTAGTTCCAAAAGAACTAGTAGTTAAGTAAACAAATACTCTTTTATAATTAATTTATTTAATTTAAAGAAACCAGTAAATTCCAACAATCCCAATTCAAGATTTTCCTACTTAAGGAGGACAGACCCCAAAGTTTGGGGGATCTTTTTTTTGGAGTTATAATTCTCTTATGGTGTCAAAGAGAAACTCTCTGTTCCAAGAAGTGAACTCTTCCCACATCAATTTTCCAGATCTGAACCAGCTACAAATCTAGGGCCTCTACCTCTCAGTTTGCAAGTCAGAACCAGCTCGGGGGGATTCATACTGAACCAAGAACGGTTGTAGAATCATGGTTGGGAGGAACGTGGTATTCCCAAATTTATCCATTCCAAGATCAATTGTCAGGTCAGTTAAAAGTTCAGTAGTTTTCCATTAATCATTTGGTTGAGTGTGCAGGTAATTACGAGTGGGAGCAAGCTACAGAAACAAGAAGGTATGCAAAGCTACAAGACCTTAAAATTAATTATTTTCAGAATGCAGTGTTAAAATAGTAGTGTTCTCCTTATCAGTATTTTAAGATTCTACCCAGAATCCCGTGGCATTACCTAGCAGGTCTAGCCAGCTAGCCTTTGCTAGTCAATCAAATTTTTATTTACTTCTAAAGTTTCGGGAATCACTAAGTATTGTTTTTAATTTGTTGTCCTATTTATTTCCTCCTATCTGTCAATTAATTCCTTTTACAATGCAACGTATTTATTTAGCTACTATGATCAATATTTATTAGGCATCGTTTGTCCCCATACAAAACGATTTGAAAACCAAGATACACAAACTTATAGTAAAACACAGTCATGATAGAGACCTGGTAAAACGAATCTCTAGGGCTTAGTCCAATCATCTTTCTTTGCATATATATATATATATATATATATAGATAGATATATAGATATAGATATAGATATATAGATATATATATATATATATATGTTTTTATTTCTAAACAGAGTATGATAGATTTAAGTACTGATCTAAATAGTTTTCCTTCCAATCCAAGCGAAGCGTTCTCTTTGCTTCCCAAACCATGCAAACACCACACATAAAATGAAAACAGCAGTCGAAGAAATCTCTACAACATTCATACGATTTTCTCTTACTCTTTTATATTTATTGCAAATGCAGAAGCCTATCGAAACCACAGATTAAGGGTCGAATCCCATAGTATTCTCTAGCCAAAACTTACAGATACATTATACAGGATTCATGTTTCAAAAACGTAGTATACAGCATTTAAAACTTTCATCAAGCAAGTGTTCATTTTACCAACACCGACATTAAGTAAATAGAAACCACCATCCTCTAAACCCTAGCTATGTTTCCGAATTTGAGGTGTAGAGAGTCTCGTAGAAATCATCTATTGTTTCATATCGTGATTCATATAACACAGAGAAGTACCATAGCGTTGGAAATCGACTCAGGATAGACATAGAATAAAGTAGAGCCACAGGATTTTTCCTCAATGAATAGTATGAAACAATAATAAAACTCCAATGCAAGTCTTACTTCCATTTCAGATTTATAAACACGCAGAGTATGAAGAAGTTACCATTAGAGTCCATTACAACCACATATTCCGTTTGGGATTCATTCCCCTTTTTAAAACCAAAACAGAAATTACATTGTACAGGAAATGGAAACGTCGAGCAACAAAAAAAAAGGACCCAACTTTATAAACACAAATTACATCATAGTCTCCTCTATGAATTCAAATCTCTTAAATACAGTTTGAAACCCCAACTTCTCTGGTCCAGCGAATAGGTGACCATATTAGACTCCCCCAAGGTTAATCAGTAAGGCAAGGGCTTACGGGAGTCTCCATTACAACAGAACAATATGCATACATACATCACCAGAGATGCGAGAGGTAGGGTAATGGGTGGGTAAGCTGGACTTACCAATACCCTGGCCACGCCAATAAAAACCCTAAACAATCGCAGCATTGCACACCCAAACCCTACCACCTGCCAAAATCCAAACAAATAATAGCAGTCAACAACTCTGAGATTTAATTATCAAAAGAGGAAGGGTTGATTTACAACAGCGTGGAGTTTTTCATACCTAAGAGAAGTATGGTACCCACTGTGCCACCGGCCAAGCTTAAACAATGCTAAGTGGACTGACCACGAGCATATCTCGGGTCAGGACACAAACTCAGCCACCACTGAAACAAAGTGAAGAGCAAGTAATCTAGTGACTACACAGAAGACAGGACTAAGAAAAAACCCCAAACATTACAAAACCCTTGGCGACAGTCTATCACCCATTGTGCATTAAAAGTGTAGTTAATATCTGTTAAATTTTCAGAATTTACTTCAATCTGATCTAGGATCTTAACTGAGAGAACAACATGTACAGCATATCTACAGCATATCAATCATGGAGACAATAATGCAAGCACACAAGAGACACAAAGATTTACTTGGGGAAAACCATAAAGGTGAAAAACCCCAATAACTTCCTCAGAGATAGATAGAGCAATGATACAACCAACCAATAGAGATAGCCATAACCTAGCAGCAATCCTCCTCCTCCATAAGTGCGCCTCTCCTCCTTGAGAGCATGTGTGAGAAGTGAGTGAGTAAATAGAGTGCCTCCCGCACTCTATTTATACTTGACTTGACTTGCCTTTTTACCTAACTCATGTAGGCTCGAACTTAACCACATAACATAATGCTGAGTGGGCCGACCCCCAATAGGGTGGTCTAATAACCCTTTGACCCACATGGCCGACCCCCAATAGGGTGGTCTAATAACCCTTTGACCCACATGACTTATACAGGGCCGACCCCAAACAAGGTGGTCTAATAACCCATCAAGTATAAGTTACGATACTTACAATATAAATAACGACACTTCCTTATAGAGGAATAATACCATCTCTATAGGAATACAATATACATATATGTGAAATACATTCCGAAGTTACATATACATCAACACTCCCTCTTAACTAGGAAGGTATTTCTCAGCATAGTTCTTCTAGCACAAGTCATCTTCTCTGGATCATCGTCACTAGATAATCGTCATCGAGTCATCATCATCGTCACTGCTGCTGCTATCTCAATCAATCTCTGAATCTACTCGTCATAGGAAGTTCTACAGAGCCAGTCCTTTTTCATACTGGATGTAGGCCCACCACCTGCAGGTCTTCGTCATCACTGGCCATACTGTGGAATCCTCAGGACTTATTACGTGCGTCACAAAACCTCGAAAGAGCATCCCAGGATGTTACGGGTACACAACTCCGACCTGTAGGATCTCCCAGGGCGCTATTACATGTGACCCCACCACAAAACCTCGAAAGAGCATCTTAGGATGTTACGGGTACACAACTCCGACCTGTAGGATCTCCCAGACATGCTCATCTGCACAACCTGATCCACGGCCACAGAGTATCAACCTGATACTCACCATACATCATCCTGATGTACTCATGATCGTCCTGATCATCATCACTGCAACGTCCTGCTGCATGTCATCTGGAGCAACATCCTGAAGCTCACCATCCATGATCATCCTGATCATCATCACTGCAACGTCCTGCTGCATGTCATCTGGAGCAACATCCTGAAGCTCGTCATCTATGATCATCCTGATCATCACTGCAACATCCTGCTGCATGATCCACTTGATCATCAATGCATCTACCTGATGCATACCAAGTATCATACATGATCCTCCTGATCATCAATGTATCCACCTGATACAAACACATGATACATATCATCATACATGATCCTCCTGATCATACAATGTATCCACCTGATACATCAATGCATCCACCTGATGCATACCAAGTATCTACCTGATACATATCATCATACATGATCCACCTGATCATACAATGTATCCACCTGATACATCAATGCATCCACCTGATGCATACCAAGTATCTACCTGATACATATCATCATACATGATCCACCTGATCATACAATGTATCCACCTGATACATATACAGATACATGGTCCAAGCATCCAACATGATGCATATACAAAATACATACACATGATCCAACTGATCATATCCAAGCAGAAACCAGAACATCATCCTGATGCTCATCATCCAGCGCTTACATCCATAGTCATGTGAAGGATCCTCTTTCCAACATGCTTGGAATGGCTTCAGCAAATGTGTCCATCACTTCTTCCTCGAAGTGTCCTCGATCTGAAGAACGCCAAGCCTCTCTCTGAAGTACTCGAACTTCACTCTGGCTAGTGGCTTCGTCAGCACATCTGCAATCTGCTCGTCCGTCACAACATACAGGAGCTTCACAGCTCCTCTCTGCACCATATCCCTGATATAGTGATATTTGATCTCTATGTGTTTCGACCTGTCATGAAACACTGGGTTCTCGGACAGCTTCACACAACTCTGGTTATCACAGAAGATACCAGTAGCTTCCAGCGGGAGATCAAATAACTCAGACAGTAGCTTCCGTATCCATACTGCCTCACAACTAGCTGAACAGGCTGCAACATACTCTGCCTCAGCTGTACTCAGTGCTACACAGGACTGCTTCCTGCTAAACCAAGAGATCACACCTGATCCCATACTGAAGCAACACCCAGATGTGCTCTTCCTGTCTGCAGCACTGCCAGCCCAATCTGAATCAACATAACCCTGCAGGTTAAACTTTTGATTTGCCTCATGTCTGAGCCCATAATCCACTGTACCCTTCAGGTACCTCAGAACATGCTTTACAGCAACCAGGTGAACACTCCTCGGATCCGTCAGGAACTGGCTCAATGTGTTCACAGCAAAGCAAATGTCTGGTCTCATGTTCGTCAGGTACATCAAGGACCCAATCATCTGACGATACATAGAGACATCAATCGGCTCAGATGAAGCATCACATAGAAGCTTCAGATTCGATGCCATAGGTGTGGCCATGGCCTTGCAATCCATCATCCCGAACCTCTTCAGGATCTCTACTGCAGACTTCCCTTGTCCAAGGAAGATTCCTTCTGCACTCTGCCACACCTCCATGCCAAAAACAAATAGTGCATCATCCCCAAGTTCTTCATCTCGAACTCGGTAGTAAGCTTCCGCTGCGTGTCGGCAATCAATCTATCTTCACCATACCAAGTTCTGCACACATAAATGACTACACCATGCTATCTTGAAATCCATCTGGTGCATCTTCTATTTCATCTCAATGCTGCCATCTGCAACATGCTTGATCTGATAGTTCCATTTGAAAGTCATAACAAACTTCCCTTCACGTCTTGGGACTGCAACCCAAACATCATTCTTCATGATCGACGGATCATTCCATTTCTTCATCCCAGATCCTGGGAACTTCAATATCTTCAATAGATATCTTTATTGCTGAACAAATGTTGTAGTTCTTCTTTTGTAGGAGATGGCATACGATCTTTCCTACATAACAAGTTAAATTGCATGATTAGAAAACATCTCATAGTTTTCAGAACAAATTCTTACACATAAATAAATATGTCATACAGTCATGCAATTATCTTAGCCAATGCTTCAATACAACATTTATCCATATCCCATAACTTTCTAGATGCCTTCCAATCTCTACCAGAACATTGTTAAGAGTGTGCACAACTCCAAACATGTCAGCAAAGAGGTTTCATTCTAGATAAGTAGCAATGGAATGTTGTACAGTGCCATAGGCCACTTACCCAAGCATATTAGGAGTATACTGTTCATCAATGCAATTATTCTAATATGCATAATACACAACCTAATTCTAGGAACATCAGTATATACATTATTGAACAATTTTATTTAAACAAACAAATATGCAAGAAATGATGATTAAAATACTTATCTTTCTTTGTTCGTTGGGTGGACTCCCTCTGAGTCTTTGCTTCCTTGCAGGAGCTGCTGGAGTCCTAATCTGAGGTAGCTTCTTCTACACCTTTCTATTGTGAAATGTAGAGAGATGATCAACTCCCTCTGAATATCTGCATCCTTGCAGAAACTACTGAAGTGTGCTCCTTTGCTTTCTTGCAGGAACAACTAGAGTGTGCTCCCTCTTGATCTTTGCTCCCTGGATTACCTGTCCTTGAACTTATATACATTCTCGATCCCTATGCATGCTTGTTAGTATCGTGAATGTGTTATCCTTGTGATCTCATATAAAATCATACATTCATTAGTATACTATTAAAACACAATAATCTCAAGCATGTATAGTCATGATCATTTCAAACAGAAATAATAAGCATTAGCATTCAAGGTTTATGTAGGATTCTTATGGTTAGTCAAATCATAAGAAACATAACATGTCTAAACCTGTAATTACTCAAACCTATGACTCTTCAGGTTAGTTGAATCATCAATCAAGATAAGAGATATAAAATGCATAAAAGCTGTGATTATTCAAACCTATACCATCATGATTCTTCTGGTTAGTCAAATCAATCAATATAAGAGACATAATTCTTTTACTTATATTCCTATTTGACCATAGGACTTTTCTGGTTAGTCATATCATCAATCAAAGTAAAAATCATAATATGCCTAAACCCATGAGTACTAACTTCAATGAATAATCATAATCAATCATGCCAAGTATACTTAAATAAAGGATCTTATCACAAGGTGAGATTCTAACTTGATATAGGAAAAACATACCTGGATTAGCATGCTAGATAATTATATCTCACATACTCGTATAATGTCTTTTGGATCTCTTCAGTGACTTGTGCTAGAAACCTGCATGTCTCATAAGTTAACCATTATAAAACCAAGTTATACATACCTCGTGAATGGATCTTGTATGAGATCCATGACAATGGATGAATCTTTGTCCTCATGTTATCATGATCATATGTTCTTGGATCAGAACATGATCTGTCTTTCTTGGTGTACCTTTCATGTTAGTAGACAACACAAACCTCATACAACACCATAATACATTAGTACAATCATAAGTGTCAACACCCTAACCAATGAATATCTTCTATCATGCATTCATAATTTTGTTAAGGTGATACAACAAATATAAAATCAAAATTGTACTAACCGTAATAACATGAAGACAAACATACCATAAACTTAATCATGGAAAAATATCGAAACATACCTCGATGAGTCATACCTGTCGAGATCGCTTGTAATCTTCTTATGTAAGGCCTTATCCTCATCTCCCTCTGAGACAGGAACTTCTTTCACTTATGCAGGTGATCAATCCATCTTCTTCTAGGATTAACCCAATCCACTTGATTTGCAAGAACTGGACCTTGAGCTGGATATGGGTTTGTCAGAGAAACCCCAAAAATTCAAACTTTGAATTTCAAACTTCTGAAAGGATAGAAATATGCGCCTTGATGAGCTGATCAAACTGGTATATTCAGAATTTGAAAACCGCAAAGTTTCACTCCTCAATTTTTCCTTTGAAACTTCCGGATTCACTGGACGTGACCCTGAACTGGGGTTTGATGAAGCCCACTCTTTTGCCCCATCAAAATGTTTGATCCAAAGCTCTAAGCTTCTATTTTTCTGAGGAGCTTCCAGCCGTGGTCACAGATTTCAAAAATTCCCATTTTTTACAGAAGCCCTAATTTTCCACTTTTCTGATCAAAGTCCCGAACTAGGGTCTAATCAAGCCCGGCCTTCTGCCCAACCAAAAATTCTGATCTTGGTCTCTAAATTTCTATTTTGATGAGTAGCATCCAGCCGTGGTCTCCGATTACAAAAATTCCAACTTTCTCCAAAGCCCTAAATTCCGGAAGCCATGAATGAAGGTACCAAAAAATAATTCTGTTTTGACAGAAATATGTACCTGATTGTTTCTGGTGTAACTCCGAACTTTTTGATCCACAGGGTCTGAAAACGTTTCTTGAGATAGCCTGACCTGTTATCTTTCCATCCTAACAGGTCTGACCTCAATTGGATTCTCTGAGAGAGAGATATGCCAAATGTCGCAACGTGACCTGTTTTGGGATAAAACAGGAGAGCGAACTTGTACGGCGTGCCACGTGTCACTGTTTTAACTTCAGCCTCTGAAAAAGTTTTCTGAGATAGCTCGGCCTGTTACCTTTCCATCCTGACAGTTCTGACCTCAATTGGACTCTCTGAGAGAGAGTTATGCCCAATGTCGCAACGTGACCTGTTTATGGGATAATACAGGAGAGCGAACTTGTACGGCGTGCCACGTGTCACTGGTTCGACTTCGGCCTCTGAAAAAGTTTTCTGAGATAGTGCAGACTGCGTACTACCTGTCACTTTTTACGAAATTTCATTTGGAGCTTCCTAGCCCAAGATATGACCTTTTTCCCAAGGTCACCTGATTTTGACTCAGATCTGGAAGAGGCAGAAACCCTATATTGTACAGATCATAAATCACAAAGTACAACGAATTAGAGGTTTTCCTTTGGACACAAGATACCTGGAGATCTTAGCTTCGTCCTGTAACAATTTCAGATCCGAAAAATTCGCCAAAACGGATTTATAGCGAAATTACTACGATGACTGGTTTTTGCTATATCAAGCCCTAACATCGTAAGTGCAACAAGTGTCATACATGCCATATCATGCCTTCTTTCAGGCTAGCTCTGATACCATGTTAAATTTTCAGAATTTACTTCAATCTGATCTAGGATCTTAACTGAGAGAACAACATGTACAGCATATCTACAGCATATCAATCATGGAGACAATAATGCAAGCACACAAGAGACACAAAGATTTACTTGGGGAAAACCATAAAGGTGAAAAACCCCAATAACTTCCTCAAAGATAGATAGAGCAATGATACAACCAACCAATAGAGATAGCCATAACCTAGCAGCAATCCTCCTCCTCCATAAGTGCGCCTCTCCTCCTTGAGAGCATGTGTGAGAAGTGAGTGAGTAAATAGAGTGCCTCCCGCACTCTATTTATACTTGACTTGACTTGCCTTTTTACCTAACTCATGTAGGCTCGAACTTAACCACATAACATAATGCTGAGTGGGCCGAACCCCAATAGGGTGGTCTAATAACCCTTTGACCCACATGGCCGACCCCCAATAGGGTGGTCTATAGCCACGTTTTAATTAAATATGCATAGGGTCTCATTACAATAAACATTTCCCTAGGAGACCCATTTTTATGTATATTGCGCTTGGAAGTATGGCTCCTCCATTTGGGTTGTTTACCTTTATAATGTCATACCTAGTAAACCTTAACAATTTAGTTAGAGGTTGGACTCACTCTCTAGGATAGGACAATCATAGGAGATATGCCTACAAAAGAAACAAACACAAAAGATAGTATTAGAAAAATGCTAAGTAAGTCCAAAAGTAGCCAATGTACCTATACCACTCGGAAAACCCTATCGGGGTATGTAATTACCTCTCTTGGAGTGTTACAGCACCCACCCTGGGAGCAACATATCATCAACAAAGGGCATATCACCTGAAGGTTCATACAGACATTTCATCATACATACATGTGCATCCATTTAAAATAGTGTGAAAGCGTACCATTACAATTACATCAGTAAATATAGACTCGTAACTAGGATACATTACCTTTCTAAATCCACATTGCTTCCGCAAAATTGGAAATGTAAACTGCTAAAATTTATGACCTTTGGAAAGTGTAGACCTTCTTTTATATACAATGAGCATTTACATATTTTTTTCTTAGTATTAAAATTGACATGCGACTCTTTCATTCAATTACTACTTGTTACAGGGACAGACAAAAATTTTAAATTTTTGGTATTTTTGGGAGATTACAAGTGGTATCAGAGCCCAGCTACAACACTTAGAGACCTATTGGGCTCATTTCAAAAAAACATCTGCTGTGGATATATTTATTTCAGAATTTACTAATTAAGACCTTCTTTCATAGATATACATATAAACTAACAGAATTCTGTTCTCACAATTTGGTGAAATGTTTCAGATACAAATACAAACAAAATTTTGAATGCAGAAATGCAGCTGCTACAGGAATGCCTTCATATGTGTATGAATTCTTTTACAATCACTAACAGAAAAATAAATAAAATAAATAAATAAATAAAATAAAATTTGTTGTTTTACTAACGGGCCAAAAAATTTCGTTATCTTATTGACCTGCATAATGTATTTATGTCAAAAATAAACTGAAATGGTAGGACAGTTAGATATTGTTGTTATATAGTCCAGCAAGTAAGAAAGACTATCAAGGAGGAGAAATGTCTAAAAAGGCCTATACACCAGGATAGATTCTTTCGGCCCAATTTAAAAGATAGATAGGATTTAAAACCTATAGCTAGATAAATCAAAGGATGGAAATGAGCATGTTCACCTCCGGTTGATCATGAAATCATGCATGCACAAACATAGGAGTTACTGATACTCCAGAGTTTCTACCCCAACATTATTTTACTCACCGGATGTCTAAGCATCCCGTATCTTTTACTGCTCAATACTTACTCTTACGTGTTTCCAAGAAGTGAACCCTTCCCACATCAATTTTGCAGATCTGAACCAGCTACAAATCTAGGGCCTCTACCTCTCAGTTTGCATGTCAGAACCAACTCGGGGGGATTCATACTGAACCATGAGTGGTTGTAGAATCATGGTTGGGAGGAACGTGGTAGTCCCAAAGTTATCCATTCCAAGATAAATTGTCAGGTCAGTTAAAAGTTCAGTAGTTTTCCATTAATCATTTGGTTGAGTGTGCAGGTCATTACGAGTGGGAGCAAGCTACAGAAACAAGCAGGTATGCAAAGCTACAAGACCTTCAAATTAATTATTTTCAGAATGCAATGTTAAAATAGTAGTGTTCTCCTTATCATTATTTTAAGATTTTACCCAAAATCTCGTGGCATTACCTAGCAAGTCTAGCCAGCTAGCCTTTGCTAGTCAATCAAATTTTTATTTACTTCTAAAGTTTCGGGAATCACTAAGTATTGTTTTTAATTTGTTATCCTATTTATTTCCTCCTATCTGTCAATTAATTCCTTTTACAATGCAATGTACTTATTTAGCTACTACGATCAATATTTATAAGGCATCGTTTGTCACCATACAAAACGATTTGAAAACCAAGATACACAAACTTATAGTAAAACACAGTCATGACAGAGACCTCGTAAAACGAATCTCTAGGGCTTAGTCCAGTCATCTTTCTTTACATACATACATATATCTATATATATCTATATATATATATATATATATATATATGTTTTTATTTCTAAACAGAGTATGATAGATTTAAGTACTAAGCTAAATATTTTTCCTTCCAATCCAAGCGAAGCGTTCTCTTTGCTTCCCAAACCATGCAAACACCACATATAAAACGAAAACAGCAGTCGAAGAAATCTCTACAACATTCATACGATTTTATCTTACTATTTTATATTTATTGCAAACACATAAGCCTATCGAAACCACAGATTAAGGGTCAAATCCCATAGTATTCTCTAGCCAAAACTTACAGATACATTATACAGGATTCACATTTCAAAAACGTAGTATACAACATTTAAAACTTTCATCAAGCAAGTGTTTATCTTACCAACACCGACATTAAGTAAATCAAACCCACCATCCTCTAAACCCTAGCTACGTTTCTGAATTTGAGGCGCAGAGAGCCTTGTAGAAATCATCTATTGTTTCACATCGTGATTCATACAACACACAGAAGTACCATAGCGTTGGAAATCGACTCAGGATAGACATATAATAAAGTAGAGCTACAGGATTTTTCCTCAATGAATAGTATGAAACAAGAATAAAACCCCAACGCAAGTCTTACTTCCATTTCATATTTATAAACACGCAGAGTATGAAGAAGTTACCATTAGAGTCCATTACAACCACATATTCTGATTGGGATTCATTCCCCTTTTTAAAACCAAAACAGAAATTACATTGTATAGGAAATGGAAACGCCGAGCAACAAAAAAAAAGGACCCAACTTCATAAACACAAATTACATCATAGTCTCCTCTACGAATTCAAATCTCTTAAATACATTTTGAAACCCCAACTTCTCTGGTCTGGCCAATAGGCGACCATATTAGACTCCCCCAAGGTGAATCAGTAAGCCAAGGGCTTACGGGAGTCTCCCTTAAAATAGAACAAGATGCATACATACATCACCAGAGATGCGAGAGGTAGGGTAATGGCTAGGTAAGCTGGACTTACCAATACCCTGGCCACGCCAATAGAAACCCTGAACAATCGCTGCATCGCACACCAAAACCTTACCACCTGCCAAAATCCAAACAAGTAATAGCAGTCAACAACTCTGAGATTTAATTATCAAAAGAGGAAAGTTTGATTTACAACAGTGTGGAGTTGTTCATACCTGAGAGGAGTATGGTACCCACTGCGCCATCGGCCGAGCTTAAACAACGCTAAGTGTACTGACCATGAGCATAGCTCGGTTCAGGACAAAAACTCAGCCACCACTGAAATGAAGTGCAGAGCAGGTAAACCAGTGACTACGCAGAAGACAAGACTAAGGCAAAACCCCAAATGTTACAAAACCCTAAATGACAGTCTGTCACCCACTGTGCATTAAAAGTATAGTTAATATCACACCCACCCTTCTATAGTGGAGGCTCGATTCTTTTGTACAAAGACTATAGTAGATTCATGGGGTTGTATCCACGTTTTAATTAAATATGCATAGGGTCTCATTACCATAAGCATTTCCCGAGCAGTCCCCTTTTTATGTATATTGCACTTGGTAGTATGGCTCCTCCATTTGGGTTGTTTACCTTTATAATGTCATACCTAGTAAACCTTAACAATTTAGTTAGAGGTTGGACTCACTCTCTAGGATAGGAAAATCATAGGAGATATTCCTGCAAAAGAAACAAACACAAAAGATAGTATTAGCAAAATTCTAAGTAAGTCCAGAAGTACCCAACGTACCCGTACCACTTGGTAAACCTTGCCGGGGTATGTAATTACCTCTCCTAGAGTGTTAGAGCACCCACCCTGGGAGCAACATATCATCAACAAAGGTCATATAACCTGAAGGTTCATACAGACATTTCATCATACATACATGTGCATCCATTTAAAATAGTATGAAAGCGTACCATTACAATTACGTCAATAAATATAGACTCGTAACTAGGATACATTACCTTTATAAATCCACATTGCTTCCGCAGAATTGGAAATGTAAACTACTAAAATTTATGACCTTCGGAAAGTTTAGACCTTCTTTTATATACAATGAGCATTTAAATATTCTTTTCTTAGTATTAAAATTGACATGCGACTCTTTCATTCAATTAGTACTTGTTACAGGGACAGACAAAATTTTTAAATTTTTGGTATTTTTGGGACATTACAGTTCAGGAGTATTTTAGTGGTAACTTACAGGTAAACATGTTATTCGATTTTATCATATTGATTGTACTACTAGTAGTTCCATATTTTTATCATGTAAGGGTTGTGCATCATAATATTGTGATAGTTCTTGCAATACTTCAAAGGCTCTAAATGGAAGCCATTGTCCAAAAAGCATCACGCGACAACAGATAATTACATATAATCAAAATCATACCCTATATTGGGATCCTTGTCGTCGATAGAAACCTCTACATCATCCTTTGGCCTCTTCATTGATCCTCCAAGTTTATTAGTACTAGTACTTAGTAATATTTGTGGGTCCAAGTCCATCCACCATGTTGTTTTGCAGTGAAACACCATCCAATTTTGATGAAATGGGTTAATCCAAGCTATAAAATTAGGTAGAAATTTTAACATTCCTAGTCAGTAATCATTGGTTTTGACTTGAGTGAAAGGTAATATTTTATTAAGGTCATGACGAATTACTCCAATAGTGAACACCGCCAACAAAGGGGTTCATAGAGGGATTAGTTCTCTTGATTAAATTCCAATCCCATACCCTCATACATGATAGAATTTAGTCTTGAAATATTCCAAACCCAACAATCCTGGAATGTTGAAACCAAAAAACCTGTTAATTCTGTTGAATTCTAAATGGGATATCAAATTCTATTTTCCTCATATGAAGTTATATGAGGTTGAATCCACTCTCAAACATCGTTGAATTATTAATGGTCATCTTAAAGTTAATTAAAATGAAATATAATAAGAATATAATCTTTTACCTTGAGAATTTAATATTTTTGGTTACTACAACAGATAAAAAAAAATGACCCAAAAGAATCAAATTTCGAGCTTATATTGGCCTTGTTTTCAAAGCCAAGGTAAATTTCAGTGAATTTTTTGGTTAAGAGAAAAGAGAGTAGTCCTATTCGTCAACATCATATTGGGAATCTTTAGGACTGTTTCTCATTCTGAGATCAGACAGAGGTTAAAGTGGCCACATCTACCATATTAGAAATACTGGAAATCATCATCAGATCTGCCACAATTAGATATCAAAGTGAAAGAACCATTCCCAGCTATTAGAAAAATACTTTCTTCATCAAATAGGGCTTCTGGACATTGGCATGCCTCTGTCATAGGACTATCCTTCCGGTTTCTTGCTAGAATCCAATTTTCCAAAGAGAGCAGACTTATTGATTTTGCTACCAGATTCTCCTCTTTGGTTTGGATATAGGTTTATGTTATAGGGGAATTGTCTTTATTTTCTAAATTATAGTCAACACTTTATTTCGCAGTCTATATTGACCTCAAAATCTAGGTCATTGAACTCCATCTTGATATCTTTTTGTTTAATCACTATGGTTCCTTGAAATCCTACCTAGCCTTCATCTAATACAATATATATTTTCTTTGCCCCATCCTCAATAAGTCATTTTAAGTCGCGTTCTTTTCCCTTTCTTAAATATCTTAAATCCTTCATGATCAAATCCTTGACCCAAAACTTCTTCCCTTTTCTCTATAGCTTTTTGGAGCCTTATTTGTATTATAAAATAAGCTAGATCACTAAATGTTGAAACCCTAAATAGGGTTGAGATGGAGATACATGCAATAACAATATTTTATTGTGCAAATACTTCACACCATTACAATGAGATTTCACCTTTATTATATATAGTTTGGGAGGTCTTTCATATAACAAAGGATTATAATATGGAACCCAACAAGTAGCTTGCTCGAAATGCATTTGGATTCTAGGAAATCCAAAGAGATGTTTAATCAATTCCTTCTTCTAATAGTGAGGACAAGAAAGCTCCGTGAAACAAGATTATGCAAGACTTGCTTTCTCGAGGTGGACATCGATAAATTGAAAACCAAGAAAAAGTCCTTAATTTTTTAGGAGCTATAACCATGCCTTTTAAAGCCTAACTATCAAATTGTTTCCAGTATCATTAACTCCCAACCTCTTTTTCAAGATTGATGAGAACATGGCCCTTGAGTGAAGGGCTTGATAGAATTTGTGAGTTTCAACACACAAAAATAGGCTTACTAAATTTCTTTTACCAGTTCCTCCAGATTGGTCCCTCAATTAAGCTACTTATTATAAACAAATCCTCTTCAAGTATAAGCTTTGGAGCATATTTTGTTTCTTTATCTAAATTCGGCAAGCTCTTACCCCCCTCCAGATTATACAAATACTTCCATGTCTGATGCTCAAGGTCTCTAAGCTCTCCCCACATGGTGACTACATTTCTACTTATTCTCTTGCTAGGTATCTGGGCCAGTGAGAAATTGTCATGTTGAAATATTTCCAAGACCAAATTTACCTCTATGGAAGGTCTCATCCATGCCTAGCCCTGAAAAGTTATGTTCAAAGAAACTAGGGACTTCTTTCTTGTTTCTTTGTGTGCGTTACATCTGATAACTGATTTTGTTGGATGCTTCAAGGACTTTGGCTTGGAGTTCTTTGTGGTCTATTTGCACAAACAATTTTATTTTCTATATTATTATTTTTCCAAAATGCTAAACACTAATGATAAGTGAAAACCCTAAAGTCACTAGGGTGACTTTATTGCATATGTAAGCCTTATATTTTAACAATTTGAATAGGTTGAAAATGGGATGGATATGACCACAAAAGGTACTATGTTTTGCTTCATCGGTAGTGTCTTTGGATAGTACCAGAGACTGGTAAAGAATTTTGCTAGTAGGAACTACTTTGTTTTGGTTAAACTTGCCCTTTGCAATTGCCAGCTTTTTAACAACTATTAATCTTTTTTCCCTTCCAACAACGTGGTCAATATTTCTACTCTGTTATTTTTGTTGTATCAGACTGTAAAAGAGTGCAAGTTTTTCTCATAAATTAGGTACAGAAGTAAAGTTTTGTTTGGGACTTCCCAGTTTGCTAAGGCAGTAAATTCTTCTGATGGATGCTCTTTTCATTGATCTCAACCCTTATGAAGGATGTTAGTTTTTTTAATATTGGATTTCTTCATTATAACTATTGGATTATGTGATCGTTAGCCTTTAATTATGCAAGGGATGTTTCATCCCTTTTTCCTCCCGCAAGTGCAATGAAAATTGAATTTTATTTTTCTTGAAATATGTATTTTTTTTTAAAGAACAACTTTTACATATTTTGTATTTTGGAGATTCCTAACCATCCTTTTCATCATTCTTGTATCTCTTCTTTGTTTTCTGGCCACCTTTCTATTTATGTGTTTACAGTTGAATGCATTGCATGTCAAACCTTGAGACTACAGGGGGTTTGATTTGCAGAGAACCATATCGGGGTTGGCTGCTGACTATTAGGGGTTTGATTTCCAGAGAACTATGTCTGGGTTGTTCTGTTTATAGAGAAGTCAGTGAACACACATCTTCCATGTAAAAATCTAGTTTTATGTTCCATATTAATTTTACTCTCCTCCAATCTTAGTTTGCTACTTTGTTTTTAAAATTTTATTCTCAGCCCATGGGAAATATATGGATACACTTAATAAGCCAGAGAATATCTAATTATGGTGGTTCCACTGCTTAGCCATTCTTTATCCTTAATGATGGATTGAGTATGTGATTGTTTTTTGGTTGTTGTAATGGATGGCACACATTGTGTTTTGATGTAGGTCAGATAGTTTGCAGAAGTGAGCTATTAAATTATTAATTTGTCCTTTTGTTAGTCAAATTGGGCAGCACCAGCTTTTCTATATATGGATACACCTTTTTTTTTAACAGGAACTTGAAAACATATTGTATTAAAAAGGAGGTTGTGCACAACCATTCATGGCATATCTAGTAAGAGCAGACAAAATTCAGATGCTAACTAAGAGGAGAAAACAAGCATCTGTGCTATCAAAATTTTGTATAAGTTCCTAATATGCTTCCTAGAGTTCACCATTATATAAGAGGGATATACCCTTACAAATTGCAAATTGAGTAGAACACAAAGAAACATCTACCAGCCTGAAACAGAAACAAAGCAACTATTCCTTCTTGCCAGGAAATCCATATACTGGCTGCTATATATGGATACACTTAATAAGCCAGAGAAATTCTAATTATGGTGGTTCCACTCCTTAGCCATCCTTTAGCCTTAATGTTGGACTGAGTATGTGAATGTTTTTTGGTTGTTGTAGTGGATGGAACACATTGTGCTTTCATGTAGGCCAGATAGTTTGCAGAAGTGAGCTATTAAATTATTAATTTATCCTTTTATAAGTAAAATTGGGCAGAACTAGCTTTTCTATAGTATTTATTTTTAGTTTCTTGATTTGGGTTGTATACTAATACCGATAAAGCTAAATTGAATTTTACTTTTTATTCAAAATATTGTTGCAGCATGTCAGTTCATGTTTGGTATTGTGAAAATGTTACATCTTCTTCTGTTTGTGAAAACTGTGTTCTATATGTTTGTAGGAACTATGTCCTGTTATGTATGAGAAAAATGTGAACCCATATTGATAAATGCAGATAATATTCTTTTATCTTTAAATGTTTTGTTGCATATATGTTGTGGTTTATCTTTTTTTCTAATTTTCTTATTGTCTATTTTCTAGAGTATTTATGAAGAGTGTTGTGAGAGTTCTTCCATTTTTTGTTCCTCTCTGGTTTTGAGAGTTCTGTCATTTTTTGTTCCTCTCTGGTTTTGACTGTTTTCGTTATATGATTGGTGCTGACTGCTTAGATGGTGGAAAGATTGGGAAGACTCGCCTTTCTAGGATGAGGCAAGAGTTCCCGAAGCAAAGCTTTTACTGTCTAATGTTCTATGTTGTGTGAGGCACCTTCAAGTATGCTAAAGAGTGTCACAAGCATTAATGGTCCAGATCTAGTATTTGACTTGCTGCGTGAAGCACGTGAAGCGTGAAGACTCTTCTGTTGGATTTGTGTTTCATGAAATAGTAATGGAAGGTCATCACTATGTTTTACTCACAGAGGAGGTCTGGAGGTAGATCAATGCTTTGTGAGCTTGATTCCTTTGATGCTTTTCTTTCATTAGAATAAGAAGCATTTTTTAAAATGATTTTAACTTTCTGCAGACATAAGCATGAAAGATTTGAAATCTACACCTCCAATAAAGGCATTTGTTTTCATTGTCACTAAGAAATATATAGATGTAATTTTTGAAGATGAAATAGATGTCATGAATGTTTAAATTCAATTATTTTTAGAAGTTCTTCCATTAGAAAAATGAAACTTATTGTATGAAAAATGATGCTTCAGATATTAAAAGTCAAAGATTTGAAATTTCTCTCTGTTTCTTTCCTTTCGTATTCCCTTTTCCTTCTCTCACAACGATTTGATTATGCGGTTTGCTTCCATATTGGCAGATCTATTATCAGATGCAAATTTGAATCCAATTTCATATTTCTTCCCCCTTCTTTACATTAATAAGTTTTGAGGTTTGCTTCTTATCTTGTGGTTCTTCTAGTAACTAAAAATGTAACTTAAAATACAGGATATGGTTATAAAATTGAGAAAGTATATGACTATCCCACTATGATATTTGGAGTTGGACTTACATTCATACCACTTTCTGTTATGGCCATTCCTTTTATATTTCCAAAGAAAACCTTGTTGGGAAAAACCCAAGGGATTCATTCCCACATTCGTGGATGGCATACCTATTAAAACCATTGTCGTAGACCGTTGCGCCTCACCTAGGGAAATTTGAACTAGGCACCTGCTGGCACGAAACTAGCCAAATGCACAACACTGTTGGTGACAACCGGTTGAGCTTGGGCTATTCTGGTCATTCTTTTATGAGAAGTTTAACTAGTTTGTCCATTATATTGGCGGCATCTCTGAGATTCAGAATGTCTTACTTTGGAATAGTGTATCTATATAAGAGGGGTGTTTGAAGCAAATAAACACTATTTTAAAAAACTATTTTCATTGTGCCAAGATGTTCGTATAGCACTTGCCAGAACCAAAAGATAAAAGATACTTTGTTGTCTTCCATAGCATTTTTCATATGTTTTGCTGAAATACAATTTCTTGAGAAAATGTCACTTGTTGTCCTTGATTCTCTCCAATTCGCTACTGAGACATTCTTCTGTACATTTTTTCAGTGAAATACCAAATCAAGTTTAACCATAATTTTACATCTCTTGGTTGTCTTCTCCTTTGATGTCCCTGCCTTCATGAGCAGTCTTCTTCATAGCGTGGTCTTCTCCGTGGATTTCTATTTATCTGTATTTTGCAGCTCTTCCAAATGCTCCATCGCCTCTACAAGTTTGGATTCCATATCATCTTTCCATTTTTTAGTCTGGTTATTGATTCCCAGTACTTCTTTTACATACTCTAGGGTCCATTCAACCAACATGATTTGAGCACTATTGAATCTGTCTATCATTTTACTCCAATTACCCAACAAGATGTCCTGAATATGGAAGTCCATCTCTAGTGTAAATTTATAAAGGGATCCTTTCCCAGTCCTATAGTTGGGATCCTTGGGAAACAATATACTTGTTTGTCCCAAAGGATTCAAAGTGCTCCTAATCTTGGCTCTCTTCTTCCTATTTCTCTAAGGGCCATCTTTGATTTGGAGTGAAAATGCCTGACATTTAGCTTCTTGTTTCTGAAGGTTTTCTTCATGCCCACCCCACCTAATCATTTTACTTCATCTAGGCTGCAGGATATACCACAACCTAGCCTCTAGTCAACCCTCTTTCAGGAGATTCCTTTCTTTGATCTCAGGTGTTAGGAGAGACACAAATACCGAGATTGCAGTTCCAATAGGATACATTCTATCTTCTCCCCCATACCACCCTTCCCCTCCTCTTCTGTAGGTGGAAGCAGCGGCACCAAGACATGTTGAAGCTCCCTCCCATGTGACTCTTATCTTCTTAGTTTTAGGCTTGTGTATTATCATCAGCGATATGATTCCTGTATTGGCATCACAGTTTAATATGCTTAGGCATTAGATTTTAGGTATTAGGTTAGATATCCTCTCATCTTGCTTTTGTAGGAGTGGCCCTTGCAGCCCCACTCCATATTGATTCAGATGTATTTATAAGTTCCATTGACATTTTTATGGTCACTTGTTGGACATTAATAAACTTATCTTATCTCATCGTATTTATCTATGCAATGAAACATTCCTTCAGGAGCTTGGTGGTGTCTTGATCGACATTGACCCACAAACACCTTACCTTTCGAAAGGAGTAAAAAACTTAGTTGGAGGGGAGATGGAGGGATAGATTGAGAAGGAAATCTGAAACCCCTAGACACTTGAAGGAAGATGAAAGCCCAAAGCCAAAAGTCATGGAATCAAGAAAACAGATATAGAAGGATCTTACCCACAAGGCCAACTGCTGAGAAGCAAGCACTGAGAACTATCTGTATGCATAATAGGTTATCATGTCAACATGATTTCATGATTATGAAGTATTACTAATCATGCACTTAATTTTGATTTGTAGGAAAGATCATGAAGAATGATGAACACTGAATAAGTGATGGATGTTCAACAAGAAGATTTACAAATCAAACAAAATATAGAAGGCTCGTGGCTAGAAGATTCTCTTAGAAAGAAGAAGAGAATCATGACGAGATGTTTTCTCCAAGTGGCTAGATAAGACCATTCTCTTAATGGTGTAATTAAAGAAGAAGTTTGAATTAGGTTCTGTATGGGTACCCAGGATCGATAGTCAATTGATGAGCTTAATGATCACCATGGGTGATGTGGATTTCAACCTTTGCTACAAGGTTGAATATGGTTTCTATACACAGATGACATGGATGGAAGAAGGAACTCACCATAGAGTTCGAATGATATTGAGGCTCATATCAGTAGACCCATTTGATGAGAGATGGCAAAGAAGAAGATGGTTGCAGAAATGAAAATGAAAGATCTTAGATTGATGCATTACTTCCTAGGCCTGGAAGTATGGCAAGGCTCGTAAGGAATCTTTCTCAACCAGGGAAAGTATGCTAAGAAATCTTGAGAAGACTTGATGTGTTGGAATGGCCACTCTCATGGACTCCAACTTGAAGCTGTTAGCAAATGACTCATCAGAGTTAGTGGATATAACTCTGTACAGAAAATTTATTGGGTCATTGATGTATCTAACGAATACTAGGTCAGATATATGATTTGTTTTGAAACACCTTGAGACGGTATCTAGTGGAACCTAGACGAGCTCACATGATAGCTGCAAAGCATGTGATGAGGTACCTGAAGGGTACGATAGACTTTGGTCTATATTATTTTGGATATCATGACTTCAGATGGCTACACAGATGTTGATTGAGCACAAAGTGTATCAGACAGGAAGAGCATATCGAGAAGATGTTATTGTCTGGGATCAGCCATGATCTTCTGGTTTAGCAGGAAGCAGTCTAGTGTGGCTCTCAGCACAAGCAGAATATATGGCTGCTTGCTCTGCTAATTGTGAAGAAGTATGCCTTCAGGATTGTTTGACTTACAAATAGACCCAACTGTGCTCCTATGTGACAAACAGAGTTGTATCAAGATGAGAATCCAATGTTCCATGATAAGTCAAAGCACATAGAGATCTGATAAGATATGGTGTAGAAAGGAACTATAAAGTTTGAATTTGTAACAAGTTACCAATGTACTAACCAAACCTCTACCGATCTGATGTACTAACCAAACCTCTACCTCAAGTAAAGTTTGAGTATTTTTCGAGACAAGCTTGGTAGGACCCTCCTCGAAAGGGGGAGTGATGTGATCACCTATGATGAGATTTCCTGCATTGACAGTAAGGTCGATGATGTGGATACCTATATTGATGCCAATAGAGAGGTTGGTGGATGCTCCTTAGACAGGGCCTAAGTTGACAAGGGGATTTCATCATCCTTGAACACATGTTCTAAAAGGATCCGTAGACATATGTCTCTGAGAAAGAAGAGGGGATTGCATCAACCTTGAACACATGTTCTAAAAGGATCCGTAGACATGTCTCCAAGAAAGAAGAGGGATTGCATCATCCTCAAACACATGTTCTAAAAGGAGCCGTAGACATATGTCTTCGAAAATAAAGTCTTGAATGAATAGGTAGGGGATTGTATCGTCCCCAGACTTCAATCCAAGAAGTGATTCGTAGACTGGGTCTTCGAGAATAAAGTCCTGAATGAACAGGTAGGGGATTGTATCGTCCCCGGACTTCAATCCCAGAAGTGAGCCGTAGACTGGGTCTTCAAGAATAAAGTACTAAATGAACAGGTGGGGGATTGTATTGTCCCTAGACTTCGGTCCCAAAAGTGAGCCGTAGACTGGGTCTTTGAGAATAAAGTCCTGAATGAACAGGTGGGGGATTTTACCATCCCCAAACTTTGGTCCCAGAATTGAGCTGTAGACTGGGTCTTCGAGAATAAAGTCCTGAATGAACATGTGGGGGATTGTATCGTCCCTGGACTTCGGTCTCGGAATTGAGATGTAGACTGGGTCTTCGAGAATAAAGTCCTGGATGAATAGGTGGGGGATTGTATCATCCCCGGACTTCGGTCCCAGAATTGAGCCGTAGACTGGGTCTTCGAGAATAAAGTCCTGAATGAATAGGTGGGGAATTGTATCATCCCTGGACTTCAGTCCTAGAATTGAGCCGTAGACTAGGTATCTGAGAATGTAGTCCTAAATGAACAGGTAGGGGATTGTATTTTCCCCAGACTTTGGTCCCAGAATTGATCCGTAGACATTTGTCTTCGAGAATTGATGATATGAATCTAGCATCCCTGGACTCTTGGTTCAAAATGTACAAGATGGGATTGCATCATCCCTAGACATGAGACTTGTCTTAAAGTGATAAGGATTGATCATCTTGGAACTTGATCTGGATTGTATCATCCATGGACCTATGTCCTAAAGAGAGCGGGATTGATCATCTTGTAATATGATCGTGTGTGTTGCAGGGTATGCTGCTATGTATTGATACTTGTATTGATGATGTGTATTGATGAGGATACTTGTCTGTATACTTGTATTGATGATGATACTTGTATTGATGATATGTATTGATGAGGATACTTGTATGTATACTTGTATTGATGAGGATACTTGTATGTATACTTGTATTGATGATGTTGATGTATATGTAACTTCGGAATGTATTTCACATATATGTATATTGTATTCCTATAGAGATGTTATTATTCCTCTATACGGAAGTGTCGTCATTTATATTGTAAGTGTCGTAACTTATACTTGATGGGTTATTAGACCACCTTGTTGGGGTCGGCCCTGTATAAGTCATGTGGGTCAAAGGTTTATTAGACCACCCTATTGGGGGTCGTCCATGTGGGTCTAAGGGTTATTAGACCACCCTATTGGGGATCGGCCATGTGGGTCTAAGGGTTATTAGACCACCCTATTGGGGGTCGGCCCAGTCAGCATTATGCTATGTGGTTAAGTTTGAGCCTACTTGAGTTAGGTAAAAAGGCAAGTCAAGTCAAGTATAAATAGAGTGCGGGAGGCACTCTATTTACTCACTCACTTCTCACTTATGCCCTCAGGGAGGAGTGGCGCACTTATGGAGGAGGAGGATCTGCTGCTAGGTTATGTCTATCTCTCATGGTTGGTTGTATCATTGCTCTATCTATCTCTGAGGAAGTTATTGGGGTTTTTCACCTTTATGGTTTTCCCCAAGTAAATCTTTGTGTCTCTTGTGTGCTTGCATTATTGTCTCCATGATAGATATGCTGTAGATATGCTGTACATGTTGTTCTCTCAGTTAAGATCCTAGATCAGATTGAAGTAAATTCTAAAAATTTAACAGATGAGGATACTTGTATTGATGATGTGTATACTTGTATTGGTGTGGATACTAATATTGATGATCTAGATGACAATGCTGCTGATCGTGTTGATCTAGATGATGATGTTGTTGATCGTGTTGATCTAGATGATGATGTTGTTGATCATGTAGATCGAGATGATGATCCAGATGCTGTAGATCGAGATGATCTAGATGTTGTGGATCGAGATGATGTGACGACGATGTTGATGATCGTATGACGATGATGCTGATGATCGTGTGATGACGATGCTGTTGATCTAGATGACAATGCCACTAATCGTGTTGATCTAGATGACAATGTTGCTGATCAGGTAGATCAAGATGATGACAATGTTGCTGATCTGTTCCAAGAAGTGAACCCTTCCCACATCAATTTTGCAGATCTGAACCAGCTACAAATCTAGGGCCTCTACCTCTCAGTTTGCATGTCAGAACCAACTCGGGGGGATTCATACTGAACCATGAGTGGTTGTAGAATCATGGTTGGGAGGAACGTGGTAGTCCCAAAGTTATCCATTCCAAGATAAATTGTCAGGTCAGTTAAAAGTTCAGTAGTTTTCCATTAATCATTTGGTTGAGTGTGCAGGTCATTACGAGTGGGAGCAAGCTACAGAAACAAGCAGGTATGCAAAGCTACAAGACCTTCAAATTAATTATTTTCAGAATGCAATGTTAAAATAGTAGTGTTCTCCTTATCATTATTTTAAGATTTTACCCAAAATCTCGTGGCATTACCTAGCAAGTCTAGCCAGCTAGCCTTTGCTAGTCAATCAAATTTTTATTTACTTCTAAAGTTTCGGGAATCACTAAGTATTGTTTTTAATTTGTTATCCTATTTATTTCCTCCTATCTGTCAATTAATTCCTTTTACAATGCAATGTACTTATTTAGCTACTACGATCAATATTTCTCAGGCATCGTTTATCAACATACAAAACGATTTGAAAACCAAGATACACAAACATATAGTAAAACACAGTCATGACAAAGACCTGGTAAAACGAATCTCTAGGGCTTAGTCCAGTCATCTTTCTTTGCATACATACGTATATCTATATATATATATATATGTTTTTATTTCTAAACAGAGTATGATAGATTTAAGTACTAAGCTAAATATTTTTCCTTCCAATCCAAGCGAAGCGTTCTCTTTGCTTCCCAAACCATGCAAACACCACATATAAAATAAAAACAGCAGTCGAAGAAATCTCTACAAAATTCATACGATTTTCTCTTACTATTTTATATTTATTGCAAACACATAAGCCTATCGAAACCACAGATTAAGGGTCAAATCCCATAGTATTCTCTAGCCAAAACTTACAAATACATTATACAGGATTCACATTTCAAAAATGTAGTATACAACATTTAAAACTTTCATCAAGCAAGTGTTTATCTTACCAACACCGACATTAAGTAAATCAAACCCACCATCCTCTAAACCCTAGCTACGTTTCTGAATTTGAGGCGCAGAGAGCCTTGTAGAAATCATCTATTGTTTCACATCGTGATTCATACAACACACAGAAGTACCATAGCGTTGGAAATCGACTCAGGATAGACATATAATAAAGTAGAGCTACAGGATTTTTCCTCAATGAATAGTATGAAACAAGAATAAAACCCCAACGCAAGTCTTACTTCCATTTCATATTTATAAACACGCAGAGTATGAAGAAGTTACCATTAGAGTCCATTACAACCACATATTCTGATTGGGATTCATTCCCCTTTTTAAAACCAAAACAGAAATTACATTGTATAGGAAATGGAAACGCCGAGCAACAAAAAAAAAGGACCCAACTTCATAAACACAAATTACATCATAGTCTCCTCTACGAATTCAAATCTCTTAAATACATTTTGAAACCCCAACTTCTCTGGTCCGGCCAATAGGCGACCATATTAGACTCCCCCAAGGTGAATCAGTAAGCCAAGGGCTTACGGGAGTCTCCCTTAAAATAGAACAAGATGCATACATACATCACCAGAGATGCGAGAGGTAGGGCAATGGCTAGGTAAGCTGGACTTACCAATACCCTGGCCACGCCAATAGAAACCCTGAACAATCGCTACATCGCACACCAAAACCTTACCACCTGCCAAAATCCAAACAAGTAATAGCAGTCAACAAATCTGAGATTTAATTATCAAAAGAGGAAAGTTTGATTTACAACAACGTGGAGTTGTTCATACCTGAGAGGAGTATGGTACCCACTGCGCCATCGGCCGAGCTTAAACAACGCTAAGTGGACTGACCATGAGCATAGCTCGGTTCAGGACAAAAACTCAGCCACCACTGAAATGAAGTGCAGAGGAGGTAAACCAGTGACTACGCAGAAGACAAGACTAAGGCAAAACCCCAAATGTTACAAAACCCTAAATGACAGTCTGTCACCCACTGTGCATTAAAAGTATAGTTAATATCACACCCACCCTTCTATAGTGGAGGCTCGATTCTTTTGTACAAAGACTATAGTAGATTCGTGGGGTTGTATCCACGTTTTAATTAAATATGCATAGGGTCTCATTACCATATGCATTTCCCGAGCAGACCCCTTTTTATGTATATTGCACTTGGTAGTATGGCTCCTCCATTTGGGTTGTTTACCTTTATAATGTCATACCTAGTAAACCTTAACAATTTAGTTAGAGGTTGGACTCACTCTCTAGGATAGGAAAATCATAGGAGATATTCCTGCAAAAGAAACAAACACAAAAGATAGTATTAGCAAAATGCTAAGTAAGTCCAGAAGTACCCAACGTACCCGTACCACTCGGTAAACCTTGCCGGGGTATGTAATTACCTCTCCTAGAGTGTTACAGCACCCACCCTGGGAGCAACATATCATCAACAAAGGTCATATAACCTGAAGGTTCATACAGACATTTCATCATACATACATGTGCATCCATTTAAAATAGTATGAAAGCGTACTATTACAATTACGTCAATAAATATAGACTCGTAACTAGGATACATTACCTTTATAAATCCACATTGCTTCCGCAGAATTGGAAATGTAAACTACTAAAATTTATGACCTTCGGAAAGTGTAGACCTTATTTTATATACAATGAGCATTTAAATATTCTTTTCTTAGTATTAAAATTGACATGCGACTCTTTCATTCAATTAGTACTTGTTACAGGGACAGACAAAATTTTTAAATTTTTGGTATTTTTGGGACATTACAGTTCAGGAGTATTTTAGTGGTAACTTACAGGTAAACATGTTATTCGATTTTATCATATTGATTGTACTACTAGTAGTTCCATATTTTTATCATGTAAGGGTTGTGCATCATAATATTGTGATAGTTCTTGCAATACTTCAAAGGCTCTAAATGGAAGCCATTGTCCAAAAAGCATCACGCGACAACAGATAATTACATATAATCAAAATCATACCCTATATTGGGATCCTTGTCGTCGATAGAAACCTCTACGTCATCCTTTGGCCTCTTCATTGATCCTCCAAGTTTATTAGTACTAGTACTTAGTAATATTTGTGGGTCCAAGTCCATCCACCATGTTGTTTTGCAGTGAAACACCATCCAATTTTGATGAAATGGGTTAATCCAAGCTATAAAATTAGGTAGAAATTTTAACATTCCTAGTCAGTAATCATTGGTTTTGACTTGAGTGAAAGGTAATATTTTATTAAGGTCATGACGAATTACTCCAATAGTGAACACCGCCAACAAAGGGGTTCATAGAGGGATTAGTTCTCTTGATTAAATTCCAATCCCATACCCTCATACATGATAGAATTTAGTCTTGAAATATTCCAAACCCAACAATCCTGGAATGTTGAAACCAAAAAACCTGTTAATTCTGTTGAATTCTAAATGGGATATCAAATTCTATTTTCCTCATATGAAGTTATATGAGGTTGAATCCACTCTCAAACATCGTTGAATTATTAATGGTCATCTTAAAGTTAATTAAAATGAAATATAATAAGAATATAATCTTTTACCTTGAGAATTTAATATTTTTGGTTACTACAACAGATAAAAAAAAAATGACCCAAAAGAATCAAATTTCGAGCTTATATTGGCCTTGTTTTCAAAGCCAAGGTAAATTTCAGTGAATTTTTTGGTTAAGAGAAAAGAGAGTAGTCCTATTCGTCAACATCATATTGGGAATCTTTAGGACTGTTTCTCATTCTGAGATCAGACAGAGGTTAAAGTGGCCACATCTACCATATTAGAAATACTGGAAATCATCATCAGATCTGCCACAATTAGATATCAAAGTGAAAGAACCATTCCCAGCTATTAGAAAAATACTTTCTTCATCAAATAGGGCTTCTGGACATTGGCATGCCTCTGTCATAGGACTATCCTTCCGGTTTCTTGCTAGAATCCAATTTTCCAAAGAGAGCAGACTTATTGATTTTGCTACCAGATTCTCCTCTTTGGTTTGGATATAGGTTTATGTTATAGGGGAATTGTCTTTATTTTCTAAATTATAGTCAACACTTTATTTTGCAGTCTATATTGACCTCAAAATCTAGGTCATTGAACTCCATCTTGATATCTTTTTTTTTAATCACTATGGTTCCTTGAAATCCTACCTAGCCTTCATCTAATACAATATATATTTTCTTTGCCCCATCCTCAATAAGTCATTTTAAGTCGCGTTCTTTTCCCTTTCTTAAATATCTTAAATCCTTCATGATCAAATCCTTGACCCAAAACTTCTTCCCTTTTCTCTATAGCTTTTTGGAGCCTTATTTGTATTATAAAATAAGCTAGATCACTAAATGTTGAAACCCTAAATAGGGTTGAGATGGAGATACATGCAATAACAATATTTTATTGTGCAAATACTTCACACCATTACAATGAGATTTCACCTTTATTATATATAGTTTGGGAGGTCTTTCATATAACAAAGGATTATAATATGGAACCTAAAAAGTAGCTTGCTCGAAATGCATTTGGATTCTAGGAAATCCAAAGAGATGTTTAATCAATTCCTTCTTCTAATAGTGAGGACAAGAAAGCTCCGTGAAACAAGATTATGCAAGACTTGCTTTCTCGAGGTGGACATCGATAAATTCAAAACCAAGAAAAAGTCCTTAATTTTTTAGGAGCTATAACCATACCTTTAAAAGCCTAACTATCAAATTGTTTCCAGTATCATTAACTCCCAACCTCTTTTTCAAGATTGATGAGAACATGGCCCTTGAGTGAAGGGCTTGATAGAATTTGTGAGTTTCAACACACAAAAATAGGCTTACTAAATTTCTTTCACCAGTTCCTCCAGATTGGTCCCTCAATTAAGCTACTTATTATAAACAAATCCTCTTCAAGTATAAGCTTTGGAGCATATTTTGTTTCTTTATCTAAATTCGGCAAGCTCTTACCCCCCTCCAGATTATACAAATACTTCCATGTCTGATGCTCAAGGTCTCTAAGCTCTCCCCACATGGTGACTACATTTCTACTTATTCTCTTGCTAGGTATCTGGGCCAGTGAGAAATTGTCATGTTGAAATATTTCCAAGACCAAATTTACCTCTATGGAAGGTCTCATCCATGCCTAGCCCTGAAAAGTTATGTTCAAAGAAACTAGGGACTTCTTTCTTGTTTCTTTGTGTGCGTTACATCTGATAACTGATTTTGTTGGATGCTTCAAGGACTTTGGCTTGGAGTTCTTTGTGGTCTATTTGCACAAACAATTTTATTGTCTATATTATTGTTTTTCCAAAATGCTAAACACTAATGATAAGTGAAAACCCTAAAGTCACTAGGGTGACTTTATTGCATATGTAAGCTTTATATTTTAACAATTTGAACAGGTTGAAAATGGGATGGATATGACCACAAAAGGTACTATGTTTTGCTTCATCGGTAGTGTCTTTGGATAGTACCAAAGACTGGTAAAGAATTTTGCTGGTAGGAACTACTTTGTTTTGGTTAAACTTGCCCTTTGCAATTGCCAGCTTTTTAACAACTATTAACCTTTTTTCCCTTCCAACAACGTGGTCAATATTTCTACTCTGTTATTTTTGTTGTATCAGACTGTAAAAGAGTGCAAGTTTTTCTCATAAATTAGGTACAGAAGTAAAGTTTTGTTTGGGACTTCCCAGTTTGCTAAGGTAGTAAATTCTTCTGATGGATGCTCTTTTCATTGATCTCAACCCTTATGAAGGATGTTAGTTTTTTTAATATTGGATTTCTTCATTATAACTATTGGATTATGTGATCGTTAGCCTTTAATTATGCAAGGGATGTTTCATCCCTTTTTCCTCCCGCAAGTGCAATGAAAATTGAATTTTATTTTTCTTGAAATATGTATTTTTTTTTAAAGAACAACTTTTACATATTTTGTATTTTGGAGATTCCTAACCATCCTTTTCATCATTCTTGTATCTCTTCTTTGTTTTCTGGCCACCTTTCTATTTATGTGTTTACAGTTGAATGCATTGCATGTCAAACCTTGAGACTACAGGGGGTTTGATTTGCAGAGAACCATATCGGGGTTGGCTGCTGACTATTGGGGGTTTGATTTCCAGAGAACTATGTCTGGGTTGTTCTGTTTATAGAGAAGTCAGTGAACACACATCTTCCATGTAAAAATCTAGTTTTATGTTCCATATTAATTTTACTCTCCTCCAATCTTAGTTTGCTACTTTGTTTTTAAAATTTTATTCTCAGCCCATGGGAAATATATGGATACACTTAATAAGCCAGAGAATATTTAATTATGGTGGTTCCACTGCTTAGCCATTCTTTATCCTTAATGATGGATTGAGTATGTGATTGTTTTTTGGTTGTTGTAATGGATGGCACACATTGTGTTTTGATGTAGGTCAGATAGTTTGCAGAAGTGAGCTATTAAATTATTAATTTGTCCTTTTGTTAGTAAAATTGGGCAGCACCAGCTTTTCTATATATGGATACACCTTTTTTTTTAACAGGAACTTGAAAACATATTGTATTAAAAAGGAGGTTGTGCACAACCATTCATTGCATATCTAGTAAGAGCAGACAAAATTCAGATGCTAACTAAGAGGAGAAAACAAGCATCTGTGCTATCAAAATTTTGTATAAGTTCCTAATATGCTTCCTAGAGTTCACCATTATATAAGAGGGATATACACTTACAAATTGAAAATTGAGTAGAACACAAAGAAACATCTACCAGCCTGAAACAGAAACAAAGCAACTATTCCTTCTTGCCAGGAAATCCATATACTGGCTGCTATATATGGATACACTTAATAAGCCAGAGAAATTCTAATTATGGTGGTTCCACTCCTTATCCATCCTTTAGCCTTAATGTTGGACTAAGTATGTGAATGTTTTTTGGTTGTTGTAGTGGATGGCACACATTGTGCTTTCATGTAGGCCAGATAGTTTGCAGAAGTGAGCTATTAAATTATTAATTTATCCTTTTATAAGTAAAATTGGGCAGAACTAGCTTTTCTATAGTATTTATTTTTAGTTTCTTGATTTGGGTTGTATACTAATACTGATAAAGCTAAATTGCATTTTACTTTTTATTCAAAATATTGTTGCAGCATGTCAGTTCATGTTTGGTATTGTGAAAATGTTAAATCTTCTTTTGTTTGTGAAAACTGTGTTCTATATGTTTGTAGGAACTATGTCCTGTTATGTATGAGAAAAATGTGAACCCATATTGATAAATGCAGATAATATTCTTTTATCTCTAAATGTTTTGTTGCATATATGTTGTGGTTTATCTTTTTTTCTAATTTTCTTATTGTCTATTTTCTAGAGTATTTATGAAGAGTGTTGTGAGAGTTCTTCCATTTTTTGTTCCTCTCTCGTTTTGAGAGTTCTGTCATTTTTTGTTCCTCTCTGGTTTTGACTTTTTTCGTTATATGATTGGTATTGACTGCTTAGATGGTGGAAAGATTGGGAAGACTTGCCTTTCCAGGATGAGGCAAGAGTTCCCGAAGAAAAGCTTTTACTGTCTAATGTTCTAAGTTGTGTGAGGCACCTTCAAGTATGCTAAAGAGCGTCACAAGCATTAATGGTCCAGATCTAGTATTTGACTTGCTGCGTGAAGCACGTGAAGCGTGAAGACTCTTCTGTTGGATTTGTGTTTCATGAAATAGTAATGGAAGGTCATCACTATGTTTTACTCACAGAGGAGGTCTAGAGGTAGATCAATGCTTTGTGAGCTTGATTCCTTTGATGCTTTTCTTTCATTAGAATAAGAAGCATTTTTTAAAATGATTTTAACTTTCTGCAGACATAAGCATGAAAGATTTGAAATCTACACCTACAATAAAGGCATTTGTTTTCATTGTCACTAAGAAATATATAGATGTAATTTTTGAAGATGAAATAGATGTCATGAATGTTTAAATTCAATTATTTTTAGAAGTTCTTACATTAGAAAAATGAAACTTATTGTATGAAAAATGATGCTTCAGATATTAAAAGTCAAAGATTTGAAATTTCTCTCTGTTTCTTTCCTTTCGTATTCCCTTTTCCTTCTCTCACAACGATTTGATTATGCGGTTTGCTTCCATATTGGCAGATCTATTATCAGATGCAAATTTGAATCCAATTTCATATTTCTTCCCCCTTCTTTACATTAATAAGTTTTGAGGTTTGCTTCTTATCTTGTGGTTCTTCTAGTAACTAAAAATGTAACTTAAAATACAGGATATGGTTATAAAATTGAGAAAGTATATGACTATGCCACTGTGATATTTGGAGTTGGACTTACATTCATAGCACTTTCTGTTATGGCCATTCATTTTATATTTCCAAAGAAAACCTTGTTGGAAAAAACCCAAGCGATTCATTCCCACATTCGTGGATGGCATACCTATTAAAACCGTTGTCGTAGACCGTTGCGCCTCACCTAGGGAAATTTGAACTAGGCACCTGCTGGCACGAAACTAGCCAAATGCACAACACTGTTGGTGACAACCGGTTGAGCTTGGGCTATTCTGGTCATTCTTTTATGAGAAGTTTAACTAGTTTGTCCATTATATTGGCGGCATCTCTGAGATTCAGAATGTCTTACTTTGGAATAGTGTATCTATATAAGAGGGGTGTTTGAAGCAAATAAACACTATTTTAAAAAACTATTTTCATAGTGCCAAGATGTTCGTATAGCACTTGCCAGAACCAAAAGATAAAAGATACTTTGTTTTCTTCCATATCATTTTTCATATGTTTTGCTGAAATACAATTTCTTGAGAAAATGTCACTTGTTGTCCTTGATTCTCTCCAATTCGCTACTGAGACATTCTTCTGTACATTTTTTCAGTGAAATACCAAATCAAGTTTAACCATAATTTTACATCTCTTGGTTGTCTTCTCCTTTGATGTCCCTGCCTTCATGAGCAGTCTTCTTCATAGCTTGGTCTTCTCCGTGGATTTCTATTTATCTGTATTTTGCATCTCTTCCAAATGCTCCATCGCCTCTACAAGTTTGGATTCCATATCATCTTTCCATTTTTTAGTCTGGTTATTGATTCCCAGTACTTCTTTTACATACTCTAGGGTCCATTCAACCAACATGATTTGAGCACTATTGAATCTGTCTATCATTTTACTCCAATTACCCAACAAGATGTCCTGAATATGGAAGTCCAGCTCTAGTGTAAATTTATAAAGGGATCCTTTCCCAGTCCTATAGCTGGGATCCTTGGGAAATAGTATACTTGTTTGTCCCAAAGGATTCAAAGTGCTCCTAATCTTGGATCTCTTCTTCCTATTTCTCGAAGGGCCATCTTTGATTTGGAGTGAAAATGCCTGACATTTAGCTTCTTGTTTCTGAAGGTTTTCTTCATGCCCACCCCACCTAATCATTTTACTTCATCTAGGCTGCAGGATATACCACAACCTAGCCTCTAGTCAACCCTCTTTCAGGAGATTCCTTTCTTTGATCTCAGGTGTTAGGAGAGACACAGATACCGAGATTGCAGTTCCAATAGGATACATTCTATCTTCTCCCCCATACCACCCTTCCCCTCCTCTTCTGGAGGTGGAAGCAGCGGCACCAAGACATGTTGAAGCTCCCTCCCATGTGACTCTTATCTTCTTAGTTTTAGGCTTGTGTATTATCATCAGCGAGATGATTCCTGTATTGGCATCACAGTTTAATATGCTTAGGCATTAGATTTTAGGTATTAGGTTAGATATCCTCTCATCTTGCTTTTGTAGGAGTGTCCCTTGCAGCCCCACTCCATATTGATTCAGATGTATTTAGAAGTTCCATTGACATTTTTATGGTCACTTGTTGGACATTAATAAACTTATCTTATCTCATCGTATTTATCTATGCAATGAAACCTTCCTTCAGGAGCTTGGTGGTGTCTTGATTGACATTGACCCACAAACACCTTACCTTTCGAAAGGAGTAAAAAACTTAGTTGGAGGGGAGATGGAGGGATAGATTGAGAAGGAAATTTGAAACCCCTAGACACTTGAAGGAAGATGAAAGCCCAAAGCCAAAAGTCATGGAATCAAGAAAACAGATATAGAAGGATCTTACCTACAAGGCCAACTGCTGAGAAGCAAGCACTGAGAACTATCTGTATGCATAATAGGTTATCATGTCAACATGATTTCATGATTATGAAGTATTACTAATCATGCACTTAATTTTGATTTGTAGGAAAGATCATGAAGAATGATGAACACCGAATAAGTGATGGATGTTCAACAAGAAGATTTACAAATCAAACAAAATATAGAAGGCTCGTGGCTAGAAGATTCTCTTAGAAAGAAGAAGAGAATCATGACGAGATGTTTTCTCCAAGTGGTTAGATAAGACCATTCTCTTAATGGTGTAATTAAAGAAGAAGTTTGAATTAGGTTTTGTATGGGTACCCAGGATCGATAGTCAATTGATGAGCTTAATGATCACCATGGGTGATGTGGATTTCAACCTTTGCTACAAGGTTGAATATGGTTTCTATACACAGATGACATGGATGGAAGAAGGAACTCACCATAGAGTTCGAATGATATTGAGGCTCATATCAGCAGACCCATTTGATGAGAGATGGCAAAGAAGAAGATGGTTGCAGAAATGAAAATGAAAGATCTTAGATTGATGCATTACTTCCTAGGCCTGGAAGTATGGCAAGGCTCGTAAGGAATCTTTCTCAACCAGGGAAAGTATGCTAAGAAATCTTGAGAAGACTTTATGTGTTGGAATGGCCACTCTCATGGACTCCAACTTGAAGCTGTTAGCAAATGACTCATCAGAGTTAGTGGATATAACTCTGTACAGAAAAGTTATTGGGTCATTGATGTATCTAACGAATACTAGGTTAGATATATGATTTGTTTTGAAACACCTTGAGACGGTATCTAGTGGAACCTAGACGAGCTCACATGATAGCTTCAAAGCATGTGATGAGGTACCTGAAGGGTACGATAGACTTTGGTCTATATTATTTTGGATATCATGACTTCAGATGGCTACACAGATGTTGATTGAGCACAAAGTGTATCAGACAGGAAGAGCATATCGAGAAGATGTTATTGTCTGGGATCAGCCATGATCTTCTGGTTTAGCAGGAAGCAGTCTAGTGTGGCTCTCAGCACAAGCAGAATATATGGTTGCTTGCTCTGCTAATTGTGAAGAAGTATGGCTTCAGGATTGTTTGACTTACAAATAGACCCAACTGTGCTCCTATGTGACAAACAGAGTTGTATCAAGATGAGAATCCAATGTTCCATGATAAGTCAAAGCACATAGAGATCTAATAAAATATGGTGTAGAAAGGAACTATAAAGTTTGAATTTGTAACAAGTTACCAATGTACTAACCAAACCTCTACCGATCTGATGTACTAACCAAACCTCTACCTCAAGTAAAGTTTGAGTATTTTTCGAGACAAGCTTGGTAGGACCCTCCTCGAAAGGGGGAGTGATGTGATCACCTATGATGAGATTTCCTGCATTGACAGTAAGGTCGATGATGTGGATACCTATATTGATGCCGACAGAGAGGTTGGTGGATGCTCCTTAGACAGGGCCTAAGTTGACAAGGGGATTTCATCATCCTTGAACACATGTTCTAAAAGGATCCGTAGACATATGTCTCTGAGAAAGAAGAGGGGATTGCATCAACCTTGAACACATGTTCTAAAAGGATCCGTAGACATGTCTCCAAGAAAGAAGAGGGATTGCATCATCCTCAAACACATGTTCTAAAAGGAGCCGTAGACATATGTCTTCGAAAATAAAGTCTTGAATGAATAGGTAGGGGATTGTATCGTCCCCAGACTTCGATCCAAGAAGTGATTCGTAGACTGGGTCTTCGAGAATAAAGTCCTGAATGAACAGGTAGGGGATTGTATCGTCCCCGGACTTCGATCCCAGAAGTGAGCCGTAGACTGGGTCTTCAAGAATAAAGTACTAAATGAACAGGTGGGGGATTGTATTGTCCCTAGACTTCGGTCCCAAAAGTGAGTCGTAGACTGGGTCTTTGAGAATAAAGTCCTGAATGAATAGGTGGGGGATTTTACCATCCCCAAACTTCGGTCCCAGAATTGAGCTGTAGACTGGGTCTTTGAGAATAAAGTCCTGAATGAACATGTGGGGGATTGTATCGTCCCTGGACTTCGGTCTTGGAATTGAGATGTAGACTGGGTCTTCGAGAATAAAGTCCTGGATGAATAGGTGGGGGATTGTTTCATCCCCAGACTTCGGTCCCAGAATTGAGCCGTAGACTGGATCTTTGAGAATAAAGTCCTGAATGAATAGGTGGGGAATTGTATCATCCCTGGACTTCAGTCCTAGAATTGAGCCGTAGACTAGGTATCTGAGAATGTAGTCCTAAATGAACAGGTAGGGGATTGTATTTTCCCCAGACTTTGGTCCCAGAATTGATCCGTAGACATTTGTCTTCGAGAATTGATGATATGACTCTAGCATCCCTGGACTCTTGGTTCAAAATGTACAAGATGGGATTGCATCATCCCTAGACATGAGACTTGTCTTAAAGTGATAAGGATTGATCATCTTGGAACTTGATCTGGATTGTATCATCCATGGACCTATGTCCTAAAGAGAGCGGGATTTATCATCTTGTAATATGATCGTGTGTGTTGCAGGGTATGCTGCTATGTATTGATACTTGTATTGATGATGTGTATTGATGAGGATACTTGTCTGTATACTTGTATTGATGATATGTATTGATGAGGATACTTGTATGTATACTTGTATTGATGAGGATACTTGTATGTATACTTGTATTGATGATGTTGATGTATATGTAACTTCGGAATGTATTTCACATATATGTATATTGTATTCCTATAGAGATGTTATTATTCCTCTATACGGAAGTGTCGTCATTTATATTGTAAGTGCCGTAACTTATACTTGATGGGTTATTAGACCACCTTGTTGGGGTCGGCCCTGTATAAGTCATGTGGGTCAAAGGTTTATTAGACCACCCTATTGGGGGTCGGACATGTGGGTCTAAGTGTTATCAGACCACCCTATTGGGGGTCGTCCATGTGGGTCTAAGGGTTATTAGACCACCCTATTGGGGGTTGGCCCAGTCAGCATTATGCTATATGGTTAAGTTTGAGCCTACATGAGTTAGGTAAAAAGGCAAGTCAAGTCAAGTATAAATAGAGTGCGGGAGGCACTCTATTTACTCACTCACTTCTCACTCATGCCCTCAAGGAGGAGTGGCGCACTTATGGAGGAGGAGGATCTGCTGCTAGGTTATGTCTATCTCTCATGGTTGGTTGTATCATTGCTCTATCTATCTCTGAGGAAGTTATTGGGGTTTTTCACCTTTATGGTTTTCCCCAAGTAAATCTTTGTGTATCTTGTGTGCTTGCATTATTGTCTCCATGATAGATATGTCGTAGATATGCTGTACATGTTGTTCTCTCAGTTAAGATCCTAGATCAGATTGAAGTAAATTCTGAAAATTTAACAGATGAGGATACTTGTATTGATGATGTGTATACTTGTATTGGTGTGGATACTAATATTGATGATCTAGATGACAATGTTGTTGATCGTGTTGATCTAGATGATGATGTTGTTGATCGTGTTGATCTAGATGATGATGTTGTTGATCATGTAGATCGAGATGATGATCCAGATGCTATAGATCGAGATGATCTAGATGTTGTGGATCGAGATGATGTGACGACGATGTTGATGATCGTATGACGACGATGCTGATGATCGTGTGATGACGATGTTGTTGATCTAGATGACAATGCCACTAATCGTGTTGATCTAGATGACAATGTTGCTGATCATGTAGATCAAGATGATGATCCAGATGCTGTAGATCGAGATGATCTAGATTTTTTGGATCGAGATGATGTGACGATGATGCTGATGATCATATGATGATGATGCTGATGATCGTGTGATGATGATGCTGATGATCATGTGATGACGATGTTGATGATTGTGTGATGACGATGCTGATGATCGTGTGAATACGATGATGATGATCGTGTGATGACAATACTGATGATCGTGTGATGACGGTACTGATGATCATGAGGATCCAGATGTTGATGTTGTTGTAGTTGTTCGAGTGCAGCAGAAGATAAAGACTCAATACTGAAGATGTTGATGTTCCAGTATTGAAGATGTTCCAGTAACTGCTTGAGTTACTGATGATGTTGAGAAAGCTTCCAATGATTTATAGATGTATCATGTATGATGTTGATGACTCCTTGCTCGTGCAAATGTTGTTATAATATCCTTCTCGTTAAGGGGGAGTGTTGAAATATTGTAACTTCAAAGAATATTATATTTGTACTTTATTATTCCGTAGATGTTTCATTCCTCTGTGAATATATTATTATATATTCGGAGATGTTTATTCCTCTGTCGGAATGTGGTAACTTGGGTTATTAGTCTTTCCTTGTGGGGGTTGGCCCTGTATGTGTTATGTGGGTTGTTAAATTTTCATAATTTACTTCAATCTGATCTAGGATCTTAACTGAGAGAACAACATGTACAGCAAATCTACAACATATCAATCATGGACACAATAATGTAAGCACACAAGAGACACAGAGTTTACTTGGGGAAAACCATAAAGGTGAAAAACCCCAATAACTTCCTCAGAGATAGATAGAGCAATGATACAACCAGAATACAAGAGATAGTCTTCCCCTAGCAGCAGAGCCTCCTCCTCCACAAGTGCGCCACTCTCCAAAGTGTGAGTGAGAGAATAGAATGTGTAAAATGAGAGAGACACACTCTCTATTTATACACTAACTTGACTTGACCTTTACTCAACTAGGTCGGCCTCAACTTAACATAATGCTGACTGAGATGACCCCCACTAGGGTGGTCTAATAACCCTTTGACCCACATGGAGGACCCCCAATAGGGTGGTCTAATAACCCTTTGACCCACATGACTTATACAAGGCCGACCCCAACAAGGTGGTCTAATAACCCATCAAGTATAAGTTACGACACTTACAATATAAATGACAACACTTCCGTATAGAGGAATAATAACATCTCTATATGAATACAATATACATATATGTGAAATACAATCCGAAGTTACATATACATCAACACTCCCTCTTAACTAGGAAGGTATTTCTCAACACAGGTCTTCTAGCACAAGTCTTCTTCTCTAGATCATCGTCACTAGATAATCATCATCGAGACATCATCATCGTCACTGCTGCTGCTATCTCAATCAATCTCTGACTCTACTCGTCATAGGAAGTTCTACAGAGCCAGTCCTTTTTCATACTGGATGTAGGCCCACCACCTGCAAGTCTTCGTCATCACTGGCCATACTGTGGAATCCTCAGGACTTATTATGTGCGTCACAAAACCTCGAAAGAGCATCCTAGGCTGTTACGAGCACACAGCTCTACCTATAAGATCTCCCAGGGCCATATTATATGTGACCTCACCACAAAACCTCGCAAGAGCATCCCAGGTTGTTACGAGCACATAGATCTACCTATAGGATCTCCCAGGGACAGATTATATGTGGTCACCACAAAACCTCGCAAGAGCATCCCAGGCTGTTATGAGCACACAACTCTACCTATAGGATCTCCCAGGGATAGATTATATGTGGTCATGGCAAAACCTCGCAAGAGCATCCCAGGACTTAGTACGGGCACACAGCCCAACCTATCGGATCTCCCAAGGACATATTATATGCCATAGGACAAAACCTTGAAAGAGCATCTGCCAGATATCCCAGGGCCAGATTATATGCCATAGGAAAAACCTCAAAAGACTATCTGCAGATATCCTAGGGCCAAATTATATGTCCTCCCAGAGCAAAACCTCGAAAGAGCATTTGCCAGATATCCCAGGGCCAAATTATATGCCATAGGAAAAACCTCGAAAGACTATCTGCAAATCTCCCAGGGCCAAATTATATGCTCATCTACACAACCTGATCCATGGCCATAGAGTATCAATCTGATACTCACCATACATCATCCTGATGTACACATGATCATCCTGATCATCATCACTACAACATCCTACTGCATGTCATCTGGAGCAACATCCTGAAGCTCATCATCCATGATTATCCTGATCATCATCACCGCAACATCCTACTACATGTCATCTGGAGCAACATCTTGAAGCTCATCATCCATGATCGTCGTGATCATCATCACTGCAACATCCTGCTGCATGTCATCTGGAGAAACATCCTGAAGCTCGTCATCCATGATCATCCTGATCATACAATGCATCTACCTGATGCATACCAAGTATCTACCTAATACATATCATCATACATGATCCACCTAATCATACAGTGTATCCACCTGATACAAATACAAATACATGATACATATCACAATACATGATCCACCTGATCATATAATATATCCACCTGATATATATACAGATACATGGTCCAAGCATCCAACATGATGCATATACAAAATACATACAAATGATCCTACTGATCATATCCAACATCCAACATGATGCGTACATACATATACATATAAATGATCTAACTAATCATATCCAACATCCAGCATGATGCTTACATACATATACATATAAATGATCCAACTGATCATATCCAGCATCCACTAGAACATCATCCTGATGCTCATCATCCAGCGCTTACATCCACAACCATGTGAAGGATTCTCCTTCCAACATGCTTGGAATGGCTTCAGCAAATGTGTCCATCACTTCTTCCTCGAAGTGTCATCAATCTGAAGAACACCAAGCCTCTATCTGAAGTACTCAAACTTCACCCTGGCTAGTGGCTTCATCAGCACATCTGCAATCTGCTCATCCGTCGCAACATATAGGATCTTCACAGCTCCTCTCTGCACCATATCCCTGATGTAGTGATATTTGATCTCTATGTGTTTCGACCTATCATGAAACACTGGGTTCTCAGACATCTTCACACAACTCTGGTTATCCCAGAAGACACTAGTTGCATCCAACAGGATATCAAATAACTCAGACAGTAGCTTCCATAGCCATACTGCCTCACAACTAGCTGAACAGGCTGCAACATACTCTGCCTCAGCTGTACTCAGTGCTATCCAAGACTGCTTCCTACTAAACCAACAGATCACACCTGATCCCATACTGAAGTAGCACCCATATGTGCTCTTCCTATCTGCAGCACTGCCAACCCAATCTGAATCAACATAACCCTGCAGGTTAAACTTTTGATTTGCTTCATACTTGAGCCCATAATACACTGTACCCTTCAGGTACCTCAGAACATGCTTTACAGCAACCAGATGAACACTCCTCGGATCTGTCAGGAACTGACTCAATGTGTTCACCGCAAAGCAAATATCTGGTCTCGTGTTCATCAGGTACATCAAGGACCCAATCATCTGACGATACATAGAGACATCAACCGGCTCAGATGAAGCATCACATAGAAGCTTCAGATTCGATGGCATAGGTGTGGCCATGGCCTTGCAATCCATCATCCCGAATCTCTTCAGGATATCTACTGTGTACTTCCCTTAACCAAGGAATATCCCACCTGCACTCTGCCACACCTCCATACCTAGGAAATAATGCATCATTCCCAAATCTTTCATATCAAACTTAGCAGCAAGCTTTCTCTTTGTATCACACTAAGTTCTGGGAGCTTGCTACAAGCCATACAAGGCTTTCTTCAATCTGCACACATGTGACTCCCTGTCAGGTCTTGGGACTACATCCAAAACATCTTCTTCATGATCAACAAATCATGGCATTCAATTTCTTCATCCCATATCCTAGGAACTTCAATATCTTCAATAGATATCTTTGTTGTTGGAACAAATGTTGTAGTCCTTTTGTAGGTGAAGATATACGGTCTTTCCTACAAAACAAGTTAAATTGCATGATTAGAAACATCTCATAATTTTCAGAACAAATTCTTTACACATAAAGAAATATGTCATGCAGTCATGCAGTTATCTTAGCTAATGCTTCAATACAACATTTATGCATGTTCCACAACTTTCTAGATGCCTTCCAGTCTCTACCATAACATTGTTAAGAGTTTGCACTACTCCCAACATGTCAGCAAAGAGGTTTCATTCTAGATGAGTAGCACTGGAATGTGGTACAGTGCCATAGGCCACTTACCCATCACATGCATATTAGTAGTATACTGTTCATCAATGCAACTATTCTAATATGCATAATACACAACCTAATTCTAGGAACATCAGTATATACATTATTGAACAATATTATTTAAACAATAAAATATGCCAAGTAATGACAATTCAAATACTTATCTTTGTTTGTTTGTTGGGTTGACTCCCTCTCAGTCTTTGCTTCTTTTCTGCAACTCCATTCTTATGTGGATTGTGAGAAGTGGTCAACTCCCTCTAAATATCTGCATCCTTGCAGAAACTACTGAAGTGTGCTCCTTTGCTTTCTTGCAGGAACAACTGGAGTGTGCTCCCTCTTGATCTTTGCTTCCTGGATTACCTTTCCTTGAACTTAAATCCATCCTTAATCACTATGAATGCTTATTAGTATCATCATTGTGTTATCCTTGAGGTCTCATATATAATCACACATTATTAGTATAATCTTAATACTATCAAAACACAATAATCTTAAACATGTATATTCATGATCATTCACAGATAATAAACATTAGTATTCAAGGTTTTAGGGAAGTCTTCTTTTACTCATACACATTCTTATTTGATCATAGGACTCTTCAGGTTAGTTGAATCATCAATCAAGATAAGAGATATAATATGCATAAAACCCATGATTCTTCTTGTTAGTCATATCATCAATTATGGTAAGAAACATAATATGCATACAACCATGATTATTCAAACCTATGACTTCATGGGTAATCATTATCAACAACGCAACGGTATAAGATCCTAACACAAGGTAGGATTCTAGCTTGCTATAGGAAAAACATACCTAGATTAGCATGCTAGCTAGTTATGTCTAACATACCCGCATAATGTCTTCTAGTTCTCTTCAGTGACTTGTGCTAGTAACCTGCATGTCTCATAAGTTAACCATTGTATAACCAAGTTATACATACCTCGAAAGTAGATCTTCTATGTGATCCATGACAATGGATGAATCTTTGTCTTCATGTCACCATGAGCATATGTTCTTGAAGTAGAACATGATTTGACTTTCTTAGTGTACCTTTTGTGTTAGCAAACAACATAAACCTCATACAACATCACAATGCATTAGTACAATCATAAGTGTCAAAACCTTAATCAATGAATATCTTCTATTAAGGTGATACGACAAGTCCAGTAATTAATCAAGATTGTACTGTAATGATATGAAGACAAACATATGATAAACTTAACCATGAAACATACCTATAAGCCATACCTATCAAGATTGTTTGTAATCTTCTTATGGAAGGCCTTAGCCTCATCTCCCTCTGAGACAGGAACTTCTTCACTTATGCAGGTGACCAATCCATCTTCTTCTAGGATTAACCCAATCCACTTGATTTGCAAGAACTGGTCCTGGAGCTGGATTAGGGTTTGTCAAAGAAACCCCAAAAATTCAAACTTTGAATTTCAAACTTCCGAAAGGATAGAAATATGTGCCTTGATGAGCTGATCAAGTTGGTATATTCAGAATTTGAAAACTGCAAAGTTTCACCCCTCGAAATTGCCTTTTAGATTTTCGGATTTACTCGGGAGGACCCTGAATTAGGGTTTGAATTTCCTGGAGCTTCACCCAACAAAAGGATTTGATTCAAAACTCTAAGCTTTGATTTTTCTGAGGATCTTCTAGCCGTGGTCACAGATTTCCAAAATTCCAATTTTTGCAAAAGCCCTAAGTTTCCATCTTTCCGATCAAAGTCTCGAACTGGGGTTTGATCAAGCCCGACCTTCTGCCCAACCAAAAAAAATGATCTTGGTCTCTAAATTTCTATTTTGATGAGTAGCATCAAGTCGTGGTCTCCGATTACAAAAATTCCAATTTTCTCTAAAGCCATGAATGAAGGTACTAAAAAATAATTTTGTTTTGACAAAAATATGTACCTGATTGTTTCTGGTGTAACTCCAAACTTTTCAATCCACAGGGTCTGAAAAATTTTCCTGAGATAGCCCGACCTGTTATCTTTCCATCCCGATAGGTCTGACCTCAATTGGATTCTCTAAGAGAGAGTTATTTCAAGTGTCGCAACGTGACCTATTTATGGGACAATACAGGAGAGCGAACTTGTACGGCGTGCCACGTGTCACTGGTTCAACTTCGGCCTCTGAACATGTTTCCTGTGATAGTACATTCTGTGTACTACCTATCACTTTTTACTAAATTTCATTTGGATATTCCTAGCCCAAGTTATGACCTTTTTCCCAAGGTCACCTGATTTTGACTCATATTTGGAAGAGGCAGAAACCCTATATTGTACAGATCATAAATCACAAAGTACAACGAATTAGAGGTTGTCCTTTGGACACAAGGTACATGGGGATCTAATATTCGACCTGTAAAAGTTTCAGATCCAAAAACCTCTCCAAAACGGATTTATAGTGAAAGTGCTACGATGACTGGTTTTTGCTATATCAAGCCCTATCATCGTAAGTGCAACAAGTGTCATACATGCCATATCATGCCTTCTTTCAGGCTAGCTCTGATACCATGTTAAATTTTCAGAATTTACTTCAATCTGATCTAGGATCTTAACTGAGAGAACAACATGTACAGCATATCAATCATGGACACAATAATGCAAGCACACAAGAGACACAGAGTTTACTTGGGGAAAACCATAAAGGTGAAAAACCCGAATAACTTCCTTAGAGATAGATAGAGCAATGATACAACTAGAATACAAGAGATAGTCTTCTCCTAGCAGCATAGCCTCCTCCTCCACAAGTGCGCCACTCTCCAAAGTGTGAGTGAGAGAATAGAATGTGTAAAATGAGAGAGACACACTCTCTATTTATACACTAACTTGACTTGACCTTTACTCAACTAGGTCGGCCTCAACTTAACATAATGCTGACTGGGCTGACCCCCACTAGGGTGGTCTAATAACCCTTTGACCCACATGGCTGACCCCCAATAAGGTGGTCTAATAACCCTTTGACCCACATGAATTATACATGGCCGACCCCAACAAGGTGGTCTAATAACCCATCAAGTATAAGTTACGACACTTACAATATAAATGACAACACTTCCGTATAGAGGAATAATAACATCTCTATAGGAATACAATATACATATATGTGAAATACATTCCAAAGTTACATATACATCAACATGGGTCAAAGGGTTTTTAGACCACCCTAGTGGGGTCGGCCCAGTCAATTGTAATGGGGTGCTTAACCCAATGGTAAAGTTGGGGCTGACCTAGTTAATATAAAGTACAAGTTGGAGATGTGTATATATACAGGAGGTGTGTTCCTCATTTGACACACTTCCCTCACTTGAAATGTAGCGTACTTGTGAGAGAGAGGTCTGCTATGGAGGAGGAGGAGATCATGTCTTTGGTTTGCATCTTTGTATATTTCTGGTCATCTATATCGAGGAAGCTTTGTTGGGTTTTCTACCCCATGAGGGTTTCCCAAGATAAATCTGTGTCTCTTGTGTTTATGATGTGCTTGTTGTTTCTTCAGTGATCCTGTATATGCTATTATTGTGAAATGGAATGTAATGTTGATATTTTATGTCTTAGCATATTGAATCTTAACACAGCTCTCATACACAATTTGTATAATCCATCAATCCCACATTGAAATTCCTCCATTTCCTTTGACATTTACCAACAGCCCTTGATGAAGGAGCCGTGATTTCTATGGTAAGAATGAAAATGGACAATGTTGATGAAATCTTGACAAATTTAAGAACTTAAAATGCTTTCAAATCTCCCAATATCCATTCAAATCTAGTTTCTCTCCTTCACCTAGAGCATTTTCTTGTGGCAAAAAGTCAAAATGAGGAGAGACTCATTGTTTTAATATGTTTTCCCACTAGAGCACATGCCAGAAACAAGTTTGGCACATGTTCTTTTCAAGGCACATGTCAGGTGTTCAATGAATGGAATACAGACACACAAGCCCTAGACACAAGTTTGAAAAATGTTCTATTTCAATGAACATGTCAAACTCATGTCCTAACATGCCAGGTGTTCAACACATGAAATACAACACAATGCATACGGGACATGCCTGTTTCTTAGCCAAAAAAGGTAAATGCCAATGCTCTCCCTATATCTCCCTTCTTAACACCTATAAGCACACCACTCAAACTATCCCCAATTATTAAAAATGTCAATCTCCTTCACCAATATTGTTTACCAAATCTTTGCATGATATCACTACCCAAGGAAAACCCCTCCACTTCTTCCCAGTATTAGACACATTAGCTCTGAACATTAGGTGGCATCTTAGAAATCCATTTCAAGACTTGTCAATGATGAAGAGAAATAGTTTCCATCCAGATTGCAAGGAGGTGAAATCCCATCAAATGTATTATTATATCCTACATCTATGGGAAATTAAAATTTGATGACAGAAAAAATCATTATAATACTAGTGTTTCATTTACACTCCCACTCTTAGAAAGAAAGGACTACTTATATGTTGGCAAGTAGTTGAAAATTGGACTAAAGTTTCTCACCAACTTAATTTGTGAAATGATGAGATGATGAACCAAGTTACTCACCATTACAAGTTTGTGAAATCCTAAACGGGAAAATTCAGATGTTGCAGCCATAAAGGCAGAGTGTTACAAATTAATCTCATCAAGTTAACATTAGAGTCCTATCTGTGTCGCTGCAAATTTTCTTTACACTACATCTACCAAGTTTTAAAATAATAAAACCAAAGTCAAATATCTACACAATCTGATTATTTCCAAAACTAAAATCAGTGCTCCTATTTCAAACACTTTACAGGCTAACTCCCAACTTTCTCCTAAGATTTGTAGCCAAAAATGTTGAGTGTTGTCATAGATGTCAAAGTGGTTGTGGGTGTGACAATGATGATGATGTATCATTGATGTCAAAGTGGTTGCTGGTGTGGCAGTGATGATGGGGTGTTATTGAGTTCAATGGTTGATTGATGTATGACTGTCAAAGAGTCCCTGAAGCAGTGTGTCAAGAGGAATGGGAGCTGAAAAAATATGAGCAAGTCCAGTAAGACCACTGTTTGTTTTAATCCAATTGAAGGAAAAGCAAGCCCAGCTCATGAGGATTATGTTATAGGTTCCAAATTGTCATTAGATCATCTTCACATATCAAATGCAACTCAAACTACAGGAATTCAGGATTCTTGTAAAAACATGTTAGTAACGCCTTGGAATGATTGTGAAATCACCTTAATAGCCAATATTCCCAAACAGATGGCTTCTGTAGACCAAATGTATGCCTTGAACAGAGATCCACAATGGTTGTAAGTAAAGGTGCATCGATGCCTTCAACTTGCTAAGAATTGAGAGGTTTGTTGTAGCTAAAAATCCACACAAAGATTGAGCAACATGTTATTTCAATGGACAAAGCAAATGTATACTCAATGTGGGGTACTTACTAGATTCAATTAAAGAGAATCAATGCCTCGGGTTGATGAGCAATGCACTCAAGGGGAAATCAAGCTATAGCACATTGGTTTTCATAGCATACATGCAGAGAACCTAACCCAGTGATCAATTAGAGGTCAAATTGAACTGGAAACTTAAGGCATTGACATCCATTGACTTCCTAACCATCATGAGTCCATAAAGTGCACAACAAATAAGTTTAAGATTTTTTGAGCAGTTCAAGAACATTCACATTATGGTCAGCTCAAAACAAATTAAACTAATTGCATCCACACAAGTACATATATATGTTTGAAGGAATTCAATTATTAAAGTGGACAAGAATGTGTGGGTGAAAATGAAGAATCTCTAAAATCATAGTTCTGGGTTCACTGGAGGCTGGAAGTTCTAAGCATATTAGACACAAGTATGGCTTTAGGACTGGCTAGCATGTCAATTTTGATTGCAGGTCAACTAGGCCTAGTTGACATGCTAGCCAGTCCACGCACACTCGTTGAGTAGCAACATATCCTGAATAAATATCTGTTGGTGCCATCTTTTCATTCGAGATGGAGAGGAAAGGAGATGTAGAAGGGAAGATCATATGGGAATTTCAATGACGCAGATCTCCGTCCATCTCAACACCTACTTTCAGAACCGCAAGCTACTGGACATTTCTTTCCCTCCAACATTGATCACAATGCTACGATATCTATCTACATCAATTCTATGTTCCTTTTTTCTAAATATCAAACCAAAATTGGGACATGATTGGTCTACCAACAGAGCTGGCTTAAATGATAAGGTGATTGTTTTGTTACTTCTTTATTGTGTGAGAGCTAAGCTGAGATAACCAAGAACCATTTTGATTGAGAAAAAATATCTTTATGGCATAGAATCTAGCCAATGGACTTAAGGGGATTCAATCATGACTTAGAATCTTTATCTTGAGACAATTCGTGAAGATACAATCTACAAAAGAATCATGCCTAGAGACTCGGATATGAAAGGAAGAAGAGGAGATTGATTAAGAGAAGGAAGAAACATTGAAGATGCCTAGTTCAGCTACTTGAACATGTATTCATCCCTGCATTTTAGGTCCCCTTAAAAAATAGCATTGTTCACACAAAGAAACAATATTATTTTTTTCTAAGAATCTCAAAGTGGTTTTATAAAAGTAGGAAGCTTCTCACTTTTCTAAATATTGCAGAAATAGGCAACACCCTCCTTCTAAAAATAGGAACAATTCACCCTCTAAAAACAAAGTAGTCAAATTTATAAAATAGCAGAAGATTAGGAACCAATAAAATCTACACTCTTTTGCCAAGATTAAAAACAACCAAAACATCTATAAAAAGCAGTGATGCCTCTGCCAGTAGTATGGATTTAACTAAAAATAGCTTACTAGTCTTCTTAGTCCAAGCTGACTCTTAAGTTTGACTCTGCTCTTTGAGGAAATTGAGTTGAATAAGCACTTCTGAGTCTAACTTCGCCTTGAGTCATAATCATGTTTTTTATTTGCATGTCAAACTTGTGTTAGATTTTCACAGTGATTTTCAATTGTGAGTCAAATTGTCTTGACGAGTTTGACTCACAAGTATCACAAGTCAGACTTGGTCAGTTATGTATGAAACGGATGGGAATTGATAACTCATTTTGCTTGTTTTTTTATCTGATTTGTCCCCTGCTAGCATTAGACTTGTCCCCTGCCTAGCATTCATGGCGTTTTGTAGTATAGTATGTGGTGTTCAAATGAAAATTTACATCATATGGCAATTGTAAACTTCTATATTAATGTAAAATATGTTTTTCACTGAAAGTGTATTTCAAAATTTTCCAGTCAACTCATGAGTCTTCCATGAGTTTGAGTCAACTCTTACTCTTCCTGTTCCACCTTGTTGAGTCATTTTCTGAGTCGAGTCTGGTAAATTTCAAAAATAGTCTTCACACCCCCAATAATAACTACAAGTTTTTGATCTTGATAGCGATTTTTTCATCAAAACAATCTCATCATTATCTCCTTGCTCCAATTCTGCTGTATAATTTACATATTCTCCCTCTAAGTGTCAAGTACATCAGAGAACTCCATATCTACTATGTATAGCATGTCATCACCTATTGAAGACATGGAGATGAAGTTAAATGCTCCAACACAATTTGTTCCCTGAAAACAAAATTGGGAAAAGCTTCATTCGACTATTGATATGACCAAGATGTGTACATAGATGGCTTTATACAAAAAAAGATTGCAAATGTAACCACTACAATTACTAGTAAAACTCAAAAGTGGGTTGGTTAATTACCATAATGTTGATAAGTTTTATCAACCTTCACTAAGGCTATGAATAAAAAGGAGGGCGTCCATTAAAAAAGGAGGTCGTCCATAAAGAAGGTACATAACATGGTCCTTGGCCCAAAGCATAAACAAAGAAACAAAAACATTAAGCAATAGCAGGAAGGAGCCTATTATCATGTAGCGGTTCATCAAGGTCATTGGCAGCTGGCCCCAAACCAATACTAGTAGGCTTAACCTCTAACAATTGGGTTCCATTTATTGTTGCTAGGATGGGGTGGTTTCTTAGAATTGTGACCACCAAAGTTGCAAACATGTCACTCTGCTACATAGGAGTGGGTAGCAAGTGGTGTCTCGTCTCCTCTTTTCTTGATCGCATGGATGATGTAGTGGCATGGCTAACCATTTGATCTTTTGGACTATAGGTGCCAAATAGATCTAGCAGGGGAGGTGCCATGTGGCTCTCTGGTTATGTTGCAAGGGGCATCTTGCAAAAACTCCAACAATTGTCGTGGATGCGCTATCTCAATCATTTTCACTTGAGCAATGATCTGCAAAGACAAGATCATACAAAATAAGGGGTTGCCAAGCCACGGGAAAGATCTAGTAGTTTCATTTTTATTAAGTAGGCCATCATTCCTCTTATTTCATAAGAAAAACAATGTCCACATGAAGAAGTTTCCAAGGAGCCTAAACCTCTACAATCTAGGGAAGCTTATCTCCTAAGAGAGCAACTCTCCAGGATATGGAAACAGTGAGAAGATGGCTACAAAAGGACATAACCCACCCCCAGGCAGACTTGGAAAGTGGACAAAACTAGAATAAATGCTTGAGTTTTTCAAGTTGCCCACACTCAAGGCTAGTAGGTCTTCGAACTCCCAAGTGAGCAAGGAAAGGCTCCCATAACTAGTGATCATACAAGAAATATTTTTAGAGTTCCACAATAGGATTCGATAGATTACCCATCCTGAAAAGGAAAGTTTTCTACTTACAAAATCAATTATTTCCATTCCAATAACAAGTTTCCCTTCATTCAAACATTCTGTGTGCAATATTACGTTTATCTGTCAAAAATGGAATATTGAAACTAGATATTGTCAAGCCTTATTCACAGACAAATGTTAAACCAAAAATTCCAATGCTCAAAGGTAGTTGTAATTGCAAACTTTCATACATTGGAAGTGCGATTAAAGAGGCAGGCACACTTGGAAAGTTTGCAGTCTTTAGAGCTCTATTCCTATGAACAACTATGCACTTCAGTGACAGAAGAATATCAAAAGATGAGAAACATTAAATCTATTTCACAGCTATGATAAGAATAGGTTGCCTTGTATCAAACCTCTTTCTGAGACTGATAAAAAAATTCAAAATGGTATTTTGAGTAGGAAGTACATCGATGTTCTAAAAGGAACTCCTGAATCCGATGATCCAAATCAGCAATACCTCCACTAGGGAATCCAGATGAAATAGAGACATGAGATGGCCTGAACTTAGAATGAGGTGCCTCGAAATGAATCAAACTCTGGATACTCCTCAACGAACTAGAAGAAATTTGTACCTCTCCACTAGATGACAACCAGATTCTTCAAACTGAAATCTATGCTTGGTATACTCTATCTGTCCATGCTTGCTTAACCACGCCATTAACATCAATCATGCTCAATGACCCACAAACTGATGAACCCACTTCAGGCTTCTCATGTTGATCAGAACTTCCATAGAACCCAGCATTGGCCATTGTAGACAATACCTGTATTTCGCCATGGGAGATATTTTTCGAGCACGGTACAGAAGACTTCACTCACTTGTCCAGTAATTCAAATGAATGAATGGCGCGGTAGCTTGCAATTAGGGCCAAAAAGGGATGAAATGGAGGAAATTCCCACTATAACAGTGTATTTTTTAATTTTATCATATTTTCCTTTAATGAATGGTTGCAAATTGGGTGGCTAGTCCATCCTTACATTATTGTTTGACATCCATTAATAATTTTAATGAACAAAGTTATAAATGGTTGCAAATTGGGTGGTGACTTAGGTCATTATGTGACATCCATTAATAATGAAAAAGTTATAAAAGCAAAATTAATAGCTACGTAGATGAATAAAGCAAATATAAGATCTTTTTTTTCGGGAAAAAAAGCATATTCTTGCTATTCAATTAAATCAAAGAAAAAACGGAAATATTACAGATCATATCATCTCCAAGGCAGAGATGATAGGTGAGTATATGATTGATAGAGTCTGTACAACTACATGCATACATGATTTTTAAGAGCTTAAAGAACCCACTAACAAGTTTTTAACAGGTGCAACAAAACTAGATCACTGCTTGCATAAAGCCAAGGACAAAAAAAGAGAAAAAAGAAACCAAATGTTAAGAAAGATACAGCCTTCTGCCTAATCTAGGAAATGCACCACACCATCGTTGGCTAGCTCGCCCTTAATAATTTCCTCAAAAAACAAAAGACCTTTTGAGCAAGGAAGGGGCTTTTTGGATAGAGTGTTTGCTTCTACATTGAATTCCCTATGAATATGATCTATCTGAATATCCTCAAACAAAGACAGGATATATGTTACTCTCGAACACCAGTGGTCTAAAGAGAGGACCTAAAGCTTGAAGGCACCCTTTGACCACTGAACAATAGATAGGGAATCACCAAAGACCGGCAGGGAGGTAATATCATTGAGATTGGCAAAATGAAGAAGACACCAGAGATCCAAAAGATCAAATTTAGTATTGGTCGCATTGCCACAGCTTAGCCAGAGCTAAAAGTAATGATCCTCACTAATCTGAAAAAGAACACCACATCCCCCGATACCTCCTTGGACAACACCATCAAAATCACATGTTGCCTTACCAACCAACAAGAAAGGGATTGAGATTAACCCTTTTTTATTGGTCACATATGTAGGAACGAAAGCCTTATACATGCCCAAGCTCTTTAAGACACAAAAGTACACAGATGGCCAACGATCCAAAAAAAAAAACTCGTTCCTCATAAGCCAAATATGCCAACAAACAAAGAGGGGGAGAAACTTGTGGTGTTTAATCTTTCGGAACCAGGAGGAGAAGCAAAATTCAAAACTGTATGATCCCTAGTCCACAAACACCTAAAGGAGATGACGAGGTTGATGCTGAACCTGCTTGTTAAAAGAGCAAAGGAAGAAGAAATGCTCGATGGATTCCCTATCTTTCCTACAAAGAGGACAAACATTTGGCCCAATCCATCCTTTTTTTCTGAAGATTATCCCAAGATAGAATGCGGTTCTCTAAACAAAACCAGAAAAAACATTTGAGAATGTTAGGATTATCCCATCATCAATATTAGGATTTAATCCACTTCCAAAATTTAGAATGCCGCCACTTAGAGGTTGACGAGCAATGAGCTTGAGAAATAACAACATAGGCATTTTTTGTAGTAAGTTGTCCATTAGAGTTATTCTTGTCCGAAACTAAAGAGTCTTCCAAAGAGGACAATTTGATTCCTATGAAATTAAGAGAGTTGATGTAAAGGGACCACTCTGAAGCCTAATGATCTTGAAGCCCTAATTCCTTAGCTTGAAGCCAGTACCACATAGAGCTCTTCAATAGTTCTTCAAACAGGGAGCCATATTGAACTACCTGATATTTTTAATATCCTAGCCCCCCAATGCTTTTGGATACAAAAGTTTGTCACAATTAACCAAGCGAATCGTTTTTCCCTTGTCTGATCTAGACCATAAGAAATTAAAGATCTTCTGCCTTAGCGTTTCCAAAACTAACTAAGGTAACAAAGACATGGAGAACCAATAGACAGGGATAACCATCAGTACCGATTGAACTAAAATTAATCTACCTCCAAGAGAAAGATATCAGTAAGACCAGTTACTGATTCTTTTTTCAACTTCCTTAAGCAACCAACCCCAGACTTTGATTGAGTAATTATTAGGCTTAACCAAGAAGCCTAAATAGTTCATCTCAGAGTCCATCTCCTCCACTCTGAAAGTAAAAATACAGGACAAAAGAGGACTAATATCACAAAAGCAAATACAAGACCTAACCTAATGTTAAGGAACAACTCTTGAAGTAAATGAACACATTTTGACCTAGATATAATGGAAACTATGATGTTGAGATACATGCATACTCCATAACGATAGTAAATATTGGGAATGCACCATATATTTTTGCAGTAAAAGAGAAAACGATGCCATATCCAAAATTACTCAAATTTATAGTGATATTTTTATGACTTTCAAGTTTGGGATGAGAGAGGTTATTCTATTCCCTCTACTTCATTCCACACATGTGGCCCCTCTAAATCCATCTACTTGTGGTTCATCACAATAGAATAACTAAACGAAGTAGAAATTGAAGCCCTCAAATCGATTTGAATTGCACAAGGCGGTCTAATACTATACGCTAAAGAAAAGGGGGGCATAGTCTACACAGTTTGCTCTTGTTTAGTTATAAGTCTTCGATTAAGATAACAAAGTGCCCTTATTGCCTTTATTGCACTCCAACTTCAAGAGGTTTTGAGATTCTCAAGGAGAAAGAGGAAAAATGCCATGCTGAAATATTTAAACTCATTCCAACATTGTAGGTCAAGGAAGAAAAGCTAGCATCATTAAAAAGAATCATGGATGCATGCTTTGATGCATAACATATATCAAAATAAATCATTCGAGAGATTGTGCTCAAATAGTTACAATCACTTTAAGACCAACACACTGAACTCAAAGAGGAAAAATCCAACCTCCATCACACATATCTAAACAACTTTGAAATAACAATTGAATCAATTGAATGGTGTGATTATCAATTGAATCATTCAACTTACAATGGATTTTGATGTCCTAAAAACTAACAAGAAAAAAAGTAGAGGATAAGTCATGTTCATTTAGAATTACATATCTACTGAACTTGGTTGATGTCCATGTTGCTATAAAGCCCTAAAGAAAATCAACCTCATCCTATACACAAAGAAAGTGTATTTCCAAAACCTAAACATGGTGAAGAGAGCAATTAAACCCATATTGACGATGAGTCTCCAGCCAAATCTGCTAATTCAATCTACCAAATCCAATATATTATTAGCATCTCGAGGTATTGAAAGTAGGAATGCTTCCTATTGCTTGTTATCGTTGTTAAATTATAATTCTTAGAAAATATGTCCAAAGAATGTTTTAATAGAACCCTAGGCTTGATGCATTAAGAGCCCAATTTTGATTGCCACCGTGGAGCAAATTTACAAGGAAGTGAAGGTACCTTGCGGATAGGATCCATTTGTGAAGGCAAGGACACTTCTAGGTTATTGTCCAATATTTATCATTTTGGTGAAATGATGGTTATGCTTCGAACTTAATTATGAAAAAGATGTTGAGGAAATTTCATCGTAGGCATGCCTTTGGGGACCATCAAGCTTGGTTTTAAATAAGTGGGTGCCCAAGTTCGATCCTTGCATTGAACTATTCGTAGTTCAGCTTGTTTGGGTGTTGCTCTTGGGGTATCCTCTCAAACTTTGGTTGAAGTCGGATTTTGTATCCATTGTTGGTTCCATTGGTAATTTTATCTTCTTTGATGAACGTATTCTTGCACAAGAGGATAAGAGGGCCACAAAAGTCTTGGTGGAATTTATTCTTCACCTCATTATGATCTTCGTTCTTTTAAGTATAAGAGGTTGACTAACGTAGGATTTGTGGAAGGGGGTTTTAATATCCATGATCTCAATGGTGCCAAGTCTTCCTGGTTATAACTTTCACTTGTCCAAAGCTAGGATCAAAGCCTCCAAATAAATTTTGCAAGGGAAACAACAAACGATTGATCAAGTGCTTAGAGCATTGAAGCCTAAGGGTAAGGTTCCACCATGATTGTTCTTTCCCTAAATGTGTGAGAGGTAGGGGGTGCCCCAAAACACCAAGCCCTCCATAGACTCTTAGCTTTGTATAATCTGGCTTTTTTCATGCTACAAAAAATAGTGGTGTTTAGGGCAAGGGAAATTGATTCCCTTTCAACAATTTTTTCCTACATCGAACATATGTTCCTCAAACTCAAATGGCATGTTAGGTGAGATGGTCTCCACTTGGAATGATTTGTTTGGGGCCCTAAACTTCGGTGTTTGTTTTGTAGGTATCTTGGTTGATGGGAAAGCCAAATAATTAGGAAAAGTGGTCAAGGTTTTAAATTGCTATGAGCCTTAATTATGAACTGCAAAGGTTTTTGGGACTTGTTAAATGATCACGAAATTTTAAAGGAACTGAACCCGATCCTTGGTGCAGATATGAACTTGACTTTGTTTGAAAAATATGTTTCAACTTCCTTTGGTTGGGTCAAAAGCAGAAAGAAAGTATCCCTTTGGTCAAATGGATATCTTTTGAAAAAACAAACAAAAGGCTGCATATTTTTTAGGTTTTTAGGAGTATTCAAACCCCCAATATGAATTGATGCGATATGATATTGCCTCGCTAGTGAAGCCCCTGTGATCTAACATGAATAAACACCAAATTTATGATCACAGGAGATTGAAATAAGATTTGTATTTAAATTTATAAGAGTTGTTACACCCTCCCTTACTTCTCTTTCATCTTGTTTCTCTCCATCCTTGATCATAGTAATCCCTCTTTAAAGCTCCAAACGACATCATTCCTAACGGAATTATCCTTTACACCCATGTCCTAGACTAAATAACCTCTCCCTTAATACACTTTATTTCCCATCCTAACCAAAATTAAGCTTTTTTCACTTGAGTTGCTTCAGGTTAGTTCTTGCCACCTGGATGCCTCGTGCTTGTCTAGTTATGAAAAGTGAATGCAGTGCAACGAGAGCACCATTTTTTGCAAGGATTATTAGAAGGTGTTAGTCCCTCTTTCAATGTCAATTTCCATTTTATTGACTCATTCAAAACCTACATTTCATATGCAAAATAGACTCCCGAACCCACTCATGGGCTTACCAAGTAGTGATTAGATTATCGATAATAAATCTTCCCTTTATGAAGCCCTGTGAACAATCGTGGCCACCAACAACCGAATCTGCATGATAAAGGATTTGGAAGTTGTTTAGTACCATTGTAGTAGGAACATGAATGTGTTTTAGAGTGCGTGTGCATTATTAACTTGCATGAATTTTAGAATGGATGTGCATTCTTGAAACATGTATGTAAAAATGGCATAAATCCCCACCTCAAACTCTTTGAAAAATGCTCTTTTATTTGTAAGTTATCTGCCCTTTTCCTTGTCGAAAAATGGTTGTTACATACAATGTTTATGATTTTTGTGTGATTGGAAGGAAAATATTTGTTTATTTCTTATTGACAAATCATGTAAATATGGTGAACATATATGTAATCAATCAAGCATGTATTTTAGGAAAGTGTAGTCTAGTGAAAGGCCAAATTATGAAGGAAGAGTAACAACAATGGCAGGTGAGTCTACAAGTATCTCAAGACCTCATGTTCTATTCATAATTCAAACTTTCTATCAATCAAATAATATTTCCATGCATTTAGGACATGGGAATCTATTGTTACTAAGAGATCCAAGTTGTCATGATCTGCTTACTTTTGCTTGTGAATGTTTAACTGCCTAGACTCATATTCCACCACTTTTCCTTCCTTCATGAGCATTCCCTAGATGCTCTCACCACTCGCATTTATCCATACCAGGAAATCCTTATCATAGTAATGAAGTATCATTATAGGTGTTGTCATGAGAATTCCCTTTAAGTTCTTGGTATCTTTCTTCATGTAAGGTTTTCCACATAAATTTGACACCTTTATCTTGTAACTTCGGCAAGGATCTTATAATTTTTTAGAATCCTTTGACAACTCTCTGATAATATCCAACTAATCCAAGAAGCTTCCTACTTTGGTCACATTCTTTGGGGTTGTACAACTAGACATAGCTTTGATCTTATTAGGGTGTATCTTTAATCCTTCTTTAGATATGACAAGCCTGATATATTTAATCTCCTTCTTAAAGAATTTTCATTTTCTTTACTTAGCATATAGATGGTATTCACGTAGCTTCTACAACAATAGGGAGAAATGCGATAAGTGTTACATTCCTCCTCAATTTGAGAATATATTAGGATGTTATCAATGAATACCAAAACACACTTGTCTAAATACTTTTGGAACACATCATTTGTTAATTAAATGAAAAGTATGGAGCATTTGTCAATGCAAAGGAGGAAACCAGGAACACATAATGCCCATATATAGCTCTAAAAGAAGTCTTTGGTATGCTAAATTTATTCCACTCTCATATGATGATACCCAAAACTTGAGTCAAACTTAAAAAAAACTTTTTCTCATTTGAGTTAGTAAAGAGGATCATCAATTTGGGTAGGAGGTACTTGTTCTTAATTGTCACTTTATTCAACATTCTATAACCAATGCACATCCAAAAGGTTCCATCCTTCTTATTGACTAGCAATATGTGTACTACCAAAGGTGATGCACTTGGTCATATGAACCCTCTATCTAATAATTTTTGTAATTGCATCTTGAATTCATCCAACTCATTAATTTTCAATATATTCTAGGCCTTAGATATTGGCATTGTGTTATGTTATGATTTATTGTTGCCATTGTTGTCCATTGGAAACCACTTGAGTCACCCTTCACATAAAGTGGAAAACAATGAGAAGAAAGGGTGATGGAATAAAAATTACTAGCATGTTGAAATTGGAAGGAAAATTTTAGGGGGGGTCTTTTTAGAACTGCCCCCAAAAGTCTTGAGAATTGGGCTTTTAGAGGAGCTTTTCAAACAACCGCCTCCAAAAGTTCAATTCTCGTGACTTTTAAGGGGGGTTCCAAACAAATCGCCTCCCAAATTTCAATTCTCATGACTTTTAGGTGGGGTTTTGACAAACCGCCCCCAAAAGTTATGAGAATTGAGCTTTTAGGGGGGGGTTTCAAACAACCACCTCCAAAAGTTCAATTCTCATGACTTTTAAGAGGGGTTCCAAACAAACTGCCTCCAAAAGTTCAATTCTCATGACTTTTAGGGGGGGTTTGACAAACCGTCCCCAAAAGTTATGATAATTGGGATTTTAGGAGGGGTTTTCAAACAACCACCTCCAAAAGTTCAATTCTCATGACTTTTAAGGGGGGTTTTGACAAACCACCCCCAAAAGTTATGAGAATTGGGCTTTTAGGAGGGGTTTTCCAAAAACCGCCCCTAAAAGTCAAATTTCAGGACTTTTGGGGCGGATTTAAAAAAACCGCCCCCAAAAGTCCAATTTCCATGACTTTTAGGGGCAATTTTAAAAGACTGCCTCCAAAGGTCTGAAAAAACTTTTAGGAGGAGTTTACCAAGACCCCTACAAGCCAAAACCACCCCTAAAGGGATATTTTGTTGTAGTGTTTCTCAAAGAGATTTCCATACCCTTCCCACATTCATTAAACCAACAGTCGGTCGCAAAACTCTGTGCATGCACTCCTACAGGAAAAGGAAAAAGTTACTGGTGCAGAATGTATTCACCTTCATAGGTCACTGATCACAGTGCAAGGGAAATGTCGGTGCACAGACTAGTTTTCTATAGGGTTAAACGCTGTCCATCGTCAGCCTTGATCGTTTTCTGCAGAGTTAGTGCTCTGACACTCGATCTTGTGCAAATCAGGTTTTATGTAATAACAAGTCAGGAATAGATGTACACGGATGGAGTGCAGAGTCCAATTATGTTCATCCATGAGGCTTACATCGCAATGTTTAGCTGTAAGGAGCTACGTTTAACTCTAATCACTACAAAAAAATGATATTAACTCTACATTTAAATGTTGATCTCCGGCTCATGCACACAATCATTAAGCTAACCAAAAGAGGAAACACATAGTTTTCAAACACATTTTAAAGCCACCGAGATCCAGATTTTGATTAAGCAACTTATGGATCTACGGATGAAATCCAGAAGACGGAACTCTCTGAAAGAGATTTCCTTACCTTTCTGATGTACAAACTCTATCGATGGCTGATAGATCAAATCGACTAATATGGATACCTTTCCAACGCATTTAGGGAACTCTTATCAGAAAAATACAGAGTTTGCCCCGTTCAACCCACTGTTCACAGAGTTCATAAACTATATTAACTATATCATCTGATTTACCTCTGTCCCACGCTTGTGCAAGACTCGGCTATAAAAATAACAACGCATCAATCTAAATAGAGCGTGAGCTGTGTATACCAAGGATGGATAATAACTGAGCATGAGCTCTGTGTGTAGAGATATGGGTATTAACTATATCATCCGATTTTTTGCCGAAATCGCCCAAGGAAGGTGTAGTTTAAAATGTTACCTCTATCCCACGCTTGTGCAAGACTCAGCTATGAAAAGAACAAGTTATCAATCTAAAATAAAATACCTGGCAGAGTCTGGTTCCATTTAACGCATGCAGAGTCACTTCTGTCCTCTACGCATATCGTCGGATTCCTCTTTACCACAGAGCTTCGCATCCCTTCCTCCGAGATTTCCACTGGCAATCCTCAGCTGGAATTTGTTTAAACCTCTATCTCTACTTGGACGGCTCCATCGGCCAGTTTTCCTCCCCTATTCCCTCTCATGATCCCCCTAAATATCCCAACATAAATATTTGGGGAGTTCGTCCTAGGGAGGACTGCCACCCGGAGCTCGGGAAGAACTGTCATTTGACAAGTGGACTTACTAGGTCATTTATCCAAAAAGGAGTGCGCCCATGCAATCCTTTGCTTGCCATCGATTATTTTATATATATATAAACATTCATTGTGTCCCCTATGCATAGGATATGTGCATTAATTCTCTTATTTTCAATCATATAATTAAAGGAATGTAACCCCCTTTTATAAAAGTTTGCAAAACATCCATATATAAATACTTTAGTTATTATTTATAAACAATAACGTTTAGGATGGAAATCCTCTTCTCCCCATATCTTGGAGCTTTAAAGTTATTTAACCCTTACTTTTTGTCACCTTGGGATAAATAATTAGCTTGTGCTAGTTAAACAGATAGTCGTATCTTTAACAAAGAACAATTTGGTGTCGTTCTTGTCCGGCTAGGATGTCAAGGTATCCAAGGAAAAATTCTTACTTTTATACTATAGTTCTTGGTAATAGATAACCTAGTGTCAACTAATAGGTTATTGGAGTCATACTGTCTTTTGTCGGTAAAAGGTATCTTCGGTATCTTTTCTTAGGACTAATCGATGACTCAAAACTTAAGCGACCCTTTGGGAACAACAACATTCACTTAAGTGTTCATGACACCATGATGGCATCCACCATCAAACTCATACCCTACCGGCCATTTAGTCTTCTACTCCTCCTCTAGTGGATTCATTTGCCCCTTTGTTTAGTTGCATCAAAAACCTTAAGTCTCACTAGTTTATGATCTACATTTACAACTTAGAAACATGACATCCAAGGTTTATTGGTGGGGCCTTGGCCTTGAGTTCCTCACCAAAACCAAGTACAAATTTACATTTCCATTTACAAAATAATAAGTGTAAAAGAGGGATGCTACAGTATGATCAAGAATGTAAAAATTCTAGAAGAGCCATCATGGAAGCCATTAAAGAGTCTCTAAAAATTAACAAGATAACTAGTTACAAAGTGCTAATTAAAGAAAAAATGTGCATTATATAAATAAAAAGCAAGAAAACATTTTACACCTCTCTAAGGTGGCTCCTAAGAAATTTCGAAGACAAAGTCTAACTAGTAAAACTAAATATAATAATAGGATTTCTTTGAAATATTGGGATTCCTACCTTAAAACTCTCTACAAATCCCTGAATGTCACAAATAACACTCAAAAATTTAGATTACAATGAAATACTTCTTCTTGTTAGAAGACATTGACTTTGGTTGCAAGCATCTAGCGATTGGAAAAGGATAAGGACATTAAAGGATATCAAGTAGAAATCTTCAAAATTGGAGGACCTATTTTCATTCCTCGCATCCACAAACTCTTCAATCTAGAAGTCACACAAGGTTTCCCCAATCCTTGGAATCAAAACCTCATTATTTGTATATTTAAAATTTGTGATAAAAATAACATCTCTAATTATCGGACCATTTTGATTAGCCAAACTATATGGTATCATTTTAGAAAAAATATCGGTGTATGGCTTGAAAGTGAAGGTAAGTGAGCTAAAGGTCAAGTTGAATTTAGAATACATCACTCTACCAAGGACCACCTTGTTACGCTTAGGATCATTGCAAAGGAATTTCATAATATTAAATCCAATTTCTTATATTCCTTTCTAGAATTTAGGAAAGGTTTTGATACAATACCTAGAAATAACTTGCGTAATATAATAGAAGAGCTAAAGGTTCATTTCGAGTTGAGAGTTTCCTAAGTTACCATGATAAGGTTGTACGAGACTGCAATTTCCAAATTTATGAGCATTGAGGGGTGGTCAAAATATATTAATTGTAATATTAGAGTTAAGAAGGCTACCCCATCTCCCCTACCATTTTCGGCATACACATTGATATGTTAGAATATTTTTTAAGAGAAGTAAGTTATGTTGGCATGACCTTAGCTAGAATAGTCATCATCCTCCTTCTCCATGTTGATGATATTGTTCTTATGGAAAGGTGTCCCTTTGACCTTGATAAGCATTTGAGAATTCTCAAGGATTTCTTCTCTAATATGGGTATGACTATTAGCACCGACAAAACTAAAGTTATCATTATCAAGTCCAAGAAATGCACTTACGCTAATTTTGTTCACAACAATAGAAACTTGGAGGTAGTGTCCTCTTACAAATATATTGGAATTGATATCCATCACAAGATCAATTGGAACTATATCATTGAGAAAAGGAGTAATGGAGGGTGGAAATCTTATTTTGATTTAGAAAACAATTGTAAATCCGCAATCCTTGTGATGTGGGATAAAAATAAATTCCTTTTGAAACTCTCATCACTCCTGTTATCTCGTATGATTGTGAAGTTTGGGGTTGCAGCATCTCTAGAGAATCCTAGAGAAATATTGAGCAAATTTAGAAATTTTTTATCATGTATAACCTCAAAATTAATAGAAATGCACCCTATCATATTCTCCTTATAGAAGTGGGTCTTCCCCCAATCGAAAGCATCACTATGACTAGGTACCTTATGTACAAGTATAGAATAAATGTCATGGGGACCAAAGACTCCCTAAAATTGCTTTAAAATATAGTCAATACTATCTACGCCTCAAAAGAGACTTGTATAAAGATGTTATGGCTTGGTTAAACCATTGGAGGATTGATGAAAATGTCACATTGCAAAATATCAACAAAAGTAAAATTACTATCACATCTAAGTTTAAAGAGAAAATGTGGGATGAGAAATATTTAGAGGTTAAAAGAAAGTTAAGATACTATAAGGAGGCCATTAGCCCTAATTTGGAATATCAATAAAGTATCTCTATGTCTTAACCAGTTCGAAGAATAAAATTAATATAGCCAATATAAGAATGAACTCCCATGAGCTTCATAGTGAAATAGGAAAATAGACAATTCCTAAAACACTATGGGTAGAAATTATTTTCCATCTATGGAGACGATGAGTGTTGAGGATGAAAGTGACTCTCTCTTAGAGCACCCAACATACAACCACATCCAATCGCATTTTCGTAATCTTTGCTACAATACTAATCTTCTAACATGTCAAAACTATGGAGACCTAGGAATGCTTCTTTCTAATATTTTTTATCATAGGAATAAAATTTTATATCAATCCAAATAATTCATCTCTCTTCTCTTAAGGTCTTATAGCCAAGTTTGTTTTAGTGGACATTAACCACCACAATAACTACTGCCACCACCACCACCATCATCATCATCAAAGAATGTTATGTTAATGAATTTATTTTTTTAATCGTTATATAATGATTGGGAATATTTTCATTCATTCATCTTTCTATACGGGCTCTTAAGAATGGTTAATAATGTATTGGAAACTTTCAATAAAAAAATCAAAATATGTAATATGTAAAAAAATTAATAAAATATAAGTTACATCAAAATTAATAAATCCAATAAATAATGGAGATCACAAGATCAAGTTACTTCAAAATCAATAAATACAAATAAGTGATGGGAATCAGCTTTTTTCCATAATTGAACTATGGATTAGTATGTAGAATATAATTATAGTATAATTTAGTATAATTTAATATTTAAGATATAGAATTCGAATACTAAATTTAGACCACATATTTAATTAGTGGATTAGAATAGAGAATAATTATTTTAAAAAATTATTTGTAAATTAATATATTTCAAAATTATTTATATTTATGCATTTTCTCTTATATATATATATATATATAAGAGATAAAGTTTAATAAAATAGTTATAAACATTGAAAAGTTAGTTATATTTAAATATAAAATATGAAGATAATATAATCATATATTTAATTGGTTTAAAATTTTATAATTTTAAATTAAAATAATTTTTTATTAAATAACATAGGTTAATCAATTATGAAATATTAAAATAAAGAATTATTGAACATATTTTAATATTATATTTATACTTTATTAATTATTTTTATAAATACTCAAAAAAAATATTCCTTATTATTTATCATAAATTGGGATATAACTTTATACTTACTATCTCTCATAAATTGGAATATAGATCATGAATTTTTTTCTAATTTTTAATAATAATAAAATTATAGAAAATTGTTTTTATTATAGAATAATCTTTTTATATTTATTTTTCATTACAAATATATCATAATAATTTAAAATAGTTGAAAATCTTTCATGAAATGGTTGATAATCTTTTAATAAATCCTTTTTTTTAATACTAAGCTAGAACTCTTATAAATGAATAACTTTTAACAATGAAATAAAACTATTTTATATACCAATCAAAATATATAATATTAAAAAAAATCAAAGATAAGTTACCTCATAATTACTATATCTAATAAATTTTAGAAACTAGATTGTAATTCTAGTAGAATTTAATATGATATAGAATTCAAATGCTAGGCTTATACCAATATTAAAATACTATAAATAGAAATTATTTAAAAAGATATTTGAATTAGTTATTAAATCAATTTAAAAAATAGTATTGTTAATTTTTTTAATATAATTTATATTTTATATTATATATATATATGATAAATTTAAAATAATTTAAATAAATATATATAATTAAGTTTAATAAACCAGTTATATATATTAAATAATTATTTTTATTTCAATATAAAATTAAAATAATATAATCATATTTAATTAACTTAAAAAAATATAGTTATAAATTAAAATTCACTCATATCAATTTTCACTATATAAGATAACATATGGGCTAGTAAATTAAAAATGATTAAAATAAAAGATATTAAAAAAATTATAAAATATTATTTTTATATTTATTCTCCATTACTAATATATTATAATAATTAAAAATATCTCATGAAATGGTTAGCAATCTTCTAATCATTATTTTTTTTTATTTCAAGATGGAATTTTTTTATAGATGATTAACTTTTGACAATGAAATAAAAATATTCTATATAAAAATTAAAATTTATAATATTCAAGAAAAAGATAAAGAATAAATTACTTCGTAATTACGATATCCAATAATAACATAAACATAAAAGATAAAGAATAAGTTACTTCATAATTACTATATCCAATAACATAAACATAAGTTTTAGGAACTAGATTGTAATTATAGTAGAATTTAATATAATATAATATAAGATTTAAATTCTAGGCTTATATCAATATTAAATTACTATAGGTAATTATTATTTTAAAATATATTTTAATTATTTATTACATGAATATAAAACAATTATTATAATTGATGCTATTTAATATATTTTATATTATATTTGTGATAAATATAAATTTAATTATTTTTATTTAAATATAAAATATTAAAATAATATAAACATATTTAATTAACTTCAAAATGTTATAATTATAAATAAAGATTCACTCTCATCTATTTTTACTATATATAACATATGTATAAGTATATTAAAAATTAAAATTCACTCATATCTATTTTACTAAATTAAAAATTATTAAAATAAAAAGTATTAAAAACAAAATAAAAATTAAATATTAATTTAACATATTCTAAGATTATACGTATACTTATAATATTGATATTTATAAATTTAAATTAATATCTTAAATAATATATAAATAAAATTGCAATTTTTTAAATTGTAATTTAGTTTTTTAACTTAGATTTTTTATATCTTTTAATTATTAATGTTATTGTAATAACTTTAATTTTCTAATATTTATAGAATATTTCAATTTATTCTTCATTGAAATTTTTAAAAATTATTGACAATAGATTCAAAACCTTTAACATGAACCTTAAAACCTATAATATATTATAAGGAAAACAAAAAATGACTGAAAATTAATAAATCTAATAAATAATGGATATCAGATTATCAAGTTATTTTAGAATTAATTAATGCAAATAAGTAATAGGAATTGTAATGAACAGAAATATAAAAAATTAAAATAATTGTTTTTCTAATTATATGTCTTACTATCTCTTGATTCTATTTTATTAGAATTTAAGACTTAAGATATATAATTTAAATTCTAAACTTAGACCATATATTTAAGTAATGAATTAAGATAGAGAATAATTATTTTAAAAAATATATTTGAATTACTTATCTTATAAATTAATATAAAATTTAAAATATTTATAATGTTAAATTTTCTTTTATATTGTTTATATATATATATATATATATATATATATATAAATAAAATAAAATTTTAAAAAATAAATTTTATTTAAATATAAAATATTAAGATAACATAATTATATTTAATTAATTTAAAAAATTTATAATTATAAATCAAAATATACTTATATCTATTTTCACTATATAACATATATGTTTGTAATTAAGAATTATTAAATTTAAATATAATAGAATCTAAATAAAATAAAAAATAATTTAACATATTTTAAAATATATTTAGATTTTAATAATTTTTTTTAAATTTACATTTAAAGATTTAAAAAATATATATATTTATTAATTTTCATAATTAAAAAATAGATTTACATTTATATAAATTATATTATATATTTGTTTAATTTTAATAAAAATATTATAAAAAAATTTCCTCATATTTTCATTATATTTTATTTTGTGCTTGTAAAAATACATTTTCATTTTTATATTCCATATTCTTATACAAACGTGCACGATTAGGAATATTTTTTACATTTAAAGTTATTTGCATTATTCTAAAATATTATAAAAATATGTGAAAAAGATACAATAAACCTAATAAAAACAAATTGATATTTATAAATTTTAAATAACATTTTAAAATCACATATAAATAAAATTGTTATTTTAAAAAATTTAATTTAATTTTTTGACTTTGATTTTTACAAATTTTTGTGGTAACACTTCTTTCCTAATAATGAATTTGTTTTTTATTTCTATAAAATGTTTGAATATATTTTCTTTCACTCTATTGTTAAGATGTTAAAAATTGAATGAATTTGTTTTTTTATCTTTATAAAATGTTTTAATATATTTTCTTTCACTTTTTTGTTAAGATGTTAAATATTGGAAACAATGGATTGGAAACTTTTAAATGTAAAAATCTAAATCTTTAATATGTAAGAAAAGTAAATAAATCTTGAAAATAATAAATCCAAAAAATAATGGATATCACAACATCAAATTAATAATAGAAATTAATAAATTTAATAAATAATAAATATTACAAAATCAAGTTAATAAATGCAAATTAATAAAGTTAAAAGAAGAAAAAATATAAAACATTAAAATAATAAATATTTTAATTTTTTTTTATAAATAAACCTCAAGATTTAAGATATAAAATATATAAAAGTAGTATATTTGGATAGAGGGTAGTTATTCCAAAAAAATAATTGAATTACTTCTTTTGTAAATGAATATAAAAGAATTATTTATATAAGTAAATGTTTTAATATAGTTTATATCGTATACTATGTTTATGGTAATTGTATTTTTTCGAAATAATTATATATGATTTAGATTAATAAAATAGTTATAAGTATGAAATAATTAATTTTATTAGAATATAAAATATTAGGATAGTAATTAACTTAAATTTTTTTATAATTATAAATTAAATTTTATTTATATCAATTTATAATGATGTTGATAATCTATAAAATCAACTTTATTATATAAAATCCTAAAAAGAAACTATATAACACGTATATTAGTGAATTAAAAAATAATTTATTATATTCTAATATTATACTTATACTTTATTATTTTTCCGTTAATTTACATTTAAAAATCCAAGAAAAAGCTTCCATACTATCTCTTTTTTTAAGAGAAAAAACATACTATTATATTAAAATAGTATTAAGAAATTTTACAAAGAATTGCATCACGTCATAGCTCAAAACATCCCTAAATAACTTGGGTGAGCATAACCATAAACAAGAAAGATAGGACACGCAACTAACCACATTGGTCAAGAAAATATACGCCCATAAAAAGGCCAGCCAACATCCATCCCAGGGAAGATATACAAATACTACTAATCCAGACACAAAGTTATGCCAAAAATTTCTTAACAGAGCACCAGAAGTAACAGCGAGGCCGTCCGATACCAAAACACCAGTGTCAAAATTGGCATGGATGTCAACAAGATGTTGGATAGAAAGCCCAACCGCAAAAAATAGTAATAGTAAGACAGTAACAAAAATAAGTAGGACAAAAAAAACACCTAAATAAACATGGATCCATGATCGTTGGACCCCTCTTCCCAGAATTTCATATTATCTCATAATTGGGATATAGCTTTACATTCATATTAAATTTATATTTTTTTCTTAACTTTAATAAAAAAATTATGTGAAATTTTCCTCTTATAAAATATTCTCATAATATTTTATTCTCTATAATATATATATGTATATATAATGATAATCAAAATAAAATTTATATTTTACTCTTCATTAAAATTAAAGTAATATTTTTTTTGGGTTTTAATAAAAGTTTTAAATTTCTTACATTATTATATTTTATGTTTTTATCACAATTTTATATTTTACTCTCCATTAAAATTAAAATAATATTTATTTTAAATTTTTAAAAAAAATCCCTAAATTCTTATATTTTATGTTTTCATTTTTTGATGGGTCATCATATATATTATATTTATCATATATCTTTAAACACTTTTTGAAGGAAGAATGGTGGACTTTAAAATAAGATAAATACTTCTTTAATTAAAAGAAAAAAAAGGCACTATCTTAGTAAAGGAGAGGAAAATCTCTTATACTTGTCCAAGGTGGCTCCTAAAAAATTATGGAGGCAAATTATAACTCGCAAAACAAAAGAAAATAGTAAGATTGCTTTAAAAGTTTGGAATTCATATCTTAAAAAGCTTTATGAATCCTCAGATATCAGAGATAACATTCAAACCCTTCTTACAAACGAACGAATTTTTCTCGTTAGAAGACATAGATTTCAGGGTTAAATGCTTAGCAAATGAAAAATCCAAAGACATTGAAGGCTTCCAAGAAGAAATCTTAAAAATTGGGGGCCTGTCCTCATCCCGCACGTCCACAAACACTTTAATCTAGTGGTCAAACAAGGGTTCCATACACCTTGGACTGGGAGCCTCATTATTCATATTTTCAAAAGTGGCAATAAAAATAACCCCTCTAATTATTGTACCATTATGATTATCCCTCTCCTCGCCAATTTATACCGTATTATCTTAGAAAATAAGATCAATGAATGGCTAAAGGCCAAGCAGGTTTTAGAAGGAATCATTCAACCACAGACCACGTCGTTACGCTTAGGATCATTGCAAAGGAATGTCGTAATAATAAGTCTAACCTTTTTTGTTTCTTTGTGGACATTAAGAAAGCTCTTGATACAGTGCCTAGAATTAACCTGTGGAATAGGCTAGAGGATCTTAATGTTCCTTTTAAGTTGAGAGTTGCCGCAATAAGGTTATATGTAACATCCCTATTTTTAACACCCCTATTACTATTGTAATTGTTTGTTGTACTTGTTTTATGGTGAGGAGCTCAAGGCCAAGGCCCCACCAGAAAACTTTGTAAATAAAGGGTTTTATTCTTATTTTGTAAACTATAAACTTAGGAGACTAAGGTTAGTGACACAATAGGCAACTCAATTTCCATCAGGAAAGAGATAAGGTTAAAAGAATCCATAAGAGCATGAGATTGATGATGGAGTGTCAACTTGATCACGTAGGAAATTAGTAACTATTTAACATAACCTCCATCTTAAATTATTTTAATCCTAAACAATTAAGCTACTTGTCGCCACCGTTTAGCGAAATCCGATAACCTATTTATTTAAAGATCGGATTACTGCGTCATTCCGGAAAATGATGTCACGTAAAATTATTGTAAAATTTCCTAAAGAAGGAATAGAGCTTGGATTCTTTTCTTCTCCGCTTTGGGTATAGGATAGAAGGAAGAATTTCCTTATAAGGTTACCTTTATGAAACTCCTTATACTAAAGTTTCTTGTATATATATATAACCTACATGTACAATATAAGTATTAGTATTAAAAGGTAAGATAAGAGTGTTTTTTAAATACTAATATAAATGAAGCAAACATTATATACATATACATTTAAATAAAGAGAACCTTTGTAGTTAAAGGAAAAAGGTTCCTCACGAAGGAATTACAAACGGATCATTTTTTGGATAGTGATCCTTTGAAAAATAAACGAATAATTTAATTACTTAATATAATTAGGGGATCTTTTCCCAGAGAGGTGCACTTCCTTAGTGGAGCGCTGAGGGAGTTAGGAGGGTGTCTCCTTAGTGGAGCACTCCAACTCTTTTCTACCGCCATTTGTTCCTTAGTGGAACACCCATTTAAGTATTGTGCTATCTGTCTCATTGGAAGAACACCGAACTCCCTAGCACCGCCATCTGTCTCATTGGAAGAGCACCGAACTCCCTACCGCGAGCGTGGGAACCCTTCTTAAGGAACTTCTTTCGAATAGAAAGAAGGGAGGACACGGGAGTAGAGACAAAAGGTTTGTTTCATATTTTTTCTCTGCATCGAACCTCGTAGAGGACGGGGAAGGGATGGCGTAGATGCTCGTTTCTGTTGTGTGTGTATGCCCTGAACTCATTTTCTGTTGGCATTTGTTGAAGCATCTCTGTACAGCATCTACCTGGTTTCAGTTTACTCTTGCATTTGTTTAAATATCGATCCCTATAAGAACCGAGGACTGCCAGATATGAGATCGGGGTCTCATCCTTTATACATCTCCATGGATTAATTATTGATCTTCGATTAGCTATGTTTTGGGTTCCTTTTCACAATGTTTTTCATTATTGAAGTCTAGCGCCCAGATATAAATCATTTTTTAAATGCCTCGCCAGAATAAGGGAAGGCAAATCCCAGAGGCTGGATCCCAGGTTTATTATTTTACATTTTATAAATGTTATATCTGCGAGTACACATCCGTGGGATATTTGGGGATGGGATAGCGCATAGCGCTTGATCCCAGGTTGTGGCTATGTTGTATGCACTTTATAAAGGATATCTCTGCAATATGTTTAATAGGATGCATTGGTAAGGGATAGCTCAAAGAGCTTGATCCCGGTTAAGTTCTGTTTGTATCTTATTTGCAAAAGATTGGATGTTGATATCTCTGCCACCATTGGTCTAAATCTTCATCAGACATGTATATATATATTTTTTATTTCATTTTGAATGTGGCTTCGCAGAGTTATGGAAAGGCTCGGTGGAGCCGAACCCCGAATACTCGTATTTCTTATATACATACATTTACCCTTTGAACATTGCTGCGCAAAGTTGTGGGAAGGCTCTCTAGAGCCAAACCATGAAACTCATACTCTTATGATATACTCCCGATATATATATATAACTGTAAATACTCTGTGGTAGAAGTATATTCCTGTAAACACTTGTTGGGAATGTGCTGGAGATATATAGATACCGTATTTTAATCTGTGGGAGAGATTAGAACCTTGTAACATTTGATAGGTGTATGCTGGCAGACGCCCTGTCATTTTATCGCACAATACACCCTAGTTAGGGATAGATCATAGTGTGATCATTTTAATTTATGTTCTATATTTTTATAGATAAATTAACCTCTGCCTTCTGTATTGAGAATGATCTCTAATTTAAGTTTCCTGGTTATTTTCTTTGAATACGGATTGATATTAAGCATTGACGGTACTTGCTTGAAGATTTATTTTAAATATTGAAACCTGGATTGGAGTGTGTAAATTATAAACTCTGCCATCGCCTTAAGAAGAGATAACGCAGGGTCAGTATTCTGCTTAAGCTCATCTCTGTAATTATTTTATTATGTATGTGAATATATATATATATATGGTAACCAGAGATGAACTCGGTATTTACAAGTTTTTGGTTTTACTGCTTTAAATCAGTATGCACCTTGCCAGGTTTGATTACTGCTCTCTCTGTAATTATTTATATTGTATGTGAATATATATATATATATATATATATATATATATATATATATGGGAACCAAGGATAAACTCTGTATTCACTATTAAATATCAGCGTGGATCCAACGCATGCGTTAGGTGTAGTTCATATATATATATATACATATATATATATATACATATATATATATATATACATATATATATCATTTCTGCACCATAAAGAGATGGTAGTTAACAAGCTTGTATACTGTTGAATTGGTGTATGTATGCTATTATTTGACTGAATTCCTGTAAAGAATTGTTGTTAAGGTGTAAAGAATTGTTGTTAAGGTATTATAGAACTCGGTAATAGTTTGAGTTTGAACCCTGTAGGAATCATTGCCTTCCCATTTTTTTTATTTTTGCTTATAGAACGCAGTCATCGGAGATCCTCATTGGATCTCTGTCTTAATACTATACAGTGTTGAATCGTTTTGATCTCTGTATTTTATTGCTGCAAAAGAATGCGAAATGATTCTTGTATTTAATTCTGCCCGACCTCTGCACGAATTACTTTTTATGGCTTAGTTTTCAGAGAAGAATCCTTTGCGTCAAGTATGTGAAACACAGTCCCAATTTTACTAAATTTTCCTAAGAAGGGATAGCTCGGGTAGCTAAAACCCTATAGAAAACTGTCCACTGATTTCTAATTCAAGTTATGTTTAGTTGCGTCATTTAGTACAGATCGTAGCAAAGGGAAGTTACTCAGCTGGCATCCCGTTGGGTTTTTAGGTTAAATGATTATAAAAAAAAATGATATAAAGGTTGATATTAGCATGAACATCTGGTTGAAAACCCTGTTAAGACTTTAATTATTTTGAATCCCTGATTTTTGTAAAATCGTAGTTCATAGCCGATCTTCGTTGTAGTATTAAGTCTTTTCCGTTTTGATAGTTGTCGATGGTTTCCTTTTATTTATTTTTATTTAGTATGAGTTGTGCTCATAATATTTGCTTGACAAAAGGGGTACGATTTTATACTTCTGATTGTAGTAAAAATGCTCTTTATTAGAGAGGATTGAGAAAGTGGAGAATAGACAACCCAACAACTATGTTGCAGGTTGTAATCTCTTACCTTTGATAAATAGTATATGACAATTTTTGTGAATGTGGCCTTAGATTGGGTGAACTACGTTATTATAATCTCTCTTTTTGTGCATAAGTATGATAGATTGGGTGAACCACCTTATTATAGTCTCTCTTCTTGTGCATAAGTATGATAGATTATGATAGATTGGGTGAACCACCTTATTATAGTCTCTCTTCTTGTGCATAAGTATGATAGATTGGGTGAACCACTTTATTATGGTCTCTCTTCTTGTACATAAATATAAGTATGATGGTTGGTTGTTGTCAAATGATTCCTCATTAAAGATACTTAATGTTATTCATGTAGATGTGTTTTTGTTTAAATTCAGACATATTATGATTTGCATGAATGAGTAATATTTTATAAAAGTATTCAAGGTATAGAAATTATTATTCAATTTTCAACTAACATGTTTAGATGATTTTGACTTATAAAGTTATGAATTCATCGAAGCAATTTACTCTTATCAAACATAGTGTATGGTTACAATGTCTTTTTGTATATATAATCGTTCCGAGTGAGAAAGGAAGTTGTATAGTTATTACGAATTAGGATTGACGTTGTATCAATGTTCGAGCTATTGAATAATACCTTTCAAGAGTGTTGATTGTAGGAAAGGTGATAGTCCATGATTTCACAAGTTTAATCTTATTTTTTAACTAATCTTATTTTATTCTCAAATGGGAAACTAGAAATTTTACTAAAAATTCTAATTATATAATTTGGGTATGTGATATATGGTAATAGAGCTACAGTTACAAACACTTGGGTCTATTTGGGCCCAGCAGGATGGTCGAAATAACAAGGAAATTCCATCGGCAAGAGGTAACCAACAATTCACCTTCAAAATTGCAAGTAAGTGTCCCATTTGCTGAAGCATTATAATGGTATAATGTTTGCTAAATTTAGGAAATTTGTCTTCTTTTAGATATAGACAATAGGTAAATGATTGTCCGACATTCTAACATTTAAAAATAAGTATTTCACTTCTGTAATCTTGGATTCCTTTTAGTGTATTGTAAGTGTGTTTTGTGAAAGATACAATGTCTAAAAAAGGTAAATGTATATCCATTAAGCTTTGATTAAATTGGGATGGTCTATTTTCTTTCAAACTATGTTAGGAGCTACTTAGAGCTATTTTATAAGTTTATATTTCTATGAAATGCATGACATGAACATTTTTGTATGTAAATGATATGTTGATTAATGTTTTCATTGATACAGAAATTCGTCTTTGTTCAGATAATAGCATTACCATTTTTAAATTTAATTTAGAGTTATGTTAGTATGAATACCTGAAATGTTTTGCTCTTGAAGGTTATGAATAGTGTTCTGAACATGCAAATTAACTTAATAGGTAATTTCTAATTGCATACGAGTATCAAGTAGATCCACATTATAGTTTGTTGGTATTCTATTTTCCATTAAGAATTACTAAGTACGCTACCTATGAGCTTCATTAGGTTAAAGTGTAGTATTATTAGTATACTCCAAAGAAGTGATCTTGGTTGATTAGGTGAAGTCACTTGAACACCTTCAATTATAATAACTACATTTTAGTTGGTATTGCATAATTGTTCTGTATTCTTTTGATAGTTTCATGGAATGCTATATAGAAAAATATTGCCTTCGTAGATGTTATGGAATATGATTGGGTAAAACACTTGTTTGATTTAGTAGGTAGGAAGTTACAACTGCGTATTAATAGATGCATCCCTCTAAATAAAAGTTGGTCCTCAAGTATCAATAATAGAAAGAATATCGTTTTACTTAGGTTTTGGTAGTATGCTTATTGCAAAATATATGTTGACTCTCTTTCATTTTTGGATCCAATAGTATGGAGTCCATATAGAATATACCATAAGTAATTTTTACTCTTGAGTATTGATTGCCAGAATGAATTTGACATACCTTTAGTTCATAGGATTACAAGTTATGGTTAAAGATGTGAATGAATTCATGTGGCAAGATGACTAATGTGGTTGAATATTATTTTGTTATGAAAAATCGTCATTTTGTTAAATGTTAGGATTTTATTATTTAAACCTAAATGGTATTTCATTATAGAGGTATAAAGCTTCTTATTGTTATTAGAATTTTAAGGATAATCCTAAAGGTGTATTACTGTAAGGAATTGCAAGCAGTGTTTCTAGGGATTTAAATGATCTTATTTTAGAATGCATATGATTCTAATTATTTTCTCCATAGATTTTTAAGTAGACCCCTGGTAGGGTTTGTTATATCTTCTAATAGAGATTGTTGTGTACCAATTTAAAGAACCCATGATTGTTTCACTTCAAAGATGAAGATGTGTTTACTCATCTTAATCATTCCGATAGGGTGATGGCTACATTAGTTAGCTATTACTGGTAACTAATATAAATCATGAATCACTTAAATAAAGATTTTTCTTTGGGCTTAGAACAAATTATGTTGCAACCTCTTTTAAAGACATAAACCTTGCAAACTAATGAATAACCAAAGGTAATAAAGTAGGCTAACTATGTGTTCGATTATATTACTAATTAAGAAGGTTGTATTGAAGTTCAAAATATTTAATCCATTACATCTTGTTAATAGTAGGATTTTGATTAAAGGAATAGAAGAATCCTGATCTTTGTATGATTGATTACTCATGGGATCTTTTAACAATGAATATGGAAATATTATAGGGAGAAGAATCTTTAGATGATGATTCTCAAGTTGAAATTAATCTATATGCAACTAAATGTTTAAACTATGATACTAACATGTTTGTTTGTTTGAAGAATTGACCCCAAACTCACACTAAGGATTTTTTAAGAGTGTTAACTAACTTATCAGGAGGAATCTGGTATAGAAGGTAAATAGCAACAACAACATACACTTTCTAGCTAATGCAGGAGGCATTTTCCCTAAATTGTGGTCATGTTCCCTATAAAGGAGGAACTGAGCAGGTGGCTCATTAAATTCAAAATTGACCCAAAGACCTAGGCAAGCATATATCCATCGAATGAGCGGGAGGCTCACATAATTTACGTTATGGATTTGCTGCATACTGAAAAGTTAAGCACACAAGAGGATATTCGATGAGGGGAAGCCAAAGTGAGATTGATGATAATCTGTCTGCAAGTTTGATTGCTAAGTTACAGAAAGAACAGAACTTGAGAAAGAGTTATGTGTTCAGTAGAGGTTTGCTGAAGTTTCAAACTCATGGGAGATTTTGATGATCAACAAAGTGTTGTTGAAATATTTTTTTTAGGATATAAAACACACATTAATGATTTGTCTTGTAAACTAGACTATCGGATGCATTTATGTGTGAATGTTATGAATTCTTGAGTAAGCAAAAATTTCCTCAAGGATGAGGATCAATGATAAATGTTAGAAGTTTTATGTTGGAAATATTGTGAAGTATATGATGCTAACCTGTGAAGGAAAGAGATGTCTACCTCAAGTTGAAGACTAGTAAATTGTCCACGTATTGGAGGTAAAAGAATTCCTACAAAAGGATAATTAAATATGCATTTCTTATGAGTCCCTTGAATATTTGAAAAGTAAGCCTATATCATGGGCGCTTGCGATGTTCCATGAATTGCAAACGTTATGTTGTGAAAAAGGGGCTCAAGGTTTATGTTTATGAGTTTGACTATGAATTAATTATGTGTTATACTGAACAATTTGGGAGTCATGTTTTTACTCCATAAAATGCAGGTTATGGGCGATAGCGACTTACGGGAACCAAGAAATTTCGAATATAATCAAGAAGGTTGAAACAGAAATGACTCAAGAGAGGAAGACAAACTGTTGAAAAGTATCAACACCGAGGACTGTGTTATTCTTAAGGGGGAAAGGCTGTAACATCCCTATTTTTAGCACCCCTATTACTATTGTAATTGTTTGTTGTACTTGTTTTCTGGTGAGGAGCTCAAGGCCAAGGCCCCACCAGAAAACTTTGTAAGTAAAGGGTTTAATTTGTATTTTGTAAACTATAAACTTAGGAGACTAATGGAAGTGATGCAACTGAAACGACGGGAAACTCAATTTCCCTAAAGGGAGAGGTAAGGTTAAGAGAATCCATACAAGCATGAGATTGATGATGGAATGTTAGCTTAGTGCCGTAGGAAGTTAGTAACTATTTAACATAACCTCCATCTTAAATGATGTTAATCCTAAACAATAAAGCTACTTGTCGCGAGCGTTTAGCAAACTCCTATAACCTATTTATTTAAAGATAGGATTACTGCCTCACTCCGGAAAATGATGTAAGGTAAAATTATTGTAAAATTTCCTAAATAAGTAATATAGCCTGGATTCTTTTCTTCTCCACTTTGGGTATAGGATAGAAGGAAGAATTTCCTTATAAGGTTACCTTTATGAAACTCCTTATACTAAAGTGTCTTGTATATATATAACCTACATACACATATACAATTTAAGTATTAGTATTAAAAGGTAAGATAAGAGTGTTTTTTAAATACTAATATAAATGAAGAAAACATTATATACATATACATTTAAATAAAGAGAACCTTTGTAGTTAAAGGAAAAAGGTTCCTCACGAAGGAATTACAAACGGATCATTTTTTGGATAGTGATCCTTTGAAAAATAAACGAATAATTTAATTACTTACTATAATTAGGGGATCTCTTCTCAAAGAGGCTCACTTCCTCAGTGGAATGCTGAGGGAGTTAGGAGGGCGTCTCCTTAGTGGAGAACTCCAACTCTTTTCTATCGCCATTTTTTCCTTAGTGGAACACCCATTTAAGTATTGTGTCACATACCCAAAACTCTAGAAATTTTATGTTTTGATGAAAACATTATGTTTTATTTTTATTGTAAAGTTTTATGACTATTGATCAAGTGGGGTCAAGGATGACTGTAATTAATTACTTTGAATATTTTATTATAAATAAATAAAAGTTGAGACAAACATCCAAATGAGACTATTGAATGAGTGTTCACTAACCCACTACGAGGAATGGACTGGGGTGGAGATCAAACTGACACTTGGCAGCATCCTCAACTCACTTCTAACTGTTGCAGGGGGCAACTTCCCTACTTTTATGGTCATGTTCCCCAAGAAAGTGGAACTGAGAAGGTGGCTCATTTACTGAAATAAACTAACCAAAAGACCTAGGCATACTACTTATCTACCCATCGAATTCAGCAGGAAGTTGTTCATTCTTACCTTGTGATAATTTTTGAGCACAAGAGATTCGATGACGGGAAAGTTAGAAGTGAATGAGTGAACTAAGACTGCATTCTAAACTAGTGCAGCCACATTGTTGAGTTCAATATTGCTAAAAGAAGGAAGTACTTTTGTTGAGTGCTACTGCTGAGTTGCAAGGGAATTTATTCCATTACTCCACACAGCATCTTCGTCCTGGTGGTTCAGTGAACAGGATCGGGGGTCCTAAGGCAAGTAGCTTGGCTGTCTTCAGGAGCAGGTTGGGTGGAACGAGCTCATTTGGTTGTTTGTTTCTTCTATAGATTTCCAAGTTCAGATTGTGTCATCTTATTTACTTCTGTAAAGTTAGTATAATAAATCTAAATGTTTATGTTATGAGTTTCCCAAATAAAACTTAGATATTCTGCACTATTAATGAATATTTTTATTTCTGTAATTTATATCTGTTAGGATAAAAATGCAATATGAATGACATAGTTAGATGATAAAATGATTGAATAATAAATGCTTCCCTGCATTTTTCCACACACTAGTCATAGTGCCGTACTCTAGTACAGGAAAGAATATTGTAACGTCCCCAAATTTGCAAAATGAAAAAAAAATTATCATTTCAAAAATTATCCATTTAACATGAATAACTAAGATTAAACTCACAATCTTACATCTGAAAGGATAACCATTTTTGTAACCCTCCAGGGATTATCTTCGTTTAAGAACTATTTTAATTTTAAGTTGTGTATTACTTTCTAGAAGAATGTAATTTCTTAACACACTACTAGCGAGGGACATCCTATTTGACATTGTTGCTTACTTAGCTTCTGCTAAGGCTATCCCCTTTGCAAGTTCAGGTCGCACAGGTTTAAAGTGTTTCGAAGCTTAACAGTATCTATCTTCATATTCATATTTGCAAATGCTTTGATTATAACAATTAGACTCAGCTTGACATGCAGCAACAACAAGAGTTTAAAATTAGTGTGAAGACTTAATTCTCATCACTAGCTTGGGTTAAGAGATACTATGAAAAATATACTCATATGATTTTGAGAATATTGCACAAATAAGAATGAATAATATGGTGTAGTCACCTTGTTCCATGGTGACACCACCATAAGATATATTCTGCATTACTTGGCGCACATAGAAACTCTATCAACTTTTGACTCCAAGGTGTTCCTTATGCAAAGGTTTTAAGGTTTGTTCTCTTATTAAATATATATCAAGGATTATCTATCCAAACCTTTGCACATAAACAGGGTATTGTTATAGGATAAATGATTACGTGACACCCTTTAACTAAGGGGTTCTATTATCTTTCAATATAAGGGGTTGACAAAAAATATACGTAGCACACCTATCAACCAAACCCATCAACCATAGGATATGCTATAATGTAAACGAAGGTCTATTGTAATACCTTCGCACCTCCTTTAGGGAGATGAACTTAAGTGTTGACCCAAGCTTATACAAACTTGCGCTCCAAACTAAGCAGAGTGGTTAAGGATTAAAAGGGTGGTGGTAGACAACCTGCATGAGCTGTGAAGGCGCTAAGTATCTACCCTTTCAGAGCCCTTCCAAACTAGATTTTTGGGTTGTGTCCAAAAAATTTATCATTAAGCTAGAGGTGGCGAGTGGTCTCTCGGCTGCCTCCGGTCTGTACAGACATGACAAGTTTTTGAAGGAGATTCCACTAGGTGTCCTCATCGCCGAGAATCCCCTCAGGTAAGTGATAGACATGCTGCCCTCAACTTGCATTAACTTCTTCTGTGACAGTTTCATAGCTACGTTTCAAAATGTATAACATTTGTAATTAAAATAAGGTTTGACACCCCATTTGCTTTGCCTGGTTTGTTGATAAGTAAGCCCACGTAGCAGAGAGAGAAGTCGTGGAAAGGGTGGACTGCAAATACACTGGTAATCCTTAATGGCACCTATTCCAAATATCAGTAGTGTGTTGGGTCCTTATAAGGGGTTTCAACTTCATAGTGATGGCTGTGCTAATTTGAAGCCGGCCATGATTTTTAAGAAGTGGGCACAAGCCCTAATCTAAGGGTTGTTTGGTTAAGGATGAAAAACCTCTAGTCTTTATTTCCCTACCCCTTTGGGGACTGTAATGTTCTTTGCATTGTAATGCATGCAAGCCTGTAAGGCAAGGATTCGATGGTCTAGACGTTGCAGTGTAAACTCAACTCTGCATAAAAATTATATAAAAGCTTCTAGGGTTCGAACTCTGTGTTTTGTAATTTATTTTAAGCAAGGGATCTAATTTTGTATATTAGATAATCACATGGACTCTCTGTATTTGCGTAGCCTTTCGAATTGCTTGCATTGTTGACGTTGAAAGGCATTCTCTGATTGAGTAAGGGTTTTCGATATGGGGTTAAGGGTTTTTGAGTCTAAAACGCATGATACCCAAGGCTGTAATTCTATAAATAAAATTTATTTATTCAAACTTGATGGTCTCATACTCGACTATTATGGAGACATTTAAGAGTATTTGTCTTTAGGTTTAATAAGCTTGTGAAACTCGGCTCAGCCGTGAGTAGTTTTCATAAGTAGAACTTACTTAAAACTCCTTTCATAAATTGTCATACGTTTTCAGAATAACGTCCAAGCTAAACTGGGTCAACAAAGGTTATTTGTTGTAATTCTTGGTAAGAGATGTTTAGAGGGGCTTAAAGTTTTCTTGACAAGGTTTGAGAGATTCATTTTTATTTTGAAAAGGTAAACCCTAGGGTAGGGTTCGTAGGCCAATTTCTTCTCACTAGGGTCGATAGTGACCAGGAACTAAAATAGTTTCCCACCATCATATATACAAGTGAAGCACTTATATTTTTACTTATTTTAATTTGCAGTTGTTAAAATGAATATGTATCCTTGTTTTGGTCCCTTCTGATATGTATACAATTTGCTTTAATACAAAGAAAAACATAACTTATATATATGTATAAAAGCAAATATATAAATAGTCATACATCTAGCGGTAATACTTAGATATTTATTTTCTGTAGCTTTTACTAGTTCTCTTCCACATGAATTTTGTATTGGATTCTATAAAGTTCGCTTCTTGATTTTTGTTCCTGAAACTCTGTGTACTTATAATACACATCAAAAATTATCTGTGCAGAACTTAGTGCATGCCTCCATGTGTAACAATTCGTTTTACACTCTACATGTATGTTTGCTTGAACAAAATAATGAGAACCGAATTTTTATGCTTATGAAGAATGCTTGTAACCAAAAGACATAACTACCTGAAATGCCTAGATCACTTGTTTTCTGTATTCAAAACTAGCTATCTAAAATGAGCTTTATATAATGCATTCTGTGTATTTTATAAACAATACATTGCTCGTAAATGGGGGAAATAATACCCTACCTTGCGTAATACAGTCTTCAAGGGTTTATGTAGATTTTAGAAATACATTTGAGCTTTATGCATGCTATCTTATTCATTGCAATGTTCATGCAGAGTTTACTCTGACATTTCAACATATACAACAAAGAAGCTTGCATTCAATTTAAGTATATAATAGACTTAACGACGAATATCTATTATACAATTTCCTTCTACAATTTAGTTTAATTTATTTAACATGTTCAACATGAACCCTAATTATAATTAAAAAACTCACATGTACAGTAGTATGAAAATGCACAAAATATAGTTTGGATAACCACAACTACAAGTGTTGTATATTTGTTTTTGGGTCACTATTTTGTAGCTATGAGTAAATTGTGCATATCTAGTCTGCATGTAATTAGGTCTGTTCATTTCTGCACGGAGACAATAAATTTATCGCTGCATAAACACTTATACTTATAGTATTACTTACTCACAACTGTTATAAATCATTTCTATCTCTTCTCAACAGAGAGTACCTGTACTGGAGTACACCATCCTATGGATGGTAGGAAAAATACAGGTAGACATATAAAATTTACCTAATAAAATTTCTAAACCAATTTTCATTTCATCTTACTGTATTTTATCATTTTAGAAACTATCTTAGAAACTGATGAATATAAGATGCACAGATAAAAACAAAAACAGAACCTGCTACTTTGACAGGGTGGCAAACACCCAAGGAAGTTGTTTCCTCCCAACCTTCTCTCGTAGAGCAGCCAAGTTACTTTCCCTTCAAGACCCCTAACCCTGTCCACTAAACCACTAGGAGAAAGAATCTGGTAGGATCCTGACAATATATAGACCTTCAACAATCCAATAGACTTGCTGCTAAAACTTCTATGCTGCACTCTGCAGAAAACCAATAGGCTTACTCCTGAAAATCCTTCATTAGCTAACCCTTGAGCAAACCTCCTGTGAGCTCAATTCTAACATCACAGGGTATTTTTTTCCTCCTCTGGGAAATTCGAACCCCCTGTTCAAGTTTTATCTCTCTTTTAAAGAGTGCCTAGGTCTCCAGTGTATCAATTTGGTCATTAATGAGCTAACTGCTCAGCCTCCACCACCCTGGTGAGTCATGACCAAAATTATAGGGTAGTTGCCTCAAGACAACAGCTAGGAATTTATTTTAGTTGATGCCACTTGTCCATTGCCTCCAATACCAGATTCCATTCCTCCTTGTGGGTTAGTGGACACTCTTTTAACAGCTCCTTGTGTGAGTGTCTCTTATTTCATTTTATTAAATAAATAATAATTGTCAATAACAGTCATCCATGACCACACTTGGCCATTTAATACAAAAAACTTTATAATAAAAGTTTAACATAATGTTTTCCCAAAATCATTATTTTTCCAAGTATTAGGGAGGTTACAAACATGCCCTCTAAAACTCAACATCGTCCTCGATGTTTCTTATTCAGCATCAGAGCATTCCTGGAACAGAATTGGATATGTAGACCGCATATTACTCTCCAATTCCCAGGTTGCTTCATCCGAGCTAAGGTGCTTCCATTGCACCTTTATCTTCCCTATGGTGTGATTCCGAAGCTAAACCTCCCTCATGGCGAGGATACAATCCGGTTCCACCAGAAAATCTCCTTCTGGTTCCACCTGTATGTCATTCAAATTTATAACATGAGTAGCATCATGTACATATTTTTTCAAAATAGAAATATGAAATACATTATGCATTTTGAAGTTAGGTGGTAAAGCCAACTCATACGCAACTGGCCCAATCCTAGATAGGATTTCAAAGGGTCCACAATACCTGGGTGCTAACTTAGCACACTTTCCCACTTTAAAAGAGCTTTTGATGGGTTTTACTCTGAAAAACACATGCTCACCTACTTGAAACTCCTTTTCAGTTCGTTTCAAATCTGCAAAACTTTTGTCTAGCTTGTGCAATTTTTAAATTGCCCTGTACCTGTTTCATAGTTAGTTCCATTTATTTCAACAAATCTGGTCCTAATACCAACCTGTCAAAAAGGTTACTTCATGAGATAGGAGTATTACATTTTCTACCATACATAATTTCAAAGGGGCTAAGTTTAGCAGAAGCCTGATAATGATTATTGTAAGAAAATTCTACTTAATGCAAATAATCTTCTCATTTTCCAAGCTGATCTTTAACATACATTCGTAACATATCTTCTAAAATCTGATTTACTCTTTCTGTTTGTCCATCAGTCTGAGGGTGAAAAGAAGTACTAAAATTTAACTTAGTATTTAACCCTTTAAACAAAGATCTCCAGAACTTACTAGTAAATTTTGAATCTCGATCAAAGATTATTACCTTAGGAAGTCCATGCAGTCTGAAAATTTGTTTCATAAACATATCAGCAATATCAGGGGCTTCATGAGTAGTTTTTATAGGAATAAAATGAGCGACCTTGCTCAATTTATCCACCACGGCCATTATGGAATCATGTTGCCTTTGATTTCTGGGTAACCCTCTAATAAAATCAATACTAAGTACCTCCCATTTCCATTATGGGACGGGTAGTGGCTGCAACAAACCAGCTAGATGCTGATGTTCAGCCTTAACTTGCTGACAGCCAAAACACCTGGCTATGTATTCAGCCACCTCATTCTTCATATTTGGCCAAAATAAATCCTTCCTCAACATAGTTATAGTCTTTTGGTAACCAAGATGTCCTGAATAAGGACTTGTATGCACTTCATCCATAATTAACAGCTCCACCTTAGGTACATTTGGCACGTACAGCCTGTTCTTATACACTATTAAACCTTTATCATTTAAACTATAATCTATTATCAGATTTTCTAATATGCTTTCAGCAACCCTTTGCTGTAATTTTTTATCATTTTTATCAATTTTCACTCCTTCTTCCAGCTGAATTTCCAAATCTGATTTGTAAGTACTTATTGCTGCCACAAAATCTATTTTCGTATTTCTTCTCAAAGCATCCACTACCTTGTTCTCTTTACCTTTTATATGTTGAATCTCGAAATCGTAGTCCCTAAGGAAAGCTAACCACCTAGTGTGCCTTGCATTTAGATTAGGTTGATCCAACAAATACTTCAAGCCTTTGTTGTCAGTCATTAACGAGAATTTTCTGCCTATTAAGTGATGGCATCACATTTTTAAAGCATATATTATAGCTACCAACTCTAATTCATAGGTCGCATAGTTCTTCTCATGAATCTTTAACTTTCTTGATTCGTACGCAATTACATGTCCTTCTTGAGTCAAAAATCCCCGAAGGCCATCATTGCATGCATCAGTGCATACAATGAAGTCCTTGTTCGGATCAACAAGTTTTAAAATTGGTGTTGTCATTAACAGCTCTTTCAACTTCCTAAAATTGTCTTCGCATTTCTGATCCCAAACAAACTTCTTCCCCTTTTCTATAAGGAAGTGATGGGATTTGCAATCCTGGAGAATCTTTCAATAAACTTTCGGTAATAACCAATGATCCCGATGAATGACCATACACCAGTCACCTCCTTAGGGATTGTCCATTCGTTGATAGCTCTGATCTTATGAGGGTCAACTGCGATTCCATCCTTAGATATCACATGCCCTAGGTACTGTATCTTATCTTTGAAGAATTCACACTTACCGAACTTAGCATAAAGCTTATGTTCTCTTAAAACCTGAAGAATTATCTATAAATGCTCTTCATGTTATTCTTTTGTCTTGGAATAAATCAAAATGTCATCAACAAAAACAATTACAAAATGATCCAAATACTGATGCAGAATTTTATTCATTAAACACATAAAAATTGTTGGAGCGTTAGTTAGCCCAAAGGACATAACCACGAACTCATAATGCCTGTATCGAGTTCTGAAAGCAGTCTTAAAGATGTCCTCATCTTTAATTCAGACTTGATGGTATCCAGACCTCAAGTCTATTTTAGAAAACACTGATGCTCTGCATAGCTGATCAAATAGGTCATCAATGCGAGGCAAGGGGCAACAATTCTTAATAGTCATTTTATTTAACTGTCGGTAATCAATGCATAAATGTAAGGTATCGTCCTTTTTCTTAACAAAAATTACTAGTGCTCCCCAAGGGGACACACTAGGCCTTATGTAATTTTTATCAATCAACTCTTTCAACTGGGAATTTAGTTCATTAAGTTCAATAATATTCATCCTGTAAGGAGCCTTTGAGTTTGGCACCACCCCTGGTAACAGCTCAATAGTAAAATCCAAATCCCTTTTCTGAGGTAATCCTAGGATTTCTTCCGGAAATACATCCGAAAAGTCCCTTAAAACCGGAAAGTCTTCAAGTTTTAACTGATCTTCTAAAGATTTGTTTTCATCATGAATTACATTTACAACAAACATCTGACAACCTTTCTAACAGCTTTCTTTACTTGTAGGGCAAAAATCTGTCTAACAGAAGTCTTTCTAGGGATCCCCTTTACTATTTCAGTTTTTCCTTTATCATTAATACAGGTAAAGGTCTTTTTATAACAATATAACACAACTCTATGCTCTTCTAACCAATCCATACCAATCAACATATCATAGGAACCTAAGGGTAAACCATTCAGATCAAGTTGTGTCTTTAACTGACTCAAGGACACTTCACAACTTCTAACAAATTTGTCTACCTTTCTTTTTGTTCCCGTTGCTAACTGAACTAGCCAAGATTTATCAAATTTATCTACCTTTAGTTTGAAACATTTCACTAACTTAGGTGAGATATAACTTAGGCTTGCACCTAGATCAATTAAAACAGAAATAGGTTTATCTAATAGCATACCTTCCACTTTGACCATGGATACTTGATGATCCGCTTGTCGATTTTCCAAGGTTGCATTGATCCTGGGAATCTCTCTTCCAACCTCACCAACTGTAGGTTCTCCTTATACTGTCTGGATGTTGTTTCCTGCCCTCTTCCTGTTAGGACAATTTGATTCATAGTGCGGTCGCTGACATTCCTAGCATTTCACAGGTGCTTTCTGCTCATTACTTTTTGCATTATTCGGCAGGTTCCTTGCATCTAAATTATTCTGGGAATTGTTATGGTTTATGTTATTTCCCTAATACTTTCTGTTGTTGTAGTTCTGCCTGTTACTTCCATTCTGTTTGCTGGAATTGAAACCTTTCTTATTAAAATCTGAATTATTTGGTTTGTTGTTCTTCCAGTTTGATGAGCCTTCCCTCTTTTAGTTCTGTTCGAAATAGAAGTTATCCTTTATCATGGCCTCCTCCAGGGTTTTTGGATTATCATACTCGATTCTGTCCTTTATATTAAATGGAAAACAACTCAAGAATCGTTGAACCTTAGGCTTTTCCTCCACAAGCTAAGGCACATACCTTAGAAGGCTTAAGAACTTGCTGCTTAATTCCTTCATGCTCATTGAGCCTAATCTTAACTCATAAAATTCCTTGGACTTTTCTTCGTAATACTGTTCTGAAAGATATTTATTTTTAAAGTACTTTTTGAAGGTCTTCCAAGTTAAATTTCGCTCTTTTATACCTTTAACTCGCTTTATATCTTGCCACTATATATCTGCTTTACCAGTCAAATTGTAGATGGCCATTTTTGCTTTCAAGGTATCTGAATAGTCGTAGATATGAAAATACTTCTTCATGCCAGACAACCATGCCTCAGCTGCCTCGCCCTTTTCTGTTTCACCATTGAAGGTTGGGGGTTTGATTTTCTTGAACTCCCCCAAAATCTGCTCCTAAGGCCTAGACTTCTTCTTTTTATACTTGCATCTCTTCTCGCTACTATCACTGGAGCACCTATGCCCTTTCCTATTACAGTCCATCTTGGAAGAAGAACTACTGTAAGAATTCAGAATCTTCGTCCTTTTCTGCCGATGTTGGTAGGACATGGTTCCAGATTCAGATTTTAAATCTGGTTGCTTTTCTCTTCCATTGTTTAGCAATTTATCTGTTAAGATCTGATTTAGCTCATCTTGAGCTTTCAAAATTCTCCCGTTTTGTTCCTTCATGGTTCTTATCTCAATTTTCATACTCTTGATTGCTTCAAGGATTTCTTCATTCTGGTTTAATTCCACATACATACTTGCCTCATTATCCTGTTCAGCCTGTTCAATATTACTGTGCTGAGACTTATCTTCAGCACTGGCTTCAGGTCCTTCCATACCTGCAAAATAGTTAACAAGACTGTACAAACAATAAAAGAAAATTTAGTCAGTGACCTTTGTTTCATTGATTTCAGTAGTGTTGCTTCTGTGGTTTGAGCCTATTCAGGCCTAGCATCTAAACTTGTGCTTTGATACCATATGTAACGTCCCCAAATTTGCAAAATGAAAAAAAAAATTATGATTTCAAAAATTATCCATTTAACATGAATAATTAAGATTAAAATCACAATCCTACATCTGAAAGGATAACCATTTTAATTTTAAGCTATGTATTACTTTCTAGAAGAATGTAATTTCTTAACACACTATTAGCGAGGGACATCCTATTTGACATTGTTGCTTACTTAGCTTCTACTAAGGCTATCCCCTTTGCAAGTTCAGGTCGCACAGGTTTAAATTGTTTCGAAGCTTAATAGTATCTATCTTCAGATTCGTATTTGCAGATGCTTTGATTATAACAATTAGACTCAGCTTGACATGCAACAACAACAAGAGTTTAAAATTAGCGTGAAGACTTAATTCTCATCACTAGATTGGGTTAAGAGATACTATGAAAAATATACTCATATGATTTTGAGAATATTGCACAAATAAGAATGAACAATATGGTGTAGTCACCTTGTTCCATGGTGACACCACCATAAGTATATATTATGCATTACTTGGCGCACATAGAAACTCTATCAACTTTTGACTCCAAGGTGTGCCTTATGCAAAGGTTTTAAGGTTTGTTCTCTTATTAAATATATATCAAGGATTATCTAGCCAAACCTTTGCACATAAACATGGTATTTTTATAGGATAAATGATTACGTGACACCCTTTAACTAAGGGGTTCTATTATCTTTCAATCTTAAGGGTTGACAAAAAATATACGTAGCACACCTATCAACCAAACCCATCAACCATAGCATATACCATAGGATATGTTATAATGTTAACGAAGGTCTATTGTAATACCTTCGTGCCTCCTCTAGGGGGGTGAAATTAAGTGTTGACCCAAGCTTATACAAACTTGTGCTCCAAACTAAGCAGAGTAGTTAAGGATTAAAAAGGTGGTGGTATACAGCTTACACGAGCTGTGAAGGTGCCAAGTGAATACCCTTTCGGAGCCCTTCCAAACAAGGTTTTTGGGTTGTGTCCAAAAAATTTATCGTTAATATGGAGGTGGGGACTGGTATCTCGGCTGCCTCCGGTCTGTGCAGACATGACAAGGTTTTGAAGGATATTCCAGTGGGTGTCGTCGTTGCCGAGAAGCCCCTCAGGTAAGTGATAGACGTATTGCCTTCAACTTGCATTTACTTCTTCTGTGATAGTTTCATAGTTACGTTTCAAAATGTATAACATTCGTAATTAAAATAAGGTTTGACCCCCCATTTGCTTTTCCTGGTTTGTTGACAAGTAATCCCACGCGGATAGAGAGAAGTCGTGGAAAGGGTGGACTGCAAATACCCCGGTAAGCCTCAATGGCACCTGTTCCAAATCTCGGTAGTGTGTTGGGTCCTTATAAGGGTTTCCAGCTTCACAGTGGTGGTTGTGCTAATCTGAAGCTGGCCATGATTTTTAAAGAAGTGGGCACAAGCCCTAACCTAAGGGTTGTTTGGTTAAGGATTGTATTATCCCGAATTTTGGACTAACTATTTTTGTTTTTATATTGGGCCATGGCCCCAGCACCTATGTTTTATTTTGAGTATTGGGCATAAGCCCTAGCATCTATGATTTACTCTTTTATATATTGACATATCGGGCATGGACCCTGACTGACTTCTTTATTTGAGTGTATACTTGGCGAGAAGGAACCAATGTTTTAATGATGTTCTTCAGCTTTGATATGGGTACAAACCCTAATATACTGAGATGATCTTTTGTTACTTATTGTGCACATCTATGATTTTTACATGATTTGACTTATGAGTGTGTTGAGCATGGACTTAGAAACACACATATATTCGACATACTGGGCATAAGCCCCGATGTACCTAGAATAATGTTTATGTACTGGGAGTAAGCCCTGAGGTACATTGAGTGTTGGGCCTAAGCCCTGGAGCACTCCAAGCTGGATAAACGAATACCGGATCCGAGGCAACTTAAATATTCTAGATGTGCCTCACAACCACATTCTAGCACTAGTGTTGAGCAGAGGCTTTGGAATTTCACTAGCGTAACGCCCATGTGACGGGGTTGAGTTAAAAGGCTCTAAAGAGCACTCAGGGTTACTGAATCTCAAAGTGTTGAGTTGGAAAAGACTCTGAATAGCACTTTTACTTTCATCACATTTATTTAATTCAATCAAATGATTAATCTTTTATCTATCATCAAATACTACAGGAACTACCATGTTAAACGAGGGAATCCGACATGCAAAGAAGACTAGAGGTGCCTATCCAAGCTACCGAAAGACCGTCCAAAGAAGTCGACCTTACCCTTAAAAATTGTTAAACAAAGTATCATGTGAAGATACAAGATTAAATATTATTATTAAGAATTTTAATAAATAATGGTGTGACTATTTATTTATAAAAGACATTTATTGCATATAGTTTATGCATAGTGGGATGCCCCATTATTTAAATAGTATTAATAAAGTATTAATATTTAGTGGGCAGCCACATTCGTAAATTGTATTAATAATATATTAATACCTAGGTTAGAAATATTATTATTGTAATTATTGTTATTATAATTATTATGAAGAGCTGAAATCAAAAATCACTGATAGTTAAAACAATTGAAAAAGTCCTAGTACAAAAAGGCTAGATATTTATTAAATAATATCTTTTAAATATTAATTATTTAATTTAAAGAAACTAATTATTCCAAAAGTCATAATTCAAGACTCCCCTACGTAAAGAGGGAAGATCCCAAGTTTTGGGGATCATCTATCTTCTTCATTATCATTCTCTGATGGTAACTAAAGGAAAGTCTTCTGCTCCAAGAAACTAAACCAGTAGTAACCCTAGGTCCTCTCTCTCTTTTGCATGTTGGAATCCAACTCGGGGGGATCCATACAGAACCAGGAATGGTTGTAGGATCATGGTTGGGAGGAACACGGTAACCCCAAAGTTATCCAGCTAAGGAAAATCACCCTAAAAAATTATCTAATCACAACAGGCTCTACATTAATTACTGTTTGAGTGTGCAGGTTTCTACAAGAAAGGATTGAGTGCCCAAGCAACCAGGTATGTGGTATTAATTTTTTTCCATTTTCTAGTTATAGTAGATGTAGGCATTTAAATTAGAATTTATTCTTCAGCAGTGTTCTCAATATAAACATTATCAACACTTAGAGGTTTCACCCAGAAACCAGTGGAGGGTCTAGTAGGCCTAGCCTAGCTAGCCTTTGCTAGACAACACCCCATCATAAAATTTAGGAACTCTACTATGGGTTTTTCTTTTGGAAGATTCCTAATACTATGCATTTCTCCCAATGTTTCCCCATATTATCTTCTAGGTTAGGGATATTATGTTTTCTTTTATATATGTATATGTTTTATGTTTGAATCGTTATTCTTTATTAAATTCGTGGTGCAGGGTTTTATCTCTGCCTGTTAATTCTTTTAATTATTATTCTTTCTATACTGGAGGATCACCAAATAGAAGTGATAAAGGTATCAGGTTAGGCAACAAAACTCTCGGCCACACTACACATTCCAAGTTATCAACACCTCTACAATTTCAACCAATAGTCAAACTTTACATCTAAACGCAACAGGTAGTTCAAGGAGATTTGTTTTCCAAAACATAGACTCAGATATAATTCAATTGTGTTCTGTATTATACTATGGGTTCCAATCCAAAGACGCTTACGGGCTTGCCTCTTGTTTCATAGATCGAATCCCACTACCAAACAAATGCTTCTCATAACCAAAAACGCAATAGGCAAACGAAGGCTACGACTTCATACAAATATAAATGCTGATCTTTTAAGTACATCTTAAATTCGAAAACCCTGATGGGCATGACTCCCAATCCAAAGATCGAATCTCATAGCCTAACAATAAGAGTTCATTCTTTGCAAAGTTAAATAACCATAGGTCTGGATATCAAACCCCTGGAGCAGCTCATATTGCCTAGAAACATTTTCTTTAAACTAGATAGAAGATAAAAGTACCATCGGAATCGACGAAATATAGATTGGCCATTCAAAAGCACATATTGATTAGCTATAGGATAGTCCGACAACAACAAATTCATTCATAAATTATCTTACACATAGGAAGGAAAACAAATAACACAGGACAGAGCAAAGGCAAGCCCCACATTTTAGTATGGAACCCATTTAAATAAACCATCAATTTTTCCATCAAAGATTATAGACTAACAGAAGCACCATTTAAAAACACAGTAGCCAAGGTTTCTTCATACGGCCATTTAAGCCTCATAGAAAAGAAAACGCAGATGCCCTTTTCTCCATTTCAAAACTTCAACGACGAGACCCATGCTTACATACAGAAAAGAAAAATACTCTTTCAGAATCCCATATTTACACAAGTACAAATACATGGATAGCAACCGAAACCAATCCATTAAACCCTACTACAAGCATAGAGACCCCCATAATTTTTCACCATCAAAATAATAATTACAACGACTTTTCATACACCTAGTCAAGCCAAAGGAGACCACTCCTGAGACTTCAAAACCTGAGTGAGCGAAAGGCCTCACGAAGTCTCGCCGTCATAACTTATCATAACCAAGATAGGTAGGTGCAAGTAATTGAAAGAAACCAGGACTTACTCTTCCAACACCTCATGAAGTTCGTAATGTCTCCCTTCTGGAACAACGCAAGGAGCCACATCATACCTGCCAACGAAGGAAAAACCAAAGGAGTTAGAACCTAAACATTTGAAGAAATATGGATTTAGAAACTGAGGAATTATAGTGTTAACGAGGAGAGTGGTTACCTATAGATGGATCTACTTCATGTCGTCGCTACGACCACCAATGATACCCTGGCCATGAGCATAGGTTAGGCTAGGCATAGTTCTTCACCAACAAATTAGAACTCCCTCTCATCCAAAAGACAAGCAAACCCACGAAATGACAACTTTTGGCAAACCCTCAATACAACCCTTAGCCCAGCTGGCCAATGGCCACGTGATAGCCATGTGCACATTTATTAGAATCCAACTACCATGATAGGGCCACATTTTGAATTGCAAACTATATAGTATAGTTTTGTGGGTTCAAGCGCTTGGAAAATTATCACTAGGATAAAGACTTCAAACCATGCATATTAGCACAAACGGGTGTCTTGACTCTTCACTTGAGAGTATTCTTTTGCTTTACATAATAGAATTACTCAAATGTTGGCCACTAAAGGACACCTGGAAGGAGTTAACAAATAATTATGCATTAGCGAAATCGCTAAGTAAGTCCATAGGTTTCAAACATTCACACTGTTAACACCCATATATTTTTCTACTATATGCAGTTGAATGGAATGGAATGGAGAGTCAAAACGTACCTGGTAAGTGAAACCGAGATATCCTCCATGCTCCAGTGCTAGATGCTAATGGGAAAGACTTAGGGGTCTAAAGAGAAACAAATGGGCAAAGGATGAGAAAATGTTGAAGTATAGGTAAAAATAAACAAGAAGCATACTTTATAGCCTATAGTCCACCGTTCAAATCTTGGGAAGCTAAGCATTACACTAACCTACGCTGTGGATTTGGCGCAGGGATCAGAGCCATGGCCCTAGGTGGAATACAACACAGCCAAGTTGAGAGGGAGATAAGAAAAAGGTGGATGCAATGAGCCTTCCCTGCCAGCCAGGTGTTAGCAGCAGACGTGGTCGCAAGGGGGAGGACCAAAGGGCGATATATAGGAATGGGCGCATGCGATGGCATGAGTTGGTGAAAGGATCCATGGTTCAGAATGCGAAAGGTATATGCATCAACGGCTCTCGCAGCAGATCGCATAAAGAAGTAGCGCACCGGATAAGAAAGGGGTGAATGCGATGACATTTTCCTGCCTGCCAGATGTCAGCCTCAGAGCCCATCGCACAAAAGCGGAGGATCGTGGTAGGGACCATTTGGTTGCATACGAGGCCATTTTATGGAGATATATGGATGAAAGGAACGACGTAGATGGAAAGTTAAACCAGATCCGACGATAAGGAAGAATCGAAGGTCAAATCAAGAGATAAAGAGGCGATAGATTCGATGAAGGGAAACTAGCATGTGGGAGATCAATGGTTGCAACTAACGGATAATCTACCAAGAGAGAAGGCGTTACGGAGACATAGCTATATATATGAAAACACCTTTCAAAGTTTTCATTTTTACCCTTTCCGAAACTTGTCTAAGCGGAAGGGGCTTTTTCCAGAGAATGATGTTCTAGCCCCGGTATAGGAGTTTGATGGCTGGTCACTAGGTAGTTGGGTCAAGGCATGAAATCCTTGCGTTTGCTCCCTAACAGGGAGGCCTCTAAAGACCCTGTATCAGTTTCGGTCCAGGCCAGAATGGCCTGCGAAGAAGTTATCTTTCAAGACCTCAGCATTGGGGGCCTGGAGGTCACCTCAGGAATGATAGTGGTTGCCTTGTATCGTCAAAGTCCGTCCAAAGGTTGTTGGACCTTTGTAACTCCCCGCCTCGGGCCTGACCTGGGAATTAGGGATAATTCCCACAACTTCTCGAACGTCCAAAGTAACGGTTGGTCTGTCCGAAAGCATAGGTGGGTCAAGCTTAAACCCCGATATGGGAGAATTTCTGACCAAAGGTATCCTTCCACAAGTAACATTTTCCCCTGGTATTAATAGCCTCTGGCCTAGTTTTCGGATAAAGGGAAAGGGTTGGAACAAGTAGGCGAAGAAGACATGTCGCCCGACTTACCAAGATGAAGACGGAATTTTTCAGAGGGTTATAAGCATCCTAAAGGTGTTGTATGCTTATGACTGAGAAGTTGGCAAATGTGTGGAGGCCAGAAAACATCTGTAAAGGAGGTGTAAAAATGGAAAAGTCCCTTGTGTGGATTAGAGGTTGGCTCGAAAGGTGATAGAGGTAATGTGACCCATGTCTTTCAGAGCGTGCGAGAAAGCATGAGATTAAGTATTGTCACACGAGAGACATCAGAAGAATGGACCTGCAAATGGGATCTCTGAATGTTATCCCAGAGGATTATCGGTATGATGGAAGGCACTTTTTGCATCATCATTGGTTATGCTGTCTATCTGGGACGACGTCGCTGAGCATGTTGAAGGTCACCTAAAACCTTGGGCATCACGGTCATCTGATTGAAGAGTCTGATAGAGCTATCATGGAAATTATGACCACTTGTAGCTGTCGTCATCATTGCAGTAGTTATGGATAAGGTTCTCACATCTTTTATCTGAAGTCGGTATAAGGGAAAGATGGTGCACCTGGCGGTTCGACCATTTTCTCTGTTACAATTGGCTCATGGAGAAAAGACGGAAGTGCGAAGTGGTGTTCATGCTAGAACAAGTGTGGGTTGAGATGGAGGAAAAGCCTACCACTCCCTCTCTTATGGCATTCGACCTCATAGAATCCGTCTCTGCCAGCGAAGACAAGAAACCTGATAGATGACAAGTGTCCAAAGGAAATAGACAAAGAAAGAAGAAGGAGACCTTCGGAATCAAGCAAAGCAGCCAACCAGGGTCAGAATCAATTCATGATTTTGTAATCTCCATTGAAGAAGTGACACCTATCCTACCAGATGATGCATCACAGGCTGACAGCTCATTGAAAGTGGAATATTTCTTTGACTCGCAAGGTCATTTGCAAACCCGGGGTTAAGACAGTCCTCTGTCTATAATATTTTGTTCCTTGTCTTAATCAGTCTGTTTGAGGCATGACACATATGTAATATTTTTGAATTTTTGGGTGAAATGAGGTGTCCTTCTAATATTTCCATTAGGGTTAGAGGTTAGTCGAGAAAGAAGGCTCTAGGCATATATATATTCGATGTAATAGAATGAATAAGGGTTGAAAATATTATGTTGAAAGCCTTTGGTAATTTGAGGATTAGTCTGTAAGACATTTTTTGAGCTGTTTTAATAAAGTTTGCAGAGCTGAATCCTGTGTTTTGATAGGGATTCCTGTGTAATTGGTCTAGTAGTCTGTATTTTCTCTCTTCCCATGTGAAATTGTATTTTCTCTCTTCGTAACCCCATTTTGTGTTATTTCTTTCATGCTTGGATCAGGGTGATGATTAAGTGGAATTCATAGAAATTATGCTCTGCTTAGTTCTTTCCAAGTATTTCACCAACATATTCTACTAAAGTTGATGTAGGATTCATCTTGGCATGCCTTACATTGATGGACTATTTCTTTTCTATTCTGCTCCACAAAATTAAAATCTCTTTGACTACTAGCTGCTTGCTACCTTGCCCTTGTGAATGCGTTTGCAGAATCTTTGTGAATGATGTTTCATAGTTTGTTAAAGGTGACTCCATTTCCCAAACTAAATTTCATACGTTTTCAACCAAATGACGCGTGAATCATTTTTATTTCCAAACAGAAAAATGATCTTTTGTATAATTGTTGTAATTGAATATCTTGGCCGCGAATGCTGGTGTTTCTTTTTCATTATTAACAATCTTGATTATTCCAGTCTTTTTCAGAGAATTTTAGAGAGAGCCCTCTCTATCTGTGTTGGGTTAGTAGCACAGGCCAAAGATTGGTTAGTGGTTACCCAGAACTACCCTCTTTCAGCCTTGGGGGTCAATTTCAGTGTTAACAAATCAGCGCCGTTGCCGGGGACGAAACTGTTTCGCGATCCCTGTGAGAACGACAAAGTTCAGATATGAATGCTGATGGTGAATAGCGGTTAGACATCAAGAAGGTTGTATCATTCACCCGGTGACTCCACTCAAGAGAAATTTCAGTATGAAGGTGACCCCACTTGGGAGATCTTTAATCTTGTATCAGAGTTGAGATATTGAAAGATCCTCATGATGACTCCACTGGAGAACGAACACATTTGCCTTAAACATGGAAGAATCAAGAATCAGGTATCAGAACACTAATCTCTTCAAAGAAATCTTGTTCTTCTGTATCAATCTCCTTTTACCTTTATGTATATATATCAAGAAAATTCTGTCCCACCGAAGAGCTCTGGGTCATGATAGGCCTTCCTTTGTATATCCCTCTCTCGACCTTACAAATGTATATCCCCCTTTAACCCCTAGAGCTGATCTCATCCCTTATTCTGAGTCTCATAGGATTCATGCTAAGATTTGCGAATCCCAAGAGAATGAAGCTGAAGATGCTCCCCCTGTACATATCCCTTTTCCCTCCAGATCTCAACTGAGATATAGTCCTTTAAAACTGCCACCTATTCTACATGACTACTCTCCCAAATACCATAAATACCTCCCTAGATTCGATGGAGAATCCGAAAGCCTCACTGCTGAGAAGCATCTCCACATCTTTGAACACTTTTTGGATCCTCTTTTTGAGGTAGAGCATGATGACATTTGTATGAGGGCTTTCACCCAGTATTTCCAAGGAGATGTGAAGAAATGGTTCAGCCATTTGCAGCTGGGATCTATAGACAATTGGCAGAGGTTTTTTTATGTCTTCCTAGAATTTTGGGGAAAAAGATAGTCATGGGACCTGATTCTTTCAGAGTTTTACTCCATGGGAAGGCTAGAGGGAGAGGCCATATCTGGCTTTAATAGAAGGTTTTCAAAGTTCTATTATGATATGCTGAGGGAAATTCAGCCCCTAGAGAATGCGGCTAAGTTGCACTATGCATCTACTTTCCCCCCTGAGCTATCCTTTCTCCTATTGGAAAGAAGGTCTCCCAATTTGCAGCGTATGCTCATTGATGCTTTAGAGGTCGAAGACAATATTAGGATGTCTGGGAAATTATCAAACGAAGGTAGGGTGGCAAGGATTGAAGAAGAAACCAGATTTGAAGAAGGGCATGAGCAAGGGGAAGTTGCGCTATGTCCCTATTTTTCCCCGGACGCACAGGAAGACGACCAGGCCAGGGAAGCACCAGAAGAAGATAATCATGATAGGTTTCATGTAAATTGCGATACACTTGCTAAAATTCCTGTCGATGATGTTTTCGAAAGAGAATTCGGTCCACCTAAATACGACAAATATGAAGGGGATTGCTCAGAAAAATTCATAAGTTTTTTCAAGATTGATGATAAAGAGAAAGAACAAGCATGTCATCCACCCCAAGATGCAGAAGCTCATCAAAGAGATTCTATTTCACTTGAGGTTGATGAAAGGATTGAAGTTGTTCCTGCCGCCTCCGACGGTGAAAACCAAACCCTAAGTGCTGAGGTTTCAGAGGAAATTGGTGCCGGCTTTCGTATCCCTCCTCCGAAGTGGGATGAGAATTTTTTTCAATAGTACCAGTTGTCATATGATCCGGAAGAGTAGAAGAAAGGTTGAGAAGAACCTATCCCGGGAGCCCTCACAGCTGGTCTTAGAAAAATAAGAGCTCTTCATGTTCTGATAGACCCTTTTGCTAATTTCTTGGAAAGGTAAAAAACGGTAGGGTTTATATTGTTCTGGGAGACTGAGATTAAAGGATATCTTCAGATGGAGCTGTCATTTATTGGTTTTTTCCCCGCGACAGGAGGACTAGAATGGAGAATTTAGTCAGCAAGTTATTTGCTTGATTGGCTTCATTGGAGGTGTGAAGTTACTTGAGTTACCCTTTGTGCCAAACAAGTAGGGTAGGAACACTTGTATATAAATAACATTGTAGATCAAGCAGTTGCATTTATTTTAGTTAGTATGTCTAGGTGTTCAGCTCCAGCTGTTCAGTTGCAGTGTTGGAATGAAAGGCCGGCTGCAGGATGTTGCTTATAATAGTCAAGGTTTGGAAAATTAACCCAATGGATCAGGCACCTAGTCTATGGAGTTCTTTACTACCTCACAGGGAGGATAACATCCCCTTTGGAGCCAGTTGTTAACACCCATATATTTTTCTACTATATGCAGTTGAATGGAATGGAATGGAGAGTCAAAATGTACCTAGTAAGTGAAACTGAGATATCCTCCATGCTCCAGTGCTAGATGCTAATGGGAAAGACTAAGGGGTCTAAGGAGAAACAAAAGGGAAAAGGATGATAAAATGTTGAAGTATAGGTAAAAATAAACGAGAAGCATACTTTATAGCCTATAGTCCGCCGTTCAAATATTGGGAAGCTAAGCATTACACTAATCTACGTCGTAGATTTGGTGCGGGGATCAGATCCACGACCCTAGGTGGAATACCACACAGCCAAGTTGCGAGGGAGATAAGAAAAATGTGGATGCGATGAGCCTTCCCCGCCAGCCAGGTGTCAGCAGCAAATGTGATCGCAAGGGGAAGGACCAAAGGGTGATATATAGATATGGGTGCATGCGATGGCATGAGTTGGTGAAAGGATGCACGGTTCAGAATGCGAAAGGGATATGCATCAACGGCTCTCGCAGCAGATCGCATAAATAAGTAGTGCACCGGATAAGAAAGGGGTGAATGCGATGACATTTTCCCACCTGCCAGATGTCATCCTCAGAGCCCGTCGCACAAAAGCGGAGGATCGTGGTAGGGACCATTTGGTTGCATGTGAGGCCATTTTATGGAGAGATATGGATGAAAGGAATGGCATAGATGGAAAGTTAAACCAGATCCGACGGCAAGGAAGAATCGAAGTTCAAATCAAGAGATAAAGAGGCGATAGATTCAACGAAGGGAAACAAGCATGTGGGAGATCAACGGTTGGAACTAACGGACAATCTACCAAGAGAGCCGGCATTGCGGAGATGTGGCTATATATATGAAAACACCTTTCAAAGTTTTCATTTTTACCCTTTCCGAAACTTGTCTGAGTGGAAGGGGTTTTTCCAGAGAATGATGTTCTAGCCCCGGTACAGGAGTTTGATGGCTGGTCACTAGGCAGTTGGGTCGAGGCACGAAATCCTTGTAGGCCCTAACAGGGAGGTCCCTGGAAACCCTATATCAGTTTCGTCCCAGGCCAGAATGGCCTGCGAAGAAGTTATCTTTCAAGACCTCGGCATTGGGGGCCTGGAGGTCACCTCAGGAATGACAGTGGTTGCCTTGTTTTGTCAAAGTCCATCCAAAGGTCGTTGGACCTTTGTAACTCCCTGCCTCAGGCTCGACCTGGGCATTAGGGATAATTCCCACGACTTCTCAAACGTCCAAAGTAACAGTTGGTTTGTTCGAAAGCATAGGTGGGTCAAGCTTAAACCCCGATATGGGAGAATTTCTGACCAAAGGTATCCTTCCACAGGTAACATTTTCCCCTGGTATTAATAGCCTCTGCCCAGTTTTTGGATAAAGGGAAAAGGTTGGAACAAGCAGGCGAAGAAGACATGTCTCCCGACCTTACCAAGTTGAAGACAAAAGTTTTCAGAGGGTTATAAGCATCCTAAAGGTGCTGGATGCTTATGACTAAGAAGTTGGCAAACATGTGGAGGCCAGAAAAAGTCTATAAAGGAGGTGTAAAAAGGGAAAATTCCCTTGCATGGATTAGAGGTTGGCTCGAAAGGTGATAGAGGTAATGTGACCCACATCTTTCGGAGCATGTGGGGAAGCATGAGATTAAGTATTGTCACACGAGAGACGTCAGAAGAATGGACCTGCAAAGGGGATTTCTGAATGTTATCCCAGAGGATTATCGGTATGATGGAAGGCACTTTTTGCATCATCATTGGCTATGCCGTCTATCTAGGATGACGTCGCTGAGCATGCTGAAGGTCACCTCAAACCTTGGGCATCATGGTCATCTGATTGAAGAGTCTAATAGAGCTATCATGGCAATTATGACCACTTTTAGTTGACGTCATCATCGCAGCAGTTATGGATAAGGTTCTCACATCTTTTATCTGAAATCGGTATAAGGGAAAGATGGTGCACCTAGCAATTTGACCATTTTCTCTGTTACGATTGGTTCATGGAGAAAAGATGTAAGTGCGAAGTGGTGTTCATGCCAGAACAAGTGTGGGTTGAGATGGAGGAAAATCCTACCACTCCCTCTCTAATGGAATTCAACCTCATAGAATCTGGATCTGCCAATGAAGACGAGAAACCTAATAGAAGACAAGTGTCGAAAGGAAACAGACAAAGAAAGAAGAAGGAGACCTTCAGAATCAAGCAAAGCGGCCAACCAGGGGGAGAAACGGTTCACGATTTTGTAATCTCCATTGAAGAAGCGACACCTATCCTGCCAGATGATGCATCACAGGCTGACAGCTCATTGAAAGTGGAATATTTCTTTGACTTGCAAGGTCATTTGTGAACCCAGGGTTAAGACAGTCCTCTGTCTATAATATTTTGTTCCTTGTCTTAATCAGTCTGTTTGAGGCATGACACATATGTAATATTTTTGAATTTTTGGGTGAAATGAGGTGTCCTTCTAATATTTCCATTAGGGCGAGAGGTTAGTCGAGCAAGAAGGCTCTAGGCATATATATATGCGATGTAATAGAATGAATAAGGGTTGAAAATATTATGTTGAAAGCCTTTGGTAATTTGAGGGTTAGTCTATAAGACATTTTTTGAGTTGTTTTAATAAAGTTTGTAGAGCTGAAGTCTGTGTTTTGATAGGGATTCCTGTGTAATTGGTCTGGTAGTCTGTATTTTCTCTCTTCCCATGTGAAATTGTATTTTCTCTCTTCGTAACCCCATTTTGTGCTATTTCTTTCATGCTTGGATCAGGGTGATGATTAAGTGGAATTCATAGAAATTATGCTCTGCTTAGTTCTTTCCAAGTATTTCACCAACATATTCTACTAAATTTGATGTAGGATTCATCTTGGCATGCCTTACATTGATGGACTATTTCTTTTCTCTTCTGTTCCACAAAATTAAAATCTCTTTGACTAGTAGTTGCTTGCTACCTTGCCCTTGTGAATGCATTTGTTGAATCTTTGTGAATGATGTTTCATAGTTTGTTAAAGGTGACTCCATTGCCCAAACTAAATTTCATACGTTTTCAACCAAACGATGCGTGAATCATTTTTATTTCCAAACAGAAAACTGATCTTCTGTATAATTGTTGTAATTGAATATCGTGGCCATGAATGCTGGTGTTTCTTTTTCATTATTGACAATTTTGATTATTCCAATATTTTTCACGAGATTTTAGAGAGATCCCTCTCTGTCTGTCTTGGGTCAGTAGCACAGGCCAAATATTGGTTAGTGGTTACCCAGAATTACCCTCTTTCAGCCTTGGGGGTCATCTTCAGTGTTAACACACACCTTACCTCTCGGTGACCCTGCCAGGAGTGCTTAGGTTAACCCCAAAGTTTCAGGGTATTTCAACTTCTCACGACAGGTCGATCATACCTAAGGATTGACGGAGAAATTAACTCGGGGGAGAAGGATGAGGAGTGGCTGCTAGGAATGAATAAGTACTTCAAAGTGCATAATTACTCTAGTGAAATGCAAGCCCAACTAGCCATATACAACCTGAATGGTAAAGCTGCCAGATGGTGGCGGGACTTGAAACACGCCAAGGGACCAGAACTAAGAAACATAACATGGGAAACTTTCACTAGAACATTACAAGACAAGTATATGTCTGAAAGATTCTTTGACAAGAAAATTAAAGAATTTCATGAGTTGAAAATGGGATCCCTAACTATGGAGGCATTCATAAACCGATTCTCTGACTTGCAGCACTATGTGCCATACATTAAAGACGAGAACGTCAAAATACAACAATTCTTGGGAGGGATGCCACCAAACTTTAGAGAAAATATAGAGTTTGACATGCACAAAACCCTTGATGTGACCTTACATAAAGCAAGACAGTGTTATGAACACGGATAGCCAAGGAATGACAACATCAATAGAAATAGAGATAGGTTCATAACCTTCTCAGACAATCACAGACTGGGTTTTAGACCTCCACCTTACCGGAAACATAACAACAGTTTTCCGCCCAATAGAGGCTTCAACCAACCACAAGCATGACCAAGTGCACCCCCACCACCTATCAACAGGCCAGCTTTCAACAAAGGGACAAAAGTTGTCCCACCAACTGTTTCTTGTTGGAAATGCCAAGGGCCACACTACTACAGAGACTGCCCCAACAAAACAGATGGAGTTTTACACAACGTCCAAGCAGAATCTACCATAGGAGACATGGAAAAGACACAGAGGATTTATGCTGCTCTTGATGGCCGACAGGAAGATCACCAAGCCACCATGGTGAAAATTGAGGGTAAGATCTCTAACACTGCTGTTTCAATTTTAATAGATCCCGACCCTTGACGAAGTTATATCTCCCATAATTTAGTGGACACTTGTAAGTTGAACCGAGAACCTCACGAGAAACCGTGGTTGGTACAACTAGCCACTGTTACCAAATGAAAGGTCTCTGAGTTAGTTAAGACTTGTGAGATAGACTTAAATGGGTTCCAAACTAGGTTAGAATTAAACATTCTACCCCTAGGGTCATACGATGTACTTATCGGTATGGATTGGTTAGAAGAACACCATGTCCTACTGGACTACTTAAAGAAATACTTACTCTGCAGGATGACCAAGGGAATCAGAAGACGATTCAGGGTATCCCTAAAAATGTGTCGGTATGACAAATCTCCACCATACAAGTAAAGAAATGTATCCGAAAAGGTTGCAAACTCTTTTCCGTCAATATCCAAAACATGGAAACTGATAGGGAACAAAAGCTCGAAGACTTCCTAGTCCTCATGGAATTCAAAGATGTATTTCCTGAAGAAATACCGGGATTACCACCCAAACGAGTCTTAGACTTTTCCATCGAACTAACACCCAGGTTAGTACCAGCTTCTAAAGCCCCGTACCGCATGAGCACACCAGAATTGGTGGAGCTCAAGCTTCAGTTACAAGAATTAATAGACAAAGGGTACATTCGACCAAGTGTGTCCCCTTGGGGCGCACCGATACTCTTCGTCAAGAATAAAGACAGAACGATGTGGATGTGCATTGATTACCACCAACTCAACAAAATTACCATTAAGAACGACTACCCACTCCCTAGTATCGACAACTTGTTTGACCAAGTCGGAGGAGCGAAGATCTTCTCAAAGATCGACTTGCAATCCAGATACCATCAGGTGAGGATCCGTGATGAGGATATCAACAAAACTGCATTCCGAACCCGTTACAGCCACTACAAGTTCGTACTGATGCCCTTTGGGTTAACGAATGCACTAGCCAACTTTATGTGCATGATGAATAGCATATTTAGTAAATACCTCGATAAGTTCGTTCTAGCCTTTGTTGACGACATTTTGATTTACTCCAAGAACGAAGTAGAACATGAGGAGCACCAACGAATTGTTTTATAGATACTAAGGGAACACTAACTTTACACCAAGTTTAGTAAGTGTGATTTATACAAACCCCAGATTCAATACTTAGCGCATATCATTTCCGAGAAGGGAATAGTCGTCGACCCTGAAAAGGTCAAAGCTATCAAAGAATGGCCCACCCCTACATGCATATTCGATATAAGATCATTTTTAGGTTTAGCCGGCTACTACCGAAAGTTCATTGAGAACTTTTCACGGATTGCATGTCCCATGACCACCTTGCAGAAAAAGGAAAACAAATTTATCTGGACGGATAAGTGCAAAGAAAGCTTTCAAAAGCTGAAGCAAGTACTAATTAGTGCACTGATTCTGCATATTGTAGATCCCAATGGGGAGGTCATTTGCATGGATGCAAGCAAGGAAGGACTTGGGGGAGTCCTTATGCAAGACAATTTTTCCATATGCTACGAATCGATGAAATTAAAAGAGCATGAACAGAACTACCCTATGCATGACCTCGAACTAGCCGCCATCATCCATGCTCTGAAGTGTTAGTTTTTCAGAAATTTCAATCTGATCTAGGATCTTAACTAAGAGAATAACATGTACAGCATATCTAAAACATATAAATCATGGACACAATAATGCAATCACACAAGAGACACAGAGTTTCACCGGGGAAAACCAAGAAGGTGAAAAACCCCGCAACTTCCTTAGAGATAGATAGAGAAATGATACAACCAAAGTACAAGAGATAGTCTTCTCCTAGCAGATGATCCTCCTCCTCACAAGTGTGCCACTTTCTGAGAGAGATAGAAGTGAGTGATGAGTGATCAAATAGAGATCTCCTGATCTCTATTTATACTTATCCTATCCTGCCCAATAAACTAATGGGACCAACTTGTCTAGTGTTGGAGCCTAGGCCATAGCTATAGTAAAGCTACGAATTTTGAGGAAAAAGCACAAGTGTTGAAGGGAAGAAGTGCTAATTTTGAGTAAGCACCAATTTTGGGCAGAAGCGAACAGGTGCGCAGTATGGTGCCAGATGGAAGAGCTCAGCGCAGATTACGGACCGGAAATCGCGGAGCTCGCGCGCACACGTCAAAGGAGAATGAATGTGGTTGAGTAGAAAGCTCAACTACCACAATAAATGAAGCGACAGAATAGAGGGCTCAGCTACCCTCATTAAGGCTAAGTACAGAAGTTATGGTTGCTCTGACCAAGGAAGAGCAACGGACCAAAGCATTGAAGGCGAAGGACAAAGAGCAGTGAATGAAGAAGCGGTGCCCATACCCGCAATCTGCGCCGGAAATCGCAGAGCCTGCAGGAAACGACGACATGACTGCAAGCGGCGCCTACAGTACACCTAGCCATGTCCGTGGTTAGGGTTTTGGGGAATACTGCTGGGAAAGGCCCACAGTTTTGTAAAGGTGCGACCGTCAAGGCCACCTATATATATGTGTAATTGTAAAGGTTAGACGTTAGTTAGCTAGCCATTAGATGCTTTAGACGTAAGAAGGTTAGATGTTAAGAGAAGTGATAGCTGTAGAGCTAGTCACTAAGTTGAAGAAAGTCTCAGTCGAAGTCTGAGTCATTGTAATCTATGTAGAAAAAGAGAGTAGATCTAAGAGAAGGGCTCCCAGCTGTGTGTGTGGAGTTTCCCAGAAAGATCTAAGGCTGTAGCTGTGTGCGCAGCATACTGTGTAATTTCCATTTGAGATAATATAAGATCAGTTCCCGTTAGTGTGATTTCCCCGTGAAGGCGAACCGCATAGTTCTCGTGTTATGATAATGTGTTGTGTGAATGCATGTTTATGTTTACTATCTGTGTCTACATGAATGTTTCGTTATCTTATGAATGAGTATATAAAGCAAGTCCTTGAAGCTCCCTTAGAAGCTATACTCGCGCACTATCGAAGGAGTCGGTAGAAGCACTATCTCCGTAGCGCTTAGGAATGCGTTACTGCGCTGGGCGCACAAGCAAAGACGATACAGAGAGTATCGAACGCAGTGGGTAGTCGCCTCGTGCGCCGGAGCAGAGATACCATGCAGCTAGGATGATAAGCGCGAGTTTCAGCGCTGATGCCCTGAGAGGTCTGCGGAAGAGTAAGACGTTCCATTTCGAGGAATCCTCCTGACAGAGGGGAGAAGATTAGTCTCCGCGTCGCCCTGGTTAAGGAAGCCTGATTCCTTAGCCCCCCCATAGCCACTTCGGGTGAGACTTCGAGCTACTGTGCAGCTCGTTGCCGAGAGGGCCAGTGCGCCAATGGGTGTTTGTTGCTGCGCATCCTGAAAACCCGGGTCTGTCCGAAAAGCATCCAACAAATGGTTCTGTTGCCTTGCGACTTGTTTCCTTGAGACTTGTTATTCCGGCGACGTGCGAGATTGATGCGCAACCTAGAGAAAAAGGAAGCCAACAAATGGTTCTGTTGCCTTGAGACTTGCTCAGCCAACAAATGCTTCCATTGCCAACTTTGACCCTATTACCTTGAAGGCAATCTGCTACTAGAATCCTACAGCTAAAGAAATTCAAGACTGGTTTGATTCAAAGGCTAGAGAGATCGCTGAACGAGAGAATAGAAGCTCTAGGCTTCAGACAGAAGACTGGTTGCAGAAGTATATTTATACTGACCTTCACAAAAATTTCTTCGTAACATTTGCACTTGAGTTGTATGCGTGGGTAGCTAAGCTAGCAGATACTAGACCCACTGTGCATGTTGATCAACCTGTCACTTGGACGCCTGAGCTAGTTAGCATTTTGAAGCGGGTAGATAATCCTGTGGCCCACGTAGTAGACTTTTGGTTGAATAGTCTGCTGGAAGGCTTCATCACCGAGTTTGCAGTAGATACGAGAAAGAGCTTCAGCGAAGCTGAGAGGATCTTCTTCAAAGCATACAGGGGTAAGTTCTTAAATTCTCTGAACCTGTCGATTAAAATGCTCTTATATGAAAAAGGAAAACTATGCATAGCTTCCGATGAATAGCATAGACAAGTAATGTCCGCAGATTCTGATAGTGATCTTGAACTTATTGGTTGCACTCGTAGTGGAAAACGGTATAAAGTAGGCCTTGACCAACATCCTTTTGAGTCTATCCTAGAAGATAGTCAAGCTCCTAGAGCGATCCATATAGAGAGACAAGGGAGTGCTCATATCCCTTATCACCCTTTTACACCGCAAAAGCCAGACGGGGCTCTGTTTAACCCCACAGTAACACCTTCTAGTATCCCGCACGGTACTTCTAGTACCTCAGCACCACCTTTGTTTAACCATCCCGGAGGCACTACTACAGCACCTCCACCTCAACCTAGCACAAGAAGGATGGGTGATGACATGAAGCTACCAACTTTTAGGGGAACAGGGCTAGAAGACCCTGAGCAGCACTGGTTCCTATGTGAAGCCATTTGGACAATTAAGCAAATTAATGATGATGCTGTTAAGCTGGTTCAGTTAGCAACCACACTAAGAGAAAGAGCCTTAACTTGGTTCATGAAATACTCAGCAGCACAGAATAGGACACTTGCTAATGTCAGAAATGCTATGTTTAGAGAATTCAAGAAACCTAAATCAGAATCACAGTGTATAACAGAACTTAAAGACATAAAACAGTTACCTACAGAGTCAGTATGGGACTTTGACCAGAAGTTCAAAGCCTTGATAGATCAAGTAAGCTTTGAGTTTGCACCGCAGCAGCATAAGGAATGGTTCATTGCTACGCTGCTTCCACATATTCGACTTCCTCTTATGCAACAGAATCTCATTACTCAGGAACAAGCTCTAGAGATGGCTATGAAACTACAAGCTTCACCAATTGCTAGAACAAGCAATGATGTTGCGCAGTTGCAAAACCAGCTAGCAAACCTAACCTTGCAAGTGCATGATATTAAGAAAGGAAAGGATGTTAAAGAAGAAATTTGGTGTACAAAATGTAGAGCACAAGGTCATTCAAAGGACCATTGTCCCATTTTCATAGAATATATTGCAACTGGAGCACCTAACCCTTTACCACATTCACAGGGGCCTTGGTGTGAAATCTGTAGAACTAGAGGTCACAGACCACAAGAATGTCACTTGTTACAGAAATATGTACAAACTCCAAAGAATCTATATTGCAATTTCTGTAAATCAGTAGGCCATGATGAGAACAATTGCAGAGCATATGACCTTATGATGGAGAGAAAACACGATGTTTATAGAGTACAGTCAGAGGCATAAGGACCCACAGCAGGTCCACAGTATGACCAAACTCGCGAAGGCCGAGCAGGAAATTATAGGGGCCGCGGACGCGCAGCAGGTTTTGGTCGAGGAAGAGGACAGATCACTTGTTATAATTGTGGAGCTCAAGGTCATTATGCAAGGGATTGCCAAAATCCTACAACCATCTGCAGATATTGTAAATCTTATGATCATGTCATTGAAGAATGCCCTCAGTTGATGGCTAAGATGCAAGTAAAGACGCCACAGGTTAATCAGAATTGGAGCAGAAAAAAGAGAACCAGATCCTACAGTTAATATAGTGACACGCAGTGGAGCAACTACTGGTACGCCAGAGTTGGGAACTGGAAAGCAAGCGACGCAATGGGTGCGTCGCGCTCATATTAAACCAGCCCCGCTTGACCGGCAGAAGCAAAAAGAAGCATTCAAGCAAGCTCAAGAGTATTTCTCATACTCGCGAGCTTCAAGTTCTGTCGCAATTCCGCATAATGATATCAGATCGCAAGTACTACGACAAGAGAACCTGGTACAAGAGCAAGCCACTACATCTGGAAGGCCTGATGAGGAGGATGCACTAGGCAGTGTCCATGCTTTCCTGAGAAACTGTTTAAGTTGTTGCGCAATGAAAAAGCAACTATGGAACTTCAACACCTGTTGGATCAGTGTCAACAATCTACGTCGATGAATACACTGCAGCGTGCTGTTCACCAGATTGGGAATCATACTAGAACTGGAAAAGAGATGAGGCTCACAGCCCAGATTGGAGCATTTGAAATGGACGAAGTCATTTTAGATTTAGGCTCAGAAGTCAATGTTCTCACCATGCAGACATGGGAACAGATGGGTATCCCTCAGCTTACAAGATCTCCTATCCAGCTAAGACTTGCGAATAAGCAACGAGTTTCTCCATTGGGCAGACTACCCAATGTACCTATTGATATTGAGGGAGTAAGAAGTTCTACAGACTTTGAAGTAATCAAAATTCTGGATGATAGTAGACCTTACCCAGCACTTTTAGGCATAGACTGGGCATTTGATAATTTGGCTGTCATTAACTTGAAGAAAAGACAGATGACCTTTGAGGATGAGCAGATCAGGGTCATCGCACCGCTTGATCCACTTCAAGGACCACGCTATATTGAACCCATTCAGGCAGAAGAAGAAGTGTGCCACATGGAAAGTTTGTACCAGATGAATGCTAGTCATAGTGACTATGTCAATCCCACAGTGGACGGACATATCAGCTGGCGATGTGATAGCTCGTGCACATCAGATTCAGAAGCAGGACTGGAAAACTGGCATAATAGCCTACATGAGGTTTCTGCAAGGCGTTGCGCCATGATGACTAAATCCATTCGATGGATTGGCACAGAATTGACTGACACTCCAATTTTTGATGGTTTAACTGAAGTAAGTAAATTCATACATACATATGAACAACAAATCCCAGAAGAACAGTGCATACAAGCATTGGATGTAGCACTGCGCGCTACACCCGCAAGATGGTGGGGTGCGCATAAGGAGAATATTCACACATGGCAAGACTATCGCAGATTGATACTGCGCAGATTTCAGGGAACTATAGCAGAAGTGTTACGCAAATATGATGGACAGAGTGACCCCAGGTCACACGTTGAAGCATGTATTCAGCAATGGTCACATATTCCAGAGGATGAGTGGGTTCACCTATTCATCCACACGTTGGATACAGTTCCAAGGAACTGGTACACTAAAACAGAATTGCGCAGAGGCACTGTCACTTGGCCTCTTATGATAGAAAGTTTTCAACTTACCTTCAACTTTGAGTCAGAACATCCAAGCATCGACCACGCTTTAAAGTGTATTAAAAAGAAGGTATTTGAACCATGTCCTGAACCAGAATATTCTCAACCAGATTGGGCTGTCCAGATGGAACATGCCCTGGAATGCTATAATTTCACCACTGGTGAAGAGGAAGATGATCCTCGCAACATCAATATTCCAGAATCAGAAGGGACGCGCAAAGTCGAAGGCCCTCAGCTTGATATCCCTGCCATTACAGAAAACATCAAGCTCAAAAATATTAACATTGGTACAGAAGCCGAACCCAAGTTTGCTTCTATAGGAGATTATTGGGATGATGAAACTGTTGGCCATGTTTCAGATTTATTACGTGACTACCAGGATATCTTTCCTACCAAGTTCACAGAAATGAAAGGCATCCTAGGATATTTAGGAGTGATGCACATACCTCTGAAAGCAGACGACAAGCCAGTAAAACAATGCCCGTACAGGTTGAACCCGCGATATAAAGAAAAGGTTAGAGAAGAAATTGATAAGATGCTCGCAGCAGGTATTATTGAGCCAGTAGAGGAAAGTGATTGGATTAGTCCTATGGTGGTACAAGACAAAAAGGCAAAAGGTGAAATAAGAATCTGCGTGGACTTACGCAAGCTGAATGACACATCAGCGCATGATCCATTTCCTACTCCCTTTACAGATGAAGTGCTTGATAATGTTGGAGGACAAGAGGCTTACTCCTTCACTGATGGATTTTCGGGATACCATCAGATCAGAATCCATCCAGAAGACTGCCATAAGACCACTTTTGCGACTGAATGGGGCTCATTCCAGTATATGGTAATGCCCTTTGGTCTTAAAAATGCTCCTGCTATCTTCTCTAGAGTCGTTGTTGCTGTTTTGAAAGAATTCATTCATAAGTTTCTAGAAGTCTATTTTGATGACTGGACTGTGTTTGGTTTACTAAAGAACCATATAGGGAACCTGCGCATGATGTTAGAAAAATGTAGACAGTATCAGATTTCCCTTAACTTGAAAAAATGTATCTTCTGTGCTCCTTTTGGTATTCTCTTGGGTCATATTGTATGCAGACAAGGACTCCTGATGGATCCTGCGAAGGTTGCCATCATTGCTAACTTACCTGCGCCCAACTCAGTCAAACAATTGCGCACTACATTGGGACATACAGGGGTACTACAGGAAATTTATCAAGGGTTATGCAAAAATAACTGCGCCTATGGAGAGATTGCTGAAAAAGGATTCGAAATTCCAATGGACAGAAGAATGCCAACAAAGCTTGGATACACTGAAAGAAAAGATGATCACTGTGCCTATTCTAGTTTTCCTAGACTGGATAAAACCCTTTCATGTTCATGTAGATGCTTCTTTTATAGAATTGGGGGTTGTGCTGACACAACCGGGAGAAAGAGGTATTGATCACCCCATTGCTTACTCTAGCAGAAAACTGTCAACAGCTGAGAAGAACTACACCACTACAGAAAGAGAAGGACTAGCTATGGTGTATGCCTTATAGAAGTTCAGACACTACCTATTGGGCGCTCATTTTAAAATGTATACTGACCATTCTGCTTTGAAATACTTGGTCAATAAGCCAGTGTTAGGGGGAAGAATTTGCAAATGGCTACTGCTCTTCCAGGAGTATGATTTTGAGGTTATTGTGAAGCCAGGTAGATTGAATGCAGGACCTGACCATTTATCTAGGATAGAGTCAGGGGAGGAACCTACAAATATGGAGGACAATCTGCCTGATGCACAGCTGTTTTCTGTTCAAGCAGCCGATGAATATTATTCCAATATTCTTGAGTTTCTCACTACCGGGCAAGCGCCAGTTGAGTTTTCAATTCAGCAGAAGAAGCAACTTGTTGTCAAAGCCGCAGACTTCACTTTGATAGCAGGCCAGCTCTATAAGTTGGGCCCTAATGAAGTCTTGCGCAGATGCATTTTACCACATGAGAAGGACTCCATCATCGCAGAAGCGCACTCAGGGACCGCAGGAGGCCATTTCGCAGGAAAGCCGACTGCGCAGAAGATCTTAGCCGCAGGTCTTTGGTGGCCAACATTGCACAAGGATACTAAGGAATTCTGTAAATGTTGCGATGTGTGCCAGCAGACAGGAAAACCTTCAAGAAGAGATGAAATGCCGCTAAAACCCCAGATAACACTGCGTGCTTTTGATAAATGGGCCATTGATTTTGTAGGACCTATTAACCCAACAAGAAAGAGAACTGGCGCAAGATACATCATCACAGCTATTGAATACCTCACCAGATGGGCTGAGGCGAAGCCAGTTAAGAACTGTGATGCTGCCACTGCCGCGCAATTCATTTTTTAGAACATTATCACTAGATTTGGGTGTCCACTGATTCTAATGAGTGATTAGGGCACACATTTCCTGAATGAAACTATAGAGGCCCTTACCGAGGAATTCCACATTAGTCATCATAAGAGTACACCCTACCACCCTCAAGCTAATGGTACGATAGAGGCATTCAATAAGATTCTCGAGAATGCCCCGACGAAGATCTATAATCAACAAAGAGATGATTGGGACCTTAGAGTCATAGCTGTATTATGGGCTTACAGAACCACATGCAAGAAACTAACAGGTCACACATCTTTCAGTTTGGTGTATGGACAAGAAGCAATTATGCCCATGGAATACATTGTTCCCAGCTTCAGAATTGTGCAAATTACAGAAATGGCAGATACTGATACTATGAGTGAAAGACTCTCACAATTGCTTTCCTTAGAAGAAGACAGACTTTTAGCCGGATTCCATCAACAAGTGCAGAAGGCAAGACAGAAAGCTTGGCATGACATGCATATTAAGAATAAATTTTTTCAAGAAGGAGACTTGGTACTCCTCTATGATAGTAAATTCATCAAGTTCCCAGGCAAGTTTTGTGTACATTGGTTAGGACCTTTTCAGGTGACAAAGATAACAGAAGGAGGAGCAGTCCATCTTGCGAAGCTTAAGGGAGAATTGCTGCCCACAATGATCAATGGTAGTCGGCTCAAGCTTTATCGCGACGGCCACTCCGCCTTGTCGACTTAATACATTGCTAAAGTAGTGCAGATGTCTAGTGTAGTTGAAAGAGGCATCGCATTATCACAGTCTACACAGAAATCGCGAGACACTCAGTCTCCGACTTCCCGCGCAGTTCCTTGAAACATCCGTGCATGTCAATAAAGTTTGTTTTGAGAGAGCCTATTTGCGCTCTTGCGAAGTTTTTCGGATTATCAAACTGTCGCTCTTGCGAAGTTCCCTATGTCAAGTTGTCGCTTGAGGAGTTCTCGTTGTGGACCCCTCTATATGCACAGTTACCTATGCTGAAGTGACCCACCGAAAATTTGAATTACTGTAGTCCTATAACCGCGTCTGAATATTAATGAAGGATAAGCTCGCCAATTAATTGTATCTGCTCTGATAGATTCGGCTTAATCTCCCTAAGATTCGCATTTATGTCATGCACCGAAAGCTTTAGCTTCTCCCGGAAGGCTGTCAAAGCCCGTCCATCACAATTAATGCACCGTAGAGGCGCGGGGGTAGGGGGGTTGTCAACTCATGCATAGGCACCTACGGCTATTAGTCCCACTTGTCCGCATTTACTATCGCCTTTAGCTATAAATACCCCGCACTTGTATATCTTCGGCTTACTTTTCTTGAGTTGCATAGTGTCTTGTTTGAGAATCTAAGTTATTGTTTTCAGAGCCGCGTCGTGCAAACTGCTCCCTTTGCTTTCAGTGTTCGTATCCTACATTGTTCTGCCACTTGTCTGTTCAACTAATTGTTGTCTATACTAGTTCACGATGGAGAACCTGTCAACTGAAGAAATTGTTCATTAATTTAAGCACAGAGGCTTAGATTTCGGCATGACTACCCCGGTGACGACCTCGGCTTACACGCACCCTGGTTGGACTGATCCCAGACAATCTCTGGGCACAAGGGCGTCTCAGCCGCAGCAGCCAGACGAACCCATTCCAGATCCCTTGGCCACTATGGTTAATTACATTCCGCCGCATCCAGATGATGCACCAGAGGTGCATATTCCGAAGAATGCAAAGTATCTGATTCCTCTGCCACCAATGTCGAAAGTCGTGCGACAAGAAGGGTCCCTGCTTGGACACCTTCCACTGGTCATGTTTTCTGATTTCAACTTGGGCGACTACAGAACATATCCTCAGTTTGTGCCAGATCGCTATCTGATGGTAGTTCATAATCCCACCAGAAAGGTTGATGAATTCGTCCTGAAGGAATTTGCAGCAAATTTAGAGAAACCTGGACTATTGAACCTGTTGAAGCTACCGCACTTCGGGTGTAGCAATGAAGTCAATGCAATTGTTAAGGCACTACTATCCTGCGTTCATGGTGGTTACCTTTGGCTGGGGAGGCCAATCGATTTGAATGTCGACTTGATTCATCGTATTACCAGCCTATCTAAGGTTGGTAAGGACCCCAATATTCATTCTGTTGGAAAAGATAAGGACAGAAAATTGCCTGCACAGTTGGTGCAGAAATACAAATTGACAAGAGGAGGTCGGGCTTATGACCTCACTATAGTTGAGGATGAAGCACTTAGATTTACAGGAAGTCTGCTTGCAGACAGACTTCTCACGAAGTGCAGAACTAAAGAAGTCACTGGAGCTGTCGTGGAGCTCGCAATCGTAGCTGTGGAGGGAGAGCAGTACAACTGGTCTCTCATCCTCCTAAATTCTTTCTTGGAAGACTGCCGGAACGTCCAGGACACTGCCGGTTAGTTGTTCCATTTTTCTTGGCTTTTAATTTTATGCGCCTTTGTCGGGTGGAAGGAACCCGCCCACACTCAGTTCCTTCCACGCCGTGTAGGAGAGGTTGCAGGAATGCGCTACGTCAACCTCTGGGATTCCAGTAATCCCACAAAGCGCAAGATGAACCACGCTGTGTTTTGTGAATATTACCATCTCCTCAAAGATGCCATTCAGGAAATGCCGAGGCTGAGTGAGGAGACAGCACAAATATATGGAACTAAGTTGGTCTTCTCTGCCAACTTACATGAAATTTACCTCCGCCCTTGCAGAATTCAGGACGAATGGGCCATAGGCCTTTACAGGATGACTACTGAAGATGTTGAAGAAACTGTGAAGTCTTGGTCGGATGAATGGAGGGAGGCCACCGAAATCGAATCCGCGATGCCACCCCCCTGCTGTGCAAGAGAAGGATAAGGGCAAGGCAGTGACTAAGCAAAGAAGTGATGAAGGTTCGCCAGAACCAGTGGCCAAGAAGCAGAAGGTGTCGCATCCCTCTAAGACCATTTCCTCGGGGATCGACCAGTACTTGAAGGAGCAATTTCGTGAGCTGCGGACCTCGCACGCTCAGATTAGAAGTGCTTTGGACCTGCAGTTCGTGGAGTTGAAAGGTCTCGCAGGAAGAGTTGTGCAGACCCATGCGCCAGCATCCAGTTCGTAGGCGCCGCAGGCATCTACAAGTACCGAGTAAGTTGAATTACTTGCAGAGAGGCATACTGTCGTGCACATCCCTCCTACAAGCATGACACTTCCGGATCCTTTGGCCGCACTGCAGGTAAGCGCAGTTGGCCCTGTTGAAATAAATTTGTCTTTGATTCCCATAGAAACCTTGCAGTTAGTGCAAGAGAAGGTCTCTATTGAGCTGAGAGTTAGAGAGCTCTCCACATTCCAAGCAAACCAAAGACTGCAATCGCAGGAAATAGAGCTGAAGGTAGGCTATAAGAACATCTCTGAGAAGCTTGTACTTTATGAGGCACAAGACACTGGGATAAGAAACGTAGTTGATGAAATCACCCAGGAGCTGCCAGCTTGCGAGATTCAACCAAACCTTCCTCTGGTTGAGAAAGTTCAAATTATTGGTGGAAGGGTGAAATCCCTAGAGCAGGAAATAGTTGCTATGGCTGAAGACCATAGAATGCAGATCGCCGAGTTGGAAGCTCGTGTTGCAGCGCATTCTACAGATGATAGGCAGGAACAATTTGAAGCGCTGCGCAGAGCTTCCACACAAATGAAGTCCATAACATATGAAGCCGAGAACCTGATGACGCAAGCTATGGAAGCTTGGACTGAGCTTGAGAAGCTCCCTTTCAAAGTTGGTCTTTTGGAACAGGTACAAGCAGCAGAACAGTCCCTAACTGTTTTGAGTGAAGAAGCTAAGGCCTTAGAAGGCTTAGCAAAAATGAGGAAAATGAGCGAAGTGCGCAGAGTACAACAACAACTACACAAGCTCATAAATGAAGATGCTAAACTCACCAACAGCATTCAGCCATTTATGGATGAGTATGCTGAACTTGTTGCCCAAGCCGAGGCAAAGATCAAAGAATTTACTGAATCTCAATAGTTGGTTGATGGCATAACTCAAGAAGAAGCCACTGCAGAAATGGTGCAGACAGCTGTGGAGTGCATTGATGAAATGGACTCCGCTATTGCGCAGTGGAAGAACGCATTTGCTGTGATCCAAGCAAACGTAGCCGCGCAAGTAAAGTGACCACACGCTAGTGCGAGTGTCTCGGGGACGAGCCACAAGTAAGTGTTAGGGGCCTATTGGAGCCTAGGCCGCATCTATAGTAAGCTGCGAATTTTGAGGAAAAAGCACAAGTGTTGAAGGGAAGAAGTGCTAATTTTGAGTAAGCACCAATTTTGGGCAGAAGCGAACAGTGTGCGCAGTACGGTTCCAGATGGAAGATCTCAGCGCAGATTACGGATCGGAAATCATGGAGCTTGCGCGCACACGTCAAAGGAGAATGAATGTGGCCGAGTAGAAAGCTCAGCTACCACAATAAATGAAGCGACGGAATAGAGGGCTCAGCTACCCTCATTAAGGCTAAGTACAGAAGTTATGGTTGCTCTAACCAAGGAAGAGAAACGAACCAAATCATTGAAGGAAAAGGACAAAGAGCAGTGAATGAAGAAGCGGCACCCATACCCGCAATCTGCGCCGAAAATCGTGGAGCTCGCAGGAAATGGCGACATGACTGCAAGCAGCGCCTACAGTACACCTAGCCATGTCCGTGGTTAGGGTTTTGGGGAATACTGTTGGGAAAGGCCCACAGTTTTGTAAAGGTGCGACCGTCAAGGCCACCTATATATATGTGTAATTGTAAAGGTTAGACGTTAGTTAGCTAGCCATTAGATGCTTTAGACGTAAGAAGGTTAGATGTTAAGAGAAGTGATAGCTATAGAGCTAGTCACTAAGTTGAAGAAAGTCTCAGTCGAAGTCTGAGTCATTGTAATCTCTGTAGAAAAAGAGAGTAGATATAAGAGAAGGGCTCCCAACTGTGTGCGTGGAGTTTCCCAGAAAGATCTAAGGCTGCAGCTGTGTGCGCAGCATACTGTGTAATTTCCATTTGAGATAATATAAGATACAGTTCCCGTTAGTGTGATTTCCCCGTGAAGGCGAACCGCATAGTTCTCGTGTTATGATAATGTGTTGTGTGAATGCATGTTTATGTTTACTATCTGTGTCTACATGAATGTTTCGTTATTTTATGAATGAGTATATAAAGCAAGTCCTTGAAGCTCCCTTAGAAGCTATACTCGCGCACTATCGAAGGAGTCGGTAGAAGCACTATCGCCGCAGCGCTTAGGAATGAGTTACTGCGCTGGGCGTGCAAGCAAAGATGATATAGAGAGTATTGAATGCAGTGGGTAGTCGCCTCGTGCACCGGAGCGGAGATACCGCGCAGCTAGGATGATAAGCGCGAGTTTCAGAGCTGATGCCCTGAGAGGTCTGCGGAAGAGTAAGACGTTCCGTTTCGAGGAATCCTCCCGATAGAGGGGAGAAGATTAGTCTCCGCGTTGCCCTGGTTAAGGAAGCCTGATTCCTTAGCCCCCCCCATAGCCACTTCGGGTGAGACTTCGGGCTGCTATGCAGCTCGTTGCCGAGAGGGCCAGTGCGCCAATGGGTGTTTGTTGTTGCGCATCCTGAAAACCCGGGTATGTCCAAAAAGTAGCCAACATCTAGCTTAGCATAATAACCCATGGTTAACTTAATCCGGGCCGACCCCACACTTGGTGGTCTAATAACCCATTTACCCACATGACTCATACAAGGCTGACCCCATCAAGGTGGTCTAATAACCCATTAAGTATAAGTTATGACACTTACAATATAAATGACGACACTTCCATATAGAGGAATAATAACATCTCTATAGGAATACAAACACTTCCATATATAGGAATAATAACATCTCTATAGGAATACAATACACATGGGTAAAATACATTCCGAAGTTACATATACATCAACACTCCCTCTTAACTAGGAAGGTATTTCTCGACACAGATCTTCTAGCACAAGTCTTCTTCTTTGGATCATCATCAACGAATCATCGTCATCGTCACTACTGCTGCTATCTCAATCAATCTCTGAATCTACTCATCATAGGAATTTCTATAGAGCTAGTCCTTTTTCATACTGGATGTAGGCCCACCACCTGCAGGTCTTCATCATCACTGGCCATACAATGGAATCCTCAGGACTTATTACATGCATCAACAAAACCTAGCAAAAGCATCCCAGGACTGATTATGAGCACACTGCTCAACCTATCGGATCTCCCAGGGAGCTATTACATGTGACCAAGAAAAACCTAGCAAGATCATCTCAGGACTAATTACGTGCCCAGTACATCCTGCAAGATCTCCCAAGGAGACATTATATGCTACCAAGCAAAACCTAGCAAGAGCATCTCAGGACTGATTACGTGCCCAACACAACCTACAATATCTCCCAAGGAGAAATTATTTGCCATGGACAAAACCTAGCAAGAGCATTTGCCAGATCTCCCAGGGAGCTATTATATGCCAGTGGCAAAACCTAGCAAGAGCATCTGCAAATCTCCCAGGGCGCTATTATATGTCCCTCCAAGCAAAACTTTGAAAGATCATTTGCCAGATCTCTGAGGGAGCTATTATATGCCAGCGGAAAAACCTAGCAAGAGCATCTGCAAATCTCCCAGGGCGTTATTATATGCTTATCTGCACAACCTGTCCACGGCCACAGAGTATCAACCTAATACTCATCATACATCATCTTGATCATCATCTCTGCATCGTCCTGATACTCATCACACATGATCATCCTGATCATACAATGTATCCACCTGATACATATCATGCATCCACCTGATACATATCACATACATGATCCACCTGATCATACAATGTATCCACCTGATACATATCATGCATCTACCTGATGCATATCATATACATGATCCACCTAATCATACAATGTATCCACCTGATACATATCATGCATCTACCTGATGCGTATCATATACATGATCCACCTGATCATACAATGTATCCACCTGATACATATCATGCATATACCTGATGCATATCATATACATGATCCACCTGATCATACAATGTATCCACCTGATACATATCATGCATCTACCATGATGCATATCATATACCTGATCCAACTGATCATATCTAGAGCAGTAACTGGAGCATCGTCCCGATGCTCGTCACACAACACTTACATCCATAGCCATGGGAGGATCCTCCTACCACCATGCTTGGAATGGCTTCTGCAAATGTGTCCATCACTTCTTCCTTGAAGTGTCATCAAAAGTACTCAAACTTCACTCTGGCTAGTGGTTTCGTTAACACATCTGCAAACTAATCATCCATTGCAACATACAGGAGCTTCACTATTCCTTTCTGCACCATATCCCTGATATAGTGATATTTTGATCTCTATGTGCTTCGACTTGTCATGGAACACGGGTTCTCAGACAGCTTCACACAACTCTAGTTGTCACAAAAGATACCAGTAGCATCCAACGAGAGATCAAGTAGCTCAAATAGTATATTTCTTAGTCATATTGCCTCACAACTAGCCGAACAAGCTGCAACATACTCTGCTTCGGCTGTACTTAGTGCTACACAAGACTGCTTCCTGCTAAACCAAGAGATCACACCTGATCCCATACTGAAGCAGCACCGTAAGTGCTCTTCATATCTGCAGCACTGCCTGCCCAATCTGAATCAACATAACCCTGCAGGTTAAACTTTTGATTCACATCATACTTGAGCCCATAATCAACCGTACCCTTCAGGTACCTCAGAATATGCTTTACAACAACTAGGTGAACACTCCTCGGATCTGTCAGGAACTGGCTCAATGTGTTCACTGCAAAGAAATATCTGGTCTTGTATTCATCAGGTACATCAAGGACCCAATCATCTGACGATACACTGTGACATCAACCGGATCAGATGAAGCATCACACAAAAGCTTCAGGTTTGATGCCATAGGTGTGGCCATGGCCTTGCAGTCCATCATCCCGAACCTCTTTAGGATCTCCATGGTTACTTCCCTTCTCCAAGGAATATTTCATCTATACTCCGCCACACCTCCATACCAAGAAAGTAGTGCATCATACCCAAGTCCTTCATCTCGAACTCAGCAGCAAGCTTCCTCTTCGTGTCGGCAATCAATCCATCCTCACCTATTACAAACAACTCATCCACATACAAAGGTCATATCATTGGATTGCCTTCGTCAACCTTATAGTAAAGGTTGGAATCCACTTTACTCTTGGTAAAGCCCAAATTGGATAGAAAGTTGTCTATCCTACCATACCAAGACCCGGTTTCCTGTTTCAAACCATACAGGGATTTCTTTAGTTTGCACACATGTGAATCTCGGTCATGTGTCTCAAACCCGAGTGGCTGCTCCACATAGACTTCCTCTTCGACTACACCATTCAAGAAAGTTGTCTTGAAATCCATCTGGTGTAACTTCCATTTCATCACTGCAGCTAGAGCAAGTACTATTCTGATGGAAGTGTATCTAGTTACAGGAGAAAAAGTCTCTTCATAATCAATCCCTTCTTTCTGGGAGAAGACACGAGCTACAAATCTCGCTTTGTACTTTTCTATGCTGCCATCTACAGCATGCTTGATCTTATAGATCCATTTGGAAGTCACAACAAACTTCCCTTCAGGTCTTGGGACTGCATCCCAAACATCATTCTTCATTATCGACTGGTACTCCTCAATCATGGCATTTTTCCCGAATCCTGGGAACTTCAATATATTCAAATCTTCAATAGATAATTTTGTTGCTGAAACAAATGTTGTAGTCCTTCTTTTGTAGGTGGCTCTTATATGATCTTTCCTATAAAACAAGTTAAATTGCATGATTAGAAACTTCTCATAGTTTTCAAAACAAATTATTACACATAAAAGAAATATGTCATATAGTCACGCAATTATTTTAGACAATGCTTCAACACAACATTCATCCATATCCTGTAACTTTCTAGATGCCTTCCAATCTCTACCAGAACATTGTTAAGAGTTTGCACTACTCCCAACATATTAGCAAATAGGTTTCATTCTAGATAACTAGCAATGGAATGTTGTACAATGCCATAGGCCACTTACCCATTATATGCATATTAGTAGTATGTTGTTCCTTAATGCAATTATTCTAATATGCCAAAATACACAGCCTAATTCTAGGACAATCAGTATATACATCATTGAATAGTATTATTTAAACAATCAAATATGCAAGAAATGATCATTCAAATACTTATCTTTGTTTGTTTGTTGAGTTGACTCCCTCTCATTCTTTGCTTCCTTTCTGCAACTCCATTCTGATGTGGATTGTGAGAAGTGATCGACTCCCTTTGAATATCTGCATCCTTGCAGAAACTACTGGAGTGTGCTCCCTCTTGATCTTTGCTTCTTGGATTACCTGTCCTTGAACTTATATCCATCCTCGATCACTATGCATGCTTACAGTATCATTATTGTGATATCCTCGAGATCTCATACATAATCATACATTTATTAGTATAATCTCAATACTATCAGAAGCATAATAATCTTAAACATGTATAGTAATGATCATTTTCAACACAGATAATAAACATTAGTATTCAAGGTTTATATAGGACTCTTCTGCCTTAGTCATATCATCAATTAAAGTAAGAAACATAATATGCCTAAACCCATGATTACTCAAACCTATAACTTCATGAATAATAAGAATCGATCATGCCAAGTATACTTATATAAGATATCCTAACACAAGGTAGGATTTTAACTTGATATAGGAAAAACATACTTGGATTAGCATGTTAGCTAGCTATGTATAACATACCCACATGATGTCTTCTTGTTCTTCAATGACTTGTGCTAGTAACCTGCTATCTCATAAGTTAACCATTATAGAACCAAGTTATACATACCTCATAAGTAGATCGTCTATGTGATCCATGATAATGAATGAATATTTGTCTTCATGTCTCCATGGTCATATGTTCTTGAACTAGAACATGATTTGTCTTTCTTTGATGTACCTTTCATGTTAGCGGACAACATCAACCTCACACAACACCACAAGGCATTAGTACAATCATAAGTGTCAAAACCCTAATCAATGAATATCTGCATTCATAATTTTATTAAGGTGTTACGACAAGTCTAAAGTTAATCAAGATTGTACTAACCTTAGTGAAAACAAGCATACCATAAACTTAATCATGAACAGATCTCAAAACATACCTGGATAAGTCATACCTGTCGAGATTGCTTGTAATCTTCTTATGTAAGGTCTTAGCCTCATCTCCCTCTGAAACAGGAACTTCTTCACTTATGCATGTGACCAAACGATTCTCTTCAAGGATTAACCCAATCCACTTGATTTGCAGAAACTGGATCTAGAGTTGGATTACGGTTTGTCATAGAAACCCTAAAAATTCAAAGTTTGAATTTCAAACTTCTGAAAGGATAGAGGGATGCGTCTTGATGAGCTAATCAAGCTGGTATACTCAGAATTTGAAAACTGCAAAGTTTCATCGCTCAAAATTGCCTTTGAGACTTTTCGATCTTCTGGATAGGATCCCGAACTAGGGTTTGATAAAGCCCACCCTTCTTCCCAACCAAAAGGTTTTATCCAAATCTATAAACTTCTATTTTTCTGAGGAGCTTCCAGCCGTGGTCACAAACTTCAAAAATTCCAACTTTTGCAGAAGCCCTAATTTTCCATTTTTCCGTTCAAAGTCCCAAACTAGGGTTTGATCAAGCACGGCTTTCTTCCCAAGAAATTTTTTTTATATTGGTCTCTAAATTTCGATTTTGATGATTAGCATTCATCCGTGGTCTCTGAATACAAAAATTCCAACTTTCTCCGAAACCCTAATTCCCAGAGCCATGAATGAAGGTGCTTAAAATCTAATTCTGTTTTGACAGAAATATGCACTTGATTCTTTCTGGTGTAACTCCTAAACTACGAATCCACAGGGTCTGAAACTTCTACTTGTGGTATCCTGACCTATCATATTTCCAACCACATAGGTCTAACCTCAATTGGATTCTCTGAGAGAGAGTTATGCCAAGTGTTGCAACGTAACCTATTTATGGCATAAAACAGGAGAGCGAACTTGTACGTCATGCCACGTGTCATTGGTTCACTTTCATCCTCTAAACCTTTGGCTTGTGAAAGTACAGTCCATGCCCTACCTTTCACATTTTACGAAATTTCATTTGGAGCTTCCTAGCCCAAGTTATGACATTTTTTCCTAGGTCACCTATTTATGACTCAGATCTGGAAGAGGCAGAAACCCTAGATTGTACAGATCATAAAACACAAATCACACTGAATTAGAAGTTGTGATTTATAAACAAGGTACATGGGGATCTTATCTTCAACCTATAAGAGTTTCAGATCCTGAAATCTTGCTGAAATGGATTTATAGCGAAAGTACTACGATGACTGGTTTTTGCTATATCAAGCCCTAGCATCGCAAGTGCAACAAGTGTCATACATGCCATACCATGCCTTCTTTCAGGCTAGCTATAATACCATGTTAGTTTTTCAAAAATTTCAATCTGATCTAGGATCTTAACTGAGAGAATAACATGTACAGCATATCTACAGCATATCAATCATGGACACAATAATGCAAGCACACAAGAGACACAGAGTTTCACCGAGGAAAACCAAGAAGGTGAAAAACCCCGCAACTTCTTCAGAGATAGATAGAGCAATGATACAACCAAATAACAAGAGATAGTCTTCTCCTAGCAAATGATCCTCCTCCTCACAAATGCACCACTTTTTGAGAGAGATAGAAGTGAGTAATGAGTGATCAAATAGAGATCTCCCAATCTCTATTTATACTTGTCCTGTCCTACCCAATAAACTAATGGGGCCGGCTTGTCTAGCTTAGCCTGATAACCCATGGTTAACTTAATCCAGGCCGACCCCACACTTGGTGTTCTAATAACCCATTTACCCACATGACTCATACAGGGACGACCCCATCAAGGTGGTCTAATAACCCATCAAGTATAAGTTACGACACTTACAATATCAATGACGACACTTCTGTATAGAGGAATAAGAAAATCTCTATATGAATGCAAACACTTCCATAGATAGGAATAATAACATCTCTATAGGAATACAATACACATGGGTAAAATACATTCCAAAGTTACATATACATCAACATGAAGATGTGGCGACATTATCTCATGGGAAAGAAATTCCTATTGATGACTGATAACATGAGTTTGAAATACCTTTTTGACCAACCCGACCTAAATGCTAGGCAAGCCAGGTGGTTAGCCTTCACTAGTGAATACCATTTCAAACTAAAGCATATAAAATGCAAGGAAAACAAGATTGCGGATGCCTTAAGCCGTCGAGCACATATGCTTTACAAAGTCATGGTGAGTCAAACCAACTCAGACTTACACCACAAGATTCGAACGGCTTGTAAGAGTGACCGTTACTACACGAAAATCCTTGCAAAGATCCAAGAAGATAGATTAATCCAACAACAAAAGGAATATAATATAGACGAGTCAGGACTGCTGTGGTCAAAAGAAGGACTCTACATCCCGGAGACTGGAGACATTAGATCAAACATTCTCACCGAGTTTCACCAGAAACCCTATTCAGGGCATCCTAGATATCGAAAGATGATATAGGCAGTCAAGAAGCATTACTTTTGGCCTAAGTTGAAAGCTAACATCGCCATGTTCATCATGAAATGTCAAGAGTGCCAACTAGTCAAAGCAGAACACCAACACCCCTCCGGATTACTTCAACCTTTACCCATTCCAGAATGGAAATGGGAGATAATAAGTATGGAATTCATTACAGGCTTACCCAAGAGTAAGAAACTGAATGACTCCATCTTTGTAGTGGTAGACAAGCTATCTAAAGCATCCCACTTCATTCCAGTGAAATCTACCTACAAAGAAGTTCACATCACAGAAATATTCTTAAAGGAGATCTTTTGATTGCACAGGATACCCATGGAAATCATTTCCGATCGAGACACGAAGTTCACTAGCAACTTCTTGAGAGCATTGTTCTCCGGTTTGGAAACCCAATTACAATTTAGTACTACGTACCATCCACAGACCGACGAACAAACAGAATGAGTAAACCAAATCCTCAACGACATGTTGAGGATGTATGTCATGAACAACCCCACCAAGTGGGAAGATTATTTGCACCTCGCAGAGTTCGCATACAACAACGGTTATCAAACCTTGGCAAAAATGAGTCCTTTCGAGGTACTCTACGGCAGGAAATGTCAGACACCCGTGACTTGGGACAGTCCAGTAGACAGGCTTATGTTAGGACCCGACCTACTAAAAGACTCGGAACATCTAGTCTCCAAGGTACAACTGAACTTAAAAGAATCACAAGACCGCCAAAAGAGTTATGTGGACAAGAAAAGAAAAGACAAAGACTACCAAGTCGGTGAACATGTGTTTCTAAAAATAAAGGAAAAACGAAGCTCATTGAGCTTAGGACCTTACGGGAAACTAGCCCCAAGATTTTGTGGACCTTTTCAAATAATGGCCAAGAAGGGCCCAGTGGCTTATGAGTTAGCCTTACCGGTGCATATAAAATTTCATAATGTTTTTCATGCGTCATTATTAAAGAAATATGTATACGATACTAAACATGTTATTGATTGGTCCTTATTACAAGTGGAGCCCGAAGGGGAGTTCACGCCATAACCACTCCACATTCTGGACAAGAGAGAGGTGTAGCTTAGGAGGAGGACCATTACTCAGCTGAAAGTGCAATGGAGGCACTTTGGACCAGATGAGGCTACTTGGGAAAATGAGACCACCATGAAATACGCATACCCCGCCTTGTTTCATGACCTCATTCCTAGTCCCTAGAAACACCAAGACGGTGTTGTTTCTAAGCGGGGAGGGATGTAATATCCTAAATTTTGGACTAACTATTTTTGTTGTTATATTGGGCCACAGCCCCGGCACCTATGTTTTATTTTGAGTATTGGGCATAATCCCTAGCACCTATGATTTACTCTTTTATATATTGACATATTGGGAATGGACCCTGACTGACTTCTTTATTTGAGTGTATACTCGGCAAGAAGGACCCAATGTTTTAATGGTGTTCTTCATCTTTGATATGGGTACAAACCCTAATATACTGAGATGATCTTTTGTTACTTATTGTGCAGAGCTATGATTTTTACATGATTTTACTTATGAGTGTGTTGAGCATGGACTCAGAAACACACATATAACCGACATATTGGGCATAAGCCTCGATGTACCTAGAAGAATTTTTATGTACTAGGAGTAACCCCTGAGGTACATTGAGTGTTGGGCCTAAGCACTGGAGCACTCCAAGCTGGATAAATGAATACCAGATCTGAGGCAACTTAAATATTCTAGATGTGCCTCACAACCACATTCTAGCACTAGTGTTGAGCAGAGGCTCTGGAATTGCACTAGAGTAACGCCCATGTGAGGGTGTTGAGTTAAAAGGATCTGAAGATCACTCGGAGTTACTGAATCTCAAAGTGTTAAGTCGGAAAAGACTCTGAATATCACTTTTACTTTCATCACATTTATTTAATTTGATCAAATGATTCGTCTTTTATCTATCATCAAATAGTGCGGGGACTAAACGAGGGAATCCGACATGCAAAGAGAGAGAGACTAGAGGTGCCTATCCAAGCTACTGAAAGACAGTCCAAAGAAGTGGACCTTACCCTTAAAAATTGTTAAACAAAGTGTCATGTGAAGATACAAGATTAAATATTATTATTAAGAATTTTAATAAATAATGGTGTGACTATTTATTTATAAAAGACATTTATTGCATATAGTTTATGCATAGTGGGATGCCCCATTATTTAAATAATATTAATAAAGTATTAATATTTAGTGGGCAGCCACATTCGTAAATAGTATTAATAATATATTAATACCTTGGTTAGAAATATTATTATTGTAATTATTGTTATTATAATTATTATGAAAAGCTGAAATCAAAAATCACTGATAGTTAAAACAATTGAAAAAGTCCTAGTACAAAAGGGCTAGATATTTATTAAATAATATATTTTAAATATTAATTATTTAATTTAAAGAAACTAATTATTCCAACAGTCATAATTCAAGACTCCCCTGCATAAAGAGGGAAGACCCCAAGTTTTGGGGATCATCTATCTTCTTCATTATCATTCTCTAATGGTAACTAAAGCAAAGTCTTCTGCTCCAAGAAACTGAACCAACAGTAACCCTAGGTCCTCTATCTCTTTTGCATGTTGGAATCCAGCTCGGGGGGATCCATACAGAACTAGGAACGGTTGTAGGATCATGGTTTGGAGGAACACGGTAGCCCCAAAGTTATCCAGCTAAGGAAAATCACCCTAACAGGTTAGCTAATCACAACAGGCTCTGCATTAATTACTGTTTGAGTGTGCAGGTTTCTACAAGAAAGGATCGAGTGCCCAAGCCACCAAGTATGTGGTATTAATTGTTTTCCATTTCCCAGTTATAGACGATGTAGGAATTTAAATTAGAATGTATTCTTCAACAGTGTTCTCATTATAAACATTATCAACACTTAGAGGTTTCACCCAGACACCAGTGGAGGGTCTAGCATGCCTAGCCCAGCTAGCCTTTGCTAGACAACACCCCATCATAAAATTTAGGAACTCTATTATGGGTTTTTCTTTTGGAAGACTCCTAATACTATGCATTTCTCCCAATGTTTCCCCATATTATCTTCCAGTTTAGGGATATTATGTTTTCTTTTATATATGTATATGTTTTATGTTTGAATCATTATTCTTTATTAAATTCGTGGTCCAGGGTTTTATCTCTTCCTGTTAATTCTTTTAATTATTATTCTTTCTATATTGGAGGATCACCAAATAGAAGTGACAAAGGTATCAGGTCAGGAAACGAAACTCTCGGCCACACTACACATTCCAAGTTATCAATACCTCTACAATTTCAACCAACAATCAAACTTTACATCTAAACGCAACAGGTAGTTCGAGGAGATTTGTTTTCCAAAACATAGACTTAGATATAATTCAATTGTGTTCTGTATTATATTATGGGTTCCAATTCAAAGACCCTCACGGGCTTGCCTCTTATTTCATAGATCGAATCCCACTACCAAACAAACACTTCTCATAACCAAAAATGCAACAGGCAAACGAAGGCTATGACTTCATAAAAATATAAATGCAAATCTTTTAAGTGCATCTTTAATTCAAAAACCCTAATGGGCATGAATCCCAATCCAAATATTGAATCTCATAGCCTAACAATAGGATTTCATTCTTTGCAAAGTTAAATAACCACAGGTCTGGATATCAAACCCCTGGAGCAACTCATATTGCCCAGAAACATTTTCTTTGAACTAGATAGAAGATAAGAGTACCATCAGCATCAACGAAATATAGATTGGCCATTTAAAAGCACATATCGATTAGCTACAGGATAGTCAGGCAACAACACATTCATTCATAAATTATCTTACACATAGGAAGGAAAACAAATAACGCAGGACAAAGCAAAGGCAAGCCCCACATTTCAGTATGGAACCCATTTAAATAGACCATTGATTTTTCCATCAAAGATTATAGACTAACATAAGCACCATTTAAAAACACAGTAGCCAGGGTTTCTTCATACAACCATTTAAGCCTCATAGAAAAGAAAACGCAGATGCACTTTTCTCCATTTCAAAACTTCAACGACGAGACCCATGCTTACATATAGGAAAAAAAATACTCTTTCAGAATCCCATATTTACACAAGTACAAATACATGGATAGAAACCGAAACCAATCCATTAAACCCTACTACAAGCATAGAGACCCCCAGAATTTTTCACCATCGAAATAATAATTACAATGACTTTTCATACACCTCATCAAGCCAAAGGCGACCACTCCTGAGACTTCAAAACCTGAGTGAGCCAAAGGCCTCACGAAGACTCACCATCATAACTTATCATAACCAAGACAGGTAGGTGTGAATAATTGAAAGAACCCAGGACTTACCCTTCCAACGCCTCATGAAGTTCTTAATGTCTCCCTTATGGAACAACGCAGGGAGCCACATCATACCTACCAACGAAGGAAAAACCAAAGGAGTTAGGACCTGAACATTTGAAGAAATATGGATTTAAAAACTAAGGAATTACAGTGTTAATGAGGAGAGTGGTTACCTATAGATGGCTTTGCTTCATCATCACTACAGCCACCAACCATACCCTAGCCATGAGCGTAGCTCAGGCCAGGCATAGTTCTTCACCAACAAACTAGAACTCCCTCTCAGCCAAAAGACAAGCAAACCCACGAAATGACAACTTTTGGGAAACCCTCATTACAACCCTTAGTGCAACTGGCCAAGGGCCATGTGATAGCCATGTGCACATTTATTACAATCCAACTACCACGAATGGGCCAAATTACGAATTACAAACTATATAGTATAGTTTTGTGGCTTCAAGCGCTTGGAAAGTTATCACTAGGATAAAGACTTCAAACCATGCATATTAGCACAAAAGGGTGTCTTCACTTGAGAGTATTCTTTTGCTTTACATAATAGAATTTCTCAAATGTTGGCCACTGAAGGACACCTGCAAGGCGTTAACAAATAATTATGCATTAGCGAAATCGCTAAGTAAGTCCACATGTTTCAAACATTCACACCTTACCTCTCGTCGACCCCGCCAAGAGTGATTAGGTTAACCCCAAAGTTTTAGGGTATTTCAACTTCTCACGACAGGTCCATCATACCTGAGGATTGACATTTGGAAAATTGACATTTTTAAACATACATAAAGATCATATAGGAGTAAAAGAGACTGCTAGTATTATTTCATGACTGAACTTTACACAAACATACTCATCACAATTATTTCTGCAACAAAAGCAGGACCGACAAAAATTACCTTGCTAGGAATTTTCCTGAACTCCTAATATATGCAAGTATCGATACTTTTTCATAGTGTTGAAGTTAATTTATAAATATATAATCTATGTTAGGCAAACTAACAAGAAGAAGAATTTTTTTTTATTTTACTATTTTTACGGTTACTACAAGGATGAAAAACCTCCAGTCTTTATTTCGCTACCCCTTTGGGGACTATAATGTTCTTTGCATTGCAATGTATGCAAGCCTGTAAGGCAAGGATTTGATGGTCTAGACACTGCAGTGTACACTAAACTCTGCATAAAAATTATATAAAAGCTTCTGGGGTTCAAACTCTTTGTTTTGTAGTTTATTTTAAGCAAGGGCTCTAATTTTGTATATTAGATAATCAAATGGACTCTCTGTGTTTGCGTAGCCTTTCGAATTGCTTGCACTATTGACGCCGAAAGGCATTCTCTAATTGAGTAAGGGTTTTCAATCTGGGATTAAGGGTTTTTGAGTCTAAAACGCATGATACCCAAGGCTATAATTATGTAAATAAAAAGTATTTATTCAAACTTGATGGTCGCATACCCAACTATTATGGAGACATTTAAGAGTATTTGTATTTAGGTTTAATAAGCTTGTGAAACTTGGCTCGGCCATGAGTAGTTTTTATAAGTAGACTTACTTAAAACTCCTTTCAAAAATCGTCATACGTTTTCATAATAACGGCAAAGCTAAACTATGTCAACAAAGTTTATTTGTTGTAATTCTTGGTAAGAGATGTTTAGAGGGGCTTACAGTTTTCTTGACAAGGTTTGAGAGATTCATTTTTATTTCGAAAAGGTAAACCCTAGGGTAGGGTTCGTAGGCCAATTTCTTCTCACTAGGGTCGATAGTGACCAAGAACTAAAATAGTTTCCCACCATCATATCTACAAGTGAAGCGCTTATATTTTTACTTCTTTTAATTTGCAGTTGTTAAAGTGAAATGTATCCTTGTTTTGGTCCCTTCTGATATGTATACAATTTGCTTTAATACAAAGAAAAACAGAACTTATATATATGTATAAAAACAAATATATAAACAGTCATACATCTAGTGGTAATACTTAGATATTTATTTTCTATGGCTTTTACTAGTTCTCTTTCACACGAATTTTGTATTGGATTCTATATCGTTCACTTCTTGATTTCTGTTCCTGAAACCCTGTGTACATATAATACACATCAAAAATTATATGTGCAGAACTTAGTGCATGCCTCCATGTGTAACAATTCTTTTTATAGTCTACATGTATGTTTTCTTGAACAGAATAATGAGAACCGAACTTTTATGCTTATGTAGAATGATTGTAACCAAAAGACATAACTACCTAAAATGCCTAGATCACTTGTTTTCTATATTCAAAACTAGCTATCTAAAATGAGCTTTATATAATGCATTCTATGTATTTTATAAAAAATAAATTGCTCGTAAATGGGGGAAATAATACCCTACCTTGCGTAATACAGTCTACAAGGGTTTATGTATATTTTAGAAATACATTTGAGCTTTATGCATTCTATCTTATTCATTGCAATGTTCATGCAGAGTTTACTCTGACATTTCAACATATAAAACAAAGAAGCTTGCATTCAATTTAAGTATATAATAGACTTAACGCCGAATATCTATTATACAATTTCCTTCTACAATTTAGTTTAATTTATTTAACATGTTCAACATGAACCCTAATTAGAATTAAAAAACTCACATGTACAGTGAAAATGCACGAAGTATAGTTTGGATAACCACAACTACAAGTGTTGTATATTTGTTTTTGGGTCACTATTTTGCAACTGCGAGTAAATTGTGCATATCTAGTCTGCATGTAATTAGATCTATTCATTTCTGCACGGAGACAATATATGTATCACTAGATAAACACTTATACTTATAGTATTACTTACTCACAACTATTATCAATCATTTATATCTCTTCTCAACAAAGAGTACCTGTACTTGAGTACACCATCCTATGGATGGCAGAAATATACGGGTAGATATATAAAATTTACCTAATAAAATTTCCAAACCAATTTTCATTTCATCTTAATATATTTTATTATTTTAGAAACTATCTTACAAACTGATGAATATAAGATGCACAGATAAAAACAGAAATAGAACTTATTACTTTGATAGGGTGACAAACACCAAAGGAAGTTGTTTCCTCCCAACCTTCTCCTATAGAGCAGCCACGTTACTTGTTAATATTTAATATGCTAAGACTGAAAATAGCAGCATTACATTCCATTTCACAATAATAGCATATACAGGATCACTGAAGAAACAACAAGCATAGCATAAACATAAGAGACACAGATTTATCCTGGGAAACCCTCATGGGGTAGAAAACCCAGTAAAGCTTCCTCAATATAGATGACCAGCAATACACAAAGATGCAAACCAAAGATATGATCTCCTCCTCCACCATAGCAGACCTCTCCTCCACAAGTGCTCCTTTCTCAAGTGAGTGTATGTGTCAAATGAGGAACACACCTCCTCTATTTATACACTACACTGACATGTATTTTACACAGGTACACGTAGGCTCGTATTTAACCAATGGGTTAAATACCCCACTACAACTGACTAGGCCGACCCCTGTAGGGTGGTCTAATAACCCTTTGACCCACATAACATATACAGGGCCGACCCCCACTAGGGAAGTCTAATAACCCGAGTTACCACATTTCGACAGAGGAATAAACATCTCCGGATATACAATAAGATCTTCACGGAGGAATGAAACATCTCCGGAATAATAAAGTACAAATATAATATTCTTTGAAGTTACAATATCTCAACACTCCCCCTTAACGAGAAGGATATTATAACAGCATCTGCACGAGCAAGGAGTCATCAACATCATACATGATACATCTATAAATCATTGGAAGCTTTCTCAACATCATTAGTAACTCAAGCAGTTACTGGAACATCTTCAATACTGGAACATCAACATCTTTAGTACTGAGTCTTTATCTTCTGCAGCACTCGAACAACTACAGCAACATCAACATCTAGATCCTCACGATCATCAGCATCATCATCTCACGATCATCAGCATCGTCATCACACGATCATCAACATCGTCATCAGCATCACGATCATCAGCATCGTCATCACACGATCATCAGCATCGTCATCACACGATCATCAGCATCGTCATCACATGATCATCAGCATCGTCATCACACGATCATCAGCATCATCATCACACGATCATCAGCATCGTCATCACATGATCATCAGCATCATCATCACACGATCAGCAACATCATCATCTAGATCATCACGATCAGCAGCATCGTCATCTAGATCATCACGATCAGCAGCATCGTCATCTAGATCATCACGATCAACAACATCGTCATCTAGATCATCACGATCAACAACATCATCAATACAAGTATAAATATCATTAATACAAGTATCCTCATCAATACAAGTATACACATCATCAATACAAGTATCCTCATCAATACAAGTATACACATCATCAATACAAGTATCCTCATCAATACAAGTATACACATCATCAATACAAGTATCCTCATCAATACAAGTATACACATCATCAATACAAGTATCCTCATCAATACAAGTATACACATCATCAATACAAGTATCCTCATCAATACAAGTATACACAATAGCAGCATACCCTGCAACACACAAGATCCAATTACGGGATGATCAATCCCTCTCACTTTAGGACATAGGTCCAAGGATGATGCAATCCTGATCCGCTTACGGGATGATCAGTCCCTCTCAGTTTAAGACAACTCTCATGTCCATGGATGATGCAATCCAGATCAACTTACAGGATGATCAATCCTTATCACTTTAAGACACCTCACCATGTCTAGGGACGAGGCAATCCCAATCTATTTACTGGATGATTAGTCCTTATCACTTAAGACATCTCACCATGTCTAGGGACGAGGCAAACCCAATCTATTTACAGGATGATTAGTCTTTATCACTTTAAGACATCTCACCATGTCTAGGGACGAGGCAATCCCAATCTATTTACAGGATGATTAGTCCTTATCAGTTTAAGACATCTCACCATGTCTAGGGATGAGGCAATCCCAATCTATTTACAGGATGATTAGTCCACTCAATCTCATTTAGGACTATCCTTCCTTTCAAAATTACTGGATTTACTATCCAAGGATGATTTAATCCATTCAATTCATTTAGGACTATCCTTCCTTTCGGAATTACTGGATTTACTGTCCAAGGATGATTTAATCCACTCAATTCATTTAGGACTATCCTTCCTTTCGGAATTACTGGATTTACTGTCCAAGGATGATTTAATCCACTCAATTCATTTAGGACTATCCTTCCTTTCGGAATTACTGGATTTACTGTCCAAGGATGATTTAATCCACTCAATTCATTTAGGACTATCCTTCCTTTCGGAATTACTGGATTTACTGTCCAAGGATGATTTAATCCACTCAATTCATTTAGGACTATCCTTCCTTTCGGAATTACTGGATTTACTGTCCAAGGATTATTTAATCCACTCAATTCATTTAGGACTATCCTTCCTTTCGGAATTACTGGATTTACTGTCCAAGGATGATTTAATCCACTCAATTCATTTAGGACTATCCTTCCTTTCGGAATTACTGGATTTACTGTCCAAGGATGATTTAATCCACTCAATTCATTTAGGACTATCCTTCCTTTCGGAATTACTGGATTTACTATCCAAGGATGATTTAATCCACTCAATTCATTTAGGACTATCCTTCCTTTTGGAATTACTGGATTTACTGTCCAAGGATGATTTAATCCACTCAATTCATTTAGGACTATCCTTCCTTTCAGAATTACTGGATTTACTGTCCAAGGATGATTTAATCCACTCAATTCATTTAGGACTATCCTTCCTTTCGGAATTACTGGATTTACTGTCCAAGGATGATTTAATCCACAACCGTACATTTAGGACCAACGTCCAAGGATGACTTAATCCTCAACCGTACATTTAGGACCTACGTCCAAGGATGACTTAATCCTCAACCGTACATTTAGGACCTACGTCCAAGGATGACTTAATCCTCAACCGTACATTTAGGACCTACGTCCAAGGATGACTTAATCCTCAACCGTACATTTAGGACCACGTCCAAGGATGACTTAATCCTCAACCATACATTTAGGACCTACGTCCAAGGATGACTTAATCCTCCACCGTACATTTAGGACCTACGTCCAAGGATGACTTAATCCTCAACCGTACATTTAGGACTACGTCCAAGGATGACTTAATCCTCAACCGTCCACCGAGGACTTCATTCTCGAAGACATACGTCTACGGCTCTTCTTTAGGACTGAAGTCCAGGGATGATCCAATCCCCTCACATGTTCACCAAGAACTTCATTCTCGAAGACATACGTCTACGGCTCTCTTGAGGATGATGCAATCCTATCATGTCCACCAAGGACTTCATTCTTGAAGACATATGTCTATGGCTCTCTTTAGAACATATGTTCAAGGATGATGCAATCCCCTTGTCACCTTTGACCCTATCTAAGGACCATCCACCAACCTCTTTGTCGGCATCACTAATATAGGTATCCTCATTATCGACCTCATTGTTGATGCAGGCAATCTCATCATGAGTTATCACATCACTCCCCCTTTCGAGGAGGGTCCTTCTGAACTATATTAAGTTTGTCTCAAAAAAATTTACTTGAGGTAGAGGTTTGGTTAGTACATTGGATCGGTAGAGGTTTGGTTAGTACATTGTTACAAATTCAAACTTTTGGTTCCTTTCTGCACCATATCGTCTGTGTATAGAAACAATATTCAACCTTGTAGCAAAGGTTGAGATCCTCATCACCCATGGTGATCATTAAGCTCATCAATTGATTATTGATCCTGGGTACCCATACAGAACCTGATTCACACTTCTTCTTTAATTACACCATTAAGAGAATGGTCTTATCTAGCCACTTGGAGCAAACATCTTATCATGATTCTCTTCCTCTTTCTAAGAGAATTTTCTAGCCACAAGCCTTCTATAATGTGTTTGATTTGTAAATCCTTTTGTTTGAACATCCATCGCTTGTTCAGTGTTCATCATTCATCATGATCTTTCCTACAAATAAAAATTAAGTACATGATTAGTAATTCTTCATAATCATCAAATCATATTGACATGATAACCTATTATGCATACAGATATCATTTACATAGTTATGTAACTATTTTGACCAATACTTTGGCACAACACTTTCCCATATCCTGTATGCATACAGTGGCTATCTAGATGCCTTCCATCTCTACCAGAACATACTATTGAGAGTGTGCACAGCTCTCAGCATGTCAGCAAAGAGGTTTCATTCTAGACAAGCAACAATGGAGTGTTTGTCCAACTTACCAATCATATGCATATTAGTAGTATACTATTCAATGCTCTATGAATGTTTACACTCAGCATGATATATTCTAGGAATACAAATATGCATACAAGCAATATCATTTACTATTTCAAATAACATCTCAAATACTTATCTTTTATGTTTGTGTGGTTGCCTCCCGCTTGATCTTCTATATGTCTTTTGAACTTCTATTCATTCTATACCACTGTGCATGCTCAAGTGTGCACTAGTGTCATACTCATACACAGACATACATTCATTAGTATATTCTCAATATTATCAAAACATTCTAGTTCTAAATAATCTTTGAAAATGTATAGTCATGATTATAGATAATATTCAAGGTTTCAAGGAAGTCTTCTTTTACTTTTGCATATTCTTGTTTGATCATAGTACTCTTCTAGTTAATTAGATCATCAAGATAAGAGACATAATATGCATAAACCCTTGATTACTAACTTTATGAATAAGCATAACCAATCATACCAAGTATACTTATATAAGGGATCCTAAGGTAAGATTCTAACTTGTCATAGGAAAACATACCTGGATTAGTATATCTACTTAGCTATGTACAACATACCTAAACAATCTCTTCAATGATTTAGAGATCCTGAGCTAGAATCTGCATGTCTCATAGGTTAAGCATAATATAACAAAGTCATACATACCTCGTAAGTAGAACAAAGATTATGGATGAGTCTTTGTCTTCATGTTGTCATGTTTTAAGGAGCTTGATTTGTCTTTTGTGATGTACCTGTATCTTGTTAGCAAACGACATCAACCTCATACAACACCATAATGCATTAGTACAATCATATAGCCCTAATCAATGAATGTCTTCGATCATTCACATGCATTCATACTATTACTAGGGTGATAAGACAATTCTAACATTAATCAAGATTGTACTAATAAATAACATGAAGACAAACACATTATGAACTTAATCAAGAATCAGATTTCAAGACATACTTGAACCTCAAGTCATACCTGTCGAGACTTCTTGTAGTCTTCTTATGTAAGGCCTTAGCCTCAACTCCCCCTGAAACTTGATCTAGAGCTTGATTAGGGTTTGCTAGAGAAACCCTAAAAATTCAATCTTTGACTTTCACACTTCCGAATGAATGGAAGGATGTGTCTTGCTGAGCTGATCAAACTAGCATACTTCAATTTTGAAATCTCCAAAAATTGACCCCTCAAAATTGCCTTTCAAACTTCTAGATCTTCTTGACAGGATCCTGAACTAGGGTTTGATGAAGCCCACCCTTTTGATCAATCAAAAGGTTTGATCCAAGGCTCTAAACTCTTATTTTTCTGAGGAGCTTCCAGCCGTGGATTCCGATTCCAAAAATTCTAACTTTCTCCGAAACCCTAAATTCCGGAAGCCATGAATAAAGGTGCTCCAAAAATAATTCTGTTTTGACAGAAATATGCACCTGATTGTTTCTGCTATAACTCTGAAATTTTTGCTCCAAAGGGTCTGAAATTTTTTTTTGTAGTAGCCTGACCTGTCATATTTCCATCCTGACAGGTCTGACCTCAATTGGATTTTCTAAGAGAGAGTTATGCCAAGTGTCGCAACGTGACCTGTTTATGGGATAAAACAGGAGAGCGAACTTGTACGGCATGCCACGTGTCACTGTTTGACCTTCGGCATCTAAAAACTTTTCTTGAGATAGCTCTCCCTGTTAGATTTCTATCCTGACAGGTCTGACCTCAATTGGACTCTCTGAGAGAGAGTTATGCCAAGTGTCGCAACGTGACCTGTTTATGGGATAAAACAAGAGAGCTAACTTGTACGGAGTGCCACGTGTCACTGGTTCACCTTCGGCCTCTGAAAAAGTTTCCTGAGATAGTACAGTCTGTGTACTACCTGTAACATTTTACGAAATTTCATTTGGAGCTTCCTAGCCCAATTTATGACCTTTTTTCCAAGGTTACCTGATTTTGACTGAGATCTGGAAGAGGCAGAAACCCTAACTTGTACTGATCATAACTCATAACGTAAAACGAATATGAGGGTGCCCTTTGGACACAAGGTACCTGGGGATGTTGTCTTCGACCTGTAAACTTTTCAGACCCTGAAACTTCGCATAAATGGATTTATAGCGAAAGTTCCACGATGACTGGTTTTTGCTATGTAAAACCCTAACCTTCAAATTGTCGTAAGTAAAGCAAGTGTCGTAAGTGCCATACCTTGCCTTCCTTCAGGTTAGCTCTGATACCATGTTAATATTTAATATGCTAAGACTGAAAATAGCAGCATTACATTCCATTTCACAATAATAGCATATACAGGATCACTGAAGAAACAACAAGCATAGCATAAACACAAGAGACACAGATTTATCCTGGGAAACCCTCATGGGGTAGAAAACCCAGTAAAGCTTCCTCAATATAGATGACCAGCAATACACAAAGATGCAAACCAAAGATATGATCTCCTCCTCCACCATAGCAGACCTCTCCTCCACAAGTGCTCCTTTCTCAAGTGAGTGTATGTGTCAAATGAGGAACACACCTCCTCTATTTATACACTACACTGACATGTATTTTACACAGGTACACGTAGGCTCGTATTTAACCAATGGGTTAAATACCCCACTACAACTGACTGGGCCGACCCCTGTAGGGTGGTCTAATAACCCTTTGACCCACATAACATATACAGGGCCGACCCCCACTAGGGAAGTCTAATAACCCGAGTTACCACATTCCGACGGAGGAATAAACATCTCCGGATATACAATAAGATCTTCACGGAGGAATGAAACATCTCCGGAATAATAAAGTACAAATATAATATTCTTTGAAGTTACAATATCTCAACATTACTTGCCCTTCAAGACCCCCGAGCCTGTCCATTAAACCACAAGGAGAAAGAATCTGGTAGGATCCTGACAATATCTAGACCTTCAACAATACAATAGACTTGCTGCTAAAACTTCTGTGCTGCACTCTGCAGAAAACCAGCAGGCTTACTCCTGAAATTCATTCACTAGCTAACCCTTGAGCAAACCTCCTGTGAGCTCAATTCTAACATCACAGGGTATTGTTTTCCTCCTCTGGGAAAGTCGAACCCCCTATTCAAGTTTGCTCTCTCTTTTAAAGAGTGCCTAGGTCTCTAGTGGATCAATTTGGTCGTTAATGAGATAACTGCTCAGCCTCCACCACCCTGGTGAGTCATGACCAAAATTATAGGATAATTTCCTCAAGAAAACAGCTAGGAATTTATTTCAGTCGCTGACACTTGTCCATTGCCTCCAATACCAGATTCCATTCATCCGTGTGGGTTAGTGGACACTCTTTTAACAGATCCTTATGTGAGTGTCTCTTATTTCATTTTATTAAATAAATAATATTTCTCAATAACAATCATCCATGACCACAGTTGGCCATTTAATACAAAAAACTTTATAATAAAAGTTTAACATAATGTTTTCTCAGAATCATTATTTTTCCAAGTATTAGGGAGGTTACAAACACCCTCTCTAAAACTCAACATCGTCCTCGATGTTGCTTATTCAGCATCAGAGCATTCCTGGAACAGAATTGGATATGCAGCTCGCATATTAATCTCCAATTCCCAGTTTGCTTCATCCGGGCTAAGGTGCTTTCATTGCACCTTTACGTGCCCTATGGTATGATTCTGGAGCTGAACCTCCCTCCTGGCGAGGATACAATCCGGTTCCACCAGAAAATATCATTCTTGTTCCACCTGTATGTCATTCAAATTTATAACATGTGTAGCTTCATGTACATATTTTTTCAAAATAGAAATATGAAATACATTATGCATTTTAAAGTAAGGTGGTAAATCCAACTCATACGCAACTGGCCCAATACTGGATAGGATTTCAAAGGGTCCACAATACCTGGGTGCTAACTTAGCACACTTTACCACTTTAAAAGAGATTTTCATGGGTTTTACTCTGACAAACACATGCTCACCTACTTGAAACTCCTTTTCAGTTCGTTTCAGATCTGCAAAACTTTTATGCCTGTCTTGTGCAATTTTTAAATTGCCCTATACCTCTTTCACGGTTAGTTCCATTTCTTTCAACAAATTTGGTCCTAATACCAACCTTTCAACAGGGTTACTCCATGAGATAGGAGTATTACATTTTTTACCATACATAATTTCAAATGGGATAAGTTTAGCAGAAGCCTGATAATGATTATTGTAAGCAAATTCTACTAAATGCAAATAATCTTCCCATTTTCCTAGCTGATCTTTAACATACATTCGTAACATATCTTCTAAAATCTGATTTACTCTTTCTGTTTGTCCATCAGTCTGAGGGTGAAAAGAAGTACTAAAATTTAACTTAGTATTTAACCCTTTAAACAAACATCTCCAGAACTTACTAGTAAATTTCAAATCTCGATCAGAGATTATTACCTTAGGAAGTCATTGCAGGGTTTCATGAGTAGTTTTTATAGGAATAAAATGAGCTGCCTTGCTCAATTTATCCACCACAACCATTATGGAATCATGCTTCCTTTGATTTCTGGGTAACCCTGTAATAAAATCAATACTAATTACCTCCCATTTCCACTCTGGTACAGGTAGTGGCTGCAACAAACCAGCTGGATGCTGATGTTCAGCCTTAACTTGCTGATAGCCAAAACACCTGGCTATGTATTCAGCCACCTCATTCTTCATATTTGGCCAAAAGAAATCCTTCCTCAACATAGTTATAGTCTTTTGGTAACCCGGATGTCCTGAATAAGGACTTTTATGCACTTCATCCAGAATTAACAACTTAACCTTAGGTACATTTGGCACATACAGCCTGTTCTTATACACTATTAAACCTTTATCATTTAAATTATAATCTGTTATCATATTTTCTGATATGCTTTCAGCAACCCTTTGTTGTAATTTTTGATCATTTTTATCAATTTTCACTCCTTCCAACTGAATTTCCAAATATGTTTTGTAAGTGCCTATTTCTGCCACAAAATCTGTTTTTGCATTTCTGCTTAAAGTTTCTTGATTAATGGGAGGGGATTTATGAGTTAGGGTCTCGAGAAGATAGGGAGAAGGAAGTGGAGTAAGTTTGAAGGAATGATGAGGAAGGATATATAGGATAGGTTGGGGGAGTAGTCGGGGGGTTCGAAAGTTGGATCTTATTTTGTATTTGGGGAAACTCTTGGAGGAGGAAGGGGAAAACTCCTTTGCACAGAGGAAGGGGAAAACTCATGTTGCACAAATGAAGGGGAAAACTCTAATTGGGAATTGAAAACAAGGAAGCTTTTATTGGAATTATTAGTTTGTGGGCTCGGGGGATAGGAAGTCTATCGATTTCCTAGGGCTGGCACGATGTCAGCAGGTTGTATTATCCAGCCGGTTTGCTAAGTACTAAAAGGATAAGTTGGAAAATTTCTGTGAGAGGCCATCCACCATCTACTAGCATTAGGTATTCTTCTTGTTATTCTTGTTATTTATTTTTAACTTTAGTTGAAATATACGTGAAAGAAAATCCTGATATTTGGTTATTTTTATATTTGTATATGTATGCCGCTAATGACTAGAGCAGAAAATGAATATATTTGTATATGTATGCCGCTAATGACTAGAACAAAAAAAATGTACTTGATTGGACTATCAAAATGAAATTGAAACATCATAGATTTTTATTAATAAAACTAGCTCAGAATGAGCTTAATACATAAGAAAGATAGCTTACAGTGGACATAGTGCTCTACTGCAAACCAGAGCATTACAGATGGTATCAGAGCCCTTGTTCAGACTCTTGAACCTAAAAGCCTATTCATGCTTCATCTAGTCATGGTTAACCAAAAAATCTACCTGATAGTTTACCTACTTGACCTCCAGCCATAGTAAGCTTCACAGGTACCTGCACAACAACAATAGGAATAACATTAGAATATATATATAGATAGATAGATACAGATATAGATATAGATATAATTATATTTTCATTTTTTTTATAACTATTGTTGTGCACACAAAAGACTAGTATAAATAAGCAAGAATAAATAAAAGAGTTATATATATATATATATATATATATAGATTATGAAAATGAAAAGATCAAGAAAAACGTGAGGATCTCCTTGCCTTCTGCGTGAAAACCTTCACCTAGATAGTGGAATTTCTATGCTAATCTACCACTAAACAAATGCAAATTGCCAGAGGAAATCAGTGTCATCTATTTCTAACAATTAATAAAATTTATGAGATTTTAAATGAAGTCTAAGTAAATTTTATCCCAATGCCATGATCTAAATCCAAATCTCATTACATTTTAAATAAACCATTACTGCATTAAGGAATGGAACATCACTACAACCGTCCTCAACGCCACACACAAAAAAAAATAGGAAAAAAAAGAGACTGCTAGGAAGAGTAGTCATTCTATAGTATTTCAATAAAGAACAAATTTGTGCTAATACTATAAAAGGTATATGTCTATCTTCAAACAGTAAAACATTGTCTGCCAACCATTTATACCCTATAAAGAAAGGAAATAAACTGACCTCTACTCCTTCAGAGCCTAATTTTAAAACCAAATTACAAAACAATCTTCCATATTAAATCTCTATGAGAGATTAGGGAATCCATACCACTAAAAAATGTCACTCCAAATCTCCTGGGAAAATGATACTTGATGAACAAACGTGAAATATTTTTATCCTCAGATAAAAGTATGATACATATGCTAGGGCCTTACTTATTACTTTTCTAGAGTATATACCAAGTCGGAACCCTGAAACTTATTGCCATCCACACCACATAAAAAAAGTTCATGAGCCAAGCATTGACCAAATCAGCGCCCAGCAATGGAGGAGCCCAGGGAGTATAATTTTTGTGCAACGCGTCCGGGCAAGCATAGCCAGGCCATACAGGTCACAAACCTACCAGGATTCAATCAATTAAATTTATACATAGTTTACAAAATTAAGAATTTGAACATTATTTGTGGCATTGTACCCGTCAATGAAATTTTTTTTTGCACATTCTGTCATGATATTATTATTAAAGCACATTCTATCACTATAGTATTATTATGAAAGCAGGACTATTAACTCTACATGAGTTTAAAACAAAAATAAATAAAATAAATATAGTTTGCATTTCGATATTAGGTTGTGATACCACTGTAGCATTCTGTACCCGGAGCTAGAAATCTAACAAAGGGGCACTCTCTGAGTTGCGCTCCCTTGGGCTGCGCCCTCTCTGACTACAAGACAACCCAATATTATTTATAGTTGTTTATTCAAGTTAGCATGGCATAAACTAGTTTTGCTGGACCACAAGCACAAGGCTTGAATAGACCTAGACAATCTAATAGAGGAATTGACTATGCGATATAGGTCGGGACATGGAGGTCTGGACGCTGGGGGCCTCATTTTCATAACAGTATAAAGATATATCTCTCCAGGAGTTTTCCTTTAAACTGCTCCATAATCGTTTTGTCTCTATAAGAAGTACTCAGGTTTATTTATCTAGACATCTCCCCTCGTTAAATGCTATAGGACTGTATCATCCTTACTATGGGTTGGGTTGCGCCCTCTCAAAAGAAAATAATACCACTAAGCCATAAACCACTGTTGTAAAGTCTAAATGCAAAATCTAGGAAATGAATACCTTGTAAACAAGAAGACAAATCCAATTCAAAAAGAGTAATCAGTTGCCCGAGCATTAAATCCTACGATAGCCATAACACCTGTGACTGCAAACAGGTTTGATATAACAAACATGGAAACCCTATGCTAAAATGATTTCAAATAAAGACAGGAAAACATTCAAGCTTTGACGTGAAATGCATCGATTGCATAGGTTACTTTTCAAATGCTGATATCTTGGACTTGTCGAATGCGTACTCAAGTGAGACAGGTCAACCAGCAAATACTCGCAAACACCCAGCCAACATAAATGCCAGGCAGATTAGGAAATACCTATAACCGCCTCCTCAAGCTTGTGCCAGTGCTTCTACCATAGCGCCATGGATCAAAATCTCCTTCTTGTCTAAAACCCTAAGCAAGCTCGCATAGAGTTGCATAACTAAAATTCAGAGAGATGGAAGAAATGGCCACGCCTTGGGCATTGACCCTATTAAGGGTTTCCCCACTTTCGCATGGCGGTGGGTTGCTTGGAGAGACAATGTGCCCTTCATGCTTACTCCTTTTGCATGGTAGTGAGAGGCCACGTGGCCTTCACACATATAACCCCGTGCATGGAGGTGGACTAGTGGAGAGGCCATGTAGGGTGTAGGGTTAGGACAAATGAATTATAAAACAAAAAAAATTGCTATAAATACCCTCATTATAGTACATGTTTTCCTTATTTTGTTTACGTTGATTTTATTTATTTTTATTATTATTTCTATTAATTTAAATAAAATTAAAATTTAAGAATATATATATATTAATATTAAAAGTATAAAATTAATCATAAGAGTTATTGTAAGTCAATCATAAGTTTTAATTATAAGGTTAATCATGATTACATTAAGAGTTAAACATGTAATGTTAATAGGGATAATAATTATTAGATTAATATAGATTAAAGCCTAAACGTTTAAACTTAAATAAATGCTAACACCAATGCTAATGGAAATGTTATTTCAAATGTCAATTTATATTTGAACCTTATGGAAATTACATGGAATCCAATGCATAAATTTATGTAGAGTTATTTAGTAGATTTAGTACAAGGTGGCCTCAAGATAGCCTCATCAAAACGCACCAAACTATAGCACTTTTTTGGAATGCATCTCTTGAGAATCGACCAACAAACTAATAATACGATGTTTTATTTCCATAATTCAGGACCAATCATGGTAACAACACGCAGAGATCGAGGTCGACCACCGTCACCACCGCCACCATCACCACCGTCGACACCATCGCAATCATCCTCCACAACAGAAATGCAGATCATAATGAGAACTTTGGAGGCTATCATGACCACGATGAACATGCAGTCAGAAAGGGCCATCGAGGTGGAAACCTCTCAAGAGAGTCGAGAGAACTCTGAGAGTGCACAAGGCCCGAGACAGGAACCGCTTCAGGACATATCAAGGGAGTTGCAAAATATAAAGGTTCCATAGTTTTCAGGAGGATGACTCGGTAAGCATGCCGAAGCATGGATGGAAGGCATGAAAAGATGCTTCACATTGAACGAGTATACTTCCAGTTCCAGAGCTAGAATGGTCATCTTTCAGCTTAAGGGTGATGCTTTGAATTGGTGGTCAAATCTGGAGAAGCAATTGCACCTTATCCCTCTTACGTCTTCATGGGAATTGTTTGAGGAGAGGTTCCACATGAAATATTTGCCAAATTATTACAAGGAAGAACAAGCAGGTGCACTCCATGGTTTAGTTCAGGGAAATAAGATAGTGGATGAATATGAAGCTAGGTTTATGAAACTAGTGAAATATGTACCTTACCTAGACGAAGATGATTGTTAGGTAGAACATTTCGTTTATGGACTTAACTACAAAATAAGGGCTACTATGCGGATGTGGAAACCAACTTCAGTTGCAACGGTAGTGGAGTATGCTCATTATGCAGAGGATATGTCAGATGAAAAAGGGGGTAGTAAGTTGATTGGATCAAATCAGTATGTTTCAGGGAAGGCTTCACGTCCCTACTTCAGGGGAGGACAATCTCGACCTCCTCCTTACGGTAACATGTTCACATCGGGGGGTAATACTTCGGTTAACTCAATATCACAGGCATCGTCTGCAGCCCATCACAGCCAGGAACGTACATAAGGAAGTTCCTACAGAGGATCAAGGGGTTTTAGAGGATCCAAGGGAAGGGACTCATCTCAAAGGACTCCTCCTAGAAGCATGCAAGCCCCACCCAACCTTTCCTGCTGGAGATGTGGAGGTCCTCATTTCCAACAGAATTGTCCTAAGGGTCAGTCAGACAACAGACACATGGAAGGAAAAGCACCCATGGATGATTCAAGAAGTACCCATAGGATACATGCAGCAGTTCATGACCACCAATCAGAACATCATTCTACCATGGAAGCATCCATTGGTCTAGGACAAGGGAACCTTCATGGTCAAACCATTACATATACTTGATCGTAAGGTTCGACAACTCCGTAGTTTCCATGAGAACCAAGTTAAGGTCCAGTAGGAAAAGTATAGCCCAGATCTGCTACCTTGGAGGACGCAGAGACTATGCATAGAGTTTTTCCCTCACTATTTTGACGATGACTTCAGGACGAATTTTCCTGAAGGGTGGACGTATGTTTTGCCCCATATTTTGACTAGACATGTTTATCAGTCAGACACCTTGCACTTTATTTTCTTATTATCTATTGGACTCAGCTAGACTAAGTGAAATATACTTCCGGCATGTTAGATATGATTATATGTTGCTATTATGTTTGTAAGTTTACTATGCTTATACTAATATTATGATTATGATGTTATAATGTTACCATTCTCATGATGTTATTATGTTTATGCGGTTACTATGTTGCAGTTATCATGAGTTTCTTTTCTTTCATAATGACATTATATGTTTAAATTGTCGTCCTTGATGAAATACAATATATATATGATGTGGTATGTGGATACCAACCCATAATGTGATCGATTTAATGGTTTTGTGTGATGAAATGAAATGATGTTGATAATGTGGACCAGCTAATGAACAAATGGAAATATTTGTTATAGATATATGTCTGCAAATACTAATATGCAGGACACAGGGGCTACGTGGTAGCCGGATATCTGATAGGATACAAGGAATAAGTAAACAATGAATATTAAATCTTAGCAACCAACCAGATGATATGATGACACAAACCGATAATCCCAGTAACAACACAGTATGATTTGGACAAGGTATAGACCGAGTATGTTGAGAGGGATGGAGGCATTTCCCACCCTATGTTTTATGATGCCTGAGGTTGTGGGAGAGCTGAGCTGTGTTGAGTCATGCTCCCCTAAACGTGTGATGACGATGGTCAGATGCTTGCTAGGAGAGGTTAGGTCCGTTGTTTAGCCAAGGCTACCGCTCTCAGTTTCTATATGTGGCCAGGTCGGTGAATCCAACACCACATCCCTAATAGCAGAGGAAGGATAGGGAGGATGCGGAAGTAGGATAGGATGGGAGGATGTGTTAGCTATTATTGTTTGGAATTAGGAGTTATATTGCACTATGTAGTGGTAGTAGGTACCCCACCCCTAAAATAATTGATTAATTGGTTATTGGAAACCTATGTATAATAATGATTAAACCTTGATTGTTAAACCATTAAACGACTCATGTTGTCAAATTGATTATGTTAAATATCTATGATTATTACATTTGCATGGTTATTATTTATTAGTAGATATTCATAGGCATGATGTGCTTACTTATAGTACATATGTGATCTGTGCATACGTTGGCGACGCATGCAGACTTTGCATATATATGTAACGTCCCCTCCCATCATACCAGTGTGATGGAGAGAACGTGATGCTGGCCCCATAACTTACTAAATGAAAGATTCACATAATTGAGACATATGCAGATGTATAAATGCAAGAAACATAGCGGAAGTAAATTCAAATACACATTTATCATACATTCAAGATATTCATGGTAAACATCAAATAAATGCATTGCAAAGTTAACACAAGAGAGTACTTATCTTAAATCAAAGTATTCCCAAGCAACTAGCTATGCAACTGCAACGTTCCACCCAACCATAGGCCAATTGTGCTTGTTAATATCACAACACAACTGCCACCCCCGAGCTGGGCATGATCTCTACAAGGAAAAAGGGAATAGCAAGCTCACACATAGCCAAATATACACCAAAATCAGCCAAGCCAATCTACAGTTGGGTTTATCAGGCTGCTAAGGAGATGGAAAGGAATGAATTGCTGAGCTAGTGGCTCACCCACAGAGCTATGGATACCTCTATCAGATCTATCTAGCTTGGTACCCACATTACCTGCACACCCAATACAAGGGAGTATTCCCTTCACCACTACATAGTCCCTCAGGCCATACCTTCCACTCTAGTATTGTTCAAGGTGTGCATAGAAGAGTAGCCAGCCCTTTGGATCTTCTTGAGAGGTTACCTCCTCACTAGGATCATCAAGCCAATTCCGGTCCACTTCCACTCCTAGTTCTTGCTCACAATATCAACCAAAACAGGGATGCACACAACAGCAGAATCACAAGTGCTGGGTATGAATAAAAAATGTGGGAAACTAAAAAACAAACTGGTAGATGGGGATTCAACCCTAGGGAAGCAAATTCATTTTCAGAAAATGTTCATGGGCATTCTAGGGGCAAAAACGACCTCCATAAACCCCCAAAACGTGACTCCCTTTCTCCTAGCCACTATGCAATACAAAAACGAGCTCCCAACTATGGAAAATGCAGGGAAATGGTAGAAAACATGAAGGAGAAAGACCCCACTAGCTCAAACTGCGTGAGAGAGAAAAGACAATGGGTGAAGAATGGATTTGGGCACAATTTCATGGGTGGTTTCTTGCCTCAGAAGCAAAAGTACGTTTTCCCAGGTTGATGGCTTGTCCATGCACAAAATTGGCTACCATACCTCTTCATTCCCAAGGCATTAACTACCTCAACCAACTCTTAGAAGAATTAAATGATTAGATGTATAAGTCAAAATGGGTAATTGGGGTTTATTCATTAACATTTGGATTATCACCATTGGCTCAAGGGTTTGAATAATTTCCCTCCGTATTCCTTGTAGAATCATGCCCCCATCTCTTTGTTGCATTGCATAGCTAGTTGTGGGTATTTCATTAAAATTCGTATTTACATGATGTCTTAATTAACATTGTGCATGTCCATCACAAGAACCATAGGCATCTATTTTTAATTGCTGATACATAAAATGCTAAATCAATGGTGGGGCCTTGGCCTTGAGCTCCTCACCATGATTAAATAACAATATTTACATCATTTACAATTTAATGCAATGGGGTCAAAATGGGGATGTTACAATATACACTAGTATCATTGTACCGATTTAAATAATTGTGTAAGTCATTGCAAAATAATAAGTTTATTATACATTGATAATGGAAATTAAGATCGTAAAGTATGTGTTGAACAAGTCAATTAGTATTTCGTAAATTGTATGTGAGCACTATAATAAATGATTTAGTAAGTATCGTCAGTTGAAATTAATTGTCGTAAATAAACAAGAACATTGTTCCATAATTGACAGTAGAATTGTAATAATGAATTAGTAATTACGATTAGTTGTACCCTTAAGGATACTTGTCTATAAGTGTAAGAGTGCTATGTTATTAATATGTTACTTAGGGAATAAACAAACAAATAATTAATGTTTATTATTATTTAATTATTATTATTATTATGATTTCTCTTTTAATAATTAAGTATTGTTATTACTAAAATCATGATAGTTATTGATATTTTTAAACTATAGTCAAGTAGGAAGTTCATTAAGCTATTTAAATTAATTATTTAAAATACATCGGAATTGATTCAGTCTTGTTCTTTGGGATAGTGTAACATTAATTACTTTAAAAACAATTATGAATGTAAAGTATAAATGGAATAATATAATATGATTATTGTAGGAGTATTTAAGACAAGTCTAGCGAATCTGATTATATTTAAGCAATCAAGACATGTAAATCTTCATTTTGACAACTCATGCTTATTAACTGTTATTCTATCATAAAATAATTTAATATGGAGTCAGTCTCACAAGACTAATTTAATGATCATTATATTTTTTATCTAATCGAGAGAAAAACAAGATTTGGATAAACATATTAAATATTAAAGTTTCTTGAATAATGGGAGGGGATTTATGAGTCAGGGTCTCGAGAAGATAGGGAGAAGGCGGTGGAGTGAGGTTGAAGGAATCATGAGGAAGGATATATAGGAGAGGTTGGGGGAGTAGTCGGGGAGTTTGGAAGTTGGATCTTATTTTTTATTTGGGGGAAATATTGAAAGAGGAGGAAGGGGGAAACTCCTTTGCATAGAGGAAGGGGAAAACTCTAATTGGGAATTGCAAACAAGGAAGCTATTATTGGAATTATCGGTTTGTGGGCTCAGGGGCTAGGAAGTATATCGATTTCCTAGGGCCATCATGATAGGAGCTGGTCGATAGGGTGGATTATCCAGTCGATTTGCTAAGTACTAAAAGGATAAGTTGGAAAAGTTTTGCGGGAGGCCATCCACCATCTACTAGCATCGAGTATTCTTCTTGTTATTCTTGTTATTTATTTCTAACTTGAGTTGAAATATACTTGAAAGGAAATCCTGATATTTGGTTATTTTTATATTTGTATATGTATGTCGTTAATGACTAGAACATAAAATGAATATATTTGTATATGTATGCCGCTAATGACTAGAACAAAAAAAAAAATTGTACTTGATTGGAGTGTCAGAAATGAAATTGAAACATCATAGATTTTTATTACTAAAACTAGCTTAGAATGAGCTTAATACATAAAAAGTTAGCTTACATAGGACATAGTGCTCTGCTGCAAACCAGAGCATTACATCTTACATATATATTGGAATTGATATTCATCACAAGCTCAATTGGAACCATAGCATTGAGAAAAGGATTAATGGAGGATGGAAAGCTTATTTTGGTCTTGAAAATAATTGTAAATCAACCAACCTGGTCATGTGGGATAAAAAAAAATTCCTCTTTGAAACTCTTGTCATCCCTGTTATCTTATACAGTTGTGAGGTATGGGGGTGCAACATTTCTAGAGAATCTTGGAGAATGATTGAGAAAATCTAGAAGCGGTTTATAACTTATAACCTCAAAATTAAAAGCATTGCGCCTTATCCTATTCTCCTCATAGAAGTGGATCTTTCCCCCATTGAGGGCATGCCTTGACTAGGTACCTGATGTACAAGCACAAGATAAATAACATGGGAAACAAGAGACTTCCTAAAATTGCTTTAAATTCAAGTCAAAACCAACTACGCCTCAAGAAGAGTTGTTGTAAAGATACGATGGCTTGGTTAGAACATTAGGGCATTGATGAAAATGACACTTTACAAAATATTGATAATGTCAAAAATATTATTACATTTAAGTTTAAAGAGAAATTGTGGTGCGAGGAAAATTTAGTGGTTAAGAGAAAACTAAGGTACTATAAGGAGGTCATTAACCCTAATTTAAAAGATCAAAAATATCTCTCCATAGTTACTAGTTCAAAGAAGAAAATTAATATAGCCAAGATTAGAACGAACTCCCATGAGCTTCATAGCGAAACAGGGCGTTGGTCTATTTCCAAAACTCCGTGGGCAGAAAGGGTTTTCCATCTTTATGAGTCTATGAGCATTGAGGATGAAAATCACTTTCTCTTAGAGTTCCCCGCTTACACCCACATTAGATATGAGTTTCATAGTATTTGCTACAATACAAAACTTGCTAACCTCCTAACTTACCAAACCTATAGTGAGCTTGGAAGCTTCTTACCAAGCCTTTTGAGCATGGGAACAAAATTTTAAAGCAAACCAAGTAATAACCTTCTTAAAGTCCGATAGACCAGTTGATATGAGTGGACGTTAATCACCATCACCATGTAAGCTTTTGTAATTGAAAATATTATACAGTTTTTAATATTTTATATTTTAATGTTTAAAAAATTAATAATTAAATTTATTTATACTATTTCAAAATATAAAATTATAAAAAATTAAATAAGCATATCAGAAATATAAAAATATTAATAAATTTAGATTAACATTTTAAAATTATATACAAATAAAATTGTAATTGAAAATATTATAAAGTTTTTAATGTTTAAGAAGTTAATAGTTACTTAAATTTATTTATATTATTTCAAAACATAAAAATATAAATAATTAAATAAATATATAAAACATATAAAAGTAATAAATATTGGCATGGGATAGATCCGCAAGAAGTGCGAAAGCTGATAGGTGCGAAAGGGTCATTCCTTGAAAGAATGATCATTCGCGGTATTCACGGGAGCAAAAGAATTGTTAGATTAGTTAAGTCAGTTATGTGGACCATTGTGTAATAGAATAGAAGCATATAAATAGAGTAGGATTGTAAGCCTAAGGGCATCAAATTTTTTGATGATTGTCCTATCTTTTGGGTTCATTGTGTATCTGCGATATGATGTATTGACAGTTTATGCGAGGTTTATTCCGCAGGGTTGGTGAATGAATAGAGATGTTCGGTTATGGTGTAATCTCTATCTTTAATCTTATGCAATGATGAGTGTGAAATATGTTATGTGAATGTTTTATATTGGTTCGTGCTAATATGTTGTAGAAGTAATGCTAGTCTGAATAAGTATGTCGAATATGTTGTTCCGAATGTTTTTTGGAATCTGCGAATGATAAGAGAATAGTATGAGGTGAATATTATAATATCTGGTTAGTGCGAAGGTAATATGTACATATCCTCAACTTTACTGCAGAAACTTGGTTCCAGCAGCCCTCTTATCCATCTCGAATGAGACTACACTTGCTCCACAAGTGTTGCTAAGAGGGGTTACACCTTTCCGGGCCGATGTATAAAGAAGTTTGGGTTGATAGTTTGTTAACGACAGTGCAAAGTGAACCCCTGTCGATATACGCTGCATCAACAATAAAACAAATTAATATTAAAAAATTTAGATTAATATTTCAAAATTATATACAAATAAAATTGCAATTTTCAAAATTATAATTTAACTTTAATTTTCAAAATAAATTTTTGTTCCAACCCCTCTTAACTAAGAATGTTAAACGGCTTTCTGTTCTCTTAAAAATGGGTTGCCTCACTCTTTCGAATGGCCTCAAGTTTAGAAAGAAATGTACAACCACTTAGTTTCTAAATCCGCATAATTTTATTTAAAATAAGTTAATATATCACAAGGGATTATATGTGTAGCATGATAATGTGATTTACTTGTATAAATAAAATACCACCTTATTATCTAATTTTATAAATGGCCAACTTGATCAACACTCTTTACCACAAATATCAAGTTAAGTGATTAGTTTAAAATTATTTCCTATCTCTAAGTATTATATGATTTGAAAGCATGAAGCACTAAGCCAACATACATAACTAGGTATCGAAATGAATGTGGGGGTGATCATTATAACTCTCCCCGTGATATTTTTAAGGTTAAGATGAAAAAGGTTCAATTATAATATGTTTCGATCAAATCGATTATATTGTTAAATAATAAGCATTATATCATCTTGCGTGCTTAGGATTCCTTTATAATTTCATAATTACAAATATAAAAATTCACAAAAGCATAAATTTATGGTTTTTTTTTTTTCTATAAATAAATTTTATAAAAATATTGGTTACATGTGATTGTTAATGATGCGTAATGTGTTGTGTTCATGACTCTTAATGATAAGTAAAGTGTCCACGAAAAATGTATTGAAGCATGGACTATATAAAAAAGTATCATACAAATAAAATACAAATTATCTTTATATTGAATGACGGGATGGGTTAATAGTCTTTATTATAATGACTACAAAATTTTTATATTCATTATTACTTTCATTGAAATTCTTGATGGTATTTGTATTCACATTTTTCGATTCTATTTTTATGGAGATAATCATAGTAATATCCTAAGTTTAGACTATTTTTATTATGTTTGATTGGATGTTGAGTTGGTAGGTTTTAGAGCATTGAGGTTTATTTAGACTTATTATCATTTTGGTGTTGAGTTGGTAGGCTCTGGAGCATCAAGACTAGTTAGATTGTTATATTTGAATTAAGGTTGAATTGACAGATTCTGGAGCATCAAAAAAATAAAGATCATGCTTATTACGTTACTTTTCTTCTTTTAATATTTCTAACTGTTGGGGAACAACCACCTAAAGAGAGACTAAGCATGCTAGAGATGGGATGACTCTTTAATTAGTTACTAGATACAAGTAATAAAGATATAGTACATAATGTGAGGACAAATCTATAATAAATGAATTAAGAAAATTAAAAAATATAGAAAGATAAAGAGAGCTAGAAAAAATCTAACTATTTTATGGAAAGAGAATAAAAAGGAAGAAAGAAAAGGAAACAAAAGAGATTTTTTTTAAATATAGAGAAAGCATCCAACATAAAAACAATAGGAGTTTTTCTCCCAAAAAATAATAAAATGGAAAAGAGTTGACATTACAGGGGGTAATGGTTCCTAATACATTGGAAGGTTCAGTTGCTGATCGTTGAGCACTCTTTTTGCCATGGATAAGTATATGGTTAGTCCATGATGGACTATGTAAGTGGATGAAAATTATAGGATTCTACACAGAGCTTGTAAAACACCTTGTGGCTACTATGTAGTTAGTAAACAAGGTAGATAACAGTACCCTAGGTCTCTCTTCTCTAGTGTGCTTGGTTTGGATTGGGGGTAACCTATGAAATGAACAAGGAACTATTCAAGGTCTAAGGTTGGGAGGAACATGGAAAGTCCCCAAACAGTTGGAAGCTTAAAGGTTGATGAGTACCCTAACTTTGTTTATTTATTTATTATTTCACTTCTGAAATAGCTGTTGAATATAATAAGACTACTATTGATTTATAATCTGGTTATTAATTATCTCTTTTCTTATATTATGCATTAATGAGACTAACATCTTAGTCTTTTAACTCTACTAGTTGTATACATAATGTGTATGAATAATTTGTTTATTTTGTAGATTGAAGGATTGTATTTATAATGAAAACTAGTTTTGGTTGAAAATGTTTATCTATTGGGTTCATCTAACATGAGAATTATGTAGGAGTATGTGTGTATGTTTTGTTTAAAATTATATATGCTTAGACCTAATTTAATTAGATCATTTTATATAGCAAATTCATTATTTTCCTAACTTTTCTAGATTAATGATTTGCTTGTTTATCTAGTGTTTATCTAGTTTCATAATTAAATATATAGGTGTATTTAATTTTTCTCTATTATTTCAATTCAAACTAAATCCTATATTGAATTAGGTATTAGGAAATATTAATAAACAAAACAAAAACATCAATTACATTAAAATAATTAAAGTTATCATAGGGAATTTATAACCCTAGAGAGAAAAATTGTAACGTACCTAAAACCGATATAAAAAAACTATGCTACTGTAATTTACCTTATATATATAAGCTATCACTCATTGATTTAATCCAATATAAACAAAAACTATGAAAAAACCTGCCACTGATGATGGATCCATAGTGAACATCTAACTAGTAATACTTTCGGCAGTTGAAATAATCATTAAGCGGACATTCAATAAAACACATACTTGGAAATAGAAGGGGAACAACACTTGGAGCTTCCCAGTTCCTCCCAACCATAGAATAGGACATCCACACTTACTTTCCCAACTTCACCCCCGAGTTGGATCACCACCATAGACCAATGAACTTAGCTAAGCCAATCTGAAAACAACACTCTTCCCAAGATTCTGTAACAGATATCAAACACAAAACTCACCCCAAGAGTCTTTAACATATTCAAGGATGTATTTTCAAACATAGATAGAGTACTCAGCAGCTGGCCCTCAACATAATAACAATTTCTCTCTATGCACCTCACAACCTCTTGTTTCTTCTCAGTGCACCATTATATAATTTTTGCCTAGGTCTTGTGCCATCTAAATCAAGTCTGAAGCAAATATCTTGATCCCTATAAATGTGGATATGGTCGACTTGTTTATCTTTTGACTTGGATTTGATTGATACCAAATATATTGATTGCTATACACGTCTTCATTGTCTCATGATGGTGTCCCCTCTGTCAACCGGTGGCTCCAAGTGTATCTCTTTATTAATAATAGAATAATATTTCTTGTTCATAATATTCACCCACATAAATGTGAGTATTTTTCCTCATAGATTTTTATAACTCTTTTATAAAGTAATGTTTTGAGAGTATTTCTCAAATAAAATACTATAATCAAAATAATTTCAATGTCTTAGGGGTATTACATTTCTCCCCCCCTTATTTTTAACGTTGTCCTCAATTTTCTTTATTCAAAGTCTTCTTGCTCATTTTGGAACATGGAAGGATACGTTGCTGGGTGAAAACGCGAAGTTGGGAAACACTTTTATGACAACGGAGTGAAAAACAAACTAGTGCGCGTGGATGAACATGCGAAAAAAAGTCAACCTCAAACTCTAGGCCGAGAGTTTATGAGAGTTCAAAGTCTCGACCGAGAGTTTAATAAAAATCTAGGCCGAGAGTTTATGAGAGTTCAAAGTCTCGACCGAGAGTTTAATAAAAATCTAGGCCGAGAGTTTGAACCAATCACCGCACTATATTTTAAAAAAAACTCTTGAATGAGAGTTTGAACTAAAATCTCGGTCGAGAGTTTGGAAGATATTTTTTTCACCGAGAGTTCATGGTCAACAAAACCTGTGAAAATATCTGGCATCTTTCTGGAACCTGCAACTTCAGCAAGCCCAAACCCCCGCAAATTTTAAATATTATTTGTCGGACTTGGTAGCAATGGATTCATATTAGAATCTATTTTACAATGATATAATAATTGTTTCATTTCGATTTGAAAATTTATATTTATTAATATTTTTTTCTAAACCTTATCCCTTAAGAATTTTATTACTCTGAAAATCACTTGAAATGAAAATTCACTATCATAACAAAGACAACACCAAAAAATTTGAAATATTCACAGAGATCTTCCTTGCCCCATCCTCTTCAAAAGGATACTTTTAGTTTTTTCAATAAGAATCACACTAAAAAGAAAATTGAAGCTTACCAACATGTGTCGATAAGGCACCATTTTCTGAACGTATGTTATTTTGATAAATAATAAAAAATAGTTCTCAAGTCAAAAAAAAAAAAAAAAAGGTCCATGCACAAGTGCAATGTGTGTAGATTATGATCATACATTTTTTTACCTAAAATGAATAACCATCTCTCAAAAAACTAGTGCTCACGCTGGTCACTCATTATCCATACCTAAAATTTTCAAGTATATGTCGTTGGTGAGCACCAAATTTTTCCCACTCTATGTCCATAAAAAAAATTTAAAAAAATACGAGTAGAAAGCTAATTCAATTCTCTAAAACATTTTTGTTTACTTCAAGTTGAAATTCCTAAGGGAGATATGGGTTTGAAGAGGTCGAAGTTGAAAAACATAAAATTTAGCAGTTTTGTTTGTAAAAAACAAGCCAAAAGTGTTACCCAACTTCGCGTTTTCACCCTGCTCGCATACGATCCTCCATTTCCCATGTTTCCTCCCTAGGTATGAAGTGCTTCCATTGCACTTTTAATTGGGTCGATGGCTCGGTTCCATAGCATAATATCCTTCCTATCTAGGGTATGCAAAGGATCTGTCTGTAATTCATCATCGGGTTCTACTTGAATCACACCCCAATCAATGATATGAGTATCATCATGTATATATATTTTCAATAATGAAACATGGAAAACGTTATGAACTTTATAGAAGGAGGAAGTGAAAGATGATAGTGTTGGAATATTCACACCATCATTTTTTATATTTTGCATGCTTGCATGAAAATCTGCATGCTACATGCATCCAGTCATCATCATGGTTGTCTCCCCAGCACCTAGAGCTTTCTTCTAGCTCGCTAGAGCCTATCTTTAGCCCTCAATTGGCCTCCCACCTACCTAATGCGCCTTCTTTGATTCTCTACATGTCTAGTGCGCCTTTTCCCCCCTACCAAAGCAAGTTTGGGCGCCTTTGCTCACCTACAACCAGTTATCACTCAGTTAGGGTGCCTTTTCTATCACTCAGTTAGTGCATTGATTGAGCAGTTGTTCCATTGATTTCTCATGATGACTGCTTGTAGCTTCTAGTTAGCTAGTTCTGGAGTTTCACTTGAATATTTGATAGCCTCATGCGCCCCCCTTGGAGTCTCCATTCCTTGATTTATGGCTAGATGGTTATGTTAGACTCAGTTGCACACACTTGACTAACTCTTACCATTTATGACTAATACTACCGACTGGATGATGTCCATAGTTGTTAGGATATTTAGACACTTAGGAGTTAGTTAAGATCAACTTGTGTAATATATCCGTTAGGGATAGTGTGTTTCTTTAGTATGCATTAGTATGCATTTGTATATACTTAATTCGACGGTCACGATATGTTTCCGACATAGAGTGATCTGATGGCTCAACTTCTCTTAGATCAAACCTAACCTTGATCCGTGGCTTAACACCTGATTGGTCCATGATCTCTATTTAAAGAGCATGGAGGGTCATTGTTTAGTTGATCAATTATGAGAAGCTCATTTGTAACTTTCTTTCTTTGCATAATAAATTGTCCCGTAGAAGCTATTTGGCCGGGGCCGTGGAGTGTTTCCCTCAAGAGGGTTTAAACCACGTCAAAACATCGGTGTGTTGATCTGTGATCTGTTTGTGTGAAGTGGTTGCTCTTGGTGTTCAGTCCTTTGGTAGTACCCTGTGTACCCGAACATGGTATCAGAGCTTTTATGAAGTGCCGCTTCCGGTTATGATCTAGATCTTGAACTGCTGTTGTCGAAACTCGAAAGGGTTTCTAGTTCTGGTATTTATGTGCATTTCTGGGCTGTGGGAGGTGTTCCATTGCGTCCGGAGCGTCGTTTCCATTGGGAAATAGTTTTCGTTTGATCGAAAACGGTTCCCGGTTGCTCCAGAAACGCGTTTTTCATCAGATCTGAAGGTATAATGTTACAGTGACGCATTTTTTTTATTTCGTTTTTGAAAAGAAAAAATCTCATATTTCATTTTTTTTTACAGTTAGATTTTTTTTTGTTCGGATTGTTGCTTTCCCGTCTGCGTATGCTCTTTGTCGTGCACCTTGAGCGATCTCGGCAAATCAGAAACAGAAAGGGAAAGGGTTTTTTTCGGCTGCGTATGCTCTTTGCCGTGCACTTTGCGCGATCTCGGCAAATCAGAAACAGAGAGAAAACGTAGACTTTTCGGGCAAGCTAACAAGATCTAACTCCACAAGTGTGGAAAAGTTTTTTTGTTTCGTTTTGTGGTTTGTTTTGCAGGAAAAAGGGCAAGCACGCAAACCGAGTAAGAAGAGTAAAAAAAAAAAAAAAAAAAAAACCCCTTCCTCATTTCCATATTTTACATACCTTTTAAACTAGCTCACTTGGTCCAAAGTTGCTTTATTCCTTAATAGGTCTTGAGTTCAAGTCTTAGGAAGTTACTTTTAAAAAGAAAAGTGCATGCAATTTCTATTTTCAAGTTACTTTATTGTAAAAGTGCATCTCACTTAAATAATAAAAAATAAAAATACAAGTGAGTCACTTAAGCTTTTTATTTATTGTTGCACTATTTAAAAGTAATATCATTGTAAAAGTGAAATCACTTATTTTACAAAAGTGATTCACTTAAAAGCAACTTTTTTGTAAAGTGATTGTCAAAAGGTTCATCTTGGGAAGAGGGGGGTTCTTTTTTTTTGCTGGACATTCTCTAGCTGCCACGTCACTATTGGGGACATCTTCAACAGTTTCTTTGTTCAAGCATAACTTCATCATACAGAGTCCGTTTTCAGTGCCGTTTTTTTTGAAACCGCCTATTTTTTCGAGCTCTTCACATCCAGACTATTGGTTTCTGCTTTTACAGCCATTAATTTACAAATATGGCCGCCCTTTGTGATATTCTACTTAACAGTTCCAACTATTTCTCATGGAAATCTCGTATGGAGGATGTTCTACGAAGTAGGGGACTTTTCAGAATTACAACAAGGAAAGAAAAAGAACCCACTGATGATGATAAGAAAATAAAATGGGAAAATAGATGTGATGAAGCTCGTGGATTGATTGGGATGTCAATCTCTACTGATTTGCGATTCCACATATCTGGAATTGATGAACCTAATGCTGCTTGGGACAAGTTGGAATCTGTGTTTGGTAAACACAATGAAATTCGGGGTCACCAACTCGAAAATGAGTTGATTTCTTTAAATCCAAGTGACTTTTCATGCATTCAAGATTATTTATCTAAGTACAAAACTCTCAAGCTCTTATGTGCAGAATGTAAGATTGAGAGGGAAGACAAACAATGCATTTATCATATTCTTTCCAAACTTGGACCTGCATATTCTGTTTTTGTATCTACATTTTACTCCATGAAAGCGTCATTGAATGCAGCTAGCTATCAAGAGCCTAGTCTTGAATCCTTTTGTGATTCCTTGATTAGAGAACAATATAAACTCATTCATCTTGGAATAATCAACAATGCAGATACATCTGGGAAAGCCTTATTGTCCCAACAGAAAGAAAAGTCCAATCCTCCCAAGAAACAAAATATTCGCAATAATAAGTCAAACAAGGGTCCAAAACCCTTTCAGTCAGCTCCTTCTTTAAAAAATGACAAAGGATCCAAGCCAAAAGGCAAGAAGACTGAGCGTCATTGCAACTATTGCGGGAAAGATAATCATGATGAATCTAAGTGTTTCAAGAAGATGGCAGCCTTGGAAGCAGCAATAAAGAAGCACCACATCAGCCTAGATTCGCCTTCAGAATCTGCCTCTCATGGACATGCACTTTGTGCTTCTGGTTATTCTTATAATGCATCTTCTTCTTCTACTTCAAATGAATGGCTCATTGATTCTGGATCATCTTATCATATGGCTAAGGATCAAGCCATCTTTTCTACTATGCATGAATGTAACACCAAACAAATATTTGTTGGTGATGATAGATCTCTAAGTGTTGTAGGAGCTAGAACAGTTCCAGTAGATAATGGTCATTTTAGTGATGTACTATGTGTTCCAAGAATTTCCTGCAATTTGTTATCAGTCTATCAGATCACTCATTCTGGTGAAGGTAAAACTGTGACCTTTACACCTCACCAAGTTGTAATCAAGGATTTTAAAGATCCTCAACAGGTTATAGCTACCGGAATTGTTGATGATATTACCAGGTTGTACAAGTTTAACAACTTTGGGTCATCACCTTTCCCTTCAGTTTTTGTTGCTCATAGTGATAACTTGAGCAAACTTTGGCATGAGCGATTTGGTCACTTAAATTATCGCTCATTGCAACAACTATGTAAAGAAAATATGGTGACAGGTCTTCCGATGGTATCTTGCAGAGATGGTGTTTGTTCCGGTTGTGTACTCGGAAAACATCATCGGGACAGTTTTGACAAACGTGCCTCTTGGCACGCCTCGGTTCCCTTGGAGCTTGTGCATAGTGACTTGTGTGGTCCTCTTCCATCTGCTTCCTTTTCTGGTTTCAAGTATTTCTTAACTTTCATTGATGATTACACCAGACGCACTTGGGTTTATTTCCTAAAACTTAAGAGCGAAGTATTTAACATGTTCTTGGCCTACAAGGCCCTTGTTGAAAAACAATCTGGTCATCAAATTATCAAGTTAAGATCTGACAATGGAGGAGAATATGTTAACAAACAGTTCACTACTTTCTGCACTGAACAAGGCATCCAACAACAACACACTGTTCCATATACACCACAACAAAATGGTGTAGCTGAGCGGAAGAACCGCACTTTAAAAGAAATGGCAAATTGTATGATCCAATCTAAGGGACTAAGTCTTCAATTTTGGGCTGAAGCCATAAATTGTGCAAATTACATAGTTAATCGCACCCCCAAAAAAGCATTACAAGGTATAACACCAGAAGAAGCATGGAGTAAAGTTAAACCTGATGTAAGTCACTTTCGTGTGTTTGGTAGTGAAGCATGGGCTCACATTCCGGATGAAAAACGGAAAGCATTGCAGCCTAAAAGTGAAAAGTGCATATTTGTTGGATATTCTGAAGATGTAAAAGGTTATAGACTTCTTCAACCACATTCTCATGCTATAATCATTAGAAGAGATGTTAAATTTGATGAAAATATCTTGGCCTGCGAGCCTAACTCGGCGAGTGTGCCATCTTTGGCCTGCGAGCCTGATTCGGCGTTTGTGCCTTCTTCTTCTTCTTCTTCTTCTTCTTCCAACTTCCTTGACAGGTTTCCAACTCCAGTTTCTGATGATGACAGTGAGGATGAAAATCCACCTCCGCCTGCTCATGTTCCTCCAGTTGCACCAGCACAAGTGCTTCCTCGATGGGTCCGTTCAACATGTGAAGCAGCTGGTGATCTTGCCGGTGATCCTAGAGATCAACGTCGAACACGTTCTCAGTTTCAGCGAGCCTCTTCTCTTTTGGCTCAAGTTTCCGAGAATCATGATCCAGAAACTTTTGCAGAAGCTTCAGGGAATCCAGATTGGGATGCAGCCATGGATGAAGAATATCGTTCCTTAATGGCGAACGATACTTGGGATCTTGTACCTCTTCCAAAAGGAAGAAAACTTGTCAGATGTAAATGGGTCTACAGAACTAAGTATGCATCAGATGGAAGTGTTGAAAGACTTAAGGCAAGGTTAGTTGCCAAAGGTTTTTCTCAAGTTGAAGGGATTGACTACAATGAAACCTTTGCTCCCGTCGCCAAAATGAACTCCATCCGCCTTGTTCTTTCCCTTGCAGCCTTACACAACTGGGAAGTCCATCAAATGGATGTCAAGTCTGCCTTCTTACATGGTGATTTACAGGAGGAAATTTACATGGAACAACCTCCTGGCTATGTTCAGAATAACTCTAGCCTTGTCTGTCGCCTTAAGAAATCCTTATATGGCCTTAAGCAAGCTCCTAGAGCTTGGTATGCCAAAATGGATAACTTTCTCCTTGACACAGGTTTTTCTAGATGCCATTCTGACCCCAATGTCTATACCAAGAAAGTAGGAAACCATCTCATCATACTTGCTCTATATGTTGATGACCTTATTCTTACTGGTAGTGACCCTAAGCTTATAACCCATGTGAAATCCAGTCTTAAACAAACTTTTGAAATGTCAGACTTAGGATATTTGCATTATTTTCTTGGTCTCCAAGTTCTGCAAACCAAAGAAGGAATCTTTCTTTCTCAGTCTAAGTATGCTTGTGACCTTCTTCGTCGCTTTCACATGGAAGATTGTAAACCAGCCCCTTCTCCCTTCCAGTCTGGAGTCAAACTTTCTGCCACTTGTACTTCACCTGAAGTAGATGCCACATTGTATCGTCAGCTTGTTGGTAGTCTTTTATACTTGACTCATTCCCGTCCTGACCTTTCCTTTGCCGTTGGTCGAGTTTCCCGTTATATGCAGACACCTCATGAAAGTCACTGGAAAGCAGCTAAAAGAATACTTCGATATATTCGAGGTACAGTTCAGTTTGGGATTCATTACAGTACAGGGGGGAAACCTTTGTTGGTTGGTTTCACTGATTCAGATTGGGCCGGCGATCCTGATGATCGAAAGTCTACTGCAGGTGATGTTTTCAGTCTGGGATCTGGACCTATTACTTGGGCTTGTAAGAAACAACAAGCTCTTGCTCTTTCTTCAACAGAGGCAGAATATCGAGCAGCCGTCAATGCCAGTCAGGAAGCTTTATGGCTTCGACAGATCCTTTCAGAGTTTGGATTCGAGCAGCAGCAGCCTACTCCACTTTGGTGCGACAATCAAAGTGCCATCAAGCTTGCCAAAGATCCAGTTCTACATCAACGCAGCAAACACATTGAGCTACATATGCACTTCATCAGAAATCTTGTTCATGATCGTGTTCTCGAAGTGCTCTTTTGCCCTACAGATGATCAAGTTGCAGACATCTTCACCAAGTCTCTTACAGAAGCGAAGTTTTCTAAACTTCGGTCTATGTTAGGAGTTCAGGAACTTGTCATTAAGGGGGGATAGGCTCTAATGCCTCCTTCCTTCTCCTAATAGTGTCACTTTTGTAAATCCTTCAATCCTATCCCAAGTTGTTCTTAAGGGGGGATGTTAGGATATTTAGACACTTAGGAGTTAGTTAAGATCAACTTGTGTAATATATCCGTTAGGGATAGTGTGTTTCTTTAGTATGCATTAGTATGCATTTGTATATACTTAATCCGACGGTCACGATATGTTTCCGACATAGAGTGATCCGACGGCTCAACTTCTCTTAGATCAAACCTAACCTTGATCCGTGGCTTAACACCCGATTGGTCCATGATCTCTATTTAAAGATCATGGAGGGTCATTGTTTAGTTGATCAATTATGAGAAGCTCATTTGTAACTTTCTTTCTTTGCATAATAAATTGTCCCGTAGAAGCTATTTGGCCGGGGCCGTGGAGTGTTTCCCTCAAGAGGGTTTAAACCACGTCAAAACATCGGTGTGTTGATCTGTGATCTGTTTGTGTGAAGTGGTTGCTCTTGGTGTTCGGTCCTTTGGTAGTACCCTGTGTACCCGAACAATAGTTATCCAAGCTAGACTTTGAGGTCAGATTCGAATGCCCTACTTAGCTAATTCGAATCCTATATGATGCTCCTTTGTAGTTCATTGTATTACATTCTTTACATTCATTACTCATTGTATGATATTGACATTGTCCATTATTCTATGTTAATGAGTGATTATTGAGTGCATGTTTCTCTTCTTCTTTGCAAATATTCTTGAGAGTTTGATTATGATTTTGTTACAGTTGCTAGATCCCTGCATATTATCACATGGTATCAGAGCAGTCAGCATCTATTCGAATTGCAGCCATTGCAGCAGTTGCAACATTTCTTTCATTGGCTATCTTTCACTTGAGCACCATAAGCCTCTAAGTTTCCACAGCAAATCCTGGTTCTATTACTTGAATTCATTGGATAAATCTAGTGAGGTCTAGCTAGGTGTGAAGGACTCAGTCTATGTGCTTAGTGTTCAAAATGTTGGAATATTCTCCCAATCATTTTTCAGTTTTGCATGCATCATTCATCTGCATGCATCCAGTCATCATCTTGGTGTACCTCCCAGCTCCTAGAGCTTGGTTCTAGCTCTCCACAGCCCCCAGGGGTCCTCCTACCTACCAAAGGCACCTTTCACTATGAAAAGTGCGCCTTTCTCACCTACCATAGCTAGTTAGGTGCCTTTCTCACCTACCAATGAGTTATCACTCAGTTCTTCCTTGATTTAAGGCTAGATTGACTCACCACTGACTGTTTCACTACGATGGACCTCCAGTGAGACTAGTCTACCCATTCTGACTCTAGTTATCTCCTCATTCACCCTCCACTGAGCCTCCTTCATTCAGTTAGTGTCCACTTCACTCAGTTAGACTCAATTGACTGACTATTACAATTGGTGACTGATACATTGATTGGATGATGACTCCACTATCATTCAAGCCACACTCTGAGCTAAGAATTCAAATGCCCTACTTGGCCTATTCGAACCTTATATGATTCCATCTTCATGGCTATTGTATTCATTCACTTACATTCTTATTCATTGTATAATACTGAGATATTGTTCTATTCTGCTGTGTTTATGAGTGATCATTGAGTGTCTCCTTTTCTTCTTCTTTGCAACATATTTGTGAGTTTGATTGTGAATTGCTACAACTGCCATATCCCTTGCAGATTCTTACATGGTATCAGAGTGGGCAGAAGCTATTCGAATTGCAGTAGTTGCAGCACCAGCAGTTGCAACATTTCTTTGAGCAGCTATCTTTCACTTGTGCACCAAAAGCCTCTAAGTTTCCACAGCAAATCCTAGTGCTATTACTTAATTTCATTGGAGAAATCTAGTGAGGTCTAGCCAAGTGTGAAGGACTTAGTCCATGTTCCAAGTGTCCTTAAGGTAGTGTTCAGTCGAAGTGTAGCATTCTCCATCAGCACATCTTTTATTGTTTTGCAGGTTTATTCACCTGTTCGGAATCTTCTTCAACTATTCGACTTTCTCTATTCAGATGGATCCAAAGCTTACATCTTCCAACTATGTTGAGTGGAAATCCAAAATGACTCTCTTCATGAGATCAAAGAGCTTCACCCAAATAATCAACGGAACGATGGTAGAACCAACCAATGCAGTTGAAAATTTCAAGTACTTGGCTCGGCTTGATGAAGCAATTGGTCTCCTCCTTCTCTCAATTTATGATGATCTACACTTTCATGTCATCGATCTTACATCTCCGAAATAGGTGTGGGACAAGCTCGAATCTCTCTTTGGGCCAAAGGATGATATGGTAGCACACAAATTGGAGAATGGGCTCATATGTTTGAGTCCTAGCAGCTTCGGATCTATCAATGCCTTTCTCACCAAGTTCAAAATCTTGATATCACAGTTGAAGAGATATGAGATAGGGAAGGAAGATAAGTAGCTTATACTTACCATTCTGTCAAAGTTGGGGGAAAATTTCTTAGTTTTTGTCTCTACTTTCCAGTCATCTAGGTTGTCCATTCCAATATGGAAGTTTCCCTCATTTGATAATTTCACACAATCTCTTACCCAAGAGGAAGAGAAGTTGATTTCGATGGGAATGATCAAACCCAAATTGGATTCATCCCTTACAGTTGCAGAGAGAGCGAATGATAAGGAAAAGAAAAAGAACTCTGATAAGAGATCGAATGGTACAAATCCTAAAGATAGTTCATACCAGTCAAGAAGAGCCTAAAAAAGGACTAAGCATTTTCAGAAAAGAAGATCCAAGTTCCCTTATTGTCATAAAGGGTTTCATCTTGAGAGATCTTGCATGCAGAAGACAGTGGATATGATGGCTCAGTTACTTGAGAAGAACAAACTTTCTGTACCAGCATGTGCAAGAAAGAAAGGTCTTGGTACTGAATCCTATAGATCAAAATACAAAGAAGAATGTAATGCCCTCATGGAAAGTGCATCAACAAATTCTTCTTTCATTATAGATTCAAGAGCAACAAGGCATATGTCTTCTTCCAAAGATCTCTTCTCTAATTTCGAAAGATTAGCTAGTCCTTGACTCAGATTAAGCAATGATTCAGAAGTCTCCTCTCAAGGGATTGGAAGAATCAATCTTGACTATGTTTACTTTTCTAATGTACTTTATGTTCCTTCTCTTGCATCCAACTTACTTTCAGTATATCAAATAACTCACAGTGGAGAGCCCAAAAGAGTAATCTTCTCTCCAAATGAGGTAGAGATACAAAACATGGTTTTAGGGAAATCATTGCCAAAGGAGTTGCAAATCACACTTAAAAACTCTATGAGTTCTCCCACTTCTTACCACTCTCCAAGCCATCTGCTCTCCATACTCATGCAAATGAAGAAAGCAGATTGTGGCATGAGAGATTTGGACATCTCCAATACAAGCATTTATAGGACCTCCAAGCTCAAAACATTGTTGAAGGTCTTCCAGATGATGAGTTTGCTCATGGGAACTGCAAATATTGCCTAAAGGGCAAAATCCCTCAAAAGAAGATGAAGAAAAAGAAAGCTCCTGAAAAAGTGTGAATGCTAGATCCAAATCCACAAGAACCTGAATATCTAGCGACTAAAGATTCATCCTCTATTGCTACAAGGGCCTCCACAGCTACACTCTCTCCCTCAAATCCTTTTTTGGCTGAGAGATGTTTTCTTATGGTAGGATCTGATCCAAAGACATACTTTGAAGCCTCCCAAGATCCAATATGGGTAGCTACTATTGGAGAAGAGTATCAGTCTCTTCAAAGAAATAAGACTTGGGATCTTGTTTCTCTCCCACCTGGAAGGAAAGTTGTTCAGTGCAAGTGGATCTACAGAACCAAGATGGATTCATATGGATCCTCTTAGAAGTACAAGGCTAGATTGGTTGCAAGAGGTTTTTCCCAAGTTCATGGGATTGACTATTCTGAGACTTTCGCTCATGTTGCTAAGATGGATTCCATCCGTCTTGTTCTTGCTCTTGCTGCATCGAAACACTGGGAGGTGCATCATATGGATGTCAAGAGTGCCTTTCTCCATGGAGATCTAGAGGAGGAGATCTACATGAAGAAACCTGAGGGTTATATTGATCATTATTCACTTGTCTACAGATTGAAGAAGTCCTTGCACGGCCTTAAGCAATCCCCCTGAGCTTGGTATGCCAAGATGGATTCCTTCTTGCTTTCAGAAGACTTTCAGAGATGCAAATCAGATTCATATGTCTACATGAGACATAATGGTAACTCCTTACTTCTCATTGTCCTTTATGTTGATGATTTGTTGATTACAGGGAGCAGTTATTCATGTATTAGATCTATCAAATCTGCCTTGCATAGATCCTTCTCCATGTCAGATCTAGGATTGTTGAAGCAATTTCTTGGTATTGAATTCACTCAGAGTGATTCAGGAATCAAAGTTGCTCAATCCAAATATGCTTCAGATTTGCTTGATAATTTTCAAATGAGCGAATGCAAACCAATTGCATTCCCTTTTCTTTCAGGGATCAACCTTGAGGATGGATCTTCTACACCTATGGTATATTGTTCTTTGTATCGGCAATTGATTGGTAGCCTTTTGTTTCTTACTCATACTCGGCCTCATCTATCCTATGTTGTTAGTGTTGTCTCCAGATACATGTAGGAACCTCATGAGCTTCACTGGAAAGCAGCAAAGAGGATTTTGCACTATGTACAAGGTACCAAGACTCATGGTCTTCACTACTCAATTGGGTGCTCCTTGAACCTAGTTGGATATACTGATTCTAATTGGGCTGGAGATAGCTCAGATTGGATGTCTACATCTGGTTTTTTTATGCTTGGATCTGGACCTATATGTTCGTCAGGCAAAAAGCAAACTACTTTGGCTCTTTCATCAGAAGAGGCAGAGTATAGAGGTGCAGTAAATGCAGCCACACAGTGTATTTGGCTGAGAGACATCTTGTTAGAGTCTGGGATTCTATTCAGTACTCCACCTGCCATCTATTGTGACAATCAGAGTGCCATCAATATCTCCACAGATCCGGTTCTAAGGAAGAGAACCAAACACATTTAGATACACATGCATTTCATCAGAGGATTGGTGCATGATAAGACCATTTCATTGCTCTACCTTCCGATGGAAGAGCAGATTGCAGATATCTTCACCAAGGCCTTCACAGTGAAGAGATTCACTTACCTTAGATCACTTCTTGGGGTAAGAAATGATATGCTACATTAGCTTCTCTATTTTGATTGTACGGGGTGACCTTTGGTGCTAGTCACGAGGGCCCTATTGTTACTACTTCAGTTACTTTCTCGCAGTATAGCTTGCGGGGGGGTGTTGGAATATTCTCCCCATCATTTTTCAGTTTGCATACATACATGCATTCTTCATGCATTTTGCATGCATCCAGTCATCTACATGCATCCAGTCATCATCCTGGTGGACCTCCCAGCTCCTAGAGCTTGGTTCTATCTCTCCACATCCTGTCTACAGCCCCCAGGGGGCCTCCTACCTACCAAAAGTGCCCTTCTCCATGACAAGTACGCCTTTCTCACCTACCATGGCCAGTTAGGCACCTTTCTCACCTACTAGTCAGTTATCACTCAATTCTTCCTTGATTTAAGGCTAGATTTACTCCCCACTGACTTTTTCACTCCAATGGACCTCCAGTGAGACTAGTCTACCCATTCTGACTCCAGTTAGCTCCTCATGCACCCTCCATTGAGCCTCCTTCATTCAGTTAGTGCCCACTTCACTCAGTTAGACTCAATTGACTGATTGTTACCATTGATGACTGATACATTGACTAGATGATTACTCCACTATCATTCAAGCCACACTCTGAGTTAGGAATTCGAATGCCCTACTTGGCCTATTCGAATCCTATATGATGCCATCTTCATGGCTATTTTATTCATTCACTTACATTCTTATTCATTGTATAATACTGAGATATTGTTCTATTCTACTATGTTTATGAGTGATCATTGAGTGTCTCCTTCTCTTCTTCTTTGCAACATATTTGTGAGTTGGATTGTGAGTTGCTACAGCTGTCAAATCCCTTGCAGATTCTTACACAAAAGGTAGTGTTCAGTCGAAGTGTAGCATTCTCCATCAACAAAAACTTCTCTTGTTTTGCAGGTTTATTCACCCGTTCGAATTCTTCTTCAACTATTCGACTTTATCTATTCATATGGATCTAAAGCTCACATCTTCCAACTGTGTTGAGTGTGTTAGCACCCAAAATGACCCCCAAGGTTGTGGGAAAGGGACATTTCGAGATAACTGCAAAACCAATTTGGACTTGTTCTACTGACCCATAATAGTCTGAGAGGGATCTCTCTTTGAACTTATGAAGGACTGGAAATAATCAAAGTTGACAGCTATGAAAAAACACACCAGCCTTCAATACTGACGATGTTCAATCAAAGCATATTTAGAGGGTCGTATTTCTGACAGGGCAAATTGTTTAAAGTGTGGTAAGATAATCATGGGAGAAAGCGTTGGGCGATGGAGTCAAGACACAACATGCAAATCACATAGCGGAGCTGTAGTATGGATCACTAGAACAGAGGCAAGGGAGACACTTGCTTCCCGTCGGAATGTTATTTTCTGGTGATGAAAGAAGAAAGAAAGAACAAACCATTGATATGAGCACCCAGCAAAGATGAACTCGATATCAATTTTAGTGGAAATGTTAAGTGAATATCTGAAACAATAGCTAGAGCATGTTTCCAATATTTCTACGCTATTATACACTGATCTCGGATATGAAAGGGAAAACATAATGTAAGTAGATAACTAGAAGCACAAATCACATGAGAAAAAGGAAAAACAGACTGTAAGCAAAGAAACACATGAATCTCTATTAGATATATGCCACAAGCACTGCAATTATATTAAAGGAAATGTTTTGAAATAGAGCTCGATCCCCCGGCCTCTGTTGATGTATATGTAACTTCGGAATGTATTTCATATATATTTATTGTACCCTTATAAGAGATGTGTTATTCCTCTATAAGGAAGTGTTGTCATGTGTATTGACAAGTGTCGCAAGCGTGTGTACTTGGTGACAGGTTATTAGACCACCATGTGTGGGGTCAACCTTGAAATATATATTATATTGTGGATGTACCTAGCTAGACAAGTCAGCCCCATAAGGTCACTGGGAACACAGGTTAGTATAAATAGAGATCGGCAGATCTCTATTTTGATTATTCGGAAACTCACACTTCTCTCACACAGAAAGTGGCGCACTAGTGAGGAGGAGGATCATCTACTACTAGGAGACTATCTCAAGTGTATTTTGGTTGTACTTTGGTTGAGCCATTGCTCTCTCTATCTCTGAGGAAGTTGTGGGGTTTTTCACCTTAGGGTTTTCCCCACAGAAACTCTATGTCTCTTGTCTCTCATGCTTTTGATTCTTGCGATGCTTGTCATGCTTATTGTGATTGTTATGCATTGATATATTGTATATGTTATTCTCTCAGTAAAGATCCAAGAGTATTGTGAATTAATGCTCAAAATTTAACATGGTATCAGAGCTAACCTGAGAAGAAGACATTTTGCAGTGACGGAAACTTGATTTTCTTGTTTATTGGGTTTCTCTCCATAGATTTTGGAAAAGCAATATAGTATATTGACTCTACTCATCAAGGAGAATCTATTTGTCCAATCAAAATTCAATTCTGATCATTTTCAGATTTGGCCCTAAAAATAAGGGTTTCCACAAAAATAGGAATTTCTGAAATCTGAAGACATAGTTGGAAGCTCCTTGCCAAAATCGAAGTTTAGAGCTTTGGATCGAGATTTTTGGCTGGGTAGATCTATGGGAAACTCAAACCCTAATTCAGGGCTCTCCTCAGTGAACCCGGGAGGACAAAAAGGTAAATATGAAGGGTAAATCTTTGCTGATCTCAAATTCTGAATACACCAGGATGATCAACTCATCAAGGCACATCTTTCTATCCTTTTAGAAAGTTGAAATTCACATTTTGAATTTTTAGGGTTTTTTCGACAAACCCTAATCCGGGACCAGATCCAGTTTTTAGCATTTCAAGTGGTAAGACCTAAATCTTTTCTATTTCCATTTGAAGTACTCTTTAAGATGTCTCACCACCCCAAGCTTGAGGATAAGCTTGAAGGAGCTGATAACTTCCGAGCTTGGAAGTATAGGATTGGGTTAATCCTGGAAGAGAATGAGTTGGACTCATATGTAAAAGAAGACATCCCTATCCCAGAGGATGAAGAGGCTAAGGTATTGCATAAGAAAAACTTGGTCAAGGCAAAGAGAATCATTGCTGATTCTATCAAAGACCATCTCATACCCCATGTGTCTTCTCTAAAGACACCCAACGAGATGTTTGACTCTTTGACCAAGCTATTTGAAGGGAAGAACATAAATCGGAAGATGACCCTACAGAACCAATTGAAAGGAGTACAGTTTCAGAATGGAGAAACCATTCAATCTTATTTTTCAAGGGTCTCCCAGATCAAGGAACAACTAGAAGCAGTGGGTGAAATGGTGGAGAATGGTGAAGTGGTGATGACCACTCTAAATGGCCTACCCAGGTCATGGGATTCCTTTATTCAAGGAATTTGTGCAAGGAAGAAGTCTATCTCCTTCAACAGATTGCGGGAAGAATGCTCTCAAGAAGAAGCTAGGCTTGTGGCCCGAGAAGAAAAGATGGGAAATGAAGATCAAGCTCTCACAGCACATGCCAGGAAAGGAAAATCCAAGAAGGAATCATCTCATAACATGAAATTCTCACACCACCATTATCATAAAGATAAGAAAGATCTCAGATGATTCAATTGCAATGAGAAGGGACACTTTGCTTTAGATTGTCCCAAGAAGAAGAAAGACAACAACAACTTCAACAAGAAGAAGAAGAATAACAAAAGAAGATATCATGCTCATGTTGCCGAAGATGATGAACCCCCAAAGAAGAAGGCTAGGGAAGAAAGTGATAGTGGTGATGACTCATCAAGTGAAGAAGAGTATGTTCTAATTTCCGCTCTCAAAGGTACTATCTCCCATGGTTGTAATGATTGGTTGATTGACAGTGGGGCTTCCAAACACATGATTGGGTTTAAAGAATATTTTGTAAATCTGTCTGAACATGAATCACCCCATAAAGTGAAACTTGGGGATGATTATCAATACCCAATCAAAGGAAGTGGTGAATCCTCCTACAACCTAGATTCTGGAAAATCTTGGAAGATGAAAGAAGTCCTTTATGTACCTGGGCTCACGAAGAGCTTACTCTCCATATCTACATTGGATGCAAAAGGTATGAGGGTTGCATTTGTGGATGGCCAAGTCCTAATGTGGACAAAGGGAAAGACCATAGATGATGTAGTAGTGATTGGAGAGCAAGAGAGAGGTTTGTATAAATTGAAGGGACAACCTGAACATGCCATGGTGCATGAATCCATGGAGCCAAGTGAACTTTGGCATAGAAGACTTGCTCATATGCACTATAGGGCACTTCCAATTGCAAGCAAGGATGTAGAAGGTCTTCCTGAAATCAAGACCAAACATGAAGGTGTCTACAAAGGATGTGCAAAAGGTAAGAACATTAAGAAGGTTTTCCCAAGCAGTGAAAGCAAGGCAAAAGATATCCTGGAAATCATCAACTCAGATGTATGTGGTCCTATGTCATCCAGTTCTCTGAGTGGGTATGTTTACTATGTCTCATTTATTAATGACTTCTCTAGGAAGACTTGGGTATACTTTTTGAAGAACAAAGATGAGGTGTTTGATAAGTTCAAGGAATTCAAAACCTTGATGGAGAATCAAACTACAAGAAGATCAAAACATTCAGATCCAACAATGGTGGAGAATTCACCTCAGGTGACTTCAAAAAGCTTTGTAGTGATTCAGGGATTAAGAGGGAGTTGACTGCTCCTTATAATCCTCAACAGAATGGAGTTGCAGAAAGGAAGAACAGAACAATCATGGAAGCAGTAAGGGCAATGCTACATGACCAGGACCTACCTATGCATCTATGGGAAGAAGCAGCTAGAACAGTTGTATATGTGCAGAACAGAACACCCCACAAGATATTGGACAACAAAACACCAGAAGAGGTATTTTCTGGTAAGAAACCTGAAGTCAGCCATCTCAGAATATTTGATTGTCCAGTATACACACATGTCCCAAACGAAAAGAGGACCAAACTAGATCCTTCAGGAAAGAAGGGTATCTTTGTGGGTTATAGTGAAAGCTTGAAGGCTTACAGAATATACTTTCCAGGGTTCACGAAGATTGATGTCAGCAGGGATGTAACACTTGACGAAAACTCAACATTCATCAAATCAAGGAAGGCACCTATCGAAGTTTATGAAGAACCTAAGGAAACTAGATTTCAAGACACTACCATGACTGAAGCAATTCCAGAAGTTGTTCGTGAGTTTGAAGATCCGCAAGAGCCTGTAGATCCACCCCGTGAGGATAACTCTCACAAGAGGAAACCTGCATGGGCTAGAGAGCTCATTCAAGATGCAGAAAGATTTGGCATTCCAGAAGAAGAACACAGAGCAAAGAAGAGAACCATATCACATACCATCTATGTTGCTTTACTCTATGACATTATGAACAAAGAACCTTCCAGTTATGAAGAAGCAGCGGAAAATAAAGAATGGAAGGATGCCATGGTTGAGGAATACCAATCAATAATGAAGAATGATGTTTGGGATGTTGTCCCAAGAACTAAAGAGAATTTTGCTGTGACTTCCAAATGGATCTACAAAATCAAGCATGCTGCAGATGGCAGTGTAGAAAAATACAAAGCAAGATTCGTAGCTCGTGGCTTCTCTCAGAAAGAGGGAATATATTATGAAGAAAATTTTGCACCTATAGCCAGGTATATTTCCATCAAAACAGTACCTGCCCTGGCTGCAGCAATGAAATGGAAAATACACCAGATGGATGTCAAGACTGCTTTCTTGAATGGTGTAGTTGAAGAGGAAGTATATGTGGAGCAGCCACTCGGTTTCGAAATACATGACAGGGAGTCATATGTGTGCAGATTGAAGAAAGCCTTGTATGGCTTGAAACAAGCTCCCAGAACGTGGTATGGTAGGATGGACAGTTTCCTATCTAGTTTGGGATTTACCAAGAGTAAAGCGGATTCCAACCTTTACTACAAGGTTGAGGAAGGGAATCCCGTGATTCTACTCATATATGTGGATGACCTCTTTGTAACAGGATATGATAGATTGATTGCAGATACTAAGAGGAAGCTTGCTGCCGAGTTCGATATGAAATATTTGGGAATTATGCATTATTTCCTAGGTATGGAGGTGTGGCAGAGTGCAGGTGGGATCTTCCTTGGTCAAGGGAAGTACACAATAGATATCCTAAAGAGATTCGGGATGATGGATTGCAAGGCCATGGCCACACCTATGGCATCAAATCTGAAGCTTCTTTGTGATGCTTCATCTGAGCTGGTTGATGTCTCTATGTATCGTCAGATAATTGGGTCCTTGATGTACCTGACGAACACGAGACTAGATATTTGCTTTGCGGTGAACACATTGAGCCAGTTCCTGACAGATCCGAGGAGTGTTCACCTGGTTGCTATAAAGCATGTTCTGAGGTACCTGAAGGGTACAGTGGATTATGGGCTCAAGTATGAAGTGAATCAAAAGTTTAACTTGCAGGTTTATGTTGATTCAGATTGGGCTGGCAGTGCTGCAAATAGGAAGAGCACATCTAGATGCTGCTTCAGTATGGGATCAGGTGTGATCTCTTGGTTTAGCAGGAAGCAGTCCTGCGTAGCATTGAGTCCAGTTGAGGCAGAGTATGTTGCAGCCTGTTCAGCTAGTTGTGAGGCAGTATGGCTACGGAAGCTACTATATGAGTTATTTGATCTCCCGTTGGATGCTACTGGTATCTTTTGTGATAACCAGAGTTGTGTGAAGCTGTCCAAGAACCCAGTGTTTCATGACAGGTCGAAACACATAGAGATCAAATATCACTATATCAGGGATATGGTACAGAGAGGAGCTGTGAATCTCCTGTACATTGCGACGGACGAGCAGATTGCAGATGTGCTGACGAAGCCACTAGCCAGGGTGAAGTTCGAGTACTTCAGGGAGAGGCTTGGCGTTCTTCAGATTGATGACACTTCGGGGAAGAAGTGATGGACACATTTATTGAAGCCATTCCAAGCATGTTGGAAGGAGGATCCTTCACATGGATGTGGATGTAAGCGCTGGATGATGAGCATCAGGATGATGTTCTAGTTTCTGCTTTGTATGATCAGTTGGATCATTTATATATGTATGTATGCATCATGTTGGATGCTGGATATGATCAGTTGGATTATTTATATGTATATGTATGTACGCATCATGTTGGATGCTGGATATGATCAGTTGGATCATTTATATGTATGTACGCATCATCTTGGATGTTGGATATGATCGGTTGGATCATGTGTATGTATTTTGTATATGCATCATGTTGGATGCTTGGACCATGTATCTGTATATGTATCAGGTGGATACATTGTATGATCAAGTAGATCATGTATGTTGATATGTATCATGTATTTGTATTTGTATCAGGTGGATACACTGTATGATCAGGTGGATCATGTATGATGATATGTATCAGGTAGATACTTGGTATGCATCAGGTAGATGCATTGTATGATCAGGATGATCATGGATGACGAGCTTCAGGATGTTGCTCTAGATGACATGCAACAGGATGTTGCAGTGATGATGATCAGGATGATCATGTGTACATCAGGATGATGTATGGTGAGTATCAGGTTGATACTCTGTGGCCGTGGAACAGGTTGTGCAGATAAGCATGTAATTTTTTCCCTAGGAGATTTGCAGATAGTCTTTCGAGGTTTTTCCTATGGCATGTAATTTGTACCCTGGGATATCTGGCAAATGCTCTTTCGAGGTTTTGCTTGGGAGGACATATAATTTGTGCTCTGGGAGATTTGCAGATAGTCTTTCGAGGTTTTTCCTATGGCATGTAATTTGTACCCTGGGATATCTGGAAAATGCTCTTTCGAGGTTTTGTCCTATGGAATGTAATTTGTGCCCTGGGAGATCCGATAGGTTGAGCTGTGTGCTCGTAATCAGTCCTGGGATGCTCTTTTGAGGTTTTGCCATGACCACATGTAATTTGTGCCCTGGGAGATCCGATAGGTTGAGCCTTGTGCTCGTAATCAGTTTTGGGATGCTCTTTCGAGGTTTTGTGGTGACCACATGTAATTTGTGCCCTAGGAGATCAGATAGGTTGATCCTTGTGCTCGTAATCAGTCCCGGGATTCGCTTTCGAGGTCATGTGGTGGGGTCTGGACAGGATGAAAAAGGCCTCAGATGCTCTTTAGAGTTCTTGCTAGTGAAGAGACTCTTTTAAGGTTTTGTGATGCACGTAATAAGTCCTGAGATTTCCACAGTATGGTCAATGATGACAAAGACCTGCAGGTGGTGGGCCTACATCTAGTATGAAAAAGGGTTGGCTCTGTAGAACTTCCTATGACAAGTAGAGTTAGAGATTGGTTGAGATAGCAGCAGTAGTGATGATGATGATGACGATGATCCTGAGAAGAAGACTTGTCTAGCAGATCTGTATCGAGAAATACCTTCCTAGTTAAGAGGGAGTGTTGATGTATATGTAACTTCGGAATATGTATTTCATATATATTTATTGTACCCTTATAAGAGATGTGTTATTCCTCTATAAGGAAGTGTCATCATGTGTATTGACAAGTGTCGCAAGTGTGTGTACTTGGCGATGGGTTATTAGACCACCATGTGTGGGGTCAGCCCTGAAATATATATTATATTGTGGATGTACCTAGCTAGACAAGTCATCCCCATAAGGTCACTGGGAAAACAGGTTAGTATGAATAGATATCGGGAGATCTCTATTTTCATTATTTGGAAACTCACACTTCTCTCACTCAGAAAGTGGCACACTAGTGAGGAGGAGAATCATCTGCTACTAGGAGACTATCTCAAGTCTATTTTGGTTGTACTTTGGTTGAGCCATTGCTCTCTCTATCTCTGAGGAAGTTGTAGGGTTTTTCACCTTAGGGTTTTCCCCACGGAAACTCTGTGTCTCTTGTCTCTCATGCTTTTGATTCTTGTGATGCTTGTCATGCTTATTGTGATTGTTATGCATTGACATACTGTATATGTTATTCTCTCAGTAAAGATCCAAGAGTATTGTCAATTAATGCTCAAAATTTAACAGCCTCAGCCTAATTATTTTCCAACCCTTTGATCTCCTATTACATAGCTATTTATAGGCTCTCGGACCTGGACCGAGCATCAAAAATAGTTACATAACATGCTACCACCTATATGGACTAGCTCGCCACTTCTGACAATGAATCACAAAATGAAAAGGACTGCTAACTAACCACGACCGTTTTCTACAGGTGTTCCTCACAAGGTACAGACCATGACAAATTTAAATGACCTATGGGCCTTAACAGGCCTCAAAACTGGAGTAAACAGACAACCACATTCTTAGCCAAGGACAGACTTGCTGGGTGGGACAAGGAAATGGCTCGAACAACTCGCCACCTCATTCTGGAACTTTCAATTGGCCCTGTGGCCCAAAGAAGTCCTCCACTTTCAGGACGTCTTCATTTGGCACTTTCTTTTCTAAAAGGGGAGATGTTTCCTCTTCCATGGGGAGTATGTAATCCTTGATGATTCCCATATCTGGATATGTGCCTTTCTCATCTTCGGAGGCTTCCTTCTTATTCAGTCAACATCACCATCTCCCATGCACCTGCTGGCCCTCGTGCTCCTCGGGTTCGTTGGCCGAACTCTCTTCCACACGGTCGAAGACGAGTGGAGAGGAGGGAATATGCTCCTCCTCCACCTCATACCACACCTGCTCTGGCACCACAACTACTTCAACCTCCTATCTCTCCTCCATGATCGAGCTCTAACTGAAAGATGCTTGAGTGACCAAGATCGCCACCTTTCTCATGCCATTACTCTGAATCAAGACGCGGGGGGCATGCTTATAATGGTCGTGATGATGATAGCAGCTACGTGCAATCGCCCCTACCATCATGGCCTAACCAAATCTCCCAATCGAGTTTCCATGATGTCTATACATGAGTTGACATGAAACATGCTTGACGTAGCCCTTCAGATAGGTGAGGGGATATGCAACGACACTGAGGTGGCCTTGGCTTCATTGGTCATCATTTCAGTTTCAGCAGAGCTTCCTTCTAGCCTTTTGATCGCATGATCAAATAGGCATCGTCGATTTCTACCCCATCCAAATTCGGGCCGTCGGATGGTGCTAATCCTACCATGTTCGCAAATCTGAGGCTGGTTGTCTTTGCACACAAGTAAGATCTGCGAACTCATCTACAGCCGCAGATATCCCCCCTGCTTAATCGCAGTCATTGGAAAACATCAGGATTTAACTTGAGTTTGCAAATATGAAATGCGGCTATTCTCGTGCAACTTAAAAGCGTGAACCTCCTCTCAACTGTCGATCCATTTCACCAGTCGTCAATCAGTCTTCAAGTCGCCCACCGGTTAACTTCTATGCACGCAATTATATATTTTTCAACTCCCTCTACGCCGGATGCATGTGACCATCGATCCTCTCCAATCCCAATCTCCTCCATCCAAAGATCCCTTTGCTCGCTATGGGCGTAATTTTTCATTTTTACTTTGTTGGCCCTCCCCTTAGACCTTGGACCTCAATAGACAATCCTTCCTCTGGCTAATCCGACTGCGCATGGTCCTCTGATTCCCTGTCTATGGGCCATATGGACTGAGGGAGAAAATTCTCTTTGTTGCTTCCATAGGCTTATACCCTTCCTGATACCCAGCACAATCCTGGTGCTAACAGAGTGGAAAGCCAAGATGGCTCTCTTCATGAGAACCAAGGGCTTCACCCAAATACTCAACGGAATGATGGTAGAACCTCTTAGTGCAATTGAAAATTCCAAGTACTTGGATAGGCTTGATGTAATAGTTGGTCTCCTCCTTCTCTCAATTTCTGAAGATATTCACTTCCATGTCATCTATCTTACATCTCCTAAAGAGGTTTGGGACAAGCTCGAATCACTTTTTGGACAAAAAGATGATATGAAAGGACACAAATTGGAGAATGAACTCATATGTTTGAGTCCTGACAGCTTCGAATCTATCAATTCCTTGCTCACCAAGTTCAAAAGCTTGATATCACAGTTGAAAAGATATGAGATAGTGAAAGAAGACAAGCAGCTTATTCTTGCCATTCTCTCAAAGTTGGGGCCAAACTTCTTATTTTTTGTCTCTACTTTCCAATCAGCTAAGATGTTCATTCCAAAATGGAAGTTTCCCTCACTTGATGACTTCACCCAATCTCTTAATCAAGAGGAAGAGAAGTTAATCTCCATGGGAATGATCAAACCCAAGTTGTTTTCGGACCTTATAGCTGTTGAGGCCAAAAGGGCGAATGGTAAAGACAAGAAAAATATTTCTTATAAGAGATCGAATGATACAAGTCCTACAGATACTCTATATTAGTCAGATAGGGCTTCGAACTCAAGGAAGACCAAGCATTCTCAGAAGAAAAGATCCAAGTGCACATATTGTCTTAGAAGTTTTCATCTCGAGAGTATTTGCATGAAGAAGACTATAGATTTGATGGCTCAGTTACTTGAGAAGAACAATATTCCTATACCTGCATGTACAAGGAAGAAAGATCCTAATACTAAACATTCTAGATCCGAAGACAAAGAAAGATGTCATGCCCTCATGGAAAGTGCATCAACAAATTCTTCTTTCATCGTATATTCAAGAGCATCAAGACACATGTCTTCCTCCAAAGATCTCTTCTCCAACTTCGAAAGCTCAGTTGGCCCTTCCATCATGTTGGGCAATGATTCAGAATTATCCTCTCAGGGGATTGGAAGAATCTATCTCGACCATGGTTATTTTTCTGATGTGCTTTATGTTCCTTCTCTTGCAGCTAATGTTCTTTCAGTGTATCAAATGAATCATATTGGAGATCCCAAAAGAGTGATCTTTTCTCCAAATGAAGTTGAGGTACAACACATAGTTTCTAGGGAAATCATTGCAAAAGGAGTTGAAAATCATGAGACAAAACTATATGAGTTTCCACACTTCTTACCTCTCTCAAAGGAGTCTCCTCTTCACTCTCATGCACATGAAGAGAGTAGACTATGTCATCTCAACTACAAGCTAGCTCAAAATGTGGTCGATGGTCTTCTAAGAGACAAGATTGCTCATGGCACCTGCAAAGGTTGCTTGAAAGGCAAGGATCGATCTAAGAAGATTGAGAAAAAGAGGACTCTTGAAGAAGTGTGAATGCTAGATCCAGATCTACAAGAACCTGAAGATTTAGCACCTATTGGTTCAACTCCTATGGCCAAATGGGATATCACTACTACATCCACTAGTGTTCTTGTTGAAGATCCATCATCATCAGATTCTAGCTCTTTTGATTCAGAGTTTGGAAGTGATGATGAGCTTCAAAAGAGTGAATCTCCATCACATGAGAGTTCAGATTCGGAGTATGAGACATCAACTTCACATGATTCTACATGAGATTTTAGATTCAGAGTTTGGAAGTGATGATCAGCCAGATTCACTTGCTTCATTACATGAGATTTCAGATTCATATTTTGGATGTCATGATGAGCTAGTTGTAGATGCATCTTCACATGATAGTTCAGATTCAGAATCTGAAGATGGATATGATGATGAGGGAATGATAGATCCAGATCCACAAGAACCTAAATATATAGCAACTGATGAAGAAGATGAGAGGATGGGAGATCCAGATCCATAAGAACCTGAAGATCTCTCACTTGATATTCCTCCTCTTCCTCAATGGGCAGCCACTACACTCCAATCTGCCGGTAATTTGGTTGGTGATCCACATGATCATAGAAGAACCAGATCATATTTTCAGAATTGAAGGTTTCATACTTCTCACATTACTGATCCATTTCAGATCGATCGATCCTTCTTTGGAAAAGAAGGACACTTGCCTCCTTCAGGGGTGAGTGATGAAATGCTACTTTAGCATCCTTCAATCTATTTTGAGGTAGGGATTTCTTCCCACTGGGTTTTCCCTTTTTCCTCACTTAGTTTATTTAGATTGATTGTACGAGGTGACCTTTGGTCTTAGTCACCAGGGCCCTATTTTTTAGATTTCAGTTATTAACTCATAGTATAGCTTGCGGGGGGTGTTGGAATATTCACACCATAATTTTTTATATTTTGCATTACTGCATGCAAATATGCATGTTGCATGCATTTGCATGCTACTGCATGCATCCTGTCATCATCATGGTTATCTCCCTAGCACCTAGAGCTTTATTCTAGCTCTCCAAAGCATGTCTTTAGCCCTCAATTAGCCTCCCACCTACCTAATGCACCTTCTTTGATTCTCTGCATGTCTATTGCGCCTTTTCCCACCTACTACAGCCAGTTTGGGCGCCTTTGCTCACCTACCACCATTTATCACTCAGTTAGGGTGCCTTTTCTCACCTATCGGGAGTTAACACTTAGTTAGTGCATTGATTGAGCAGTTGTTCCACTAATTGCTTATGTTGATTGCTTGTAGCTTCTAGTTATCTAGTTCTGGAGTTTCACTTGACTATTTGACAGCCTCATGTGCCCCCCTTGGAGTCTCCAGCTTCTGATTTATGGTTAGATGGTTATGTTAGACTCAGTTGGACACAGTTGACTGAATCTTACCATTTATGACTGATACTACTGACTAGATGATGTCTCCATAGTTATCCAAGCTATACTTTGAGCTCAGATTCGAATGCCCTACTTGGCTAATTCGAATCCTATGTGATGCTCCTTTGCAGTTCATTGTATTACATTCTTTACATTCATTATTCATTGTATGATATTGACATTGTCCATTATTCTGTGTTAATGAGTGATTTTTGAGTGCATGCTTCTCTTCTTCTTTGCAAATATTCTTGAGAGTTTGTTACAGTTGCTAGATCCCTACAGATTATCACAGATAGGCTATCGGGGCATTTCTTATCAAAAAAATGTAGTTCAATTCCAATAACCTTATCATGAAAATTTTTAAGACTCTTGACCTTATAACATTTAAAAACTACTTGGTTAATTGATTGGTAAATACTTGATCCTTGACCACAATGTAACCATGATCAACCTAGCCCATCATGTCAAGTAATCATATTTATTCATCTAAACATTAAGGATTATAGTATTTCCAACTTCATTAACTTAGTTATTGTCTTAAACACTTCAATCTTAAGGGTATGGCTACTACAGGTTGCGCAAGGCGGGTCGGTTGGACCTTCTTGCTTAAAAATAACACACGACACACAATGTTCACACATACTGGATCTAAACAGAATGCCAGAAGTTGGATTCTATTACTTCAATCAAATTCTAATGGTTACAATGCCAAATACAAAACAAATAACTAGTCGGACTTAGCCTGATACAATATATAGAAGTAAAATGGTGTGTCCTCTTTGTGTGTGACCCTCTCCTCCTCTTAGTCTTCTGCGGATTTCTAAAACGAATGAGCGATGAGTGACAAGCGATTCCTTCATCCATTCCTCAGCACTGATCTTCTACCTGTTATGTTGTTGTTTCTCCTAAGGTCTACTCCGTTCCCAGAGACACTCTTCCTCTATCCACCGAATCCTCCAGATCCTACAGACCTACAGTTTTCAATGACCTCTGGTCGTGCTGCACAAACTATTCCTGTCGTGAAATATGTCATGATCCCAACTACCTTCATAACTGCTCATAACTTCCTTAGCAACTCCAAACGGCTACCAAGTACTCTACTTTTCCTTCTTCAAAAATCGGACTACGTGACATTTGTCGGACCCCCATATTGACCATACTGCACTTCATCACCTTCACTTAACTTCCACAGCTGCCAGTCTGCCCCTTCTGTAACATCCCGAAATTTCACAAAATTTAAAATTTTCCAATGTAGCATTAAATGCTTTACTTTTCTCTGCGGAATAATATTAAATGCTTCTATGTTGACATGCTGAAACAAATGTTTGTAATGATTATACAACTGTATTGTTTTGCGACGATGTCAATGCTTCAAAGGTTCCCTTTGCTATAGTTATTGTTTACATGTGCTAACTGTGTTCTTTTGTTTGTTGATGATGAAGGGGTCCTATGGGTACCCCGAAGCTTACTTAGCATTTATGTTAAAGCAATTGAACCTTCCTTTTCGCAGATTATAGGTAAGAGAGTAATAATAATTTTGAAATTGAAAGTACGGAGATATACATTATCGTCAAATAGGTTTCAAGTTTTTAAAGAGAAATAGAATAGCTTGCAATACAATTTAAGGTAAGATCTGCTATGGTCGTTTGTCTAAGTATTTATATTGAGTATTTTGAATAATTATAGGATCATATCCTAAGTTTGAATAACCTTACAGTAGATCCTTGTATAAATTTTGATCCTGTACATTTTATGATTGATCCTCATTTTAATGTGAAATAAACATTTTAAGTGTTCTAAAATCATACTATGGCTAACCGGTATTAATATCTTACCTTAATACTATTAATCTTCACGCCTCTCCTAAGGCGATACTTTAGATAATATCCATATTTAACATATTATAATCCATGGCTATTACTTGTACTTGAATGGTCTTTATACATTAACCTATGTAATGTCCTAAGTACAAGGGTATGTACAATAGCCACTACCATTATAAAAAATAGTTACTATGTTAGGCTATCTCCATGGTTTGTACCATTTAATATTCTAGAGTTTGGACAAGTTTTATCATTATACCAATTTATATTATTGATAGGGTCTTTATACAATACATAGGGTTTTCGACAATAAACAACGTAAATCCTAGACCATGGTTGATAACTTTACTTACAAAATGTCAAGTGTTAAATATAATATGTAACCCTATGACCATGTTACGGGTCTCCAAGGGTATGGTCGAGACTATGGCCTAGGTTGTCGTGCAAAGGCATCATGCTTGGGCATAATGATATGATGGTTTGATAATTGGTAACTCATACTATATTGTAAATCCCAAAGGTTACTCATATGATATGTTGGTTGCAAGGTTGGTAAGATGTCGTACTGATGGTAGACCAGATCATTAAAGTGTATTTATGTGATGATGGTGGAATGCCTATTCGAATCCACCATGGTTGGCTTCACCTGGTGGTTCTTGGTAATAACATAACCCTAACAACACTTGGATTACCTCGGCTACGGTGATGAACTTGGCATTAATTTTGCAAGGGCATGGGTTTAGTGTGGCCGACAGGCTTGTGAAACCTTAGGGTTTTGTTTTCAGGTTTTAAGATGCTCCTCCCACGATTCGAAACTGTGACCTGAGAGTGATTACTGTTACAAGTTAATAGTTTAAGAGCCGAGCTCTGGTATGGAAGCAATAGATGCATTCATCAAGCGAGTTATGTGTGACTCAGGATTCAAACCGGTTGCAAAGGCTGTCGTTTTCGACCTTTGGTTAAATATTAAGGTTATGTCTTACTGTAATTTTCGTATGGTTGCAATCATCAGAATTTTGTTTAGATTAGGAATAAAATTTAACCACCTTCTATGTTCATGGCAAGTTCTGTCATCTACAGGGTTCCACGCTCACGCTAAGTGGGAAACTACTGCTTGAAACAATAAGTCTCGGTGGGTTCTCCTGGAAACTGTTAGCTGTGTTTGGTTTGGTCGGAGCTTTCAATTTTCCAAAGAAGATGTGGTCGCTATTGGAATGCTTACATTCTGTAAAGCATACGTAGGGAGGATTGAATCCTCGACCTACCCTTTTTATGTACTATATAGTGTTATTGTATGCCAAAATGTATCACTTATTTACCAGTGTTTTATCCCTTGACTAAATTATAAATGAGAAGGGCTTCGGCCTATGGTTTTTATACAGTGTCTGAAAACAATGCTCTGTGTTAATTGATGTCAATGTTTGTTGTTTTTGGTAATGGCCGAGAGCCAAAACTCATTGTTTTGTTTTGAAACCTTGAATCCTTGGCTCGACATGTGACGATGATGTTGAATATTTTGTGTTATCTATGGTCGAGAGCCAAAGGTTAATGTTTTGTTTTTGTAACCTCAAAACCCTAACCTATTTGGATTAGAAGGTGACTTTGAAATTTTAAGAGGTCGAACTTGAAAATAGTGACCTAGTTTCGTGTATCTATTTAGTTTATGATGCAGTCGATGGTTACACTAGGTTTGTAAATAGTTACTTGATGTTAGAACCGAGAAGGTTCTTTTGTTTGTAGTTTAAACATTGTGTGAGTCATTTGATACCGTGACTGTAATGTAAGTATGGGCAATGAATTTAGTGTTTAGCTGGGGTTAGGTTTTGATCGTAAGCTGGGTTAAGAACTTGTCATAATGTTGTGTATGGATTTCAATAAAATGAAAGAAAATGATAACTAATTCAAGAACTCGACCTTCGGCTAAAGTGCTAAATGTAAAGATTATGATTGTTTTTGTAATAAGGTTGAAATGCGTTGACTCTGTGAACTATTGTATAAGGTGGTAGGCTTCATTTGAAACTATGTTGAAAAGATAGGGTGAAGTCCTTTGATAATGAGCTAGTTTCGAACCCTATCCATACCGTACGCTTGTTTTGTTGTCCTTAAGGGTTATGTGTTTCGATCCTTGCTTGTTTAGTTTAAAAGTGTTAATATAATGTAATGTAAAGAAGTGATGAGGATGAGATGGTATTATACAGTAATACTGTTGTTTGCAATTGATCAGAATCCGTTTAAAGATATGAGTACTTTGTAGCAATTCTGTGTAAATTAGTAAAGTATATTTTTCAGCTGTTAAAATTTATAAATGTTGATGAAATAAGATAGTATAGTTTGGAAACTATAATGTAGAAAGGAAAAATATATAGTCATGTGAAATTATTATTTCGGAAAGGAAAAGGGTATGTAGTGTTATCTGTTTGCATGCTATAATTGATTTGAAATGAAACCCTAGGTTCTGTGTAGAAAGTACAAGTTTTACTTCTAATGCTATAAGACATTATAGTGTCTATGTGATAAAAGTATTGTTATATTCTCTTAAACTTGGAATGAAATAAATAAATTTGCAGAATATAACAGATAGGAAAAATTTAAAAGAAAAACATAACAGAAAAGAAATCTTTAAGAAAAACATAATAGAGTTAGTATATTCATTCAATGCATATCATTTATCTATTGTTAATTCTCCCTTCCCTGTACTAGAGTACGATACAGGAAACTGTATGTGAAAAAATACGGGGAGGGTATTTTATTCTATCAAATCATATATTTATTCAGCAGTCAACAGGATCATTATCGGATCTAACTTCAAACTTTTACTTCTGCATCATCAATGTTTAACTACAGAATACTAACTTAACATCTACAGAAATAAATGATAATCACTTAGGAAATGAATAACAAATAGAACCTGTAACTGTAGATAGGGTGGACAAACACCCAAGGAGGCATGTTCCTCCCAACCTTCTCCAGAAGAAGCATCCAAACTACTTGCCTCCTTTGGACCCCTGAGCCTGTTTACTGAACCACTAGGTAGAGGACTCTGTGTAGAAGCAAGGCACTCAATTGTATAACCAGCAATCAATAGAGACTTGCCAAAAACCTGAAGTTCCGCACTCAGCAGTAAACAAGGAAGTCTTACAGCATGATAAAAAACCTAGACTTCCCCTCATCGAATCTCTTATGTGCATATAGCAGAACCACAAGGTAAGTTTCCTCGTCAGGAAAAGTGATGAACCTCAGTCCAAAATTCGATGGCTCTTATAAAGACTTCCTAGGTCTTTAGTGGTCAGTTTTCAATAAATGAGCCTCAAGATCTAGTCCCATCTTTCAGGGCACTATGACCACAATTCAAGGGAGTTGTCCCATACCAACATCTAGTTACTTGCCTCATGATGCTGCCACTTGTCCATTTCCTTCTACCCCAGATTCCATTCCACCTAGTGGGTCAGTAAACACTCTTTCAATAGATCTCCTTGTGTGAGTGTCTCCTATTTTATTTATTTAAATAATAATATTGTGCAATTACAATCATCCTTGGACACTTGTCCAAATATAAAAATTGACAATAAAGGTTAAGATAATGTCTTTTTCAAACATAAAATGTTTTCAGTAAAGGGGTATGTTACACCTTCCTCCACGCTTGGCTTTCGCCACAACCTGTCGACACCTGACCTATTTTGTTGCAATCATTTCATTCGTCGGCATCTTAAATTGTCGACCTTCAACATTCTCCTTCTGTTGACCACACCTCAATAGCTTATGCTCTACTTGTTGACTTCGACATCCAATCTCCCTTTGCACCAGTGGTCATCAGCAATCCCCCTGGTCGACTTTCCATGTCGATCAACTTCGACGATCTTTGCTAGGCCCCGATGCTCCTGCATCAAACTCCCCGTCAGAAATCCATGTCGCCTCCTGCAACTCACCATCTCTCCATCGTACCAAATATTCCTTCTTCCGTGAACTGCGCATACGCCCAACTTTGCGCTTCCCCAAAACTTCATTGATTTCCTCCTTGTCATGCTGACCTGGTATTTGCACTGTCCATTCAATGTTCAACACTTCCAGATTGTGGCTGGTTGAACCTTCTTCAAACTTGTACATATCTAAGACATTGAATGTAGGTGAAATGCTCAAGTCCTTCGGCAACTCCAACAAATAAGCATTATCTAAAATCTTCTTCAGAATCTTACATGGTCCAATATTCTTCAGCTTCAGCTTGTTATATGTTCCTGTCAAAAATATCTCCTTCTACAAATGTGCATAGACTAATTCTCCTTCACTGAACGACTGTAGCCTCTTCTTTCTGTCACCTCTCAACTTTTATGCCGCATTGTTTTTTTCAATGTGCTTTCACACATCATCATGCACTTCTTTCATATGTTCTACAAATGTTTCTACATCCACGCTTTTCCTAATTTGTGTCGGCATATCAACCAAATCCACCACTCGATGTGGGATTCGTCCTTGAACAATATAGAATGGGCTCATACCTGTCGACCGATTCACAGAATTGTTGTAAGCGAACTCTACTTGCGCCAACACATTTTCCCACTGCTTGGGTTTGTCGGTCATTAAACATCTCAGAAGGTTTCCCAAAATTATTTTCACCACCTCGGTCTGTCCATATTTTTTGGATGATATGTCGAGCTAAACTGCAACCTCGTGTCTATTTTCTTCCATAGGGTTCTCCAGAAATGCCCTGTAAACTTAAATTCTCTGTCCGATGTGATACTCTTTGGCAACCCATGCAATCTGATTATCTCCTTGAAGAATAGTACAACAATTCTTATGGCATCACTTGTCTTCCAACATGGAATAAAGTGTTCCATATTCGAAAATCTGTCGACTACAACAAATATTTAGTCTTTTCCTTTCTACGTCTTTGGTAATCCTAGCACAAAATCCATGCTTAGGTGCTCTCATCGGGTATTCGGAACTGGTAATAGTGTATACAACCCTGTATTTTGACTTCTTCCTTTTTCCAACTGGCAAACTTGACATTGTCGAACCCACTTTCTGACATATGCCGTCATTCCTGGCCAATAATACTTTTCTTCAACCAACTCCTTGGTCTTGTCGATGCCAAAATGACCTGCTAATATGTCGTTGTGCAGTTCTCGGATCAGGTTCTATCTTACGGATCCTCTGGGAATACACAATTATTGTCCCTTGAATAGGTATCCCTCTTGGATGAAATGATCCAAGTATGGAGTTCTATCGACACTCCAAGGTTTTCTACTCGCCTTCCATGCTTTCGCAAAATCCTCGTCGGTCTCATACTATGTCTTCACTAACTTTATTCCTGTTTCCTGAACTGTCATCGTGTTCAGCAACGCAACTCTTCGACTCAACGCGTCGGAAACTTTGTTCGACTTGCCTGACTTATGTCGCAACATGAAGGTATATCCTTGCAGGAATTCCACCCACTTCATGTGTCGCTGATTCAACTTCGACTTAGTGTTCAAATACCTCAGTGCTTGGTGATCTATGTACAACACAAATTCCTTGCGAAACAAATAATGCCTCCACTTATTCAACGCTTGGACAATAGCGTAGAACTCTTGGTTGTAGACCGAATCCTCTTCGCATCATCCAATTTCTCGCTGAAGAACGCAATTGGTCGGCCCTCCTGGCTCAACCCCGCTCCAATTTTCGTTCCACTTGTGTTGCAATCGACTTGGAAAAATTTGTCAAAATATGGGAGTGCTAACACTGGTGTAATGTCCCTAAATTGTAAAAAATTTAAAAAAATTCACGTATGGCTAGCATCGTTTATTCAGTACATGTTTATCAAATTAACTTCAGTACTGGGGTTTAAATATAAGACTCATTAAAACATTGAAGGACATACATGGTTTATAATCCTACTCAAGGCTACCGTATGATGTATTTACCATGGTTGATTGTTACTTTAAAGGTTTGGCGGAAGCAATGTAATGGGAGACTATAGCTTTATGATCCATATTGGTTTGATGATAATTAACTTTATTTGATCAATTGGTTTAGAACTGAGGAAACATTTAAAGTTCTTTACATCTGCTTCTCTAAATGTAAGTGTTGGTTTAAATGTTACAACTAAGTTCTTTTACTTGAACTTAATTTCTCAGCTTGATATTAAAATGTCGTTGTTCTTTATGGATCATTTGATGCTTGAGGGGATGGTCTTGGTAGCATTTGGTCAGACTTACTTAGCTTACATGCTAAAGTTTTAAACCATCATTTGTTTTGTAGGTATTCCTAGAGACCATTTAGGACTTAATTCTTATGTTTTCATATCTATATAAATGGGATAATTACTAAAGTCCTTGGTCCATAATAAAGTGTAAAGTTGTCAATTATTAAAAATGGATTCACACTATATGGAGTGGGTAAGAATTTGAATCTTAGTGGAAGTAGGTGCTGCATTAATGGAGTTCAATGCTCAACCTTTCGAATGGCATCCAGCTAGTTGTTGCTTGGGGAAAAGCCCTAAGTGTTTGGTCGACTCATTGCATTATCATGTTTTTTGTTTGGAGAGGCAAGTAGAGCCATACTCTTCTGGTTTTGGAGGCGCTCACGACAGAGCTCAATTTATACTGATCCAGATAGCATGGAGCCCTTCAAGAGGTAATCACGATACCTAGACCTACTTCTCTATTATCTCTTAGTTCTTCCATTGCTATTGTAACGTGGTTTTATTTTATTTAAATAACAGGGCTTCGGTGGTGTGGTTCAAGCTTGGCATGGGGCTTTTGCAGTGGTGGCGAAAATGGTAAGTCTGGCCCTTTGTTGTCCATCTCCTTCCCTTCAGGACGGGGTTTGGTTGCTGGTTTCAAATGAAATGTTCAGTTTGGTTATGCTTGTCGTGGCTACTTCCTATAGTGTGCTCAGTGTTATACCACAGCTTTGGTTTAAAGCTTGTATGGCATTTTTGAGAGAGGAGCATTTAAATTTTGCTCCTGGGCACTTTGATGTATGGATATGCCATTTGGGAAAAACCTTATGTTTAGAAAATGATAATTGAATTCTACTTTTATTGGTGAATATGGGTTAATGCCCAGTCAGCTCTTATGTCTTGACTCTACGATTTTGGTAATTTTGAAATTCTAAAAATAATTGGAACTTTAAATCTCTGTAAGTAATTATGCATATGTTTTCCCATCGAATTCGTGGCTTTGTAAGTTTCAGGTTGGATTGATTTATGTGAAGTTATTTTAACTAGCCTCTATCGTGGAAGAAATGGAGTTCAATTTTTAGATTTATCAGTTTGCCTAGAACCTATGTATTTACAATCCGGCTATTTATCAGGGTTTCCAATCTTGGTATGAAGCTCACTGTGGATTAAAATGCTTTTTTTTAAATTATCAAAGGGCAAATCCCTAACTGGATTATGCTATATGTGAAATCGATTTGCTTCTGTAATGTAAATTTTAGTGTTTACAGTTGATACTATAGTGATTCTAATGGGGAGTGAGGCATAGCTAAGGATGATGCCTCTGCGTTTCTTTTGCTAAACCGTGAAGGATGAAAACTTGACTGTGGAGAAACATTTTTAAATAGGGAAAAGTGTAGGTATCATTTTTCTTGTTTTTAAGTGGCTTTATAAACTGGCCCTACCGTTGAATAATGAGATCTGTAAATTTAGTCACAGTAGATCTAATGAACAATTAAATCAATCACAATAGATGAAACTCAGAAAAATGGTGTAAAACTGTGCAAAGCATGCATCAGTGCTCAATATCCCAATGAGGGTGAATAATTACAATACAATACAGTAACAATGACTGAGCAATTTGAATTAACTAAGGAGGTCATTCGAATCACTGAATGGAGTAGCTTGACTCCAACTACGAGTCCTCATCATCAATCAGTGGTGGTCATCAATGCACAAGAACTAGTCATCCAGGTGTCAATCTGAGTCTAACTGAGTGTAACATATGTAACTGAAGTGTGTAGCAATGATATAGGGAAGTGGGCTCAGTGAAGGGTGCATGGGAGGCTAATTGAAATCATAACAAGTCATCTAGTCAATCTGGAGGTCCAACGGAGTGAAACAGTCAGTCAGGAGTGAAACTAGCCTCAAATCAGGGAGAATCGGAGCTAACTGAGTGTAACTGAAGTGGAACTGCAGTGGTAGGTGAAGAAGTGCGCCCTTCTCTAGCAGTAGGTGAGAAGTGGGTTCCTTCCTAACTAGGAGGGCTAATGAACTAATGTAAGAAGCTCTCGGGTGCTAGAATAAGGTGGCGAAGGTGTTGGAGGCATGAACCTGGTGATTGGGATGCATGCAAAGTGCATGCAAACCCTAGAATTTGCATGCAAACCCTAATTGCATGCAAGATCCTGAAAAATATGATGTGGATATCTGAACACCCCCCCTCAAGATAGACTATGATGTGCAAAAAAAATAATGTGGGGCCCTAGTAACTAAGACCAAAGGTCACCCCAATACAATAATCCAAAAAATGTTGAAAATAAACTAAGTGAGGAAAGAGGGAAAACCCAGTGGGAAGAAATCCCCCCCTCAAGCTAAAGCATAATAATGGATCAATCTGTCTCCACCATGATGGAACTCACCCTCAACAGTGAACGGAGGTAAGAGAAATTCTTCTCAGTGAAGCTCTTGGTGAAGATGTCTGCAATTTGCTCATCAGTAGGGCAATATTGCAGAATGATGGTGCGATCATGCACCAACTGTCGAATGTAATGCATATGCATCTCAATGTGTTTGGTCCTCTGCCGCTGAACTGGATCTGTCGAGATCTTGATAGCACTTTGATTGTCACAAAATAGGACAGTCAAAGTAGTGCCACCAAAACCAAACTCGGAAAGAATACCCTGCAACCAAACTGCCTGAATGCAGGCATTGACTGCCCCTCGATACTCTGCCTCTGGTGAAGAAAGTGCAATGGCTGCCTGCTTTTTGCTGGACCAGAAAATAGCACCATGACCAATCATGAAAACATAACCGGAAGTGGACTTCTGATCAATGCTATCACCTGCCCAATCTGAATCAGTAAAACCAATGAAATCAATCTCAGAATCTGCAGCATAATGTATGCCAAAATGTTTCGTACCTTGCACATACTGCAAGATCCGCTTGGTTGCTCGCCAATGAAGCTCATGGGGCTGCTGCATATACCTTGTCACATACCCCAATTTTGCAAAAATAATGTAATTATTTTATTAATATTCCTGAGACATTATGTTAAATTTAATGCTAAGTAGGAATTGATGACTCAACAGAGTCACCAGAAATGGAATGTAAATTCTGAATAATTTATTATTAATAAATAAATTATGGAGACAACAGCATGGGAAAGCTGTTAAAAGAGGTTACTGGTCTAACTGGTGGATGGAACTAGGTGGAAAGACAAAAGACAAGTGGCAGCATCCTCAAACACTTCCTAAGTTGCAGGTGGCAACTTCCCTATATTTTGGGGTCATGATTCCCCAAGAAAGTGGAATCTGAGCAGGTGGCTCATTAATGACAGTTAACCCAACTAAGACCTAGGCAATCTTTTAAATAGTACTCAATGAACTGAGCTGGGGGTTCAGGAAAGTTCTGGAGGGAGAATACATTCAGGTGAATGCTATTCAGGAGTCCCATTGAGGAAGTGGGAAAAACAGTAAGGAAGTGTTTTGAGTCAGGAAGCTGTAGTAACTTGGTTCCAGTGTAGCTGCTTTGGCTGAGGGAATTGTTGGCTGTACCTAGTTCCAGCCAGTTAGACCAGAGCAAGCTCGGGGGTCCTGAGAAGTGCTGTCTGGGCACTCTCCAGGAATTGGTAGGGAGGAACAGCCTCCCATTGCTGTTATTGTCTACCATTGACACAGGTTCTGCCACTTTTTCCTGCTATTTATTGAATAAATTTAAATATAGAATAAGACTATCTCATCTGTGTTTGAACAGGATTTATTTCAGTAAAGTTAGCATCTCTATATTGTTATTAGATAGAATCTGCAGAACTATTATGTCTTAGAAATTTCCTATTATCACTATAGATCGAGTAATTGTTTTATACAGAATATGTTTTGTTATTATTATAAGTAATAGAATATTATGGTGATTCTACCTTGGTTTATTTTCAGTAGTTAAATAGATAAGTATAGATTATTTATACAGTAAATATTCCTGTAAATACACTTGTTAAAACAATTATCGGAACAGAATCATAGACCACTCTATAATCACAGTGAATCATTCTCATAGATAGTTTAACAAGTATAAACCCTAGCTGAACAAGCATACCGGTCTATATCTGTCTCGTGATTTAGTTAAATAAGTATACAGGTTATTATCTGTACCAAGGATAGGTGAACTAATTTATGTTAGTAAGTTTATTTATTTACTGTCAGAACAGAGTTGAATTGTTATTGTCTCATCATAGAATTCGAATAGCAGTATAGCCTCATCATTAAAACTCATTACTTATTATCTTCTTTCAAACAAAATTTTAGCCAAAACAAACAATTAAACTATAAACAAAGATCGTGACGAAGATGTTTTATTCAAAACCTAACTTTATCGTTATTACAACCAAGAAATTCACAGCAGAGTTTGACAGAGTTAATAACCATAGGGCAGAAGGAATTTAAAAGACAAACATAATAACTAGCTCGAAGCCGAGTCTTTACAACATAGAATTTTTTTTTATTTTCTTTTGTCAAAATCTTTCCATCATCACAAGTATAGTTCCTGCTCATTATCGAGCTCATTCTTCAGGTAATACATAGCATCGTCAGGATTCTACCATGACAATAGTTCAAACATCATAGTGCACACATAGTTATCATTGAACTCAGCCATTGTTGGCATTTCAAAATTAAACCCTACTTTAGTTATTAACAAGGAGACGTTTACTACAGTATGTAAACATTTAAAAAAAAAATTTACAACAACTCGTTCCGAGCCACAAAAGAGATCAACAGAGCTTGAACACTTTCCATATTTTTTTCTTCTATATATTTCAACCTGGGAGAGAATCCCCAATTCGCCAGGGTTATCAAAACGTTAAATGGCCTATCACTGTAAGGATTATTGAACCCTATCGCTATCATTCAACACACAAAAACCAAAGAAAACGCTGAGAAATAAGACGTTGCCATCACCTACAGCCGAGATATTATTTCTCTGAAAGTATCTGAGAAACTTAAAACATTCCTATAACTGTACATTGTGTTCATTTAAGGAAAACGCAGACAGTATACGACCACTTTGCAGGCCAGCATTCACTATTTATTTAACTTCTACAGAGTTGGGTGATAACCCTATTCTTTCCAAAATACAATGATAAATAAAAACCCCAAGGCCGTCATGACAGACTAAGCCATAGTATGTTCTTCTTATTCATGACTTTGTATACAAACCCTATCTACTGTAAGCAAACAAGAATATTACATATGACCGCAATCATGTTCATAAACACGACAACAACCAGTCACAAAGGTGGTCTTCCCAGACACAACCCTAACCAACCAAACCATCAAAGGGAGAAACAGCCATGGTATAACCAGGCTTACCCGGTAGGAGCCCAGCGCTAGAGGTTGAGCCTCGTACACCTTCAGGAAAGAACAAAGCCTGCACATTACAAATTGACGAGTTAGTGGTCAACTTTTATAAACAATCTTTTTCAAAACTAAAAATTTACGAAAACAATGGATAACTCTTACCAGCAATTGTCGGAGGAAGCAAACCCAGTGAACAACCTGGTAGCCACGAGTTGAGCAAGGTAGAAAAACCTCATCATGATCATCAGAAGGATGGGCCATAAAAACTCCAATTTTTCCTTCTCCAGTGATAGCCGTGACAGAAAACATACAGTACAAAACCCTCACGCCATGGATGAACCAGTTTGGGAAAGCACAAATAAAAACCCCAATACATGACCACCTCATGGATAAAAACAATAGGAAAACCCTGACTCTAAATCACACAAGCAATAAGTGTAAGGCTGTGAGTAGCATGCGACTGATAACATCAGTAACAGCAAAACGATAACCAAGATGCCCAATGAACTTAGGGGACGCCTTTAGCAGAGTCACAGACTTACAAACCACACGAGGAGTTTACAGACTTACAAACCACACGAGGAATATACTCCATGACTATAACCATAGGAGAAGTTACAACTTACAGTGCCATAAGGAACAAACTCAGACCAGAAGGTTTTCCTCATGTTACCGAGCCCGCAGGCAGAGGGAATGACCAGGTAGGGTTTTGGACAAGCCATTTATATCATCAAATACAAGGACGAGAGCCATCCACGTAGCCTTAAGATTTTTAACTTGCCATGGGTCAACTTTCCAAAGTCCAAACTGCATTTCGAATTATTTGCTCATCAAATTTAAATCATTGCATGGATGAAAACTTTATTCATAGTAAGGATACTCTATTATGATTGAGACACTATCATCGTATAGTGTATGATTGGAACCGGGCCATCGAAGGCTTCCTAGGGAACATAATATTTTCCCCTACAATCATTTAGAAGGTGGTATAGTTAATTTCAACGAGAGTTCATCATCATTGTGACATTTAAATATTACCTAGGCTAATATAAAGGAATGCATAGTTTATCTACAAGGTGTTACTATCATAATTCTTCTATCACCCCTTTTAACAATCAAAGATAAGAACAATAACCTTTAGTCTTGTGATATAGTGGTATAAACTCACCTATAATTCCATACATTGGACATGGTTCAAAAAAAAAGGAACAAAGATTTTAGGCATGAATTAAGCTTAGTGTAATTATAAAAATTATTAAGTTGACGATGTATCATAAACTATAAATGTATAGAACAGTACATCGTTATAGCTATCACAACTCCAATTTTCATGCAAATGATAAGGGTCACAACCATAGTCACAGCTAATAGTTGACAGAACATCACACAATGCTAGCGTTACGTCATGTATACGATGAAAATGCTACAAATAACATGATCCAGTGACTTTATACAGCATTAACTAAGAGTCATTGTCACAACGCAGTGATAGTGTCAAAGAGACTGTAATTCATCGAAATGCCTATTTATACTATCCAGAATAATAGTAATCATGTCATACAGACTATCAACTATCTATCAAGCATAAATTTCATGAATATTATAGAAAAGGAACTCTACCATCTTACACGTGACAACCGGTAAGAATATTTAAATCTTCTCTGAGCTTTATAAGTACAGTGAAAGGAACTTTGATGCTTATAAAAATTCATTTACAATGATCCATACTTTACCTGTAAACCTACGGAAAAAGGACGGATTATGCATTAGCTTGAAAGCTAAGTAAGCCAGTCAGCTATGGCTACTACTCCCTTTGAGGTTTAAGAACAAAGACAATCAATAACTGCCATCAAAACTCACATTAGTATTATGACAGAATATTTTAGACAAGATCATGATCAGTTAATTAAAAACAAATAGATCAAGGAATGCAATTTAATAACATTTATTTCTATCATAAAAATTTTAAATTTTTCGGAAATTTCGGGTTTTGACAATGTGGTATCAGAGCCAGGTTCAGACACTAGGCCTTCTTATGGCTCCACTAATATCCGCAAAACAGTGCAAATGACAATAAAATTTTAAATTGTGTTATGTACTAACTTATAATTTCTGTTTCATAAAGACAGAGCAGAAAATTTCTTTTCTGAATCCGACAGGCAGGTATGGAAAAGCTAGAAGAATATGCTGAACAGGATTCCCCAAACACTGTGACAAGACAGATGTCGAGAGAACCTGAGACAGAGGAGTTAATTGCTCACACCACTGAACTGATGCAGACCATAAAAGGTTTAAAGACAGAGATAGAAACAGTCAAGAAAGATAATGAAAGGATTCTGAAAACACAAGAGCAGCTAAATCAATTATTATTAGAAAAATTTCAGACAGAAGGAAGGAGCAAACGAGCTGGATCAGAAGAAGTTAGTCATCAAAGAGGGTCTAAAAGGACGAAACCAGCTAAATCTGACAGCAGTTCATCATCTGAAGAAAGAAAGGAACAACACAGTTATCACACTAGTAGTGACAGCAGTGAAGCTGAGCCGCACAACAGAAGGAAAAAGTACAGGCCTTATGAAGAGATTTCCGGGGAGTTTAAGAAAATAAAACCCCCAACTTTCAATGGAGAGTCTGAAACAGGAGAAGAAGCAGAATCCTGGTTATCCGGGATGAGAAAATATTTCCAGATTTATAACTATTCAAATCAGCTGAAGGCACGAATGGCCATCTACAACCTTTCTGGAAAGGCGGACACATGGTGGCAAGATCTGAAAAGGGTCAAGGGGATTAAAGAAAAGGAAGTTAATTGGAGTACCTTTAAAAGATACTTCAAGAAGAAATTTCTGTCTGAACAATACTATGAGGAGAGGGCCAAGGAATTTTATGAACTAAAGCTAGGATCTATGACGATGAAGGACTTAAACAGTAAGTTCTTAAGTCTGTTACGGTATGTGCCATATTTTGTCGAAGAAAAACCAAAAATACAGCGGTTTCTTAGTTGTCTGCCATATCATATCAAGGACAGAATTGAATATGACAACCCCAAAACACTGGAAGAAGCTATGCGAAAAGCTAATTTCTGTTATGAACAGAATAAAAATAAAGAGGGGATAGCCAGCTGGAAAGCCAAAAAGAATAGTAATCAGCTTGAGTACAGGAAAAAGGAGTTTGTCCCTCATAAAAGTTTCAAGAATAGCAAAAACGGAAACCACTTTAATGGTAAAAGCTTCCAGGGAAACAAAAATGGAGCTGCTAGTCATTCCAACAATTTCAAAAGCAGCATAGAGGCTCCTAACAATCATGGAAACTACACCAAAAATTTTGAGCGAAAGGAACCTGTCAAGTGCTGGGAGTGTAATGGCCCACATTATGCTTCAGTTTGCCCAAATAGAAAGAAACAAATCAGCAATATTCATACTGTTCAAGATGAAATGACTGTTGGAGAATTTGCAGGGACTATGCCCCGAATCAATGCAGCGTTGGAAAACCGCCAAGCGGACTATCAAACTTCCATGGTGGAAGTAGGAGGTAGAACCAGAAGGGGAAGTTCTGGTGGAACTGGATTGTATCCTCGGGAGGAGGGAAATTACTCTGCGGAACCGCATAATTGGACAGCTGAAGGTGCAATGGAAGCACCTTAGTCCTGAAGAAGCTACCTGGGAACTGGAAAGTAAGATGCGGGAAGCATACCCACATCTATTCCAGCAGGTGGCTGAAGATGAAGAATAAGTAACATCGAGGACGATGTTACATTTTAAGGGGGTGTGTATGTCACATACCCCAATTTTGCAAAAATAATGTAATTATTTTATTAATATTCCTGAGACATTATGTTAAATTTAATGCTAAGTAGGAATTGATGACTCAGCAGAGTCACCAGAAATGGAATGTAAATTCTGAATAATTTATTATTAATAAATAAATTATGGAGACAACAGCATGGGAGAGCTGTTAAAAGAGGTTACTGGTCTAACTGGTGGATGGAACTAGGTGGAAAGACAAAAGACAAGTGGCAGCATCCTCAAACACTTCCTAAGTTGCAGGTGGCAACTTCCCTATATTTTGGGGTCATGATTCCCCAAGAAAGTGGAATCTGAGCAGGTGGCTCATTAATGACAGTTAACCTAATTAAGACCTAGGCAATCTTTTAAATAGTACTCAATGAACTGAGCTGGGGGTTCAGGAAATTTCTGGAGGGAGAATACATTTAGGTGAATGCTATTCAGGAGTCCCATTGAGGAAGTGGGAAAAACATTAAGGAATTGTTTTGAGTCAAGAAGCTGTAGTAACTTGGTTCCAATGTATCTTCTTTGGCTGAGGGAATTGTTGGTTGTACCTAGTTCCAACCAGTTAGACCAGAGCAAGCTTGGGGGTCCTGAGAAGTGCTGTCTGGGCACTCTCCAGGAATTGGTAGGGAGGAACAGCCTCCCATTGCTGTTATTGTCTACCATTGACACAGGTTCTGCCACTTTTTCCTGCTATTTATTGAATAAATTTAAATATAGAATAAGACTATCTCATCTGTGTTTGAACAGGATTTATTTCAGTAAAGTTAGCATCTCTGTATTGTTATTAGATAGAATCTGCAGAACTATTATGTCTTAGAAATTTCCTATTATCACTATAGATCGAGTAATTGTTTTATACAGAATATGTTTTGTTATTATTATAAGTAATAGAATATTATGGTGATTCTACCTTGGTTTATTTTCAGTAGTTAAATAGATAAGTATAGATTATTTATACAGTAAATATTCCTGTAAATACACTTGTTAAAACAATTATAGGAACAGAATCATAGACCACTCTATAATCACAGTGAATCATTCTCATAGATAGTTTAACAAGTATAAACCCTAGCTGAACAAGCATACCGGTCTATATCTGTCTCGTGATTTAGTTAAATAAGTATACAGGTTATTATCTGTACCAAGGATAGGTGAACTAATTTATGTTAGTAAGTTTATTTATTTACTGTCAGAACAGAGTTGAATTGTTATTGTCTCATCATAGAATTCGAATAGCAGTATAGCCTCATCATTAAAACTCATTACTTATTATCTTCTTTCAAACAAAATTTTAGCCAAAACAAACAATTAAACTATAAACAAAGATCGTGACGAAGATGTTTTATTCAAAACCTAACTTTATCGTTATTACAACCAAGAAATTCATAGCATTGTTTGACAGAGTTAATAACCATAGGGCAGAAGGAATTTAAAAGACAAACATAATAACTAGCTCGAAGCCGAGTCTTTACAACATAGAAATTTTTTTTATTTTCTTTTGTCAAAATCTTTCCATCATCACAAGTATAGTTTCTACTCATTATCGAGCTCATTCTTCATGTAATACACAGCATCGTCAGGATTCTACCATGACAATAGTTCAAACATCATAGTGCACACAGAGTTATCATTGAACTCAGCCATTGTTGGCATTTCAAAATTAAACCCTACTTTAGTTATTAACAAGGAGACGTTTACTACAGTATGTAAACATTTAAAAAAAAAATTTACAACAACTCGTTCCGAGCCACAAAAGAGATCAACAGAGCTTGAACACTTTCCATATTTTTTTCTTCTATATATTTCAACCTGGGAGAGAATCCCCAATTCGCCAGGGTTATCAAAACGTTAAATGGCCTATCACTGTAAGGATTATTGAACCCTATCGCTATCATTCAACACACAAAAACCAAAGAAAACGCTGAGAAATAAGACGTTTCCATCACCTACAGCCGAGATATTATTTCTCTGAAAGTATCTGAGAAACTTAAAACATTCCTATAACTGTACATTGTGTTCATTTAAGGAAAACGCAGACAGTATACGGCCACTTTGCAGGCCAGCATTCACTATTTATTTAACTTCTACAGAGTTGGGTGATAACCCTATTCTTTCCAAAATACAATGATAAATAAAAACCCCAAGGCCGTCATGACAGACTAAGCCATAGTATGTTCTTCTTATTCATGACTTTGTATACAAACCCTATCTACTGTAAGCAAACAAGAATATTACATATGACCGCAATCATGTTCATAAACACGACAACAACCAGTCACAAAGGTGGTCTTCCCAGACACAACCCTAACCAACCAAACCATCAAAGGGAGAAACAGCCATGGTATAATCAGGCTTACCCGGTAGGAGCCCAGCGCTAGAGGTTGAGCCTCGTACACCTTCAGGAAAGATCAAAGCCTGCACATTACAAATTGGTGAGTTAGTGGTCAACTTTTATAAATAATCTTTTTCAAAACAAAAAATTTACGAAAACAATGGATAACTCTTACCAGCAATTGTCGGAGGAAGCAAACCCAGTGAACAACCTGGTAGCCACGAGTTGAACAAGGTAGAAAAACCTCATCATGATCATCAGAAGGATGGGCCAGAAAAACTCCAAGTTTTCCTTCTCCAGTGATAGCCGTGACAGATAACATACAGTACAAAACCCTCACGCCATGGATGAACCAGTTTGGGAAAGCACAAATAAAAACCCCAATACATGACCACCTCATGGATAAAAACAATAGGAAAACCCTGACTCTAAATCACACAAGCAATAAGTGTAAGGCTGTGAGTAGCATGCGACTGATAACATCAGTAACAGCAAAACGATAACCAAGATGCCCAATGAACTTAGAGGACACCTTTAGCAGAGTCACAGACTTACAAACCACACGAGGAGTTTACAGACTTACAAACCACACGAGGAATATACTCCATGACTATAACCATAGGAGAAGTTACAACTTACAGTGCCATAAGGAACAAACTCAGACCAGAAGGGTTTCCTCATGTTACCGAGCCCTCAGGCAGAGGGAATGACCAGGTAGGGTTTCGGACAAGCCATTTATATCATCAAATACAAGGATGAGAGCCATCCACGTAGCCTTAAGATTTTTAACTTGCCATGGGTCAACTTTCCAAAGTCCAAACTGCATTTCGAATTATTTGCTCATCAAATTTAAATCATTGCATGGATGAAAACTTTATTCATAGTAAGGATACTCTATTATGATTGAGACACTATCATCGTATAGTTCATGATTGGAACTGGGCCATCGAAGGCTTCCTAGGGAACATAATATTTTCCCCTACAATCATTTAGAAGGTGGTATAGTTAATTTCAACGAGAGTTCATCATCATTGTGACATTTAAATATTACATAGGCTAATATAAAGGAATGCATAGTTTATCTACAAGGTGTTACTATCATAATTCTTCCATCACCCTTTTTAACAATCAAAGATAAGAACAATAACCTTTAGTCTTGTGATATAGTGGTATAAACTCACCTATAATTCCATACATTGGACATGGTTCAAAAACAAAGGAACAAAGATTTTAGGCATGAATTAAGCTTAGTGTAATTATAAAAATTATTAAGTTGACGATGTATCATAAACTATAAATGGATAGAACATTACATCGTTATAGCTATCACAACTCCAATTTTCATGCAAATGATAAGGGTCACAGCCATAGTCACAGCTAATAGTTGACAGAACATCACACAATGCTAGCGTTACGTCATGTATTCGATGAAAATGCTACAAATAACATGATCCAGTGACTTTATACAGCATTAACTAAGAGTCATTGTCACAATGCAGTGATAGTGTCAAAGAGACTGTAATTCATCGAAATGCCTATTTATACTATCCAGAATAATAGTAATCATGTCATACAGACTATCAACTATCTATCAAGCATAAATTTCATGAATATTATAGAAAAGGAACTCTACCATCTTACACGTGACAACCGGTAAGAATATTTAAATCTTCTCTGAGCTTTATAAGTACAGTGAAAGGAACTTTGATGCTTATAAAAATTCATTTACAATGATCCATACTTTACCTGTAAACCTGCGGAAAAAGGACGGATTATGCATTAGCTTGAAAGCTAAGTAAGCCAGTCAGCTATGGCTACTACTCCCTTTGAGGTTTAAGAACAAAGACAATCAATAACTGCCATCAAAACTCACATTAGTATTATGACAGAATATTTTAGACAAGATCATGATCAGTTAATTAAAAACAAACAGATCAAGGAATGCAATTTAATAACATTTATTGCTATCATAAAAAATTTAAATTTTTCGAAAATTTCGGGATTTGACATACCTTGACACGGCACTCACGGCATATGAAATATCAGGCCTTGAGTGTGTCAAATAAAGTAGTGAACCAATCAACTATCGATACATACTGCAATCTGCAAGCGGTGTAGAATCTCCCTCCTCAAGATTGATTCCTAAGAGGAATGGGAATTGGGATGCCTTACATTCAGCCATATTAAACTTCAATAATAGGTCGGAAGCATATTTTTGCTAAGATATAGTGATCCCATCAAAATTTTGAGCTATCTCCAAGCCCAAAAAGTGACTCAGGAAGCCCAAATCGCTCATGTCAAAAGCTAGATTTAAGGTAGTTTTTAGCTTGTTTATTGAAGTAAGAGTGCTACCAATAATGAGAAGATCATCAACATAAAGTACAATAACCAACAAATTACCTTTAACTCACTGAAGATACACATTTGGATCATATTTGCATCTTTGGAAATTCTGAGAAAGAAGGAAGGAGTCCACCTTTGCGTACCAAGCTCTTGGGGCCTGTTTTAACCCATACAAAGATTTCTTCAATCTGCAAACTAATGATGGATCTGATGTGTAGCCCTCTGGCTGCTGCATATATACCTCTTCAGCAAGGTCTCCATGTAGAAATGCACTCTTCACATCCATGTGGTGCACTTCCCAGTGCTTGGATGCGGAAATAGCCAAAACAAGGCAGATGGAATCTATCTTTGCAACCGGTGCAAAGGTCTCAGTGTAGTCCACTCCTTGGACTTGGGAGAAACCTTTTGCCACAAAAATTGCTTTGTATTTTCTTATAGATCCATCAGCAGCAACTTTCGTGCGGTAGACCCATTTACACTTCACTAATTTTCTTCCAGGTGGAAGAGAAACTAGCTCCCATGTATTGTTCTTTTGAAGAGAACTGTACTCTTCATCCATGGCACTTTGCCATCTCGGATCTCGGTGGGAAGAATAGTATGATATGGGACATGACATAGTCATCAAATAACAAATCTCAGGAAGTAATGGATTATAAATAGAAAGAGCCATACCTGCTCTTTAAAATTCTGCTCTTGTTCGTCTCGGATCAGCAGGATTTCCAAGGTTCGAACCAGCAGATTGAAGAGTGTTTTGGGCCCACTTTGGTAACTAAGGAGGATCATAATGGTTGGATTCTGAACCTGATATGTCATGATCATCATGTGTTGCTAAAATATCAGAAATATCAGAACTCATACCTTCATTATCGCTGCACGGATCTTCTTCTGGTGAAGGCGGTGAAACGGCAGTTTCTTCCTCGACTAGTGGCAATTCTTGAAGCGGTTCTTCAAATTGCACACTGCGCTCTATGAATATCTTTTTAGATATGATATCCATAATTTTATATGCTTTTGATTCTTCCCCATATCTTATCAGTATGCACTCAATACTTTGTGGATCCAAAGCTCTTCTCTTCTTGGAAGGAATTCTAGCCCATGCAGTAGAGCCAAAAACTCTCAAATTTGACACATCTGGTTTGTGACCAAAGAATGCTTCAAAAGGAGTCATACCTTTCACAGATGAATGTGGAACACAGTTCTGTATGTACACAGCAACATTTATTGCTTCAGCCCAAATATTTGTAGCCAAACCTTTTGATTCAGTCATGCATGAAGCCATCTCTTTCAGTGACCGATTTTTCCTTTCTGCTACACCGTTCTGCTGGGGTGTGTAGGGAACTGTATGTTGGATCTGAATTCTGCTTTAGGCACAAATTTGCAGCAACTCGGCCTTGATATATTCTCCACCATTATCATATCTAAGAGCTTTGATCTTGCTCTTAGAGGCGGTCTCAACAGAAGCCTTAAAATCCTTGAATTTTCCAAGCACTTCTGACTTGTTTTTGAGAAAAAATACCCATGTAAAGCGGGCAAAATCATCAATAAATGTCAAAACATACCTTGAACCATTTAATGACGTATGGGGCAGCGGACCACTGATATCAAAATGTATCATCCCCAAAACTATAGAAGCTCTGCTAGCTTTGTCGTGGTCGAATCTGTGCTCAGGGTGCTTCCCAATAATGCAACCAGTGCATATTCCCTTCGAGGAATGGAGTTGTGGAAGACCATCTACCATGGAATTGTTTTATAACAGAAGCAAATACTTATAATTAAGATGTCCAAATATTTCATGCCAAAGCCTACTAACCTCATTACCATTTGTGCGAAGAGCAGTGGGCTTTGCAAGTGGAATAAAGTGTGAAAACTCATAGCATTTTGCAGTGTGGTTCGCCTTTCCGACTGCAACAAGTCTTCCACTTTTGATATCAAAAATTTCAACTGTATTATGGCTGAATGTAACTTTCTTTGGTTCACCAGTGTGTGTAATTTGATACACAGAAAGAAAATTTGAAGCCAAGGAAGGCACATAGAGAACATTCTGAAAGCTTCCATGATCTACATGAATTGTACCTTTTCCCTTTGAAGAAATTTTTGAGTCATCTCCCAAATGGATGGGGATGGAGCTGTTTGGATCGAATGAAGAAAAAGAATCAATATTTGCAGCCATATGATTTGATGCACCCGAATCTATCAAGAGAGTAGTGGGCTTCGAAACAATTGCCATGAGTGCTTGTCCTCTTTCATGATCATCATTCCTGTCCTTCTTCCTTACACCGCCAGGAAGAGTTATGTTATTCTTTTCCAAAAGGAGGGCCATTTGATCTATAGTCTTCTTCATGCATGAAATTTCGGGATGAAATCCACGGTTGCAATAATTACATTTAGATTTTTGGTTACCTTCTTTTCCCTTTTGCTTGAACTTCAAACTGGATGGTGCATCCATTTGTTTGCCTTTCTCTCTTTTCTTGTGAGGTTCGAATTTGGGATTCTCCTTCTTTTGCTTTCCTTTACCATTCGAGATCTTGGGTCCTTGAACATATAGGGCTGAATCTTTGGAGCTTATGGATCCCATTTGAATCAACTTATCATGTCTTTTGTGACGGACTCAATGAAGGCATTCAAGGTAGGCATCTTCCAATTCGGGGTAGTTAGCCGACCGGGATTGAAAGTAGAGACAAATACCGAATAATATTTACCAAGCTTGCTGAGAATGGAGAGGATCAATTGCTTATCCTCTTTGATAACTCCGTTTTTCTTCAACTACATGTTCAAGTTCTTGAATTTTGTGAAGAATTCATTAATGGTCTCAAAATTCTCAGGACTAAGGGAAATCAATTCAATCTCTAATTGAAAATCCCTAAGCTCATCCCGCTTGCCAAATAGTGTTTCAAGTTGCTCCCATATAGCTTTTGGAGTCTTCAATCCACTGAGATGGAAGTGAAGATCTTTGGAGATGGAGAGACAAAGAAGACCATAAGCTTCATCAAGTTTGTTGTAGTGTTTGGTTTTATCTGACAAGGTGTTTGGCTCCAATTCAAGACCAAGAGTGACTCGGTAATAACCTTTTGAACGTAATATGATCTCCATATCATCTTTCCAATCAAAATAATTGAATGGGGTAAGGATAGGCTTTGAAGAAGAGTATTCCATTGCTAGGAGCGAGTGCACACTGATGTAGAAATGCTTGCAAGGGAAAAGTAGCGAATGCAATTGATGGAGACAATAACCTGCAAATCACAATAAAACCAAGAACAATGAGGTCGGACAATTCACCCTTTTAGAGTTGCATCACACCTCGAATTGGAGATCAAGCAATGTTGAATCGGTCCAATGTATCAAATCCAGGATTTATGTGGAAACTCAAGCTTTTGGAGTGGTATTGGAAGTATTTTCAAGCTTTGCATGCACAGGAGCGAATGCCCTTGAGATCTTTCATGCCAAAACTTTTTGTAATTTTTGAGCAAATTCACTCAAATATTCTTGTAGAAACACCTGTAGAAAAGAGATCTTGTACCTGCAATGGCTCTGATACCATGTAAAATTAGTCACAACAGATCTAATGAACAAGTAAATCAATCACAATAGATGAAACTCAGAAAAATGGTGTAAAACTGTGCAAAGCATGCATCAGTGCTCAATATCCCAATGAGAGTGAATAATTACAATACAATACAGTAACAATGACTGAGCAATTCGAATTGACTAAGGAGGTCATTCGAATCACTGAATGGAGTAGCTTGACTCCAACTAGGAGTCCTCATCATCAATCAGTGGTGGTCATCAATGCACAAGAACCAACCATCCAGGTGTCAATCTGAGTCTAACTGAATGTAACATGTGTAACTGAAGTGTGTAGCACTAATATAGGGAAGTGAGCTCAGTGGAGGGCGCATGGGAGGCTAAATGAAGTCAGAACAAGTCATCTAGTCAATATGGAGGTCCAACGGAGTGAAACAGTCAGTCGGGAGTGAAACTAGCCTCAAATCAGGGAGAATCGCAGCTAACTAAGTGTAACTGAAGTGGAACTGCAGTGGTAGGTGAAGAAGTGCACCCTTCTCTAGCAGTAGGTGAGAAGTGGGTGCCTTCCTGACTAGGAGGGCTAATGAACTGATGTAAGAAGCTCCCGGGTGCTAGAATAAGGTGGCTAAGGTGCTGGAGGCATGAACCTGGTGACTGGGATGCATGCAAACCCTAGAATTTGCATGCAAACCCTAATTGCATGCAAGATCCTAAAAAATATGATGTGGATATCCGAACAAAATCGTGATATTTTATTTATTGGTTCTGCGTTTATGGTTTAAATTTATGGAGAGGCAAAGATCCATGTTAAATGATCTATGTTAGTGAAGTTTATTCATCCTGTGTAAGGCATCTTTGATTTAAAAGTCTGAAACGACATTTTTACTGTATTTATTTTAATCAGAGATATAATAGGTGTAGGGTTTTAATATCTTAAATTGAGTATGGTATGAATTTATATTAAAAGAACTCCCGCGTCTATATTGGTCTACATTTTTATTAAGGATTTTAGCATAATGATTATCTATGTTGTAGGTTGAGTGATCTATGCTGAGGAAAAAGGGTTTGTATAAATTGAATGAGATATTTAAAACCACCTACGTTCAAAACAAATAAAAGTATACCTTAAGCTTTGGGGACTTAATTAATGAATCGATCTCCTTTTAGGAGACGATTCAGCTTCAAACTTACTTAATTTTAATTACGAGGTTCTGTACAAATTTCGATATTAGCTAGGGTTTGAAATTTTAACCAGAGTTTTAACTTTTGCAATAAATAGAATAACCCAGGAGAGCCAATGCCATAGGACCTTGCTCTCATTAACTACTACTAGTAGATTTTGTAAAAAGAGTTGTTAGAATTAACTTTTTAAGTTGGAAGCCAAATAATAAATTGAAAGGAGTATAGGAGTAGCTCATATCTGTACGGTTGTAGTTTGATCCCTCTGCTAATATAGACTTGCACACTTTACAAACACAAATTATAGAAAACAATTATGTGTTGATTTTGGCTTACATGTAGAGTAATGGGACTAAATGACTTTGGGACTACCACATTCCTCCCAACCTTGACCCTGAACCGTTCCTGGTTCACTAATGGATCCCCCGAGCTGATTCCAACATGCAATAGGACAATAGAGGGCCTAAGGAAGATTGTTGATGCAATTCAGTTCTTGAAAATAAAAAATCTCTTCCAATTTCTATAGAAGAATTCTCTTCTCACACCATAGAGTTATGATAGGAAGAAAAGATGCCCTTCTCTTGGGAATTGTCTTCTTTATATAGGTAAATCTTGGAATATAGATGTTGAGTTTAATAATGATATTTTCAATATTAACTCCTGATTTGTTTTAGTTTTGAATTATAATCCATGCAAAGAATATTTTATTTTAATTCTTTTACTCTTAGTTAATCTAGGATTTTTCAACTTGTTCCTTTATGATTTGTCTTTAAAGGAACCTTTATATTTTATTTACTATGTATTTCTATATATTTGGATCACATTCTTTTTCTTTATATATATACTATAAATAAATACCTATGCATATATGTATTTTCTGCATACTATTTATGCATAATTTATATGTAATATAATTTAAATCTTATGCATAGTACCTATACCTAAGTGAGACTTCTTTAAATAATACTCAACTTTATCATTTATTTAATTGAGTTACGTAACAATCCTTTGATAATTATTTAATACATGGTTCAATTCTTTGGACAAGGTCTTTTTGGTAAGTTTGGATATTTGACTAGGCTAGGTGACATGGTAGTTCCCGCAGTCCTTGATGAGAGATAAAAATGATTCATTTAACCAATTTAAATAATTGTGATGAGTAGTAGTGCTATTCAGATTCTTCTCGACTCAACACTTTCAAGATCAAGTAACCCCAAGTGCTCTTCAGAGCTTTTGGCTCAACACTCTCACATGGATGTTACGCTAGTGCAATTCCAGAGCATCCCGCTCAACACTAGTACTAGAATGTGTTTGTGAAGCACATCTAGAATATACAAATGGCCTAGGATACTGTATTCATTATCAATATTGGAGTGCTCCAGGGATTATGCCCCATACTCTATGTACATCAGGGCTTATGCCCAGTACATAATAAAATCCTCTATGTACATCGAGGCTTATACCTAGCACATAGGTCATCCATGTGTTCCAGAGTCCATTCTCACACATCATAAAGATCAATCATGTATATCATAGCTCCGCACAGTACGTAACACAAATCATCTCAGTATATTAGGGTTTGTACCCAAATCTCATAATAAACATAAATCACATACATTGGGGCTTTCTGCCTAGTATATAACAATAGTCTACATCAGTCAGGGTCCATGCCCAAATAATTACATCTGTAAAAGAAATAAATCATGCGCATTGGGGATTACACCCAGTATAACAAAATAAATCATATGTGTTGGGGCTTTAAGCCCAGTATATAACATCAATATAATCAATCAAAATTCGAGATATTATAACTGGGATCTCAGTGACCTTTTCCTTCATCTTTTCGAAATCTTTCTGGGAAGCTTCAGTCCACCTGAACTCCCCCTTCTTCATGCACTTTGTAAATGATGCACATATCCGATTGAATCCCCTGATGAACTTCCTATAAAAACTAGCAATTCCATTGAAAATTTACACTCCTGTCGTGCTTATCGGTTCTAGCCAATCCAAAATAGCCTTCACCTTTTCTAGATCCATCACTAACCCTTTACCCAAGATTACAAATCCTAAGTACACTAGTTCTTCCTTCATGAATAAATACTTTTGCAGGTTCACCATCAGCTTCTCTTCCTGCAACTTATGCAATACTTGTCGAATGTGCTCCAAGTGTTTGACCTTGGTTCGACTAAATATCAAGATGTTGTCTAGGTACACTATGACGAATTTTCCCAAGAATGGATTCAGCACTTCATTCATCAACCACCTGAATGTACTAGGTGCATTAGTCAATATGAATTGCATGACTAACCACTTATATAGCCCTTCCTTCGTCTTGAATGTTGTCTTCCACTCATCACCTTCTCTAACCCTAATCTGGTGATAACCACTTTTCAGGTCGATCTTGGTGAAGTATCTCACTCCACTCAATAATTCCATCAAGTTTTCCATTCTCGGCAATGGAAATCGATACTTTATTATGATCTTGTTGATACCTCTAGAGTCTGTACATATCCTCCATTCTCCACCCTTCTTTGGTGCTAGTACTGTTGGTACCGCACACGAGCTCAGACTCTCTCTGATCAATCCTTTATCCAACAACTCCTGGACTTGTCGATTGAGTTCCCAACCCTCTGTCGGAGTCATTCTATGAGGTTCCTTGTTTGGCAAACTTGATCCTGGAATCAAGTCAATCTGATGGGATATGCTTCTTGTCAGTGGAAATCTCGTCGGCACTTCATCGACTACTATTCCCATGAACTCATCAAGAATATTTTTGGCTTCGACCGAAATCCTCTCCATTGTCGACCTCTCGACACATGGTACCTTTGGAATGATGGTGATACATCTCTACCGTTTCTCCTCCTCTGCGAGGAATTATTTGGCTAAGCACATCAGCACTCACTTCTCCCAATAGTTTCTCTCACCCTGCTTGCAATCGTCTTGCTCCTCCTGCTTCGGCTTCAGATTCCTCCATGTGCCATTTTTCCACACTATGACTGTGTTGGCTCGACCATCATAGATCATCTTCTGATCATATTTCCATGGTCTTCCTAACAATAGATGGCATGCTTCCATTGGGATTACGTCGCACAATACACTGTCTTCAAGCTTCCCAACCTTGAATTTTATCAGAAACTGTCTAGTTACCTTGACATGATGTTCTTTCTACAACCATGATATCTTGTATGGATTTGTGTTTTCTCGACATCTCAAACCCAACTTTTTGATGACCTTCGTTAACACAAGATTCTCCATACTGCTTCCATCAACTATGGTCTTGCAATACCATTCACCAATCAACACTCTAGTCCTAAAGATAACCTTTCATTGTGTCGTCTCTTTCTCATCACGTCCATCATCCTGAACCAACGTTCTCCTGGCTGTCATGGTTCAACCTCATCTTCGACCATCTTCACCATTGTCTAATGTCGAATCCTCTTTCTCGTCTCCCTGGTCATCTCATCGACCTCTGGGTTTCGACTCATCTTTAGCGTGTAGGTTTTCCAGGCACTCATAAGCTTTGTGTCCTACACCCCGACACTTGTAACAAACCATAGCTGGTCTATCATCTCCTTTATTCTTTGTCGGACCAGTTCAACCATATGCACCCCAACCGCAGGTCTCTCGACCATCCCATCGGTTACTCTGTGTTTTCTCTCTGGTCGTTGTCCCTTCCACACATTGATTATCTTCGACGACTTCTCTCTTGTTTCCACTACTTTTTCCCTTTACGGAAATAGTTTTCACACCCCGACCAATCATCTTTCCTCTAGTCAATGCGGCTTTCCTCGACAGTTTATCTTATTCCTTCAGAGCTAACTGGTAGGATTCCCCAACTGCTCTGAACCTTGACAGACTCAACTCATCCTGTATGGCATACTTCAATCCATTTACATATCTCACTTCTTCCCCTTTGTCAGTTTGACCCGACCAAATTGAAAGTCTGTATAACTCTTTTGTGTACTCCTTCACAGTCATCTCTTTCTGTTGAACTTTTTGCAACTTCCTGAACAAGGAAATCACATAGTAACCCGACAAGAACTTCCCTTTCAACTTGGAAACCATCCTATCCCAAGACTTTATTTTCTCATTTCCTTTCTTGACTCTGTTAGCCTATACATTGTCCCACCACAATGAGGCATGACCCTTCAACCATAGACATGCAGTCTTAACCCATTTAGGATCCTCGATCTTCTCTATGTCGAAGTATTTCTCCATCTCTTTGAACCAGTATCAAGTCTTCTGGGTCCATACTTCCTGAGTAGGTAGGTACATCCATCTTCATTCCACCTCTCATCTCTGATAGTATCTTGATCATTTTTTCCTCTGGTTCCTCTCCGACAGCTTCCCGTGCTTCCACCTCTTCAACTTCCTCGTCATTGTGGTCTAGTGCATCAGGAACGCATCCACGCCTTTGGCTTTCTTTGATCATTGCAACTTCACTTGTCAAGCTTCACATTGTTCGCATGCATTCGTTGAACATTTCACGATCAAATGTGACTGTTGCGCCACATGCACTCCGTCCAACTCCTCGGACATTAATGCCTCTTTAAGCCATTTTCAACCTCAGCTAAAATTCTTACTCGTCCAATCACAACCAAACTTCGCAACTCATGCACAACTCTACCCAACCGTAGTTGGAATTGACGACACACTCGCAGGCTCTTCCGCTCAACAGATTCAACTGCTTCCAACCAGATTCTACTTCCAGGATCCGATACTACTGGTTCTTTCTGGCTCTGATACCAATAAGCGCAAGGAAATTCGGTCAGACCTTCTTGCCTAACAATAATACACGACACACAACGTTCACACATAATGGATGTAAACAGAATGCTAGAAGTTGGCTTCTATTACTTCAATCAAATTATAATGGTTACAATGTGAAATGGAAAACGACTAACTAATCGGCTTTAGCCTGATACAATATACAGAATTAAAATGGTGTGTCCTCTATGTGTGTGACCCTCAACTCCTCTCAGTATTCTGCGGATTGCTAGAATGAATGAGCGATGAGTGATGAGCAATCCCTTCCTCTGTGCCTCAGCGCCGATTTTCTACCTATTCTATTTTTTGTTGCTCCCGAGGTCTACTCCATTCCCCAAGACACTCTTCCTATGTCCGTCGAATCCTCCAGATCCTGCAAACCTACAGTTGTCAACGACCTTTGGCCGTGTTGCACAACCTCTTCTTATGGTGACATCTGTCCCGATCCCAACCGCCTTCATAACTGCTCATAACTTCCTTAGCAACCTCGTACAGCTACCAAGTACTCTGAGTCAACTTCTGCAAAACTCAGACTTTGTGACAGTCGTCGGCCCCACGTCTCGACCATACTGCACTTCATCACCTTCACTTAACTTCCACGGCTTCCAATCTGCTCTTTCCTCCATGCTTGGCTTTCGCCGCAACCCATCGGTGTCTCTGTTCGACAACCTATCGACACCCGACCTATTTCGCTGCAATCATGTCGTCTATCGGCATCTTAACTTGTCGAACTTTGACCTTCTCCTTATGACGACTGCACCACAACAGCTTATGCTCGAATTCTAGACTTCGACAGCCAATCTCCCTTCGCACCAGTGGTCGTCAATAATCCCCCTGGTTGACTTCCCATGTCGATCAACTCTGAGTGTCTCTCCTAGGCCCCAATGCTCCTGCATCAATAGTATTCCTTACAAATTTAAAACAATTCCTTGCTTATTCAATATGATGCTTACCTTAATGCAATAATAATTGAAGTAGTAAATGTTCCATATAGATTTACATAAACATGCATTGATTTCTTAAATTACATCCAACATTATTTAGTAAACCAATTATCCTTAAGAAATATAATAAGTTTACTTTTTCACATATTTGACAAAGAACTAAACAAGCTTGAATTAACTCATTTTTAATACTGATAATAAGTACCAACTTTATAAAGCTCAAGGGGAAATTACGGGTTATGCAAATTCTTCTAATAGGGTAATATTAACCAAATAATGCATAATTACTCTAGGTAATTCTTCTTTTGTAAATACATAAATGATATTAGAATCTCATTTATTTTTCTAAAAATAATATTCAAAATAATAGTCTATAGTCAAGACTACTTCAATCATAACAGGACTATTTTCTTCATTAAAATCACCATTTGAAACAATACAATGAACACATCCATATGCTTGAACATATTTCTTTATCTCCCTAATCAAGAGTGGAATCTCACAAAACTATGTATAACTTATTATGGATCAATCACTCGCGATAGTTTTTTTTTTTCAATTTTTTTATTGCATGTTTTCTTAATGATTATTTCAACTGACGAAAGTATTATTGGTTCGATGTTCAATATGGATCTGTTGTCAGTGGCTGGTTTTTTCATGGTTTTTGTTTATATTGGATTAAAGCAATGAGTGATAGCTCGTATCTATAAAGTAAATTACAGTAGCATAGTTTGTTTACACTGTATTTAGGTATGTTACAAAACTCTCATTATACATATGCTTGGAGAGGATTCGAAAGAATCCAGGGACAATTCCCTTAACCAAATCATATGTTAATACTATTACATATGATAAACATAATATATAATATAATTATGAAAAAACATTGGAAACATGATAAAAGCCAACACAATAACATTAACAAAGATTATCAAAGAACCATAAATAGAGATACCATAATATAAACATTGCATTAACATAGGGTTGACGCCCAATCTAAGTGTCTAATCCATTAACAGTAAAATGGATTAATAGAATAATGTATAGCACATATCCACAAGTAATTCATGCAGGGGTTGAACCCTAGGCAAAATGCCCTCAATTACTAGCAATGAATCACAAGTATGCTCAGGATGTCACAGTCGATCCTCATAGGCATCGTCCTTGGTCAAATCAGTTTGCACAAATTATATATGGCTGATACTTACGAACCATAAGGTAAAAAATTAACAAAATAAATTACTGCCAATGCATTCAAGGAATCAAATTCTCCCAAGACAGAGCTCGGGTCTCATCGCAGTTATTATAAATAACTAAATCTATAGGATTATGGTAAATTGAGCCCAGACTTAAGTTTGTGGACTCCCATAGAAATAAATTTAACATTTAATCACATAACAATAAGAATACATAATTAAATTTGAGTTTGAGTTATACAGTGCGACCTAGGAATCAAGCTCCTCAAGAACACGTTATATCAAATTAATAAACCACATTGTTTATCAAATAAATATGTCCATATAAAACAAATTCTCTATCGGTGATCTAATTCAACAAACCAGTACTGGGATGAAGTCCAAAGGTATAAATAACGACCCGCGATCGATACACAGGTTGTAGCGTTCTCTATATTTATAAATATTCACCTCATGACTAGGCATTGGATTTAGAATAGTCTTTTACAAGGCAAAAACAAGTGACGTAAAGGCATAAATTCTGCATCTACCAATTGACAGTGAATGTTAACAATTTATACATGGTTGTGGAAATAAAGGACTTAAACCCGTAAGGATTATAATTTCTCATACGTTTAAACCCAGATTACATTTTCCATACATGGCTAGGCTGTGCAGAGCGTTAGTCAAACCTATAAGACCAAATCCCAATAAAAAATAACACTTAAACTTCTAAATCGTGTGCGTTAACCCACGCCACATATATGGGTGAGCCAAGGATGGCTTGAGCTTACACATTAGTGTGTGTCCTCGGTTCCAAGGTTTGAGAGAGGTCATGGATGCATATAAGTCTACCAATCCCCACCATTAACAAACCACAAACAAGAAATCAAATGAATATGCAACCAATAATAAGCATTAATTTATTTACCAATAGAGAGATACATATACATGAAACATTTACCTGAGGAGCTATCCAATAGAAAGGATATGACTGTTACATAATATTACCTGCAAACACAATATGCTAAAACACATCAGGATAGGAAATATATGTGGCAAATAAATAATAACAATAACAAATACTAACACAAGGTAAGGAAATGTATATACCTGTAAATTGAACCCATGCTAGACAGTATGGAAGGAAACCAACGCTTTAACCCTTACAACATGGAAACACTAAGTAAATCCTTCTAGTCACCACTCACACTTAATGGAAGCAAATAAACCAGAACAAAGCAATGTGGAATGAGTTATTGAGTGGCCAAGATGCCCATACAAACCCCAAAGGGAGCAGAACGAACAGTGGAACGCGCTAGAGAAGGTTGAATCCTCTCTCCCCAAACTCTCATGGAAAAATGACCAAGTCGATCCCTAATGATACATGTTCTGTGAAAAAGTATGAGAGTACACAAGTAGTAAATGTGACATAAAATAGAATTCCCGGGTGGAGGGATACCAAGTAGGCCATTTTCTCCATTTAATGTCAGTCAAGTCATGGATCCATGATGGATTGAGCATGGTATAAACCTTAGATAAATATGTATTTGGTTGCACCTTGTAAGTGTAAAGTCTTAGACTTAAGACTATATCCAAGCCCCTCATCAACGTTGAATCCTTTACGTGGTACCTGCATGGAATTAAGAATATGTTAGGCCATGCTAGTAAGCATCGATCCATCTATGGGACACGCTCTCCAAGGTTAGGCCAACATTAAAGGTGAATAACCATTAATCAATGTAAAATTCTAGGTCTACTTTAAATATTATTCTCATAAGTGAGAAATGAAAATAAAGGTTTATATCTAATGTATCATAATAATGGCATAAAACTTATATGATCCATGCTAGTAGGGTTATATAATTTAATATCGTTTATATGGTTAAACAATTAAAAGGAACTAATAATACTATAAACAAAGGAAGGCTCATGTAATTGATGACTAAGGTCTAACAGGATTCCCACCACGCTGGGTTGTTGGAGGTGGGAAAGAGATAACGGCAGAGGAGGAGTTTTCCCGAATATCGGAGGTGGTGACAGATTGAGAAAGAGGCTGTTTGGGGGCATCCACCACCCACTCAGGAGGAAAGCTGAGTTGGTTCCAAGAAATTTTTGAAGGAACAAGGGAACCATTCCTGGGATCACTTCTAACCAAGACTGCAAGACTGCAGCTGTGTCTTGGTCTCTGGGATACAACTGATGAAGGTATGGGATGTTTATGACGGTAAACCAGGAGTAAAATTTCATAAGTTTTATAAATAATCCATTGTTCATATAATTGATTATACAAATAGAGAATGAGAAGATCATTAATTAATAAATTGTTTGTTCACATGGTGTATGGATATTAATACAACCGTGGTATTAATGTTTGTCAAGTCTTTACATTAAGTTGTGATGGATCCCACATATTTATATGAAATGTAAGCAAACAAATAAAGAATACGAATGATGACACATCATTATGTGTATTAAATACAAACAGATAAAGAGGATAAATATGTCCAGAATTTAGATAAGCGGTAAATAAAGCTCGATAAAGGATTGTAATTAAAAATATATCAGTCCCTTTGACTTTAATTATGAGTATAAGAAATCAATGCCTCTTATTGATGATGAAAAAAAAATATGTGTTTTTTTTTTTATTATAAGTGGTATCAGAGAAGAGTTTCAAACATTTTCTGGCCTATGAGCTTGTTAATTTAAGCGTTTTGATCAAAAAAAAAGTGAACTAATAAACTTTTTGTTTTCTTCACATTCACTTGATTTTAGAATTGCAAAAACACGAGTGCTAAAAGATTTTTCAGCCAACATATGAGATGCAAACACTATATGTGCAAAAATAAAGTTTAGATTATTTTAGGCTATCCTAACCTATCTACTATCAAATGACACTTCATACGATACTTCATTCAGACTCTACCTAATCATTATTCTGAGTGAAGATAAAGACTTATATCTAAAGAACAGTAAATCTTATTACCATTCTATTTGTTCTAAGAAAACTTTCTATCTAATCAAAGACTACTATACTAGGAAAAAAGAAGCTATACTATTTGCTTTTCGAACTGTTGAACAAATCAAATATTATTCTATGATAACAGGAAATCAAAAACTATTGTATTGAGAATTGAAATACAACTATACTATGTGAATTCAAATTGTAGACTATTTAGCGAAACAAGCCTTACTATATTATGAAAAGAGACTAATTGATTATATTCGAAACTAAGTCTATGGAAACAAATTAAAGCTTAGTGTCTTATGTAAAAGGAAACTACTTGATTGCATTTAAACTAAAGAATAAGTCCTATTACAGAGAAACTAAATTAAATCAAAACTACAATTCTCTCTAATCAATGAAATCTACAACAATAAAAACTAATTCTTGGATCCAAGGTGCAAAGAAATAAAAATGAATTCAAATGTGTGAAAGAGAAACTAGCTTCAAACCCTAGTCTATGCTAAGAGCAATAATATAATCACACTAAAACAAAGAGATCTTTCTATCTACAGGCAATGAATTGAAATACATAAAAGCAAATCTGATTTCTAACTCTAACACTACGAATTTCAACACAATCACACAACATAAATTCAAAGCAGAGATCTCTTCCTAATTATGTACGATGAGCTCATATAACATAGATGCATGGAATGAGAAATAAGAGTGTGAGTTTAAACAATAATACAAAGAGATAATGTTAAAAACATTTGAGTTAACATAGAACATAGCCTATAGTAATGAAAACAAAAAAAATACTTAGCTTGCACAATGAGAAGAAAACAAAGACACACAAGACCAGTTGTTTCTGAGGGGCCTCCCAGGAACAGGGGTCGATCTTTTCAGATACTCAATCACCAAACGCATAAGCAAGAAACGAATTTGGGATGGAATGGAGTAGAACTTTCATTATAAAAACGTAGAGCAAATTACATTGGGGTTTTTTCAAGGCAGAAGCCTGTATTTATAAGAGTTTATACATTAGAGATTAATGCCTAGAACTGAATCGATTAAAGGGAAAAATAAAGAGATGCATTTTGCATTCATTCACCCAAAAATGACTTCCTACATTCAAAAAATTGGTCCTCGAGATTCCTGTAGGTGAATAAACAACCTGGGTGGAATCTTGGAGGTGGAGAAGCATGAGAGGACCACCACGAACAAAATCCATGTTTTCGTTTTTTCCATGAATGCCTCTAAGTACCCGAACAAATGATTTCGGAGGTGCGAATGACAGTCTGAATGACCGTCCTAAGGTCTGAATGACCTTTAACTGCAATTTAATTCATAAATTTGGATTCCTGTCTGAATTGGTGCTTGGTTGTTTTTCAAATTGATGGTTGGGTGTTAGGTTCAGATCGTGGCTAGGTTCTATTGGTTGCATCACGTGATTCTCCGCCTTTTCATCATCATGCTACGTGCCCTCCTCCTCGTGAGTTTCACGGCCTACACATAATGTTACATTTTATTAAAACCAAAGCAATTATATTAAATCCAATGTAAATTTTAGATGGCATGGCTAAATGTTTTGAATAAATTGAACAAAAGCCAACCATTCCATTTAAAAGAATTTAATAATTTTAAAGGAGTGAGTGGCATATAAAGTATGTTGGTTTCTAATATTAAAAAGTTTCCATCTCAACATAATATCCATAGCAAAATCCATGTAATATTTGATTTGATTAGTTGGTGTCTCTTTATGTTTATATGAGTGGATTTAAAGATAAAGTAATTTAAATTCAAACAATTGTTTTCATATTTAATTATTTTAATGTTTAATACTTTTGTTTTCTTATTAAATTTAAATCAGTGTTCAAAAAATTTATGGTTTCAATTTGTACATGCAGGATCGACAAGAACCGGAAGGCACAGGAAAGCCAAACCAGTAAACCAATGCAATCAAACTTAATGCAGAACTCATTATTAGAATAAAGGTCCGATGAAGGGCCGGATGGAGGGTCATTTGATCCTAATCCAAAGTGTGGGAATGCATCACCAAGTGTGAGGATCAATTTATCACCAATAAAAATGATATATAATGCATTAAAAGTAATAAATCACGCCATTCAATTTCATTGCTTTTAATTAATATATTGAAAATAAAAAATAAGCTTTTGAGAGTGAATGTAATGATTTAGATTTAAATGTGATGACATAATAGTGAAATATAGTGAGGAAAGAGACAATTTAGGGTCCCAACAGTACCATAATAATGGTATAAAACTTATATGATCCATGCTAGTAGGGTTATATAATTTAATATCGTTTATATGGTTAAACAATTAAAATTAACCAATAATCATATAAACAAAGGAAGGCTCATGTAATTAATGACTAAGGTCTAACAGGCCTGAAGGTATGGGATGTTTATAATGGTAAACTAGGAGTAAAATTTCATAAGTTTTATAAATAATCCATTGTTCATATAATTGATTATACAAATAGATGATGAGCAGATCATTAATTAATAAATTGTTTGTTCACATGGTGTATGGATATTAATACAACCGTGGTATTAATGTTTGTCAAGTCTTTACATTGAGTTGTGATGGATCCTACTTATTTATATGAAATGTAAGCAAACAAATAAACAAAACGAATGATGACACATCATTATGTGTATTAAATACAAATAGATAAAGAGGACAAATATGTCCATAGTTTGGATAAGCGGTAAATAAAGCTCGATAAAGGACTGTAATTAAAAATATATCAGTCCTTATGAATTTAATTATAAGTATAAGAAATCAATGTCTCCTATTGATGATGCAAAAAAAAATTATGTGTGTTTTTTTTGTTTTATTACAAGTTGTATGAGAGAAGAGTTTCAAACACTTTCTGGCCTATGGGCTTGTTAAGTTAACCGTTTTGATTAAAAAAAGTGAACTAATAAACTTTTTGCTTTCTTCACATTGACTTGATTTTAGAATTGCAAAAACACAAGTGCTAAAATAGTTTTCAGCCAGCATGTAAACCTTGATTCACCACCTCAAGAACAAGAAAATTATGTGTAACTAAATGACAACCACAAAGACACCGCTCCTTCTAAATTGTTGAATACAGCCCAGATTTTAAAGGCTGAATTTCAGAGTTTTAAAGATGAGGACATGAGGGATAAGTAGAGGAATCAAGAAGTAAATGAGGACATACTACAAACTTCAAATTAAATCAAGAATGGACAGGCTGCTAGCAACAAAATCAAAGGTCCTTATCATGAAAAATGAACTAGAAGCCAAGAGGCTATAAAACAAAAGGAATCTAAATATAATTCTTATTTATCCTCCTTTGACTCAAAGGACTACTACCATAGTATTTATTTCGATACCTCCTCACCCTCTCCTCATAAAAAGAAACATAAAACGGCTAGTAGTGAGGGCCTACAAGGAGATTTTAAAAATATCAAAGCTCCAACTTTTAATGAAGAGTTAGACTCAAGAGAAAAGGGTGAGGAGTGGTTGTTAGGAATGAAAAAATATTTCAAAGTGCATGACTACCCCAGCAACATGAAGGCCAAGATGACCATTTACAACTTAAATGGGAAGGATTCCAGGTGGTGGCGGGATTTGAAATTTACCAAAACATTGAAGGAAAGGAAACTTAGATGGAAAACATTTAAGAAACTGTTTGAAGATAAATATATGTCTGAAGGTTCTTTGATAAAAATATTAAGGAATTTGAGGCAGCTTATATGTATCCCCCTTTTAGTATTACATGTCAAACATACTGCAAAAAATTTCTAGATTCTAAATCTTACACTGGTCTAGGCTATGTAATAGTAGCAGCGCTTGCAGAGTAAATACATAATTCCACCCAACGATTGGGGATGAACGGGAGAGAAATGAGGGATGCGAAGTAGTAGCTAAATATCCTGCTGCAGGAGTCTTCGTCGTCCGCATTAAGGCTCGACCCGAATGTGGGATACGGAGGTAGGGTTTAGATCTATGAGGAGTGCACGGAAAGCGTGGATCTAGGGTCATGTATGGCGTATCCCGAAGGGGGAGGATCCCCCTCCACATCCGTGGATCACCCTAGTAGTTTACAGATACCCACTATGCTTCAAACTGGTAAGGGTAATGCTGCAGATAAATCTATGGAAACTGAGAGGAAAAAGACTCGGGGAGGTTGCTTACCTAGATCTGCTGAGAACCCATCTCTGTAGATAACCTCTGACAAGCTCTGAACCTAGGTTGAACAATGGAAGGAGAAATCCCTCATCAGGAAATTCATTGGAATCTAGCCAAAGGATAAATATCTAATACATTGGATCAAGACCACCTGGAACCCCAAAGGTCAATATGATCTGCACCTGGGAGCTAAGGGTTTCTTTACCATTATCTTCTTCAACCAGGAATATCGTGATCATATCCTTATGGGTGGTCCATACTTCTTTTACTCGTCGGGGTTATTTATGCTCCCCTGGAAGCAGAGGTTTAACCCTGATATGAAGGATCTAAGTATTGCTCCGATATTGATCCATATTTACTCACTCCCATGTGAATACTGGAACCTGAAATATTGGAGGCCATTGGGAACACCTTGGGGAAGTTTGTGAAAGTATCATAACAGACAAGGCCGCATGGATACACCACCTATGCTCGAATTTGTGTTTACATGAACATCTCCAATGATCTACCAGAGGCAATTAACTTGACTTGGGAAGATGAGGATTGGGTCCAAACTCTTAACTATGAGCAACTCCCTTTTTGGTGTCGACAATGTCATGAATATGGGCATCTGAGCAAGGATTGTCCGACCCTTAAATCCATTGTTTCCCATCCCTGGAAAAGAAATAAAAGGGAAATGACATTGAGGGTTTTACGCAGGTTTAGAATCGCAAGAGGAAAAATAAAAATACCCCTCATCCTCCTCCTGCAAAACAGTGTAATGATAAATGGAATCAGAGCGGGAATAGGTTTGCAACTTTGAGTAACATGGAGATCGAAGATGAATGTCCACAAAGGGATAAAACCCCCAATGAGGAAGGTAATAAATCCACGATCAAGCCTATGGAGGAGATAGTGGAAATATTGGAGGAAGAAACAATGGAGGAGAATGACGATATGGACCTGGGTGATCTGGATCTGGATGAGATCGAGAAGGAATGCAGCAAAAAAGGGAAAGGTTATGTATCTAGAAGGCAACTGGAACTCCTACAATATGATATCCTTAAAACCAAAGATTTCCCACACCTTGGTATAGATAAGGATCCAATGAAGGGAATCAAAAGGAAACAACCAAAGGAAGGAGAAAAACAGAGACGAAAAATGAATCAATGGAGAATTGCAGAGATTGGGACCAGACTTGTAGAACCGGGACAGTACCCAACAATAAGGGCTCCATTTTCAGAAGTAGTTAAGATTATCTAATGAAGATCATAACCTGGAATATCTGTGGGGTTAATAATCCAAGGAAGATGAAGACCCTGAAGATGAATTTAAGGAAGAAAAAACCATATGTTTTATTCCTGTAAGAAACTAAATGTAGATCGGAGACTATGCAGGTTTTAGGTGGAAAACCATGGTGGGGAAGTCAGGTAATTGTTAGTGATTCCGGGGGAGCAGCTGGTGGAATTTCCATTTTATATAACCCTACAGCAATATCCCTCACCTGCTTCCATGCTACTAGGTTCTCTCTCAGCGCCGAGTTTAAAATTGATAATTCTGAGGTAAGAGGAACGCTAACCAATGTCTATGGACCTATTGTTTTGGCCTAAAACCCTGATTTCTTATCCTTCCTATCTATGGAATCCCATCAGAATGAAGGATCTCTATGGGTTTTGGTAGGTGATTTCAACATGATCACTTCCTTGGAAGAGAACAAAGGAGGAATGTGTAATATGAATGCAACTAACATATCCTTCAAAAACTACGTCCAGGAGAATGGTTTGGTGGACATCGAGACAGGGAATGGTTGGTTTGCATGGAATAACAGGAGAGGTGGTGAGCATCATGTCGTCTCTCGATTAGATAGATTCCTTCTACCTGAGGCTATGATTATCGGGGGCAGGGAAGTGACCACTCTGGTCCTACCCTCGGCTCGATCTTATCATTGGCCAGTAAGTCTGGTTTGGGATGATGGTGGTCCCCCCATTAGATGACCTTTTTGTTTTGAACAATTATGGATTGAACATAAGCACTTCAAATATATTGTATGAAAATGGTGGGCGAAGTTGGAGCCTATCAGGGGCACCCTAATGTACCAATTTCAGCAAAAACTGAAAAAATTAAAAGCAAAAATCCATATCTAGAATAAGGAAGAATTTGGGAACATATTCCAAGATCAAAAGTCTCTAACTGAAAAGATAGAGGAGATTCAAAGAGAAGGCATGAATTCTGGGTACTCTCAGGATTTGAAACGACGTGAGCAAGCCACCCTAGAGAAACTTAATGCCAGGGAATGAGAATAGGATATCTTATGGAAACAAAAATCCCTCAATCAATGGATTCAGGAGGGAGAACGAAACACGAAATTCTTCCACCACTCGATGATTAAGAATCACCAAAGGGCCAAGATATCAAGGTTAAAAAAAGATGACGGATAGTATATAGAAACTAGGGAAGATATGGAGGATGAACTTGTCCAGTACTTCAAAACTATCATGAAGGAAGACAGGCAGGATAGATCTTCCCATATAAGGATGATCACTAGACATATCCCCTGGTAGGTGACGGCCTCCCAGAATGACATATTGATGAAGCCTGTGGAATTCTAGGAAGTTGAGGATGTTGTTACTCAAATGAAAGACGAGAAGGCTCCAGGACTTGATGGTTTTACCACCAATTTTTTCATCACTTCTGGGATTCAATCAAAGATGATGTCTGGAGAATTGTGGAGGAATCGTGTAACAATAAAGGAGTCCTTAGAGCTATCAATTGCACCTTTCTCACTCGCATCCCCAAAGAGGAGGGAGCTGAATATCCTAGGAAATTCAGACCTATAGCGCTCTATAATGTCATTTATAAGATCATAACCAAAGTGTTAGCTAACCAGCTGAATCCTCTCCTCCCTGACCGAGTTTCCCAGAATAATCAGGGTTTGTGGAAGGGCATCAAATCTTGGATGGTATTATTTTAGTTCATGAGGTTATCCACTCTCTGAAAACCACTAAGAAACCTGGTATGTTGTTAAAAATTGATATCTCAAAATCCTACAATAAATTAGGTTGGCAATTTTTGAAAGAGATGCTTGTAGCCTTTGGTTTTCACCAAGATTGGGTCCATTGGATTATGAATATCACCTCTACAACCTTCTTCTCTATCCTCTTGAATGGATCCCCCACCAGAAATTTCACTCCTTTGCGGCGTATTCGACAAGAAGATCCTCTGTCCCCATTCTTGTTCATCCTCATGGTGGAAGGGTTGAGCAGAGTTATCAAAGACTGAATTGATAAAAGGGAGCTTAAAGGTTTGAACCTCCATCCTAGGTCGGAGACTATTTCACACCAACAATCTGTGGATGACACCATGCTGATGGGGCATTCTTCGGTACAAGAAGCAAGGGACTTAAAGAAATGCTTGAATTCTTTTTCCAAAGTGTCTGGGTTGGAAGTGAATAATACTAAATCCCAAGTTTTCTTTTTAATACTCCAAAGATACACCAGAGGAATATGCTTCGTATCATAGGCTTCCAACGGAGCTCCCTTCCATCCAAATATCTCGGTGATCCTCTTGTTGATGGGGTGATTAGGAAAGTCTCCTAGGAGGACCTCCTAGAGAAATTAAGATGGAAATTGGATAATTGGGCTTACGAGTCTCTCAACCTTGCAAATAGAACTGTGCTTGTGAAAGTTGTTCTCCAAGCCATGCCTATTTATCTTTTCTCCACCTTGGCTGCCCCTAAAGTGGTTCTAAAGCAAATAAGATCAATTCAACTATAGTTCCTATGGGGAGTTAATCAAGAAAAACATTTACATGCCGGGGTGCAATTTGGATATGGAAAGTATGACCTAGAAAAAGAGACCCCGGGAATCTAAAGAAAAAGAGATTGTGCATTAGATCTTCCTCTAACACCATCATATTCTTGTGTAAAAAATAATTCATTGTTGAATCCCTATCACACACATTTTGAAACATAAACTGCTTTAGTTGGAAATTATCTTCCTCAAGAAATATGAGTTACACCTTCATTGTAAGCCAGAAATACCAAGAAGTCTTTTTTTGTGAAGATTTGAGACCAAATGTTCCAAATTTGGTTCAATGGATAACCTTGGAATCACTGAGTAGCACAACCTTGGAATATTATCCAAAATAGATTACTTCATAGTAATTCAAAAGCCTAAAAATCATTCACAACATCATTCATGGTCCATGAAAAATGAAAGAAGGTTTCCTCAAGGGCCTTTTATTAATCAAAGATGGAAATTACATAGCAGAGAGAAGGATATCAGTCACAAAAGGAATTTACAACCACAGGATAATTTTACAAACTAATACACTTGAGAACGTATGAATCTAATCATTCATACAATATACAAAAACATTGTCCTTGAGCCTTGATATACACTATCGATATTTAACTTTAGGAGGATTTACACTATGCTCTAAAATTGTTGATGCTTTTTCATGACATTCTACCCTTCCTTATATTTCCTTATCTTTAGGGGTGATCGACAACTTACTAGCCATTTATTGTTAGTTTGGGTGATGGTAGGTTACTATCCATTTCTTGTTCTTGAGGTAATTGTATATTGATGACTCTGATTGAGCTCATTTTTGCTACGATGGATTAGATGAATATGCCTCAGGGGTTCCTTTTGTTCCTTGCCCAGCCAATCTTGCCAATATTGCATGTTGTATTGGAGATAAAGCATTATATTTATCTATGGATTTCCATGCTTTCCCTAGTGGATACTCATGGCATCTCATCTTTCTTGAATGATGCCACATATTTGGACAACTTATTAGCTTTAGCTTGATCCTTTTGTGCCAAAACTTTATTGTCGATAACCTTGGAAGCTTCTATAATGGTCTTGGTTTTGTCTCTAACCCCCAATGATTCCAATTCTTCATTTTTCTTGGCATTCAATATGTTTATGACAACATTTGTTGGGATTGTTCTCCAACTCATTCCAAGTTCTCTTGACATCTTGCATGGATTTGGTGGCTAATATTCATCTTGTGCAATTACAAAGTAGCTCCAGTACTTTATAATTTCAACTGCTATATGGTCCTAAATTAGGTGCTTGTCCCCCTTGAGAGGAGCTCATCCTAACAACATTTTTACTAGTTCATACCTCCTTTTGCAAAAAAAAAATAACATCCTACAATTTTGTGATAATGGTTTCCCTCTTTGTAGCTAAATAATATGCTACAATGTATCTGTAGTCGCAACTGCATTACAAACAGCAGTATAATAAACCGCAGCCATAGTACAATTAGCCACAACTGCATTACAATCAACCACAGTCATAGTATAACCAACCACCGTATCAGCCACCACAATATAATCCGCAACAGTACAATAAACCGCGAGGTGTATTCAAAGGAGGATTCTGTGAAGGTTGAGGTGGAGTTTTTGGTCACGGAGGAAATTTTGGTTGAGGTCGAGGACCGGTTATGTGCTATAATTGTGTCCAGATTGGACATTATTAGAGGGATTGTCTGAACCCAACTCCGCAGTGTACCTATTGCATGTTCAGGTACACAGGGTACTCCCAAAAGACTGAACACCTAGAGCAACCACTTCAAACAAACAGATCACAGATCAGCACACCAATGTTTTGACGTGGTTTAAACCCTCGAGAGGGAAACACTCCACGGCCCCGGCCAAATAGCTTCTACGAAGAAATTTATTATGCAAAGAAATAAAGTTACAAATGAGCTTCTCATAATCGATCAACTAGACAATGACCCTCCATGCTCTTTAAATAGAGATCATGGACCAATCAGGTGTTAAGCCACAGATCAAGGGTAGGTATGATCAAAGAGAAGCTGAGCCGTCAGATCACTCTATGTCTAGAACATATCGTGACCATCAAATTTAAATATTTACAAATGCATACTAAAGAAACACACTTTACCTAATGGATCTATTACACAAGTTGATCTTAACTAACTTTGAAGTGTCTAAATATCCTAACATCCCCCCTTAAGAACAACTTGAGATAGGATTGAAGGATTTACAAAAGTGACACTATTAGGAGAAGGAAGGGGGAATTAGAGCCTATCCCCCCTTAATGACAAATTCCTGAACTCCGAGCATATATTGAAGTTTAGAAAAATTATCTTCTGTAAGAGACTTAGTGAAAATGTCTGCAACTTGATCATCTGTAAGGCAAAAGAGCACTTCAAGAACATGATCATGAACAAGATTTCTGATGAAGTGCATATGTAGCTCAATGTGTTTGCTGCGTTGATGTAGGACTGGATCTTTGGCAAGCTTGATGGCACTTTTATTGTCGCACCAAAGTGGAGAAGGTTGCTGCTGCTCAAATCCAAACTCTAAAAGGATCTGTCGAAGCCATAAAACTTCCTGACTAGCATTAACTGCAGCTCGATATTCTGCCTCTGCTGAAGAAAGAGCAAGAGTTTGTTGTTTCTTACAAGCCCAAGTGATAGGTCTAGATCCCCGACTGAAAACATAACCTGCAGTAGACTTTCGATCATCAGGATCGCTGGCCCAATATGAATCAGTGAAACCAACCAACAAAGGTTCCCCCCCTATACGGTAATGAATCCCAAATTGAATTGTACCTCGAATATATCAAAGTATTCTTTTAGCTACTTTCTAGTGACTTTCATGAAGTGTTTGCATATAACGGGAAACACGACCAACGGTAAAGGAAAGGTCAGGACGGGAATGAGTCAAGTATAAGAGACTACCAACAAGCTGATGATACAAGGTGGCATCTACTTTAGGTGAAGTACAAGTGGAAGAAAGTTTGACTGCAGAGTGGAAGGAAGAAGGGCTGGTGTACAATATTCCATGTGAAAGCGACGAAGAAGGTCACAAGCATACTTAGACTGAGAAAGAAATATTCCTTCTTTGGTTTGCAGGACTTGGAGGCCAAGAAAATAATGCAAATTTCCTAAGTCTGACATTTCAAAATCTTGCTTAAGACTGGATTTCACATGGGTTATAAGCTTAGGGTCACTACCAGTAAGAATAAGGTCATCAACATAGAGAACAAGTATGATGAGATGGTTTCCCGCTTTCTTGGTATAGACATTGGGGTCAGAATGGCATCTAGAAAAACCAGTTTCAAGGAGAAAGCTATCCATTTTGGCATACCAAGCTCTAGGAGCTTGCTTAAGGCCATATAAGGATTTCTTAAGGCGGCAGACAAGGTTAGAGTTATTATGAACATATCCAGGAGGTTGTTCCATGTAAATTTTCTCCTGTAGATCACCATGTAAGAAGGCAGACTTGACATCCATTTGATGGAATTCCCAGTTATGTAAGGCTGCAAGGGAAAGAACAAGGCGGATGGAGTTCATTTTTGCGACAGGAGCAAAGGTTTCATTGTAGTCAATCCCTTCAACTTGTGAAAAACCTTTGGCAACTAACCTTGTCTTAAGTCTTTCAACACTTCCATCTGATGCATACTTATTTCTATAGACCCATTTACATCTGACAAGTTTTCTTCCTTGCGAAAGAGATACAAGATCCCAAGTATCATTCGCCATTAAGGAACGATATTCTTCATCCATAGCTACATCCCAATCTGGATTTCCTTAAGCTTATGCAAACGTTTATGGATCATGATTCTCGGAAACCTGAGCCAAAAGAGAAGAGGCTCGCTGAAACTGAGAACGTGTTCGACGTTGATCTCCAGGATCACCGACAAGATCACCAGTTGCTTCACATGTTGAACGGACCCGTCGAGGAAGCACTTATGTTGGTGCAACTAGAGGAACATGAGTAGGCGGAGGTGGATTTTCATACTCACTGTCATCATCATAAACTGGAGTTGGAAACCTGTCAAGGAAGTTGGAAGAAGAAGAAGAAGGCAAAATCATTGAATTAGGATCGCAGGCCAAAGATGGCACAATCATTGAGTTAGGCTCGCAGGCCAAGAGATTTTCATCAAATTTAACATCTCTTCTAATGATTATATCATGAGAATGTGGTTGAAGAAGTCTATAACCTTTTACATCTTCAGAATATCCAACAAATATGCACTTTTCACTTTTAGGCCGCAATGCTTTCCATTTTTCATCCAGAATGTAAGCCCATGCTTCACTACCAAACACACGGAAGTGACTTACATCAGGTTTAGTTTTACTCCATGCTTATTTCGGTGTGATACCTTGTAAAGCTTTAGTGGGGGTGCGATTAACTATGTAATTTGCACAATTTATGGCTTCAGCCCAAAATTGAAGACTTAGTCCCTTAGATTGGATCATACAATTAGCCATTTATTTTAAAGTGTGGTTCTTCCATTCAGCTACACCATTTTGTTGTGGTGTATATGGAACAGTGTGTTGTTGTTGGATTCCTTGTTCAGTGCAGAAAGTAGTGAAATTTTTTTTAACATATTCTCCTCCATTGTCAGATCTTAACTTAATAATTTGATGACCATATTTTTTTTCAACAAGGGCCTTGTAGGCCAAAAACATGTTAAATACTTCGCTCTTAAGTTTTAGGAAATAAACCCAAGTGCGTCTGGTGTAATAATCAATGAAAGTTAATAAATATTTGAAACCAGAAAAGGAAGCAGATGGAAGAGGACCACACAAGTCACTATGCACAAACTCCAAGGGAACCGAGGCGTTCCAAGAGGCACGTTTGTCAAAACTGTCCCAATGATGTTTTTCGAGTACACAACCAGAACAAACACCATCCCTGCAAGATACCATCGGAAGACCTGTCACCATATTGTCTTTACATAGTTGTTGCAATGAGCGATAATTTAAGTGACCAAATCGCTCATGCCAAAGTTTGCTCAAGTTATCACTATGAGCAACAAAAACTGAAGGAAAAGGTGATGACCCAGAGTTGTTAAATTTGTATGACCTAGTAATTGCGCCGAGAGGCGCTCTACAGCCCAGTATTAAGGAGATCTTGTTAGTCGAGTGTTTGTCAAGTTTGTCGAGTAACAAAATAATACAAAGTAAACAAAAAATAATAATACAAAGTAAAAATTAATAAATATTATGTCAGCCATAAACAAAAAAGAATAATACAAAATAAAAAGTAAATATGAGACTTAAACTTTCTCTCAAAAAAATATGAGACTTAAACTAGAGACTTTAGAGCTTAGGATTAGGTGGTAAATATTATGTCGGTCATAAACAAAAAATAATAATACAAAGTAAAAAGTAAATATGAGACTTAAACTAGAGACTTTACTTTTTACTTTTAATACAAAGTAAATAGTAAATATGAGACTTTAGAGTGTTTGTCGAATAACAAAATAATACAAAGTAAAAAGTAATAAATATTATGTGGGCCAAAACAAAAAAAATAATACAAAGTAAAAAATAAATATGAGACTTAAACTAGAGACTTTAGAGCTTAGGATTAGGTGGTTCGGGTATTGCACTCAAGGAGCTATTCAACGAGAGGTTTGCACCTCCGGAGATTTGATTCCTTTCAACGCTTGATAGAGCCTAGGATTTGGATCTAGGCTGGTATCATCAACAATTCTGGTAGCTAGGACATGTTGAGGATCTTTAAAATCCTTGATTACAACTTGGTGAGGTGTAAACGTCACAGTTTTACCTTCACCGAAATGAGTGATTTGATAGACTGATAACAAATTGCAGAAAATTCTTGGAACACATAGTACATCACTAGAATGACCATTATCTATTGGAACTGTGCCAGATCCTACAACACTTAGAGATCTATCATCACCAACAAATATTTGTTTGGTGTTACATTCATGCATAATAGAAAAGATGGCTTGATCCTTAGCCATATGATAAGAAGATCCAGAATCAATGAGCCATTCATTTGAAGTAGAAGAAGAAGATGCAGTATAAGAATAACTAGAAGCACAAAGTGCATGTCCATGAGAGTTAGATTCTGAAGGCGAATCTAGGTTGATGTGGTGCTTCTTCATTGCTGCTTCCAAGGCTGCCATCTTCTTGAAACACTTAGGTTCATCATGATTATCTTTCCCATAATAGTTACAATGATGTTCAGTCTTCTTTCCTTTTTCCTTGGATCCTTTGTCATTTTTTAAAGAAGGAGCTGACTGAGAGGGTTTGGGACCCTTGTTTGACTTATTATTGTGAAAATTTTGTTTCTCAGGAGCCTTGGACTTTTCTTTCTGTTGGGAAAATAAGGCTTTCTCAGATGTATCTGCATTGTTGATTATTCCAAGATGGATGAGCTTATCTTGCTCTCTAATCAGGAAATCACAAAACAATTCAAGACTAGGCTCTTGATAGCTTGCTGCAGTCAAATATTCTTTCATGGAGTAAAATGTAGATACAAAAACAGAATATGCAGGTCCAAGTTTTGAAAGAATATGATAAATGCATCGTTTGTCTTCCCTCTTAATCTTGGATTCTTCACATAAGAGTTTAAGAGTTTTGTACTTCAATAAATAATCTTGAATGCATGAAAAATCACTTGGATTTAAAGAAATCAATTCATTTTCGAGTTGATGGCCTCAAATTTCATTGTGTTTACCAAACACAGATTACAACTTTTCCCAAGCAGTATCGGGTTCATCAATTTCAGATATGTGGAATCGCAAATCAGTAGAGATTGACATCCCAATCAATACACGAGCTTCGTCACATCTATTTTCCCATTTTATTTTCTTATCATCATCAGTGGGTTCTGTTTCTTTCCCTAAGGTAATTTTGAAAAGTCCCCAACTTCGTAGAACATCCTCCATACGAGATTTCCATGAGAAATAGTTAGAATTGGTAAGTAGAATATCACAAGGGGTGGCCATTTTGAAAAATGAATGGATGTAAAAACAGAAACCAATAGTCTGGATGCGAAGAGCTCAAAAAAATAGGTGGTTTAAAAAAAACGGCACTAAAAACTGACTCTGTATGATGAAGTTATACTTGAACAAAGAAAATGTTGAAGATGTCCCCAATAGTGATGTGGCATATAGAGAATGTCCAGCTAAAAAAAAGAAGCCCCCTCTTCCCAAGATGAACCTTTGAAAATCACTTTACAAGAAAGTTGCTTTAAGTGAATCACTTTTGTAAAATAAGTGATTTTCACTTTTACAATGATGTTACTTTAATTAATGCAGCAAAAAAAGAACTTAAGTAACTAACTTCTTATTTTTTTATTTTTATTATTTAAGTGAGATGCACTTTTACAATAAAGTAACTTAAAATTAGAAAGTGCATGCACTTTGTTTAAAAGTAACTTTATAAGACTTGAACTTGAGACCTATTAAGGAATAAAGCAACTTTGAACCAAGTGAGCTAATGTGAAAAGATACGTAAAATAAGAAAAGGAGGAAGGGGAATTTATTTTTTTACTCTTCTCTCTCGGTTTCCGTGCTTGCCTCTTTTCCTGCAAATCACTCACAAACCGAAACAAAAAAAAAACTATTTCCACACGTATGGGGTTAGATCTCATTAGCTTTACCGAAAAGTATACTTTTTCTCTCTGTTTCTAATTTGCAGAGATCGCACAAGGTGCACGGCAAAGAGCATACGCAGCCGAGAAAAACCCTTTCCATTTCTATTTCTGATTCACCGAGATCGCACAAGGTGCACAGCAAAGAGCATACGCAGACAAAGAAAGCAACAATCCGAAACTAAAAAAACCTAATAATCAAAATTGATAAAATATGAAATATTTTTTTAAATAAAAATAAAAAAAAATGTCGTTGTAACATTCTACCTTCAAATCTAATGAAATACGCGTTTCTAAAGCAACCGAAAACAGTTTCGATCAAACGAAAACTATTTCCCAATGTAAACGGTGCTCCAGACGCAATGGAACACCTAACATGGCCCATAAATGCACAGAAATACCAGAACCAGAAACCCTTTCAAGTTTCGGCAACAACAGTTCCAGATCTAGATCATAACCGGAAGCAGCTCTTCATAAAAGCTCTGATACCATGTTCAGGTACACAAGGTACTCCCAAAAGACCGAACACCTAGAGAAACCACTTCACACAAACATATCACAGATAAACACACCAATTTTTTGACATGGTTTAAACCCTCGAGAGGGAAACACTCCACAGCCCTGGCCAAATAGCTTGTACGAAGCAATTTATTATGCAAAGAAAGAAAGTTCCAAATGAGCTTCTCATAATCGATCAACTAGACAATGACCCTCTATGCTCTTTAAATAGAGATCATGGACCAATCAGGTGCTAAGCCACAGATCAAGGGTAGGTATGATCTAAGAGAAGTTGAGCCGGTGGATCACTCTATGTCTAGAACATATTGTGACCGTCGGATTTAAATATTTACAAATGCATACTAATGCATACTAAAGAAACACACTTTACCTAACGGATCTATTACACAAGTTGATCTTAACTAACTCATAAGTGTATAAATATCCTAACATTGCAGTGCATCGGACCACAATGTCAAATATTGTCCTTAGTTGATTGCGAAGTGGCAAACTTAGAATGTGCCACATCCACAACCAAATCCGAACGAAAATCAGAATAAGAACCCTAATATGAATGTACAAAAGATATCAGTAGAGATAATAATTTGACCCGTGAATGTCGCAGTAGTAACCAAAGGAGGAGATACGACAGGAGAGGATAGGCCACTACCTAGTGTCCGGCCTGCAACCCAGAAACAGATTCGATTTGGTGCGGAAGCAGAGAAGGAAACATTTTTGGAAGCGCGAGATGCAATGAGAAAGACTAAGTTGCCACCTATAAGCCAAAAATAACCTATCTATGAGATGATGCTTGTTAACACCTATTTTGGTTTCCACCAAGGAAAGAACCAGAAATCCCTAAAATGGCTAGTTATCGAGTGATTTCGAGCCAAAGGATAGAGCCACGATACAAAGATTGAGAAAAACAATCCATAAAAGAGTCTTCCGCAACTAAAAAGGACTAAATGGGCTTCTTCCGCAACAAAAGAAGATTGGACGACTAGGATCGAGGATCGAATGAGATCAACAGTCAAAATGGTGTTCTGCAAGTCTGTTTTTCCGTTCCCACAACCCGCATTGCGGATTGTGGAGCGACAATTTTCTAGAGAGTGCAAAGATAAGTTTCCGCATTACGGATTGCATATTGCGAAGCGACATTTTTCCAAATGGTGCAAAAGTATGTTTCTAAATCCCCCATTCCACATTGCGGGTTGTGGATTATGAAACGGTGATTTTCCAAAGACGCAAAAAACTAGGTTTCTGAATCTCGCATTCCACATTGTAGATTGCGGAAAGGCCATTTTCCAAGAACCCAAAAAGTAAGTATCTGAATCCCTCATTCTGCACTGCGGATTGCAGAAAGGTCATTTTTCAAAAGGAACCAAGTGGGGGTTCTGAATCCTGCAGTCTGCATTGTGGATTGCAAAATGGTAATTGCTAATCGAAAGAATTTTTGCAGAGAAAATCGCAGTCGCAGGAAATGAATCTTTTCACAGGGAAATGGCGTGTTTTGAAGACGGCCAATAGCATCTATTTTAGTTTCATGTCCTAATCAATCTAAAATGGCCTGATTTGAAGGACAAGAAGGTGGCTTACACGCCCCAATGGCACACTTCCAGCGCATGAAATCCCCCACCATCACTCCGAGTAGGGTCAGGATGTGCTGATTCGGGTGGCTTGTCTCGTGCGGCATCATCATTCCCTGTGCGAATTTGTTTTGAATTAGTTAGGATATTTTGATGCTATGTAAGCCTATAAAGGAAAGTTCCGAAGAGGACCAAAGGGTTGGAGGTTTTTGTTTCAGATAGATTACTGCTCTGCACCTATATTTGAACTTTGTTTCTTAATTCAATGAGAAAACCCGATTCTAGAGCTTGATGTTCCTGTGATGTGTGTTCTGATGTCTGTTATTTGCTGTGTATGTGTTCTTGTTTTGTATTTCCATTGATTTTTTACTTCTGCAGTACCTAAAGATCAATATTACATGGTATGGAATTCATTCCCACATGCTCCAGATGCATATGACTAGGTATTCCACCCTTTTCCTCTTGAATTTGCAAGTTAGAATTCATTTGTAAATGCTCTAACCTTGTAATGGAACTTGTCCCCTTTTTATGCCTTCACCTGCTGATCATTTCGACTTGAAAGAACCCCATCTACCTTGCCTCTTGCCTCTACAATCGTGGTCTGAATTTGTCATTAGTGACTGAAAACCCACCGAAGTTGACTCCATGCCCAACTGTCCTCCTGTTCTTAACTCCCAACCAACAAAAAACCCCTTTTAATTCGTTGTTTGAAGGTCTAACCACCACTTTTACCAATAACCCATCCCATTCAAGCTATATCTTGTTGCTGGAAACCTCAAAGAGAGATCTCTCTATGTGGTCGGAAAGGTTATTTTCTGTCCACTAAATATTGTTTGCAACAGTTACCTCATGGTTTTTCCTGCCGCAACCCAGGAAAATCTTGAGTGATAACACCGTCGATATTTGATACGACAAATTTGTATAGGTCACCAGGAAGGTCATCACCCTGAGGAATTTTCTGGAAAGTTGTTTGACGTTAGCAAAGGATCAAGACACACTAATAGAGATAGCTAGTTTATTGTGTTGATAGGAGGAAGGGAGAAAGGATCGGATAGTGAACCGATTGAACAGGAAGGAGACGGGGAGAGATATGAGGATGAACGCCCAGATCGTTGCATATGATGTAGATTCTATCATTGTGGATCTAGGATCAGACGTAAACATCCTGACTAAGAAAACATGGGAGATGATGGGGAAACCACAGTTCGTTTGGTCCCCTGTGAAGCTTCGATTGGAAAATTAGAGAAAGGTCACACCAATTGGTTGATTATCTCATCTTCCTATCGAAGTAGAAGGACTGGAGACTTACGTAGACTTCGATGTCCTAGAGATAGTTGAAAACACAATCCCATATTTGGTATTGTTGGGAATAGACTGGGAAATGGAGAATCGGGTTGTCATCAATTTTAAGAAAAGGACAATGTCTTTTGAAAATTGCAAGATGAGGATAATCTCCCTGCTTGATCCAATGGAAGGGAAAAGGTATTTCAAACCAATGAGGGATGAGTCTACAGAAGGATGGGACAATGTATACAATGTTTTGGAGGATTACATCAATCTCACCGCTGACAGGGAATTGGTGTGGCGAAGTGTTAGTTCAACATCGTCAGACTCCGATGAGGCGCTAGAAAACTGGCATAATCAATTGCATGAGGTTTCATTCAGAAAGTGCGCACAAATCAGCCATTCCTTGAGATGGGTAGAGACAGAGGTATGTGATTTTTTGACATATGAAGGATTACCTAATCTAGCTAAGTTCATCGATGAATTCAAAGACAAGGTATCAGAACCACAATAATTTTTGTTGCTTGAAGAAGCATTGAAGGCTACTCCAACAAGATGGTGGGCTACACACAAGTCGTCGATAACGAGCTGGAAACTATGTCGAAAATTGATGGAATTCAGGTTTGGGGAGATTGAATGCTACTATGGAAAGAAATACAATGGAATGGACGATCCAAGTGATGATATAGGAGAGTGTCAAAGTGCATGGGGAATGAGATCGAAGAAGGAATGGGTTCATGTGTTCATCCATATTCTACATTAAGTACCGTGGAGCTTGTACACCGAAGAAGAATTACGATGAGGAAAAAATACATGGGAATAATTGACCATTAGTTTTAGTCAGACTCTCAACTTCGCTGATGAGAATCCTTTCATCCATAGTGCATTGCAAGAGATCCGTGAAAAGGTACTCGAAACAGTTCCGACAGAAAGACCAATGGGATTACAATGGAATACGACACCATAAATGATGATGGAATGTTATAATGTGTCAGGAGGACCTGGCGATGATGATGATCCTAGATCCATTTATGTCCCAAATTCGGAGGGAAGTCGTGATGTTGAAGCACCAGGGATTCCATTCAACAAATTCCAATAGCCGCTGAAAATTAAGAAGGTTAATATTGGGTCGTTGGAAAATCCCAAGTTCGCTAGTATTGGAGATTATTGGGATGATTCGACAATTGGAAAAGTTACTGATCTACAGCATAAGTTTCAAGCCTTGTTCCCGATAAAATTTTCAGAAATGAAGGGCATTTCCGAGGACCTGGGTGAGATGAAGATTCCTCTGAAACCTGATGCGAATCTAGTAAACCAACGACCATATAGACTGAATCCCAGGTATAAGGAGCAAGTGAAGGATGATATAGAGTGAATGTTGGACGTAGGAATCATAGAACCTGTTGAAAAATCGGAATAGATCATCCCAATGGTCGTCCAAGATAAGAAGACTGATGAAATACAGATTTGTGTCAATCTAAGGAAATTGACTGACGCGTGCCTTCACAATCCATTCCCCACACCATTCATTGATGAAGTACTAGAAGGTGTTGGAGGCCAGGAGATATATTCATTTGCAAATGGATTTTCAGGATACCATTAGATTAGGATTGCGAAGGAAGATCAACATAAAACTACCTTCGTGACAAAATGGGGTTTCTTTCAATACACAGTGATGTCATTTGGTCTCAAGAACGCTCTCGCAAGCTTTTCAAGGCTGGTTTCTACTGCATTTAAAGACTTCATTCATAAATTTTTGGTAGTATACATGGACGACTGGACCGTATATGGGCTAGTTAAGGACCACGTTGCGAACCTAAGGCTAATGCTAGAAAGGTGTCGATAGCATCAGATTTCACTGAATTTAAAGAAGTGTATTTTCTATGAACCATTCAGGATCCTATTAGGCCATATCGTATGTAAGGAATGCATGTTGGTCGACCCAACAAAGATTCCAATCATTGTCGACTAACCACCACCAACAATGGTGAAGCAACTGAGGGATACGTTGGTACATACTGGATATTACAAGAAGTTCATCATGGGATATGTAGCGATTACTATGCTGATGGAGAAGCTGTTAAATAAGGATTCAAAGTTCGAGTGGAATGACGAGTGCCAAAATATCCTCGAAGATGGTATCAACACCGATATTAGTCTTCCTCGACTGGAAGAAAGAATTCCATGTAGCAGTGGGAGTGATATTGGCCCAGCCAGGAGTGATAATAAATTTTAAGGTATGGTTAGATCTACTTTAAACATGCTATATTACTATGAAATGGTGAGTTCCCATGTCAGATATGAAATAATTAACTAACATTCCTTAACATCTTAGCCGTTTTAGAATTCAAACTAAACTTGATAAGAAAAAATCAAACTCTTAAATGGAAGGAAAATTAAATCATTTCATTAATAGCAATGAAGAAGATACATACTTACAATGCAGCTTGATGTGCATCCCTCCTCCTTTTCCATGAGCTATCCTTTCTCCACCCTTGCCTTTGATGAAGATGTCAAGCTTTCCAATCCTACAAATCTCTCCAACATGCCTTTTCTCTTCCTTTTTCCTCCTTTTACCATGCCCCAAATGCCTTTGTTTTATAGCATTGGAAAATGGGTTCTCAAGTTTCTCTTTTCAATGTGGGATAATCTCTTTTCATGATTTTTTATTATTTTCACTCAAAAACCCACTTTCCATGGTATTTTTAGGATTTTGTTACAACTTTAGCACATTTAAGTACAAATAATGCAATTTTATGCATTTCTTCTCACTATTTGACTGGTGGAGCTTAGATTTGAGCCTTCAATTGAGCAATTCAATCATTGAACCTTTTCTCTTTAGGCTCCTTCTTTCTTCACTCAATCCTTCTAGTTATGGAAGTAGTGATTAGATCTGTTATTAATCGCAACAAGCTTAACTTCCATTTCAAAAACTTTCTCATTGTTCACCACTCCAAACCTTATAGTGTTTCTTTCTAGATCTATAACTGTAAGAAGGGAAACTTTTGTTCTGCTAACTTTCTTACTTGAGGGTACAATTTTTGAGTTTCTTCCAAAGACTACTTCTTCTTTTTTGAATATTATGAAAGGACATCAAATATGGACTTATACTGAGAGTTACTTCCAAACTCCTTTATTTCTGAAAAAAGAATATTGTTGCATATTTGCAGGTGGTTGCGAAATCAAAGTAGTTTTTTCTGGAAAAATTAAATCTCGTTCATCCATACTAATAATTTCTTTTGGTTATTCCACTTTTGATTTCTTACTTGAAACTTATCCATCGACTTCCATACTATCAACTTCTAAAATACTTCTCTTATTGGTGATATCTGATTTAGCTGATGTCTGAACCAGCATTGCCAAATTGTGTGTTTGTTCCATATTCACTTCTTTCTTATCTTGTTCAAATTTGAATAAATTTGCCATTTCTTTTAATCCATCAACTATTTGATGATCAAAATCCTTGTTTCTATTTTGATGTCTCCTTTGCGATATAATTTGATGAGGATCATAATTAATCCTTTCAGCCTATTGGAAATCCATGGTCTTCAATCATTTTTCTACTATAGATAGGGATGCCTTAGTCTAATGATGAATGGACCAACTTTAAGTGGGAATTTCACATTTGATGATTTTTTGAAAACATCGAAATGTTATTCTTCTAAAAGCAACCTTTGTCTAATAAATTCTAAGGCAAAAACTCTTGGTGTTGAAAAGGATGGCAATAGATATGGTGCTCCAATAAAACCATACACTCTAATTATAGTATGTTCTTTTTGAAGAACCAATCACCTGTTTTGCCTTCTGGTGTAGGATACAAAGTTTCTTTCATTTCTTCTAATACTTGAGGCAATTCAGCATTAAAAATAATTCTGTAAACTTCTGCCATGATTGTATTGATGAACTCAAACATATTGATCTGTTTAGGAAGATCACGAGAAAATATGGTACCAAGAAACTTCAATTCCGAAATATTTGAACACAAGAACAGGTTCAGGATATATGACTGATATCTGAAATGCTTCAACTCATGGAAATTCACCAACTGGACATGAATTGCTTCAGCTAGGAATTCATCAAAATTAAAACAACACACCAGACTCAACTGTGACTTGGGTGAAATTAATTACAGAAGGAAACCTAACATAAATTTTGTGATTGACGTTTCACTATCTAGACCTAAAATTTTACTCAACAAAGACAAAACTAACTAGGTATCTCGCTGAAATACATCAATACACAAAGGTTTTCATGCAACTGACCATCTTTCAAGACTTCTAATAAAAACTTGTCTTTTTCTTCTGGACTACAAGTTCTATAAAAATTTACCAAATTTTCTTCATTAAACGACTCAGGGCTTTTGGGAAATGTTTCAGGTAAACATATAACCTCACAGAAATTTTGCGCATTTACTCGGCATAGAATTTTGGTCGTATTTACATTAATGATTACCCTTTCGGCCTGCGAATAATTCACCGCACACCAACCAACAAATTCAGGGAAGTGTAGGGTCTATTCGACACAAAAATAATACAGAAAAGAGACAAAAACATTAAATACATCCTTTCCCTACGACTTAAACTCCATTAATTTCTCTCTAGATTGCGAAATACTACACAAAAAATAGGGTCGAAAATATCCCTTTCCCTGTCAACTACAACAAGCTCATCATTTTGATCTGAACTTTCATTGAAGCGAAGAAGGTATTGGGTTTTCTCCATTTGGGAAACAAAATATGAACACTAAGGGTTTCGAGCTTCCTGTGAAGTGATCTTGTTGAGCTCTATTCTTGTTGATGAAGACAAGGAAGTGTTTCCTATGGCTTCTTTTCCTCCAACCAATAATCAACAAAAGCACTTTTTCAAACTTTGAACAAACCTTTTATATAACATATGCTTAGGTGGTTTCGTAACTTGCGATGAGCAGTTCAACTTTAACCACTTTTCATAGCAGACTCCACTAACTCTTGCCACGTGGTAAGTGGTTTATATTCCGCTCCACCTTTCCAAGTTTAACGACTGTGGACTTTCTAGCGAAGAAACCCATTTCCACCGTCAATTTTCTTTTGGGTGGGTCTGCATCATTATTCCGCCATGTGTTTACAAGTTTGAAACTTTTGGTGTGAGTTTTTCAATTGTTTAGCGCCTTTTCCATCTCTACCCTTGGTCATTTGAATCCCCTCTGTGCATTTGAAGCCCCTGCATGCAATCATGAAGGCCATGAAGTTGACTTGCAAAGAACACCGTCAATCTCAAAGGAATCGAATCCAATGGATCACACACATTTCGTTGGTTTAACATGCACGAAGTTCACACATAGGATAAAGGACAACCAAAATGCCCTGCTTTTATGACATTACAAGTCACAGACCTTATATAGAGACCTTAATATAGTGACAGTATTAGCATTGTTCCTCTCTATAAACTTTAATAAGCAATGCTATATTAATATGGGATATTTAAATAACCCAAGAATCCATATGGAATAAATTTAAAAAACATAAAGACAAAAAAGCTAACAATATGAAGAAATCACTTGTTTGATTAATTATAACAATTCAAGACATTGTTTGTAGATGGGTTTGTGGAAGATATAGTGTAACATGGGAAAAATTCGATGAAGAAGAGGGAGAGATGACCATAAGAGATAAAGAGAAGTCTAAAAAACAAGATCAATCTTCCAATATGTCATTGAGATGAAACATTAAATTAGGAAAATAAGGAGAGATAACATGCCGTATGAGTAACATCTAAGGTTGGTGTTAAATTTTTACACAACCCATTTCATATTATATGCATAATTCTACCGTTCAAGGTTTGGAAATTGCAAAAAATGGCAGTGAGGTTGTACAATCTAGGAAGTGTGATTTTTTGTTGGTTCATTAGTGTGGGTCATTTTAGACTTTGCCTCCATAGACTAGTCGCATAATGCATTACAAATTTCAAACAATTTGGTTGTGGAAAGTTAAAACCCTACATATAACTTTGTTCTCCACATACAAAATGCTACACATATTTGAAACTCTAATCCATAGTGCAAAAATATGCACATACCTGTAAATTCACAACAACCCAATCATATAAGGATCCCACTGGACGAATCACGAATTCAAATGTTACAGAAGATGTTTGTAAGGATCCCGTTGGACGAATCACAAATGCATAGTGAATAAAACGAGGTGGAAATGACAATGGGGACAAATTACCCAAGATAAACTCTGTTTTAAGTTTCACCCCTACGCATATGGAGTAGTATTAAGTATGGTTGCATCCAATTTCTCAAAAAAGCGACAAAATTTGGACCGTTCCTCTCTACAACTTTTAATAAGCAATGTCTAACCCAAATAAACCAAGAACCCATATAGAGGAAATTTTAGAAACATAAAAAATACCTGAAAATATGAAGAAGAAAAAATTGAAAAATATTTATAACCGTGGAGATTGAATTGACAAGTAATCAAACTTCTAATAGAAAAACAAAGGTTGTATGGAAATGAAATACAATCTATGCAATGTCCAATGAATATAGAGATCAATAAATACAAAAGAGGGAGTGAATCTAACAAATATGTTCATGAATACAAAAACTATTATCTTGAATCACTTTAATAACAAACTTCACTCCTTTGAATCCCTTTGGTAACTTAAAAGTGGATGACAAAGTGAAAAGGTAACATTAACCAAAGTTAAAGCTATATCCAATTCGTGAGCCTTTAGATAGTTTTGGAAAGTGTTTTTGACACCTAGGGGGTTTTTATGCTTTTAGTAAGCCTTAATTTTTTGTGCTTTTCAAATTTCCTTTAAGGCATTCTATTTTCTCTCTTGAGATGTATAGCATATTGTATTCATATTGAGGAATAAAATATGAGATGATATTTCCATCAATTGAGCTACTTCTTGGCTATTAGAATTCTTTCATAGTATTGATCCTATATAGAATTCTCACAAGATGAAGTGAAGAAGGCCAAAATTCTAGTGGAAGATGAAATCTTGTGATGATTTCTACTTGGTATTTTTTGTTTTAGGTCACCTTGGAATTTTTAGTATATCTTTGTTTCTAGGATTTTCAAACCGTGAAATTTTTATGGGATGGAGACATGTTAAGACTTGTGAGTGCCTACAGTAAATATTTCAGATGCTGATTTGCTATAGCTCCGAAGATATGACCTCAGAAAGTTAGGGTTTTTTAATAACCTTCAAACATGTCAATTTCGAATTTTCCTTATAAGTTTTGAAGCAAAATCTTTCAGATAGTGCCCTTTGGAGGAGATGCGAAATAGATCATTAAGAACACATGGTTAAAATTTCAGATCTTGGTTCACCATATTTTTTGAAGATATGAACTTGGGAAGACTGGGATTTTAAATGACTCAAAAAGCATCTTTAAACAAGTTAGTTTGGAATTTTCACTATAACTTTTGATCCATGGCGTTCCAGAGAATGACCCTTAGAAGAAATGTCGTAGAGATATTGACGAATATGCTATAAAAGTTTCATATCTTTATTCATTACATGTTAAGATTTATACTTATTTAGTGTTAGGTTTTGTGACAATGAAAATTCAAGAGAAGAAGGTTAACAAAATCTTGCATAAATTTCTCATACGGTATCAGAATCACAAACTTGTTGGCACATTGGATCAACATTCTTAATGATGATCTTGGTGATTATCTTGGCACATTCTATGATGATCTTGGCATATATGTTATTGGTGATTGTATTGAAATATTCTCTGGTAAATTTATTGGCATGAGATCCCTCTAAGCTTTTGGAATGTACTATGAGGTCTATGATGTAAGGGTTTGAAGGTGCAAATAGATGAATTCTATTGGTGATTATTTATGGGATTTGATTACACTCTTTGGAGGCATATTTATGGTCTTTCTATACATCTGAAGTATATATTGGAAGAAGTTGTTGGCACTCTTGAAGGAAAGATTTGAGGCATGTACATGTTGACATTGTGACAGAGATAGTTTTTGTGGCATTTTGACAGAGACAATGATTGTGTCATTGTGATGAATAGGGATTGTGATAGTAGAAGCAATACAATGATTGTGGAAATGATAGATATAGGTACAGGGATAGTGATATAGGTACAAGGACATAGATACAGGTTTAGGTTGATGGAGACAGTGATACAATGGAAGTGGAATACTGTTCTTCTTATTCATATCAAGGTGGCAATATCGGGAAAGGATAGGAGATTGAAGTCTCCTTTAGGTTGGTGCCTGTGATCTCAGGGATTTGGGGCTTCCTTCTAGTTGGTGCTAGTAAAACTATTGAGTTGGATTTTACTAAGGATAGGAGTCCGATATATAGGTTGGAAATTATGAAAACCAAGGGGTTGTAGCCTCCTTCTAGATGGAGCTAGTAAACCGAGGATTTGGAGCTTCCTTAAGGTTAGAGCCTATAAATTAGGGGGTTGTGGCCTCCTTCTAGATGGAGCCAGTAAACTGAGGAGTTAGAGATTCCTTCAGTTTGGAGCCTATAAATTAGGGTGTTGGATCCTCCTTCCAGTTGGTGCAGGTAAATCATGGAGTCAATTCCTTCTGGAGAGTCTGATAGCTGTACTGAATATCTCTAGAGCACATGGATGACCATGAAATTCTCTACTCGACATATGGGGTTCAACTGTTCTATTGATCAGATTTTGATCTGATTGGATTATAAGAATGAGACTCCATTTACATGCACAAGGTTTTGATATCTGGAAATTTGTTGTAAATGGTTACATCGCTCTAAAAAGACCACAAAAAACTACATCCATGAAGGAGCTAAGAAATAATAGTGCAATGGAAATGGATATCATCTTGCATAGAATATATGATCATGTGAAAGATAAATTTGGAAGGTGTTCATCAGCTAAAGTGCTCTGGGACAAGGTACAAAATCTCTGCACAAAGGGAGCCCATTCTTAGCATTATTTTTGTCCCAAGTACCTAAAAAGATCGGGTAAATAGTTCATGAGGTTTGGAGTACAAATAAGGCTTTAAAAGTATAAGGGAAGCAAGCTTACCTTAGGGGGCCTACAAACTTATTCCAATATGCCCAAGCGCTTAAAATATTAAGTAGAGGCTCTAGAGCATCAAATACACAGGACCTTATCCGATGACCAGGGCGCTATGCGGCAGGTGTTGGTTTATCCAACAATACTAAGAGGTGGGGGGGGATTAGTATTTCCTTTTTCAAACCTTGTATATACAATTAGTATTAAGAACAATTTAAATAATCATAATTAACTTGAATAATACAATTAAAAATTTGAACACACCAATTTATCATGAAAACCTCAAAGGTAAAACCATCAAAACTTTCTTATAATAAGCTAATCTTATACAGAATTGTTTTACAAGCACCAACTTGATGGAGAACTTAATCTCATATATTATTCTACCACTCCAGAAAGGATGCACATACACCCTTGTTTTTCTACCTTCTCAACAGATAAGGAGACCCCAACACCCTAATTCTCTGGCCACGACTGGAAGGAGGAAACAACCCCCTTAGAAGGCCTCAACCTACCCCAAGCACCACCCAACCACCCTCTAATTTATAATAGTTTTAACTTCATTTTTTCAGATCTTTAGTGGCATCTCGAACTTTTGTAATGCTTCATCTATCTTATTGGCATTTTTCTTGCTTCTGATATGCAATTACCAAAACTTCAGAGACACCTCTGGTCCTCTTCATACATTTGAATTTTATGGTTATATATCTTTTCAAAGAACTTTATTATTTGAAACAATGTGTTTTTTAGGAAAATCATGACTCTTCATAAAAAATATTGTATCCTTATAATGGCATCGATTCATCATTGATCTTCATAATCTTTCAATACTGTTTTAATTATAGTAAGGAATTACTATTTTGCAGAGTTAACCAATTTTGGCAATTCTCCAAAGTTGGCAATTTGGACAAATTGTTCTCCAAATATATCATTACCAAACGTATGTTCAACAAAGTGGATGTCGAACCGGCGGTCAACTAAGATTTACAAATAATTCGCATTTGATCCTTTTAATTAACCCTCGAGCACCTTTCAACAGCAAAATGATTCAAAACCGTTAGATCTTCGTCAATCCACATCGATGATGGAATTCAACATGCGCTTAGCTAGATTTCATAAATGTTTTGCATCACATCTTGAGCTTTAAACTCTGAAAAACTTAACCCAATGAAATTTTCCTGTACCGTTGGATTTCCCCATCCAATATCCACGGTGGACTTCAAAAGTTTTTGAGCCCAATTATGAACCCTATCTGTCAATCTTTCCCATTAGTTAAATCAAAGGTCGGTCAGGGTAAGGTATGACAGGTATCAAGTAAGGTCCTTGACTCGTAATGTCATATAACACTCTTTCAAGTACTTTGATCTTTAATTTCGATGGTTGTGGAAATTTCTTCTAATCCGTGTTCTGGTTTTTTTGTTCATTTTCGCTCGTTTAAATCGGATCTTCCCTTGTTCCCTTGTGTTTTCTGAAAATGTTGTCTAACTTAGCTTTGTCTTCGACTGTTTCTCCATCCACTAGCCCTCCTCAATGTTTGGTTATTAAATTCGAAGAAAGGGGCAGTCTCTGGATTCCAACTAGTGCTCTACTTAGTGGTCGTGAGCTCCTATACGGGGAGCTTTGTTACAGCAGTTCTCCAATCATATCTCCTTGTTTTATAATGGCGGAGGGTAGCAGTCGTGTAAGGACCAACGTCACTGATGCAAAAAGTCGCAGAGTCAAAAAGTTAGAAGAGGAGATAGCAGAGCTTCGGCAAAATCTAAACTTGAAATGCAACAAATAGGACTTGGAGTCATTGAAGAAGAGAATTGAGGATACCATCGACCGCAAGCTCGAAACTAACAAAAACAAACTAATTGAACAGATGCTAGGGCTCCTTATTCAATGCGATGAAACCATTCGAGTTTAAGCCACCGGAGTTCAAGGTGATGCCAAGAGGATCCCAACAAATTTGGAAGGTTATGGACAGTCCCCTCCAGCTTCCAGAGCTCCCTCAGGAGCAATATCATCAGGGACAAAATCAATGGAGATTGACTACTAAGGGAACCACGCGGACCACCCGCCACGGTCTTTAGATTAGGTTTTTAGATTTTCATTTTCTATTAGGTTTACTTGTCTATTTTTAGATTTTGTTTTTTGTTAGTTTAGGAGAGGGCTTTTGTCCCTGCGCTTCGAAGAAATTTAAACTCTGTATTTTTTAAAGAAATTTGAACTCCATGTGTTGCATAAATTTAAACTCTGTATTTGAAGAATTTAAGCTCTGTAATTTAATAATTTAGACTCTGTAAATTGAATTAATTTAATCTATGTGTTGAAGAGGTTTAAATCATGTATCTGGAAAGAATCTAATTAATGGGAAGGACCCCGTATTGGAATATTGTTTAGACTTACACGACTTACACCATCACTTGGGTCCAAGGCAGGGTTGGAATTTGATGGGGAAAATGCCCATCACGAGGCATTTTGCCCATATTTTACGACCAAAAGAATTTTGTGACCATCATGCTTGACTGCCAAGTTAGATGTTAAAACGTATTTTTGACCACTTATTAATTTTCAAAAAAATTATTGTAGGGATATTAAGCTGTATAAAATATTTGCATTTTTTTTAATATTAATTTTAATTATTTGTTCTTCTCTAAATTCTTAACCTCTCTTATTTATCGAGTATGTTTGGATTTATGGATTCTGTTTCAATTTAGCTAAAGTTTTGAATTTATTTTGGATGATAATTTAAATAACGAAAAACAAAAAATCCAGGCCATCAATTCCACATAGTGATTATTTAGTGGAGAAAAACTCTTTGAATGTAGAAAAACTCCAGGAGATACAATAATGAAGAGAAACTAATTTAAAGATACTGGAAAGAAGAATTACATGTCTTGTTGGGTTTGTGTTGTCCTCTCTCCTCATACGATTGTCTTTTCCAAAAATTGTTCTTTCCAACTGCTTTTGGTGAAACTACTGCTAACAAAGCATGAATTCCCGACATGGATTTCGTTTTACACAATTTAATAATTATTTTATTTCATTTTTCAAATTGAGTGAGGAACCATAATTTTCTTGGAAGTGCATTTTAGCTATTTTGTATAGATTTGAAAATGGAGTTGTGTTGATTTTCCAAGTAATGTTTGTAAATTACCTTACTTTACTTTGCATAATATACATGGTTATCTAAATATGCCTTAATTTTTAAGTTTGAAAACAATAATTTTTAATAAAACATTATCAATAGGATTATTATAAAAAGGATATTATTGAAGGTCGTGTATTTCTTGGTTTTTCCCTCTATGTTTCTTTTCTTGCATTAGATTTACTATAACTTAAATCCATAGGTTTATATTGAAATGGTACCTTTAATATCCTTAATATTCATTTAAACAATCACTAAACTAATTGTAAAAATCAAATATGCCACGTGTCACAATCTGAGTGTTCCACATGTCACCCTGGAAACTAGATATTGACATTTTAACAACAAAATTTATAGAAAGTTTGCTTGAAAGAGTTTGCTGGAAAGTTGAAATTTTGTCAGAGAAAGAGAGGACGTTCTTTCCTCGGGGTTTTCTATTTTAGGGTTTTAGAAGTAGATGATGAGGAGAAAGAGCGTTGGCTCCTTCCTTAAGGGATTTTTTTTAGAAGTGGCAAAATTAGATATCGACACTCTAAACAAAAATTTCATAGGAACATTGCTTCGCACAATTTTCTTGCAAGTAGAAATATTCTCAGAGAAAGAGAAGCCGCTGTTTCTCCAACTTGTTCTATTTTTACAATTCCCTCATAAAATAAGGGGCAGCCGACCCTTCTTCTTCCCAATACTCTATTCATAATAGCTCTAGAATGCAAGAAGGTTCGTTTGATCCTTCTTGTGTTCGCCATTCAGGATATAGGTGAATTGTTGGATATAGGTGTTCACAATTATCTACTAAACGAAGGGGCAGTCGATCCTTCTTTTTGGAAAATAGAAATCGGGACAAACATTTTTTAAATGTTATAACTTAGTTGTTGTGCGGATCACTACTATTTACAGCGGAAGTTGGAAGTCTGGAATTCTCATCCTAGCCTTCGTAGATTAAATATTTTTACACTTATATCATAATTGAAGGGTCGATCGACCCTTTTTGTGCTCAGTATTATTCCAGTGTTCACCATTTTCAATATAAATGAATTGATGGTCTAGCCTTCATAGGTTGAATAATTTTACAATTCCCACATAAATGAATGGGTGGCCGACCCTTATTCTACCTCGTATTCTTTTCATAATAGTTCTCGACTGAAAGAAGGGTAAGTCGAGCCTTCTTGCATTGTCCATTCTGGATATTGGGAATTGCTGGATAAACGTGTTCACAATTATCCACTAAATGAAGGTGCAGCCGATCCTTCTTGTCGGGAGACAGAATTCAGGACAAACATTTTTTATATGTTAAAACTTAGCTTATCCCCGGATCCCTACTATTTACATTGGAATTCAAAAATTCTTGGCCTGGCCTTCGTAGAATAAATATATCTACATTTCTCTCATCCCTTCTTGTGCCCAATATTCTTCCAGTGTTCACCATTTTGGATATACATGAATTAACGGCCTATCCTCTGTAGATTGAATATTTTTACAATTCCCTCATAAATGAAGGGGCGGCCGACTGTTGACACAGTTCTGTCAACAGGGATTCACTTCGCACTATTGTCTGTTGACATAGTTCTATCAATAGGGGTTCACTTCGCACTGCTGTCAACAAACATAGACACCAAATCCCACAGACATTGGCCCAGAAAGGTTTTACCCTTTCTAGAAACACCCGTAAAGCGAGTGAAGTCTCACTCGAGATATCTAAGGGGGATGCAGGAACCAAGTTTTCCAAGTTTTTAGGAGACACACATCAATTTCACACTTAGTCATAATGAAACCAGATATTTGTAATCGCATCAAAACATAATATTGTTGAACCAGATCTGATTAACTCAGAAATCGACACAACCTTGATTCGCATCAAACATAACTATCTCACAATCGACAAGTTAACCAGATCGACAAAATGACAGTTTATCAAAATGAAAAATGCCAGTATATCTGGATATAGGTGAATTCCTATATATAGGTGTTCACAATTATCTACTAAACGAAGGGGCAGTCGATCCTTCTTGTCGGAAAACAAAAATCAGGACAAATATTTTGTAAATGTTTTAACTTAGTTCATGTGCAAATCCCTACTATTTACAACGGAAGTCGAAAGTCATGAATTGTCATCCTAGCCTTTGTAGATTAAATATTTTTACACTTCTCTCATAAATGAAGGGTATGCTGACCCTTGTTGTGGTCAGTATTCTTCCAATGTTCACCATTTTGGATATAAATGAATTGGCGGTCTAGCTTTCAAAGGTTGAATAATTTTACAATTCCCTCATAAATGAAGGAGCGGCCGACCCTTCTTCTGCACCGTATTCTTTTCATAATAGTTCTCGACTAAAAGAAGGGTCGGTGCATCCTTCTTGCGTTCTCCATTCTAGATATAGGGAATTGATAGATAAACGTGTTCACAATTATCCACTAAACGAAGGTGTAGCAGATCCTTCTTGTCGGGAGACGGAAGTCAGCACAAACATTTTTTATATGTTAAAACTTAGCTTATGCTCGGATCCCTACTATTTATAGTGGAAGTCGAAAATTGTCGGCCTGGCCTTCATAGATTAAATATCTCTATATTTCTCTCGTAAATGAAGGGACGGTCATCCCTTCTTGTGCTCAGTATTCTTCCAGTGTTCACCATTTTGGATATACATGAATTGACTGCCTAACCTTCATAGGTTGAATATTTTTACAATTCCCTTATAAATGAAGGGACGGTCGACCCTTCATCTTCCTAGTATTATTTTCATAATATTTCTAGACTGCTAAAAGGTTCGGTCAATCCTTCTTGTTCTCAGTGTTCACTAAGAAACCAGAGATTCATAATCGCATCAAAACATCATATTGTCAAACTAGATCTACTTAACTCAGAAATCGACCTCATTCACATCAAAAATAAATATCTCACAATCGACAAGTTAACCAGATTGACAAAATGACAGTTTATCAAAGCATAATCAAGAGATATGAGATACATCATATAGCCACAATTTCATTCATACAAAACATTGAGTCATTGAATACTGCACTAATTCATATTCATGGCACTGTGACCTAAAAGAGAGAGAGACATAGATATAACACAATCAATCATTTTCATTCATCAACTTGTCTCATACATTACTGAATGCATCTCGAAGAACTAGTTCGCGACTCAACTCAATTCCACATACACAAATCAAAACTTGTCGGATACAGACAAATATCAAAGATACAGAAAATATAGATGCTAGCGCATCGATATTCACTAGAGGATCGATATCTATCTCCAAAGATGCCCTTAGGATTACAATTGCACTTCTATTTATAGGCACATATGGCCATTACAAAATGGTCCAATTGACCAATATATAACTAATTTAACCAAAACAAACTTGTGGCTCGCCCTCGATCCACCTCAGCAGGAAACTGATGGTGCGTTTACCTGCATTTTGAAGTCGTCGTATGCAGCTTTCACCTAGTTGACAACTTCTTTGGCCGACGCTTTCAATGTTGCACAGTCTTCCACATATTGCTTTGTCGGGTGTTCACCACCCATCTGTTGCGCTTTCTCCATCTCTTCCTTGATCTGTGTCATCCCTTCCATCGCTTTGACCACTAATTTTTACGCCTTTGTCTACATCTTGTCTAAGTGTGTTGTTCTTCTATGTTGTTTTGTGTGCGCCCTGTTAACCCTATGTTGCAGTTCCTTCAACTTTGTGGCCTTCGTCATCTGCGCTAGTAGGGGCATCGCTTTAAGTGATCCCCTCTATTAACACTTATTATGGTTTCCACCAGAGAGGGCGAAGGAAAAACCCCACTCGAAACCCCAAGGTCATCCACGGGCCGATTGCTTCAAATAAAAGAGGCAAGAAACCCAAAATTGGCTGGTTGCTTCAAATAAAAGAGTCAGGAAACCTAAAATTGGCTAAGTGTCAAGCAAATCCAAGCCAAATGACCAAGCTACTGTGAGAAAATGGGAAGACATAGAGCAATGGGAGATTCTTCCGCAACCAAAGATGATTGGATGGATCAGATCAAGGATCAGATCAGATCAATGGTCAAATAGGCGCTACACAAGATGGTTTCTGAGCCCCGCATCCGCATTGCGGATTGCGGATTGTGGAAGCAGTGCCCCAAAAAGTGCAAAAGATAAGTTTTTGCATTCCGCAATCCGCATTGCGGATTGTGGATTGCGCAAAAGAAATGTCCCCAGGAGTGCAAAGATAAGTTTCCGCAATCTGCATTGTGGATTGCGGAACAGTAGTGTTCCGAATAGAAAAAGGGAAAGTTTCCGCATCCCGCAACCCGCATTGCGGATTGCGGATTGCGGATTGAGAAAATATCATCCTCAAAAACACAAAAAAGCAAGTTCCTGCATCCCACATCCTGCATTGCAGATTGCAGAAGGGCGATTCACCAGAAAAGCACGAGGCCTAAAGTCCAATCCTTGCACTCCATGTGGATAATTGCAGGTTGCGAAAAAGACCATTTCGGAAAGGCCGCTGCAGAAAAGTGGTTGCAGGAAGGAAATTGTGGAAGGGAAATTGCGGGTCGAGAGAGTTTTGCAGAGCCATTTACAGTCACAGGAAAATGATATTTTCACAGAGGAAGGACGCGTCTGAGAGCAGCAAAGGGACCTATTTCTGTTACCTATCATGATCAAACCTAAATGGCTGGATCCTATGAATCAACAGGTAGCTTCCATGGCCCAATGGGGCACTTCTAGCATAGGCGTTTCTTCTCCTCCATGCATGGTAGAATCAGAGGTCGTTGATTCGAGTGGCTCAGCTCGAACAATCTCATCATTTCCATTGAAAGTTTTTTTGAATGAGTTAGGATATTTTACTGTTTGTAAGCCTATTAAGGTAGGGTCCGAAGTAGACCCAAATTTTGGACGTTTTTTTTTTTCAGAGAGATTCCTACTCTGCATTGTATTAAACTCGACCTCTTAATTCAATGATCAGACCCAATTTTGGAGATTGAGATTCCTGTGATGTGTGTTTATGATATCTGTTATTTCCTGTATATGTGTTCTTGCTTTGTATTTCCACTTATTGTTTACTTTTGCAGTACTTAAAGATCAAGACTACATGATTTGGAATTCATTCCCACATGCTCCATATGCATATGACTAGGTATTCCACCCTATTTCTCTTACAGTTGTAGGTTAGAATTCATTCTTAAATGCTCTATCCTTGTGGCTGCATTTGTCTCCTTCCTCTACCTTCATCGGCTGATCCTTTTGATGTGAAAGAACCATGTCTACCTTGCCTCCTCCTCCTGCAAATCACGGCCCAAACCTGCTATTGATGACAGTAACCCACCAAAGTTTAATCCATGCTCAATTGTCCTCCTGTTCTTAACTCCAACCAACCAAAATCTCCTTTTAATTCATTGTTTGAAGGTCTAGCCACCACTTTGACCGAAATCCCAGGCCATTTTGGAGCTGCATCCCATTGCTAGAATCCCCAAAGGGAGATCCCTCCCTGTGGTTGGAAATGCTAGTTTCCATCCACTAAATATTGGTTTTCAAAAGTTACCCCATGGTCTTTCCTGCCACAACCCAGGAAAATCGTCTGTGATAACATTCTGGCGACTCCGCTGGGGAGAATCTTTGGTTTTCAAGGTATAAAATCAGACCTCTGAGAGCGAACAGAGAGTCTGATATTTCAAGGTTGTATCATTTTCCCTAGCAACTCCAACTTACATTCCAACGATTCCACTAGAGACTAAGCCTACTACAAAAGATTCGTATCATATCAGAACTGACTACTGAGGGTGACCCGTAGTCAGACGCTAAGAGGATCCTTCATTGTTCTCGTGGTGAGGCCATCTTTCAAATGAAATAACACCTAGGAGAAAGTCTGGATTCTAGAAGAATACCTACCAGAATTCATCCAGATCCTGATCTACCAAGGGTCACTACAGACCCATAAAAGGTCATCAAGAAAGCAAAGAGAAGCCACACAAGTATTTCTCTATTAACTAGGTCCTTTTCTTTACCTAAGAAAGAGGCATGTGTTGTAGAAAGAGTACTTCCCAATTTAAGGACTGAGTCTTCCCCATTCAGACCTAGATCTGAGACTGATCTAAGGGAAACCATGTTTAACCAAAGAAAGTTCCAGACCCCTTGCCTGAGTGCTTGGTGGGAAAATATACAAACCTGGGAAGAAACTAGTGGCCTACCCCCCTTTTCCAAAACTGGTGGCCAAAGTACCCAAGTCCTGAATACCCCTCATGTTGCTCCTAAAAATCCCTCTGCTCCCAAACAAAATATTGGAGCCATGGCTACCAGATTTTCTCCTTTGGAACTCCCACCAAATCCTGATGACCTACCTATGGGCTATGCCCAATGCCTCATAAGATTTGATGGGGAGGGAAGAGTCTCTGCACAACAGCATGTAGACCAGTTCAATGACTTCACAAACCTGGAAGAGGTGGATGAAGATGATGTTAAGATGAGGTTTTTTTCCCAAACTTTAGTAGAAGAGGTGAAGAAATGGTTTAAAGCCCTTCCCAATACGGGAATAGCTACCTATGAAATATTTGAACAAGCTTTCCTAGACAAATGGAAAGATAAGAAAAACCCTCTCCATATTCTCACTCAGTATGAGCATACTAAGAAAACCAATGTGGAGATTGTCCAAGGATTCTCAGCCAGGATTCTATCCCTATGGATATAAAACCCCATGTTGGAGCAGCTAATCTTCATTTTTCCAACTGTTTTGAAAATGACTTTTCTCTCGTGCTGAGAGAAGTAAGATATCCCACTCCTCCTGATATGTTGAAAGGTGCATTAGAAGTAGAATCCAACCTAATGGCCTCTGGAAAAATGAAACACTTGACTGATGCTAAGAAGAAGAGAGGCAGTGAAACAGTGCATCCTTCCACATCTCAATCCCTGGATTCCAAATTTGAACAGATGATGAGGACTATGGAGAGATTGGTGGATAGGATCTCCCTTGACAGCAAGCCTCCTACTAGAGAAAACCCGGAGCCCCAAGCTCCAAATAACAATCTTAGAAGACCCCCTGCCCCACAAGGAATACCTAGAGAGTCGAGGAACCCTAACAATCAGCCAATCGGACCACCTTTCACTGAGAATTTCATGGATGAAGAAGAAGAAGAAGATAGACAGGCTGAAGACCAAGTCCATCTCTTTGATTAGATTCAACCCTAATTCTATTTGACTAAAGATGAACATGACTGGTCTTCCCTACAATCAGATGATGTCCCTGGTGAATCAGAATCTGACCAGTACCAAAGAGGGATCCACAATGCCATCTGTGAGTTTGAAAGGCAACATAATTTGATAAGTAGAAAAGTAATAGTAAACTGAGGAAAGGTTGTTTATCCATCCTCTTCCCAGCCACCAAGGAAGGAAATCCCTGGGAGAAAGGACCCAAAGGCTGCAATCTCTAAGGAGACTCTTAGGAAAGAGGAAGAAACTCCAAAGAAAGGTCCAGAAGGGAGAGGCGAAGGTGACACAAAGATAGCAGAAAAGGTCCATACTACTTTCATCTTGGTGAATGAAATATCCATGATTAAGATCTCCATCTTCTTGAATGAATTGTTCAAAAAATCAGAGTATAAAGACCAGATCTTGGAAGTAGTAAATGGTGGAGAAGAAAAGCAGCATGATACTCTCAATATGCAAGATGACAATCCCACCCTTCTATTTGGCCCCCATGTAGAAAATTCCCCAGAAATTGATGTCCCTCCTTTATACATCAGTCTCAACATACATGAACATATCTTGCATAATGCCATGTTTGATTTAGGAGCCTCCCATAACCTCATCCCTAGTTCAATGGTGGAGAATCTTGGGTTAGAAATAAATAGACCTTATAAATATATGTTCTCCTTTGATTCCAAAAGAGTTCCATGTGTAGGTATGATTAAATACATGGTGGTCTCACTGACTCAGATACCCAAAAAGAATCTAATTATGGATGTGGTGGTGGCTGATATTCCACCTATGTTTGGGATGTTGTTGTCCAGGTCATGGAATTCAAAGCTGAAGGGAACCATGCAAATGGATATGTCTTATGCTACCATCCTTGTCTTTGGGGAAATCATAAGACTATACAGGGAACACAGGCTATCTTATGTAGTGAGCGACAAGGACATGCCCGATAATCACCCCATGTTCTCCCTAGACTCGGATGTGGGTTCCTCAATTATATTCTATGATCCTGGTTCAGAAGGAGAAGATGCGAAGGCTACCAAGTTACCTAAACCAGATGGGAAATTCAATGATGGGCAGCAGATGGAAGAAGGCGACAATGAGAAACCCAAGTTGGGGGTAGAGGCCGTGGTCACCCTCCTGGAGGAGGGCCATTGGGTCCTAAGATTTGATGGGGCTGTGAACAAAGAAGGAGCTAGAGCAGGGGTATGGATCACCCCTCCTGACAAAATAAATGCATGTGACAAGTTTCATACTTTCAAACTGATGTTTGACTATTCAAATAACGTGGCATAATATGAAGCTCTATTATTGGGCTTGAATGTACTCAAAGACCCAAGGGTTAAGAGGATCAATATCTATGGATATGTAGAGCTAATAATCCAACAGGTGAAAGGAAACTATGAAGATAGGAATCCCAGGCTAAAGACTTACAGGAATGTTGTGTGGGACATGTTTAACAATTTCTTCACAGAACACGATATCTATTTGATTCCTAGAGAGCAGAACACAGTGGCTGACACCCTGGCCAGTTTTGCTAGTAGATTGCAGCTCCCTACCTACCCTTCCAGAACTCACATGATTAAGGTAAGGAATAGACCCTCTATCCCAGACAACACTAAACACTGGCAGATATTTGAATATGACCAGCAAATAAAGAAGTTCCTGGAGATGACTGGGGAGTTCTCCAATATCCAGATTGATCAGGATGACTGTGAAGGGGAAGAGTGGGAACCTAATCCACCAGAGCTCGAAACCACTTTGGGAGGCAAAGATATTTTGCAGCTGAAGAGAAATTATATACCCAAAGGGTTGGTCCCACTGGAAATACTGTTTGATGAAAATGATGTGGCCAAAGAACACAAGGTGAATCCAAACCCAAAGGAGGTAGAAGACTGTAACATTGGGAGCAATGAAGAGCCTAGGATTTTCAAACTATCAAAGTCTCTGGCCCCGCACATCAAAAAGGACTATATGGATTTGATGAGAAATTTTTGCATGGTGCTATGAAGATCTAAAAGAATATAACACATCTATCATCCAGCATACCATACCAAACAAGATAGGGGAGAATCCTTTCAGATAGAAACTGAGAAGGATGAATCCCATGCTCCTCCCACTAATATAAAAGGAGGTAAAGAGGCTGTATGAAGCCAAAATCGTAGTCTCCTTAAGGTTTTCACAGTGGGTGGCCAACATAGTCCTAGTGAGGAAAACGAATGGTGAAATCAGACTATGTATTGACTTCAAAAATCTCAACAAGGTGTCCCTGAAGGATAACTAACCCTTGCCCAAAATGGATCACATTCTACAGAAGGTTGTAGGGGCAGCAAGAATTTCCATGATGGATGGATTCTCAAGGTACAATCAGATTAAGGTGCAGTCAGAAGACCAGAACAAGACATCCTTTACCACACCTTGGGGAACCTTCATATATGTTAAAATACCCTTTGGTCTGTTGAATGCAGGGGACACCTTCCAAAGAGCTATGGACATAGATTTCGCAGGAGAAAAGGACAAATTCATGGTGGTCTACATGGATGATATCACTGTATACTCCAAATCTGATGCAGAACATCTAAAGCATTTGCACCAAGTGTTCACCAAGTGCAGAAAGTTTGGAATCTCTTTAAACCCTAAAAAGTCTAATTTTTCCATGCGAGAGGGTAAACTGCTAGGCCACATAATATCTAAAGATGGCATCAAAATTGACCCAGAACGAATAGATGCAATACAGAAAATTGAGCTCCCCAGGAGTAAAAATGAAATCCAATCCTTTCTGGGCACGGTGAACTTCATAAGGAGATTTATCCCCAATTTTGCAGAAATCATGAGATCAATCACCTGCGTGCTTAAGAGAGACAATCAATTCAGGTGGAATCCAGAATCTAGGCAATCATTTGAGGATATAAACAGAGCAATTGTTAAATCCCATGTATTGATCAGCCCAGAATTTGACAAGGAGTTCCGTATGTTTTCCTTTGATTCTGAGCATTCCATAGCAGGTGTGCTTTTACAGAAAAATCAGGAAGGAGATGAGCAGCCCATAGCTTTCTTCAGCAGGGCTCTCATAGATGTTGAGCTCAAGTACAACATTATGGAAAAACAGGCTTATGCCATGATCAAAACTATGAAGGATTTGAGGGTTTATGTCCTACATTCCCATGTTGTATCTTATGTTCCCAATGCTATTGTAAAAGATATATTGACACGGCCTAATACTGAAGGTAGAAGGGAAATGTGGATAAATTCACTGTTGTAATATGATCTTGACATTGAAACCACCAAGCTTATCAAAGGGCAATGCCTGGCTAGACGCATGGCTGAGTCAAATTGGGATTCAATGAGTATGAACCTGTTGTCACACATATGGGGAGAAACTTCCCAAGATCCACTACCTCAGGTATCATAAAAATTCTTGTCCTCTCCTTGGTATTCTAATGTTGTATATGTTTTGTAGAACTTGAATGCACACCCTAAGATGGGAAAAAGAAAAGCTAGATCCATCAAGATGAAGGCTGCAAAGTATTGCATACTGAATTGTATCCTTTATTGGAAAGACCCTGGGGGTCTCCTCTTAGATTGCATTGTAGAATATGAGGCCATAGAAACACTGACAGATTTTCACAAAGGAGTATGTGGAGGGAATCATTACTGGAAAGCCACTGTTAACAAAATTCTAGGGTAGGGTTCTATTGGCCCACTATGTTGAAGGATGCTTATAAAGAAATAGCCAGATGCCATGAATGCCAAGTCTTTGAGGGAAAGAGGAATCTCTTGTCATTGCCTCTAAAGCAAATATCTGTGGAAACCCCTTTCCAGCAATGGGGACTTGACTTCATTAGGGAAATTTTCCCCAACTCCTCTATACAACATAGGTGGATATTGACTGCCACTGATTATTTCACCAAATGGATCGAAGCAGTACCTACTAGGAAAGCCACAGATACAGTCATTATCAAGTTTCTCGAGGAGAATATCATGTCCAGGTTTGGGTGTCTGGTTAAGATAATCACTAATAATGCACAGGCCTTCAAATCTAAGAAGATGGTCAAATTCTATGACAAGTTCCACATCAAATTAGGCCATTCTACTGCCTACTAACCCCATGGGAATGGATTGGAAGAATCCTCTAACAAAATTCTGGTGAGGATAATTAAGAAGCTACTGCAAGAAAATAAAAGAGCTTGGCACACCAAGATGATCATTGCCCTGTGGGATGATAGGATCACCTCCAAAATATCCATTGGAACTTCTCCTTTCAAATTGGTATATGGAACGGAGGTGGTTTTCCCTGATTCCATAAGAGAGCCCTCAATGAGATTGATACAGGAGCAAGAATAACAGCCAAAACCCGAGCAGAGGATAACTAACCAGCGAGTGGAAGTGCAAGAAATCAGAGAAGGGGTGCAGGTTGAAGCCATGAAATATCAAGACTGAATCAAGAGAACCTTTGACAGAAAGACCAAGGCGGATGATTTCCAAGTGGGAGATCTGGTGTTAAAGTGGGATGCTATAAGAGAATACCTAGCCCAAACATTTGATCACCTTTGGCAGGGTCCCTATACAATCGTCGCTTATCATGGGAACAATGCTTTCTTCTTGCAGGACAAGGATGATGAACCAGTTGGAAAGGGAGCCTTCAATGGGTAGTTCTTAAAGAATTATTTCGAGTAAATAACAAGTCCGCCGACCCACCCCCATTGTACATTGCCATTTTTATTTTCAGTTAGTTATGTTCCAGATTTTTTATACAGAGGAGGAAGATAGAGAAAAGAAATAATGGCTTCTAGTCTACATGTTCTTGTTACCTCGCAGGGAGGATAGCATCCTTGAGTTGGAGCTGTTGTTAACACTTATTATGGTTCCACCAAAGAGGGTGAAGGAAAACCCCCACTCGAAACCCCAAAGTCATCCATTAGCCAGTTGCTTCAAATAAAAGAGTCAGGAAACCCAAACTTGGCTAAGTGTCAAGCAAATCCAAGCCAAATTACCAATCTCTGGTGAGAAAATGGGAAGACACGGAGCAATGGGAGCTTCTTCCACAACCAAAGAACATTGGACGGCTTAGATCAAGGAGCAGATCATATCAACGGTCGAAAAGGTGCTCCACAAGCCAGTTTTCGAGCCCCACATCCGCATTGTGGATTGTGGATTGCGGGAAGTAGTGCCCCAAAAAGCGCAAAAGATAACTTTCTGCATTCCACAATCTGCATTGTGGATTGTGGAAAATAAATGTTTCCAGGAGCACAAAGATAAGATTATGCAATCCACATTGTGGATTGCGGATTGCGGATTGCGGATTGCGGAACAGTGGTGTTCCGAATAGAAAAATGGCAAGTTTCTACATCTCGCAACCGGCATTGTGAAAAGATCATCCTCAGAAACAAAAAACAGCAAGCTCCCACATCCAGCATTGTGGATTCCATATTGCGGAAGGGCAATTCACCAGAAAAGCATGAGGCCTAAAGGCCAATCCCTACATGCCACGTGGCTAATTGCGGGTTGCGGAAAAGACCATTGTGGAAAGTCCGATGCGGAAATTGGTTGTGGGAAGGAAATTGCAGAAGGGAAATGTAATAGCCTTGGGAATAGTTAACCAAGATATTAACTCAACTTCATAAGTTTTAATAAAATTCACTGGTTAAATTTCTTAATAATTCTTTTAAACCAAGCAGGAGGTCAGTGATGGGGATGGAGACTGAATTTGAGTATGGTGGGATGAACTTTCAGTTCTGTAATTTGTATGGGGAAATGTGTGGAAACAAATAATAACATCATAGGGAGAGTCCTAAGCACAAAGCATTGGGGCCATTTATGTTTCGGACATTAGCTACCGCTGAAGCCTACCGCAAAGCTTCCTGGGCGCACCAGCATATGCTTACTAGAATGGGTGGGTACAAAAATAAGTTATGATAGTAAAATAGGTTCAATGGACACAATGATCAGCATTCAAAAGGATTTGGGAAGAGTAGGACTGGTTTGGAAGTTTTAGGCCCTGCCGGGATGACAGAGCTAGTCAAAATGCAATCTTTACAAACAAGTGTTAAATCCTCCAAAATTCTTTAAGTAGGGACTGATATATATAATATTATGTTTTATTGACCTCCTACAACTTACAAAAATTAAATCTGACATTTAGAACAAATTTGGCAGTCATTCTTGCAAAACTAGTCAATAAACAATGCTCAATGAGCTAGTCTTCCAATCTGAGTTAATAAATGACTTGATTTAATTAAATGATCTGTTCTGAAATACTAATATGCTCTCATATAATGTAATTAAAATCATCAAGTCGAATTATTACTCACTGAACCAATTTTGTACTCTTTAATTAGCTCCTCATCAGTACAATGTCTTGTAGACTAGAAAACCCCCTCATAGGGCCATAGAAGAACTGTAAGAAGGGATGGAATGATTAAATATCTGATATGAAAGTGTAATTTGGTATTCAAAAGGTCTAAAACAGAGTATGGAGTCGTACTGGGATTCCTGAGCTTCAATGGTCACATTCACTTAACTGGAACTACACACGTGCGCTCATTAACACATGAAATCTTGGCTCCGGTGAAAATGGTTGTATCTCGGTGATCCGAACACCTTTTTTGATGAGACAAAAAGTGTTTCCTATTGGAAAAGGCCCTCCGAACACAATGGAACAGGTCTCACATCCCAAAAATGATCAGAAGTGCTGAACCCGAAACCTCCATTTCGGCCCTTCAATGTTGTCTCCTCCGAATGTACCCTATATGATGATGAATCCTTGTAATCTTGGGTTCTTCTTAGTATTGGATTATATGGACCTGCATATCAGATCTCCATGGCTGAAAATCCTGAGAGAAAATTAGAGAAAAGAAGTAGAATAGAAGAATGGGGCACATCACCCATTGATTAGCTTGGGCACATCACCAAACCTTGAGAAGCTAAAATGCTTCACTCATAAACTCACAATGACCAAACATTCCTCATTGGAGTTGGTTGGATTCTTTTATAAACTTTATGATGACTTGTTGAGTAAGTTACTTATCTTTGGTGACCTGTGAGAGTAGGTTACCCACTTTCCCATTCTACTCCAAAGCCATTAGGGCGCCTTTCTTGAGGAGAATAGCAACTTCTGAGCTTTCAAAACTTTCTTTCCTTCACCTCCTTCACTGAATTTGGGCAAGTGTGCTTTAGGTAGCTTTTATGGTTGTTGCTATTTTATTTTAGAAATATTTTATGAATCTTTCCACTTTCTTTACTTTCCTCTTTCCTGCTTTTGTCTGATTTTGCCAGCTTTTGTCAGTTTCCTTTCTGGGTTCATCTTGCCAACTTGTCTCCGCTAGATGCCTTAGCTTTTCTGAGACTTTACCACTTAGGAAAGTTTGGCTCACTTACCAATTCGAATATCCCAGCAATATTATCACCACTTACCAATATTTATTAGCAATATTTATTAATAAAAATATTCCAACTCAGAATTAATTCCAAATTCAACATTTAAGCAATTAATTAATTCATGTGGTATAATTGCCTCAAAATTAACCCCTACTCCATTTTGGCAACATCTTCCACATGGGTGCCCTCTTGGCCCACCTGCTCATTATCCATTAATTTTATTTATCAAAATTACCTTTAATAAATCAATTTTCCAACTTGGGAGACTTAGGCCAAAATTAATTCTAAGCAAATAGAACTAATACCATTTAATTCCCTTAGGGTTTGATTTTGTCCCCTTTCACCCATGGTACTGGATGAACCAAAATTGGGGACATGACAGGAAATTGCGGATCGAGAGAATTTTGCAGAGCCAGTTACAGTCGCTGGAAATGGATATTTTCACAGAGGAAGGACGCATCCGAGAGCAACAAAGGGACATGTTTCTCTTACCTGTAATGATCAAACCTAAACAGCCAGATCCTACGAATCAGCAGGTGGCTTCCATCATGGCCCAATGGGGCACTACCAGCACAGGCATTTCTTCTCCTCCGTGCATGGCAGAATCAGAGGTCATTGATTCGGGAAGATCATCTCGAACGACCTCATCATTTCCATTACAAGTTGTTTTGAATTAGTTAGGATAGTTTACTATTCGTAAGCCTATAATGGCAGGGTCCAAAGTAAACCCAAGGGTTGGACGTTTTTGTTTGAGAGAGATTAATGCTCTACGCTATATTAAACTTGGCCTCTTAATTCAATGAGAAGAACCGACTTTGGATCTTGAGATTCCTGTGATGTGTGTTTTTTATGTATGTTATTTCTTGTGTATGCTTTCTTTCTTTGTATTTCCATTTATTCTTTACTTCTATAGTACCTAAAGATCAAGACTACATGGTCTGGAATTCATGCCCACATGCTCCAGATGCATATGACTAGGTATTCCACCATTTTCCTCTTGCATCTCTATTTGTCTCCTTCCTCTACCTTCATAGGACGATCCCTTTGACATGAAAGAACCATGTCTACCTTGCATCCTGCTCCTGCAAATCGCGGCCCAAACCTGCTATTGATGACAGTAAACCATCGAAGTTGACTACATGCCCAACTGTCCTCCTGTTCTTAACTCCAACCAACCATAAACCCTTTTTAATTCATTATTTGAAGGTCTAGCTGCCACTTTGACCAATATCCCAGCCCATTTTTGAGCTACATCCCATTGCTAGAAGCCCCAAAGGGAGATCCCTCCATGTGGTTGGAAAGGATAGTTTCCATCCACTAAATATTGGTTTGCAACAGTTACCCCATGGTCTTTCCTACCACAACCCAGGAAAATATTGGTTGATAACACCCTCAATGCTTCAAGTTGCGCCTCCACTTCTCCAAGTTGATCGTCCAGCTGGTGCAACTGTTGATCATGTACTAAGCTTCCCCAAAACTGTGTAATGTCTTATGTGATTGCCTGGGTTGTCTTCTCCAATTATGCGATCTCTATCACAGTTTCCTCTATTGCATTATTTATTTCTTCGATCTGTTCTAGCGGCGTGCTTGGCACCACCTTTATTTGTATCTCTTCATTCTCCTTCCGCAAGTCTGCAATGATTTCTCCTAGATTTATTTACTTTTCCTCCACCAATATGTCTTTATCTATCTCTGGCGCATATTCACATGACATAGAGATGGAATTCTCCCACCTTCTTTTGTCCTCAACTGCTTTTTCTCTTTCACGTATGATGGCCTCTTTTTCTTCTTGAAGTTGCTATATTTCTGCTTCAATGCTTCGCACTTGACATTTTTAATTCACCATCTGGTTGTGCATTGTTGCCTCCCTGTCATTAATATTTTCACTTGCTCCGTTGTGTGTTTGCTGCAGTATTAACACTAGCAACATGTTGAAGTCTATTGTGGTCGCATCATGCCCTTGCAACGCTTGATCCAGGTTTTCTTCTCCTGTGGTGATTGTGTCGGGTAGTACTTGTACTAACCTCTGCTTTGTACCGATGTCCACCTCCACCCTTGCTATTGATGCACTTGGTGCCACTTCATGCGGCACCCTTGTTTCTACTGTTTCATTACTTAATGTCTGTAATAGTTGCGATACCTGATGAAAGTACCTAGTCGCGTGTTGTGTGATATTTGCATGGTTTTCGTCTACCACAGATGTGATCTTTTTCAGTAATTTATTCATTTTCTCTTCTGGGAGGCTGATATTTGCGCTCCCCTCCCCTCTATCAAACCTAAATTATTTCCTTCCATCCTCGCATTGCATCTCTAGCTCTAAGTCTATTGGGGTTGTCGATGATCCTTCGTCATGACTAGCAGTGTGCGAGTGCTCATCCACAACTCCAAATTATTTTGCATCGTCCCCTTCATCTTCTGATTATTTTGTCTCTTCTAGAGCCCTTGGCCCATCTGTTTGTTGCGCATCCTCTAGGTCAGACAACTTGTCTTCTGCTACCCGAACACTCTCCAGGCCATTCTTCTATTATAGCATCTATATCTGTGTCTGTCAACTTATGTTGCATACTGCTTATGTAGGTCTGCACGCACCTGAATGGAGATCACCTGAGGTTCTACCGACAACTTTGTAACTCTTCAATACTTCTTAACCGCGTCTTTGGTCAATCATAGAATCGCTTCCCTAGCTATTTTCAGTGTTTCTAAATACAGAAAGAATGAAATATTGTTATTTGTTTGTCGTTCCTTATTAGTTTTTGCGCATAGGTTCTCGTATGTTGTTGCATGAAATATTTTTCTTCCTCTGTGTCCATTCCTTGATAGTGCAATGGCTCCAACCATCCGACCAGCGCAATTAGTATTAGTAGCCATGAATAGGTAAATGGATTTCCTTTCTCCTGCTTTGTGACTGCGTCTTCCATCAACTCATTCAACAGAAATAGTGACCAATTCATCTTAACTCCTGCGATCACTTCATATGTGCATTGGTTTGGTTGGTTCTTCCGCACGATTTTGATTTCCAGCAACTTTGCGCCAACTCTAACCGCCTTATCATTGATTGTATCAATCAGGTATCCCCTGGTGTTCTTCTCCACCCTATACTATTTTCTCTTCAGCTTCATGGGAAGCTTCCTATTTTTATCCTTGCCGTATAAATAATGCAAAGGATATACCCCTACCTTGGGTAATCCTGTGATCCGCGAGATAAGTTATACCATTACTGGAATTTTTGTATGCATCCATAGATATCTGCCGTGAAAGCAGGCCAGCAGCTACTTCACGCATGAATTTGCTTGCGCGGATATCCCGAAATGTGGTATGTGAATGATGTTCAGGAGTCCTGATTTCTTCAGCCCCAATTCCCAATGCACTGCCTCTCTTGTGATTGGGCCTCCGTCTCCATGTGGTACATTGGCGTGTGTATCCTTACATTATAGGTATGCTAATACATCATGATACCTATACTGCAGCTTTTGTATTTGTCGCACTATGTCCCCCATGATGTGGACACCATTTGGTATCGTTGGATCCTTGATGGTGTATTTAGCATTATTTCCCAACCTTATTGTTTGTATTCCCTCCTTGTGTGGTGGTACATAGTTCGGGATATCTGCAAGCGTCGGATCTATTTGTCTTCCTCTTGTTGTTGTCTCTTCCTCTGCAGCGGTCGATGTGCCTGCTCCTCCTTCTTCCACTGTAGTCTGTGTCAAGCTACGGGACTTCTTAGTTTTCCTATCCGACCATTTTGGTCAACTTGATATTCGTTTATTTTTGTATGAACACGTCGATACAGATGGTTTTTCTTGGGCGATTGGCGCCCACGTTATTGGTGCATTGTTTGTACTTGTGTTGGAAATCACTTGCACCATCGTAGCTTTTCTTGATTTACTCTTCGCTCTGCCTCTTCTACTTAAATTTTATTCTAACTCGTCTTCTACAACTTTTGAAATGCATAATGGGTCGAATTCTTAGGTTCTGTATTTTTTATAGCCTTCAATCTCCCGCTCTTCATCCATCGACTCAATCTCAGACGATGATTGTCAAATCCTCCATCGATTTCTTGAATTATGTTCACTCATTGGTCATAAATGGTGTCTTAATCGGTCATTTATTTCATTTTATTTTATTTTCTATGTCACTCGCAGCCTCTTAACTGCTGCATTTATTGCTCGATTTGACCCGTTCGCACTACTTCGACAGACGTCTGAATTCCAACCCTGAATTCCTCCAATGTGGATGTGGGTTGGTGAATGTTGCATGATGTACAGCATGCAGCAAAAATTAATGCCAATAGAGATTGGTATCATGTGTTGTAATCATTCACTTCTCCCTATCATTTACAGTAGAAGTCACAAAGCGGGAATTGTCATCCTTGCCTTCATGGATTAAATATTTTTACATTTCTCTTGTAAATGAAGGGTCGGCTGACCCTTCTTGTTCTCATTGTTCTTCCAGTGTTCACCATTTTGGATATACATGAATTTACGGCCTAGACTTTGTAGGTTAAATATTTGTACAATTCCCTCATAAATGAAAGGGTGGTCGACCCTTCTTATTCCTAGTATTCTTTTCATAACAATTCTAGACTGCAAGAAGGGTCCTTCAATCCTTCTTGTGATCAGTATTCTTCCAGTGTTCACCATTTTGGACATACATGAATTGATGGCCTAGCCTTTGTAGGTTGAATATTTTTACAATTCCCTCATAAATGAAGGGGCGGCCGACCCTTCTTCTGCCCAGTATTCTTTTCATAATAGTTCTAGACTGCAAGAAGGGTCGATCGATCCTTCTTGTGTTCACCATTCTAGATATAAGGAATTTTTGGATATAGGTTTTCACAATTATCAACTAAACGAAGGGGCGTCCGATCCTTCTTGTCGAAAAACAGAAGTCGGGACAAATACTTAAGACTTATGGTCGCTCCCCAGTTCTCTTCATGATATATGAGCATTTCGATATCAGTTCCCTGACAAATCCTCACCACACCATGATATACGGGAATTTCGAGCATTCTCAAAGCCCCAAGAACAGGATTTGTATCTAATGTGACTCAGTATCTTCCATGTGAAGCAAAAATCAAGTCTAAGTATATGTAGGAGAAGATAGTTAAAAAAAATAGAGAGTGTGTGAAGAAGTGAGAGCAAGAGAGCAAGAAGAAGAAGAAAAGGTTTGCGATGTGTTTGTGAGATCAAGCTCATAGTCGTGAAATGTATTAAGATCCCAAGATTTGTAAAAGGTGAAAGATTGAAGTAAATTCCATCTCTGTGTAATGCGGGGAAGTTGCCCTATTTTAATGCAGAATAACTTCGACTGATTTTTATGTCTTAGTGAGAAATATTTTAATATAAAGCTTGTTTAAGAGTGAGCTTGTCGAAGTTGAATCTCAACAAATTTAAGAGGCCTGCAAAGTAAGTGTTCTGGGAAGTAAAGAGTTTGTAAAGTAAATGCTCGTCGAAGTGAAGTTTACTTGTCGAAGTAAATGCTCATCGAAGTGGTGTTTACTCCGCGAAGTAAATGTCCATCGAAGTGAAGTCCTTGACAAGGTAAAAGTTCATCACAAGACATAATGTCAACTAAGGCATGATGAGATTATTTTATTCACACACGTGATACAAGCCATCACTCACCGTTAGCACCGTCATGATAACCGCCATTTCAGAATTTCATCGTATAAACCATCGCCATGTCAGCATACAATCCTTTCTCAAGTCATCGATTGGAGTGATACATGTACAACTACACCAACAAAATCTATAGTCGGTACAGATGATTCTATGGCCACCATCCCACCATACTGTGATAATTACCTTTCCCCATTTGTCCCATCCCATTCAATAGCCACTCACTATATATAAGCTAAACCATACACCATATCGCAGCAAAATGAAATCTTTGTGAATTCATGGCACTCTTCTTTACCGCCTCTGTTCTGTTTCCTTTGTTTTTTTATCAGAAATACTTGAGTCTTATGGTCGCTCCCCAGTTCTCTTCATGATATATAAGCATTTCAACATCAGTTCCCTAACAAATCCTCGCCACACCATGATATATGGGAATTTCGAGCACTCTTGAAGCCCCAAGACCAAGATTTGTATCTAATGTGACTCGGTAGCTTCCAGGTAAAGCAAAAATCAATTCTGTGTATATGTAGGAGAAGATAGTTCAAAAAAATAGAGAGTTTGTGAAGAAGCGAGAGAAAGAGATTAAGGGGAAGAAGAAAAGGTTCGCGATGTGTTTGTGAGCTCAAGATCGTAGTCGTGAAATGTATTAAGATGCCAAGCTCTGTAAAATTTGAAAGATCAAAGTAAATTCCATCTCTGTGTTATGCGGCAAAGTTGCCCTATTTTAACCCAGAATAACTTCTACTGATTTGTATGTCTTAGTAAGAAATATTTTAATATAAAGCATGTTTAATAGTGGGCTTGTCGAATTTGAATCTCGATGAATTTAATAGGTCCGCAAAGTAAAATGTTTCCCATTGATTAAGTTAAGAGGTCCACGAAGTAAAGTGTTCTACGAAGTAAAGAGTCTGCCAAGTAAATGCTCGTCGAAGTGAAGTTTACTTAACAAAGTAAATGCTCGTCGAAGTGAAGTTTACTCCTCGAAGTAAATGCTTGTCGAAGTGATGTCCTTGGTGAAGTAAAAGTTCAAGACAAGAAATAATGTCACAAACTTCTATATATTTGTACAATTACTATAGAAAAACCTGCAGCCGGTACAGATGATATCTATGACCACTATCCCACCATACTGTGATAATTACCTCATTATTCTCAATGTGCCACTTGTTTTCTTGTTGATTGAAAATTACTCTTTTAACTATGGCCTTCATTACTAATTTTGTAAAAGTAAATATTTATAAGTTTTAAATCCGTAATAAAAAATTAGTTACCGCTCTCAATGTGCCACTAGTTTTATTATTTATTGAAAGGATTGTTTTAATCAATGTCTTCATTCAGAAATATATCCGTCATGTTGATGTATTTGTAACTTCGGAATGTATTTCATATATGTATATTGTATCCCTACAGAGATGTTATTATTCCTTTGTACGGAAGTGTCGTCATTTGTTTTTACAAGTGTCGTAAGTTATATTGTAAGTGTCGTAACTTATACTTGATGGGTTATTAGACCACCTTGATGGGGTCGGCCCTGTATGAGTCATGTGGGTTAAAGGGTTATTAGACCACCCTAGTGGGGTCTACCCTGTCAGCATTATGTTAAGAGGTTAAGTTGAGGCCGACCTAGTTAGGTTATTAGGCAAGTCAAGTTAGTGTATGTTAGGAACCCATGTCTTTACTTTATTAGTATATTGTTGTTGGACGCATATGCTTTGTAAGTCGTCCCGTAGTATTTGTTGATACATAGTTTGTGTTATTGTTGTTTGGCGCATATGCTTTGTAAGTCGCCCATAGTATTGTTGATCCATAGTTTGTATTGGCCCATGGTTTTGACCCATAGTATTGGTGCCTAGACTTAGTATATAAGTGTGTGTTGAGGCCTATGAAAGCACCATGAAGTTATTTGTATTGAGCTTGCTCAAAGGATGTTTCCCCCTCGAAGTGGCCTGCAATCGATAAAAGTGATTCTGAGTTCTGTTATTTCTGTTATCTCATGTATTTTCACTAATTACTTGTTGCAGGTTCTTCACATCTGGTATCAGAACACTTTCTTGGACTCATTGGGTGGAAATTCTGCCCAAAAAAAAAATTCGCATCTGTTGCAGCTTCGGATATGGGAATAATCCCTATTCGCTTAACTGTGGGAAGTACTTGGGCATAAGCCCTAAAACTCATTGTGAGGAGTACCACAGGAACCCCAAAATAGTTGGCCCATTGAGAGGACCTGCCAATGAAAAGGGCAACGACCCCTACCTGATTGACTAGTTCCCACCCATGAGGTAAACCAAGAGTTGTCATTTGTGGCAAAGCGGTTATCAGTTTTACCTGAGCCGTGGAGTGAGGGGTACTACCCCAATATGCAAGCCTTCAGACAGCATTGGTGTCCGAGTGAAACCCCTGAACTATTAGGAAGCCGCACATACCTGGGGTTCATATCTATTTTCAGCTGAACTGTTGCCGATCATTTCCACGTCATTTCAGATCCATTCTGAAAGTCGTTCCAGATCCAGCCGTTTCATATCTATTTTTGATCCATCCGTTTTCGATCCATTCAGCATTGTTTCATATCCCTTTGTTTTCGATCACTTCTGCACCGTTGCAAATATATCTATTTCAGATCCCTTCCATGCCATTGCAGATCTATCTATTTCAGATCCCTTTCGCATCGTAGCAGTTCCATTCTGGAAAAAAATAAAAAAAATTAAATTTAAATTTAAAAAAAAAGTATAAAATTCAGTTTTTTCTCCATATCTCTCTTGTTTTCACTCTGTTTCCCTTGAAACTTCCCTGGAACCCCTGTAATCCCATTCTGCATATTTCATTCCTGAGGACCCTATCCCAAATTCCACTTCCCAAAGCCCGAAATCCCACATTTGTCTATTTTTAGGGTTTGTCATAACTTCCTCAGATTTTACCCAATCACCTTCAAATTTTACCACAGAGTTCCTTTCCTAATTATGCTTCTTTGTCCCTCTCTGCCAAATTTTCCCATTCTTTCACCCCGCTTCTGAAATCCTCATTTTCTACTTCCCTGTCCATTCGACAGTGTCCAAAACCTAGTCAAACCATAATTACCCTTCAAATTTTTTCCCAAATCTAGATTTTCCTTTACTGAAACAGTTTATGTTTTTGTTTTTCTACCGACTCAACAACAACAAAAAACTCCTGGTTATGGTTGCTACCCATGCAGGAGCAAAAACCATGGAAGAAGCACTTGCAGCCATCCAAACCAAACTCCAGGATTTGGATGAAAAATTTCTTGGCCTTTATCTTAAGCATTCAGCCATGAACAACAATCTGCGTCTTCATCAGACAATGGGTTCTCTTCTTCCAGCAATTTTTGTGGTCCGAAGCTTGATTTTCCTCGCTTCAATGGTATTGATCCGACTGGATGAATCTATCATGCAGAACAGTATTTCAGTATCCATAATACTTTTGATGTCACCAAAGTTCCACTTACATCCTTTCATTTGGAACAAGAAGCTCTTCAATGGTACCGTTGGTACATCAAGGCTCATGAAGAGCCAAAATGGCCATATTTTTGTCAGCTCCTTTTGCAACGATTTGGTCCTAGTGCTTTTGATGACTTCACCGGAGCCCTCACTAAACTTCACCAAATTGGCACTGTGAGAGAGTATCAGACAGAATTTGAGAAACTAGCCAATCACACAGAAGGATTGTCTGAGGAATTCTATAGGAGTTGTTTTATCAGTGGTCTTACCGATGAAATCTGCTCAGAGGTTAAAATGTTCTGTCCCAACACAATTATGGAAGCTCTGGGGTTGGCTAAGCTGGCAGAAGACAAGATTGCATCCCAACAGCGCTCCAAACCCACTTTTGTTCCCTTCAAAAATATGGGTTCTCAACGACCTCCCATTCCGCCAACTCCTATCAATCATTTGTCTGAAACAGAGATGGAGGCACGTAGAGAAAAAGGGCTATGTTATAATTGTGATGAGAAATTCACTCGGGGACATAAATGTGTTCAGCAAAAGATCTATCTCTTGGATATGGATTCTCCGCCTGCCTCTAAAATTGGTGAAGAAGCTCCAGATACAATGGATGATAAGGTCGACATTCAAGAGCTGCATATTGACCCCCCCTCTCAGGACGACCAACGAGAGATATCTCTCAATGCTTTATCCGGTGTCACCACCCCCCAAACAATGCGGGTCAAGGGTTACTTCAAGAAGCTTCCTCTTACAATACTCATTGATTCTAGCAGCACACATAACTTCATTGACCCTCAAATCGCCAAACAGGTTGATTCTTTTATCTATCCTTGCTCCAACTTTGAAGTCATGGTTGCCAATGGGGGCACCTTACCTTTCAAGGGAAAGTGTCACAATGTGCGTATCTCTCTGGAAGATTATAACCTGCGCTCTGACATGTTTTCCTTTTCCTTAGGAGGATGTGATGTGGTTTTGGGCATTCAATGGTTACGCACACTTGGCCCCATCTTATGGGATTTGGCTGAACTTTGGATGCAGTTCTCAGTCAATGGGACACAACACAAATTTACAGGCTTACAACCAGGGTCTCTCCGCATCATCAGTTCACATCGCCTGGAAAAGATCCTTAAGAGGAATTCACATGGTGTCATCACTCATCTCCATTCCATTAAGATGCACCCACCAACGGCCTCCACTACTTCCTTGGATAGATATGCAGGTGTCTTTGCTGCACTAGTGGGCTTGCCGCCTTCACGAGACCTTTTCGATAAGCATTTAGCCGCATCTACATATCAGCATGACATGATGTCTATTTTGCATGCAGCACAGAAGTGGCAACCATCCCTATTGGGAAATTATTTCTACATCAAGATTGATCTCCCAAGTTTGGAAAATTTCCTGGAACAATGGGTCTCCTCCCCAACACACCTGAAATGGGTTATCCAACTCATGGGTTATGACTATGTGATCACTTACCATAAAGGTAAGGACAATATGGTGGTAGATGCTCCTTCTCGCACATTTGATGACCCAATTTCTCTTATAGTTATTTCTCTGCTTGTTCCAAATTTGTTGTAATCTATTCAACGGGGCTATCTCTCCTATGAACTCCATGCTTCTTCATCGGCAGGGCACTCTGGGTTCCTCCAAACGTATGACCGGGAACAATGTAACTTCTTTTGGGAGGGACTGAAAATGACAATTCAGCGGATGGTGGTTGACTGTGATACTTTTTAGGTCAACACGGGTGAAGCGACACTCCTTTCAGAACTGCTCGAACCCTTGCCCATCCCTACACAGATTTGGACAACTATTTCTATGGATTTCCTAGAAGCACTCCAGTGGTACAGTACCACATCTAAAAGGACACCATATGAAGCAGTCTCTAGATAGGCACCACCCATTCTTCTTCCATACACCTTTAGCATCTCCCCAGTTGCAATTGACTCGATTCTTCGAAATCGTGATCAGATTCTTCTCATTCTGAAGGACAATCTTCACATGGCAAGAATTCGACTAAAACAACAAGCCAATCAGCACCGTTCTGAGCACAATTTTCATGCAATTGATATGGTTCTTCTTTGTCTACAGCCTTCTATGCAATCCTCCCTGAAATTCAAAAGGAGACAGTGGCCCAGCATACAACCCGAGGATGCTACAGGGGAACCACTCCTTCAGATTCTGCATCAATTTCCACATCTCAAGCTTTGAGGAAAAAGCTTTTTCTAAGGGGGATGGGATGTTAGGAACCCATGTCTTTACTTTATTAGTATATTGTTGTTGGATGCATATGCTTTGTAAGTCGTCCCATAGTATTTGTTGATCCATAGTTTGTGTTATTGTTGTTTGACGCATATGCTTTGTAAGTCGCTCGTAGTATTGTTGATCCATAGTTTGTATTGGCCCATGGTTTTGACCCATAGTATTGGCACCTAGACTTAGTATATAAGTGTGTGTTGAGGCCTATGAAGGCACCGTGAAGTTATTTGTATTGAGCTTTCTCAAAGGAGGTTTCCCCCTCGAAGTGGCCTGCGATCAATAAAAGTGATTCCGAGTTCTGTTATTTCTGCTATCTTGTGTATTTTCACTAATTACTTGTTGCAGGTTCTTCACAATCTATAAATAGAGTGAGGGCGTCACTCTATTTGATCATTCACTTTCTCATTCATTCTCTCATTGGAGAGTGGCGCACAAGTGGAGGAGGAGAAGCTCCTAGGAGACTCTCTTATGCTTGGATTTTGTATCATTGCTCTATCTATCTCTGAGGAAGTTATTGGGGTTTTTCACCTTATTGGTTTTCCCCAAGGAAACTCTGTGTCTATTGTCTCTTGTGATTGATATGTTGTACATGTTATTCTCTCAGATAAGAACCTAGATCATATTGAATTGATACTTAAAATCTAACACATCTTCCACTTTTTGTATTCTAGGTTGGCCTGCAACAATAATGAAAATTACAAAAATGATAAATTCCAAATTGCAGGATTATTTTAAAAGCATGAGTAAGGAAAACATGCATGGGCGTAAGTAATACATGCAATTAACACGAAATAAGGCAGTAAATAAGTAATTTTTATGCTTCAATAATAGTAGGATAGGCATAGGCATGCAGTTACACAGTTATACTAACATTATACGACTGCCATTCTATATAAAAACAAATTAGAGTAGCATTATACGAATACTATTCTATTTTTTTTAAATAGAAACATTCTTTTTTTGTTTTTTTTTTAATAGAAACATTTTACTTTTTAAAGAGAAACAAGCTTTCTTTTTTGTTTTTTTTAAATAGAAACATTTTACTTTTTAAAGAGAAATATTTTTTCTTGTTTTTTTTAAATAGAAACATTTTACTTTTTATTGCAATGGTGTAGATAAAAAATATTATAAAAACAATGAAATCTCATAAAAAGAATGAAAAGTATTATATAATATAGTAAATTCCCTTACCCTTCAAATGAAAAAATAGAAAATAAATGTCTTTCCATACTGTGGTAATTACCGTTCCCCATCCGTCCCATCCAAGTCAATTGACCAATTCACTAGCCACTCACTATATAGGCTAAACCATACCCCATATCGCAGCAAAATGAAATCTTCGAGAAGTCATGGAACACTTCTTTAACACCTTTGTTATGTTTTATTTGTTGTTTTATCAGAAATACTTGAGTCTTGTGGTCACTCCCCAGTTCTCTTCATGATATATGAGCATTTTGACATCATTTCCCTGACAAATCCTCACCACACCATGATATATGGGAATTTCGGGCATTTGCGAAGCCCCAAGACCAGGATTTGTCATTCTTTTCCTTGCAACCAATCAAGTTTTCCTCATTCTTCTTTCACAAAATGATTGGTGTACAAGTTGGACCTGACATGAGAACATTAGCGGTCCAAGTACCTATTTTCTTGGACACTTCCTTCTCTAAAACAACATGAGTTGCCACTGTCGTCAACGTTAGGCTTCCAGCAGTCATCCTAGAATATCCAAATGATAGCAAGAATGCTCATGTTGAAAGCAAGAAGATCCATGTTGACAGCAAGAATGGCCTTGTTGACAACAAGAATGGCCATGTTGACAACAAAAATAGCCATGTTGATAGCAAGAATGGCCATGTTGACAACAAGAGTAGACATGTTGACAGCAAGAATAGCCATGTTGACAGCAAGAACACCCATGTTGATAACAAGAATGGCCACGATAGTAGTTGGTCGTCCAAAGTTGTTTGGTACCAAACCATGTTGTCAGCTTCCATATACTAGCATGGACACGCTCCCAGACCTAAGGACCCATTTCCAACCACGATAGTAGCCGGTACTAGCTCAGAGTCATCAACTGTCTACACTTAGTAACAAGAAAATATGCGGTGAAGTTCATATGTTTATCCATCTCCAGTCGGCACTTGGACATTGTATTGTATTTTAATTAGTCGGCACTAGGACATTGTATTGTATTGTACTTGGTCGGCACTGAGACATTGTATTGTATTGTACTTGGTCTTGACTATTCTATATATCATGTATCATGTATTGCTGGAATCTATATATCATGTATCGCTTTTTTATTATATATCATGTATCGTTGGTATCTATATACTTGCTTGTTTATAGACTTTTCTATGCATGAAGTATGAAACTTTTATGTGATTGAAAAGAGAAAATAACAAACCTTTGTATATGTCGTGATTGGACTGAAATTTTCCTTAAATAATAGAAAGAGTGATCTTGTATCGAAAATAATTGGTCAGTTGGTGTCTGAATGTACAGTACCTCTACCTCCAATTTTATTTCTCCTACGTCTCCTGCGGTAACTTCCTGGCCTCAATCTATAACGTTTTCAAATATTTTTGTTGTGTTCTTGGCCCCTAATCCCATTAATCCCTCTGAATATTTTTTTTTTAAATCATTTTGCTATGTTCTTGGTCTCGAATCCCATTAATCCTTTATTTTTAATGCATCATTTTTTTTCTTTGTTCTTGGTACCCAATCCCATTAATCCCTCTTATTTTTTCTCCATTGCAATCTTATAGTCGTATTACGCCTCCCATTGAAGATGTATGAGGGTAATGATGAATTTTTACAGGTATACATATCCCAGGATAGAGAAGCCACATGTTCACTAACCAGATTCCTGATCTTTCAACCTTGAAACAATGAGTGGCTATGTTTATCTATTTATTTATATGTCTAGGGACATGCTCTCAATCCATCATTATAATGTGTTAGTTCTTCATCATTTAATTCAATATATATAGGATCTTAACTGAAATAACAACATGTACAGCATATCAAGCATAAGAGGCAAGAGACAAGAGACACAAAACATTTCACTGGGGAAAACCAAGAAGGTGAAAAACCCCGCAACTTCCTCAGAGATAGAATAAGCACCAATACAAAGATCACAAAGACCAAACCCAAGAGATAGATGACTGCAACATCTACTCCTCCTCCACTAGTGCGCACTCCTCCTCTCTCTCACTAATCCGAAGTGAGTGAGTGAATGAATGTCTCAAATGAGAGATACACACTCTCTATTTATACTTTTACTTTCACTTGACCTTTACTCAACTAGGTCGGCCCCAACTTAACCACTTAACATAATGTTGATTGGGCCGACCCCACTAGGGTGGTCTAATAACCCTTTAACCCACATGACTCATATAGGGATGACCCCATCAAGGTGGTATAATAACCCATCAAGTATAAGTTACAACACTTACAATATAACTTGCGACACGTGCAATTACAATTGACGACACTTCCAATCGGAGGAATAATACATCTCCGTTGGGGATATAATAAAGTACAAATGTAATACATACAATATACAAGTGAATATCTTCCGAAGTTACAAATACATCAACACTCCCTCTTAAATAGGAAGGTATTCTCTTGACACAAGTCATCAATACATATAGGCACAAGTCTTCAATTCTCGAGATGGATCATCGTCACTGGATCACAGAGCATCATCATCATCACTGCTATTGTACTCCACATATTGATCACTGGTGCTATCTCTCAAATATTCTTATCATAGGAATTTCTACAGAGCCATCCCTTTTTCATGTTGGATGTAGGCCTAGCCTCCTATAGGTCTTCATCATCTGTGAGAATGGTCTGATAGAGGTGGACTCTCAGGACTAATTATGTGTTGATGCAATACCTGACAAGAGCATCCCAGGAACATTTCACGTGCCTAAGCATGACCGGAAATATCTCCCAGGACTGATTACATGCATCCCTTCACAATACCTTTAAAGAGAATCCAAGGAACATTTTATGCACTGCAGCACGACCGGAAAGATCTCTAAAGAGCATCCTAGGACTTATTACAAGCACACAACTAAACCTATCGGATCTTCGGGACTGATTACATGTGAATAGGAAATACCTTAAAATATTATCCCAAGATCATTTTACATGCTGCAGCAGGACCGGCAAGATATCTAAAGAACATCCCAGGACTTATTATGAGCACACAGCTCAACCTATTGGATCTCCAGGACTGATTACATGCCTCCCTAACAAAACCTCAAAAGAGAATTCCAGGACTAATTACGAGCACACAGCTCAACCTATCAGATCTCCCAGGATCTTTTACATGCTACTGCACAACCTGCTACATATCATCCATGACCTCAAAGTATCATCCTAATACTCATGATCCAACTGATCATCATCGTACGGTGCATCAACCTGATGCACATCATCATCATATGATCATCCTAATCATCATCATATCATCATCTTTATGTATATCATCCATAGCGTCATCCTGATACTCATCACACATGATCATCTTGATCATCGTCATAGCATCGTCTTGATGCATATAGTCCAGCACATCATCTTGATACTCATCACACATGATCATCTTGATCATCGTCATAGCATCGTCCTGATGCATATCATCCAGAGCATCATCCTAATACTCATCACACATGATCATCCTGATAATCGTCATAACATCATCCTGATGTATATCATCTGAAGCATCGTCCTGATGCTCATCACACGGCGCTTACATCCACAGCCATGGGAGGATCCTCCTACCACCATGCTTGGAATGGGTCCTGCAAATGTGTCCTGCCACTTCTTCCTCGAATTATCTTCTATTTGAAGAACACCAAGCCTCTCTCTAAAGTACTCAAACTTCACTCTGGCTAGTGCTTTGGTCAACACATCTGCAATCTTCTCATCTGTCACAACATACAAGAGCTTCGCTGCTCCTCTCTATACCATATCCATGATATAGTGATATTTGATCTCAATATGCTTCGACCTGTTAAATTTTTAGAATTTACTTCAATTTGATCTAGGATCTTAACTGAGAGAATAACATGTACAGCAAATCTACAGCATATCAATCATGGACACAATAATGCAAGCACACTAGAGACACAGAGTTTACTTGGGGAAAACCATAAAGGTGAAAAACCCCAATAACTTCCTCAGAGATAGATAGAGCAATGATACAACCAAAATACAAGAGATAGTCTTCTCCTAGCAGCAGATCCTCCTCCTCATAAGTGCACCACTTTCCGAATGAGAGAAGTGTGTGAATGAATGATCAAATAGAGATCTCCCGATCTCTATTTATACTTGTTCTATCCTACCCAATAAACTAATGGGGCCTACATGTCTAGCTTAACCCATGGTTAACTTAATCCAGGCCGACCCCACACTTGGTGGTCTAATAACCCTTTGACCCACATGGCCGACCCCCAATAGGGTGGTCTAATAACCCTTCGACCCACATTACTTATACAGGGCCGACCCCAACAAGGTGGTATAATAACCCATCAAGTATAAGTTACGACACTTACAATATAAATGACGACACTTCCGTATAGAGGAATAATAACATCTCTATAGGAATATAATATACATATATGAAATACATTCTAAAGTTACATATACATCAACAATCCCTCTTGACTAGGAAGGTATTTCTCGACACAGGTCTGCTAGCACAAGTCTTCTTCTCTGGATCATCATCAGCGAATCATTATTCTCGAATCATCGTCGTCGTCACTACTGTTGCTATCTCAATCAATCTCTGAATCTACTCGTCATAGGAAGTTCTACAGAGCCATTCCTTTTTCATATTGGATGTAGTCCCACCACCTATAGGTCTTCATCCTCACTGGCCATACTATGGAAATATCAGGACTTATTATGTGCATCACAAAACCTCGAAAGAGCATCCCAGGATGTTACGGGTACACAACTACGACCTGTAGGATCTCCCTTGGCCATATTATATGTGACCTCACCACAAAACCTCACAAGAGCATCCTAGGCTATTACGAGCACACAACTCTACCTATAGGATCTCCCAGGGACAGATTATATGTGGTCACCACAAAACCTCGCAAGAGCATCCCAGGCTATTACGAGCACACAGCTCTACCTATAGGATCTCCCACGGATAGATTATATATGGTCATGGAAAAACCTCGCAAGAGCATCCCAGGATGTTACGAGCACACAACTCTACCTATAGGATCTCCCAGGGATAGATTATATGCCATAGGACAAAACCTTGAAAGAGCATCTACCAGATATCCCAGGGCCAGATTATATGCCATAGGAAAAACCTCAAAAGACTATCTGCAAATCTCCTAGGGTCAAATTATATGTCCTCCCAGAGCAAAACCTCGAAAGAGCATTTGCTAGATATCCCAGGGCCAGATTACATGCCATAGGCAAAACCTCGAAAGACTATCTGCAAATCTCCCAGGGCCAAATTATATGCTCATCTGCACAACCTGTTCCACGGCCATAGAGTATCATCCTGATACTCACCGTACATCATCTTGATGTATACATGATCATCCTGATCATCATCACTGCAACATCCTGCTACAAGTCATCTGGAGCAACATCCTGAAGCTCATCATCCATGATCATCCTGATCATATCATGCATCTACCTAATGCATACCAAGTATCTACCTGATACATATCATCATACATGATCCACCTGATCATACAATGTATCCACCTGATACAAATACAAATACATGATCCACCTGATCATACATGATACATATCAACATACATGATCTACCTGATCATACAATATATCCACTTGATACATATACAGATACATGGTCCAAGCATCCAACATGATGCATATACAAAATACATACAAATGATCCAACCGATCATATCCAGCATCCAACATGATGTGTACATACATATACATATAAATCATCCAACTGATCATATACAACATCCAACATGATGCGTACATACATATACATATAAATGATCCAACTGATCCTATACGGCATCCTCCTGATGCATATACAGAGCAGTAACTAGAGCATCGTCCTGATTCTCATCATCCAGCACTTACATCCACAGCCATGTGAAGGATACTCCTTCCAACATGCTTGGAATGGCTTCTGCAAATGTGTCCATCACTTCTTCCTTCAAGTGTCATCAATCCGAAGAACACCAAGCCTCTCTCTGAAGTACTCAAACTTCACTCTGGCTAGTGGTTTCGTCAGCACATTTGCAATCTACTCGTCCGTCGCAACATACAAGAGCTTCACTGCTCCTCTCTGCACCATATCCCTGATATAGTGATATTTGATATCTATGTGTTTCGACCTGTCGTGAAACACTAGGTTCTCAGATAGCTTCACACAACTCTGGTTATCACAAAAGATACCAGTAGCATCCAACAGGAGATCAAATAACTCGGACAGTAGCTTCTAAAGCCATATTGCCTCACAACTAGCCGAACAGGCTGCAACATACTCTGCCTCGGTTGTACTCAGTGCTACGCAGGACTGCTTCCTGCTAAACCAAGAGATCACACTTGATCCCATACTGAAGCAGCACCCAGATGTACTCTTCCTATCTGCAGCACTCCTGCCCAATCTGAATCAACATAACCCTGCAGGTTAAACTTTTGATTCGCATCATACTTGAGCCCATAATCAACCATACCCTTCAGGTACCTCAGAATATGTTTTACAGCAACTAGGTGAACATCTCTCGGATCCGTCAGGAACTGGCTCAATGCGTTCATTGCAAAATAAATATCTGGTCTCATGTTTTTCAAGTACATCAAGGACCCAAACATCTGACGATACACTGTGACATCAACCGGATCAGATGCAGCATCACACAGAAGCTTCAGAGTCGATGCCATAGATGTGGCCATGTCCTTGCAGTCCATCATCCTGAACCTCTTTAGGATCTCTACTACATACTTCCTTTGTCCAAGCAAGATTCCATCTGCACTCGGCAATCAATCTATCTTCACCTGTGATAAACAGGTCATCCACATAAAAAAGTAGTGTCACTGGATTTCCTTCCTCAACCTTGTGGTAAAGGTTGGAATCTGCTTTACTCTTGGTAAAGCCCAAACTGGATCGAAAGTTGTCTATCCTACCATACCAAGTTTTGCACATATATGACTCCCTGTCATGTGTCTCAGAACCAAGTGGCTGCTCCACATACACTTCTTCTTCAATTACACCATTCAAGAAAGCTGTCTTGAAATCCATCTAGTGTATCTTCCACTTCATCACTGCAACGAGAGAAAGTACTGGTCTAATGGAAGTGTATTTGGCTACAAGAGAAAAAGTCTCTATGTTACCACCTGCAGCATGCTTGATCTTGAAGATTCTCTTGGAAGTCACTACAGACTCCCCTTCAGGTCTTGGGACTGCATCCCAAAAATCTTCATGATCGACTGGTACTCCTCGATCATGGCATTCTTCCCAGATCCTGGGAACTTCAATATCTTCAATATTTTCAATAGATAACTTTGTTGCTGAACAAATGTTGTAGTCCTTCTTTTGTAGGTGATGGTATACGATCTTTCCTACACAACAAGTTAAATTGCATGATTAGAAAACATCTCATAGTTTTCAGAACAAATTCTTACACATAAAGAAATATGTCATACAGTCATGCAATTATCTTAGCCAATGCTTCAATACAACATTTGTCCATATCCCGTAACTTTCTAGATGCCTTCCAATCTCTACCAGAACATTATTAAGAGTGTGCAAAACTCCCAACATGTCAGCAAAGAGGTTTCATTATAGATAAGTAGCAATGGAATGTTGTACAGTGCCATAGGCCACTTACCCATGTATATTAGTAGTGTACTGTTCATCAATGCAACTATTCTAATATTCATAATACACAACCTAATTCTAGGAACATCAATATATACATTATTGAACAATATTATTTAAACAATAAAATATGTAAGGAATGATAATTCAAATACTTATCTTTGTTTGTTTGTTGGGTTGACTCCCTCTCATTCTTTGCTTCTTTTCTGCAACTCCATTCTGATGTGGATTGTGAGAGGTGGTCAACTCCCTCTGAATATCTGCATCCTTGCAGAAACTACTGAAGTGTGCTCCTTCTTGATCTTTGCTTCCTTGCAGGAACAACTAGAGTGTGCTCCCTCTTGATCTTTGCTTCCTGGATTACCTGTCCTTGAACTTATATCCATCCTTAATCACTATGCATGCTTATTAGTATCATCATTGTGTTATCCTCGAGGTATCACACATAATCACACATTTATTAGTATAATATTAATAGTATCAAAACACAATAATCTTAAACATGTATATTCATGATCATTCACAGATAATAAACATTAGTATTCAAGGTTTCAGGGAAGTCTTCTTTTACTCATGCATATTCTTATTTCATAGGACTCTTCTGATTAGTTAAATCATCAATGCATAAACCCGTGATTACTCAAACTTATAACTTCATGATTCTTCTGGTTAGTCATATCATCAATTATGGTAAGACACATAATATGCATACAACCATGACTATTCAAACCTATGACTTCATGAATAATCATTATCAACAACACAATAGTATAAGATCCTAACACAAGGTAGTATTCTAGCTTGATATAGGAAAAACATACCTGGATTAGCATGCTAGCTAGTTATGTCTAACATACCCGCATAATGTCTTTTGGTTCTCTTCAATGACTTGTGCTAGTAACCTACATGTCTCATAAGTTATCCATTGATGAAACAAGTTATACATACCTCGTAAGTAGATCTACTAAGTGATCCATGACAATGGATGAATCTTTGTCTTCATGTCATCATGATCTTATGTTCTTGAACTAGAACATGATTTGTCTTTCTTGGTGTACCTTTCATGTTAGCGGACAACATAAACCTCATACAACACCATAATGCATTAGTACAATCATAAGTGTCAACACCCTAATGAATGCATTCATAATTTTGTTAAGGTGATACGACAAGTCTAAAATCAAGATTGTTCTAACCGTAATAACATTAAGACAAACATATCATAAACTTAATCATGAACAAATCTTGAGACATACCTGGATGAGTCATACCTGTCAAGATTGCTTGTAATCTTCTTATGTAATTCCTTAGCCTCATCTCCCTCTGAAACAGGAACTTCTTCACTTATGCAGGTGACCAATCCATCCTCTTCTAGGATAAAACCAATCCACTTGATTTGCAAGAACTGGACCTGGAGCTGGATTAGGGTTTGTCAGAGAAACCCCAAATATTCAAACTTTGAATTTCAAACTTCCAAAAGGAAAGAAATATGCGCCTTGATGAGCTGATCAAGCTGGTATATTCAGAATTTGAAAACTGCAAAGTTTCACTCCTCAATTTTTCTGTTGAAACTTTCAGATTCACTGGATGTGACCCCAAAATAAGGTTTGATGAAGCCCACTCTTCTTCCCAATCAAAAGGTTTTATCCAAAGCTCTAAGTTTCTATTTTTCTGAGGAGCTTGCAGTCGTGGTCATAGATTTCAAAAATTCCCATTTTTGCAGAATCCCTAATTTTCCACTTTTCCAATCAAAGTCCCAAACTAGGGTCTGATCAAGCCTGGTCTTCTATCCAACCAAAAATTTTGATCTTGGTCTCTAAATTTCTATTTTGATGAGTATCATTCAGCCGTAGTCTTCGATTACAAAAATTCCAACTTTCTCCGAAACCCTAAATTCCGGAAGCCATGAATGAAGGTGCTCAAAAATAATTCTGTTATGACAGAAATATGTACCTGATTGTTTCTGGTGTAACTCCAAAATTTTCAATCCACGGGGTCTGAAAAATGTTCTTGAGATAGCCCGACCTATCATATTTCCATTTCGACAGGTCTGACCTCAATTGAATTCTTTGAGATAGATTTATGCCAAGTGTTGCAATGTGACCTGTTTATGGGATAAAACAGAAGAGCTAACTTGTACGGTGTTCCACGTGTCACTAGTTCAATGTTGGCCTCTAAAAACATTTTCTAAGATAGTACATTCTGTGTACTACCTGTCACTTTTTACGAAATTTCATTTGGAGCTACCTAGCCCAAGTTATGACCTTTTTTCCAAGGTCACCTGTTTATGACTGAGATATGGAAGAGGCAGAAACCCTATATTGCACAGATCATAAATCACAAAGTAAAACGAATTAGAAGTTTTTCTTTGGACACAAGGTACATGGGGATCTGATATTATACCTCTAAAAGTTTCAGATCCGAATACTTTGCCAAAATGGATTTATAGTGAAAGTGCTACGATGACTGGTTTTTTCTATATCAAGCCCTAGCATTGTAAGTGTAACGAGTGTCATAGATGCCATATCATGCCTTCTTTCAGGCTAGCTCTGATACCATGTTAAATTTTTAGAATTTACTTCAATCTGATCTAGGATCTTAACTAACAGAACAACATGTACAGCAAATCTACAGCATATCAATCATGGACACAATAATGCAAGCACACTAGAGACATAGAGTTTACTTGGGGAAAACCATAAAGGTGAAAAACCCCAATAACTTCCTCAGAGATAGATAGAGCAATGCTACAACCAGAATACAAGAGATAGTCTTCTCCTAGCGGTAGAGCCTCCTCCTCATAAGTGTGCCACTTTCCGAATGAGAGAAGTGTGTGAATGAATGATCAAATAGAGATCTCCCAATCTCTATTTATACTTGTTCTGTCATGCCCAAAAAACTAATGGGGCCTACATGTCTAGCTTAACCCATGGTTAACTTAATCCGGGCCGACCCCACACTTGGTGGTCTAATAACCCTTTGACCCACATGGCCGACCCCCAATAGGGTGGTCTAATAACCCTTCGACCCACATGACTTATATAGGGCCGACCCCAACAAGGTGGTCTAATAACCCATCAAGTATAAGTTACGACACTTACAATATAAATGATGACACTTCCGTATAGAGGAATAATAACATCTCTATGGGGATATAATATACATATATGAAATACATTCCGAAGTTACATATACATAAACACGACCTGCCATGGAACATCGGGTTCTCAGACAACTTCACACAACTCTGGTTGTCAAAGAAGATACAGGTAGCATCCAACGGGATATCAAATAACTCAGACAGTAGCTTCCTAATCCATACTGCCTCACAACTGGTCGAACAAGCTGCGACATACTCTGCTTCAGCTGTACTCAGTGCTACGCAGGACTGCTTCCTGCTAAACCAAGAGATCACACTTGATCCCATACTAAAGCAGCACCCCGAAGTGCTCTTCCTATCTGCAGCACTGCCTGCCCAATATGAATCAACATAACCCTCCAGGTTAAACTTTTGATTCGCATCATACTTGAGCCCCTAATCAATCGTAGCCTTCAGGTACCTCAGAATATGCTTTACAACAATCAGGTGAACATTTCTATGATCCATTAGGAACTGGCTCAATTTGTTCACCACAAAGCAAATATCTAGTCTCGTCTTCGTCGGGTACATCAAGGACCCAATCATTTGATGATACACTGTGACATCAACTGGCTCAGATGAATCATCACACAATAGCTTCAGATTCGATTCCATAGGTGTGGCCGTGGCCTTGCAGTCCATCATCCCGAACCGCTTCAAGATCTCTACTGCATACTTCCCTTGTCCAAGGAAGATCCCATCTGCACTCTGCCACACCTCCATGCCTAGAAAGTAATGCATCATACCCAAGTCCTTCATCTTGAACTCAGCAGCAAGCTTCCTCTTTTTGTCGGCAATAAACCTATCCTCACCTATCACAACCAGATCATCTACATACAGTAAGAGTATCATTGGATTTCCTTCCTCAAACTTGTAGTAAAGGTTGGAATCCGCTTTATTCTTGGTAAAGCCCAAACTGGATAGAAAGCTGACTATCGTCCCATACCATATCCTAGGTGCTTGCTTCAAGCCATACAAGGCTTTCTTCAATCTACACACATATGACTCCATGTCATGTGTCTCAAAACCGAGTGGATGCTCCACATACACTTCCTCTTCGACTACACCATTTCAAGAAAGTTTTCTTGACATCCATCTGGTGTATCTTCCATTTCATCACTGCAGCCAGAGCAAGAACTAATCTGATGGAAGTGTATCTGGATACAGGAAAAAATTTCTCTTCATAATCTATCCCCTCTTTCTGGGAGAAGCCACAAGCAACAAACCTCGCCTTGTATTTCTCTATGTTGCCATCTGTAGCATGCTTGATCTTATAGATCTATTTGGAAGTCACAACAGACTTCCCTTCTGGTCTTGGGACCACATCCCAAACATCATTCTTCATGATTGACTGGTACTCCTCGATCATGGCATCCTTCCATTAGTGCATCCCAGATCCTGGGAACTTCATATTCTTCAATATCTTCAATAGATAATATTCTTGAACTTCATTGCTAGAACAAATGTTGTTTTCCTACTTTTGTAGGTGATTGTACACGATCTTTCCTACAAGTCAAATTCAATTGCATGATTAGAAACTTCTCATAGTTTTTCAAAAACACATTCATATGCATAAAGACATATGTCATACAGTCATGCAATTTTCTTACCAAATACTTCAATACAACATTTATCCATATCCCATATTCACATGGTAACTTTCTAGATGCCTTCCATCTCTACCAGAACATTTGTTAAGAGTGTGCACAACTCCCAACATGTTAGCAAAGAGGTTTCATTCTAGATAAGTAGCAATGGAATGTTGTACAGTACCATATGCCACTTACCCATTACTTGTATATCAGTAGTATCTTGTTCATTAATGTAACTTTTCTAATATGCATCTAGGAACATAAGTATGTACATGACTGGCCAACATCATTTAAGTAATCATGTTGACTCAAGGCCTTTAGACAGGGGTTCACACTGTCGTCAACAACACCAACAACCCCTTATTCACCGGCCCGGAAAGGAGTTACCCTTCCCAGCAACACCTACGAAGCAGGTGAGGTCTCACCCGAGGCAGATAAGGGTGCTGCAGGAACCAAGATTCCGCAATGGTGAGGAGGATATGCTTTTACACAAAGAATTCACACTATCGCGCAAACCAGAGATGATCAACTCTATAATCAACTATTCATTTATCATTCGCAACAGCAGCAATTCACAGATTTACATAAACCATTCATATTAACAAACTCATCCTACTTAATCGCCTTACGCATTATCAAATCCACGGTATCATAAACATACACAATTATTCATTATTGTCAAAGATAGAAGGTAGATATCACATCATACTCGAACATCTCCATGCATTCATTAAACACTGCGGAAAACCCATCACAGGAATAGTCAAAACATCTTACTGCAAATACAACCCTCCGAAACATAGCATAGCGAACCTATCTGAATCTCTTCAATCTCATCTTCCCTTAGGCTTACAATTCACTTCTATTTATATGCTTCTATTCTAGATATTACAAAATGGTCCATATGACCGACTTAACAATTAAATATTATAAACTATTCTTGCGCTTCCTTGGACTTCGCGATTATTCCTTCTTCCGCGGGATTTGGCTTCCGCACTTCCTGCGGATCTATCCCGTTCCAACAGGCCCCCAACACAAACTTGTGGCTCATCCTCGAGCCAACACAGCTTGGCACCTCTGGTTTGCACTTAGCCATCGTTGTGTTGTCCTTCCGAAACTGTTCTTGTCGTCTAGAGCTCGTTGTTGCATACTTCTCATACCGATATATTGATTCTCGGCTCGCTGTCATGTATTTATCAAACTAATCCTCCAGTCGCTTGGAACCTTGATCACCAACCTCTCGGGAAGCCACCACCTTGCCTCGTAGTTGGTCTTGACTGAGGAAAAGTACATCCGTATATCTTAGGTGGGAAACAGGCCGGCTGTTCTGGAACATCTGTTTTGCACCCTTGGCTACCTTCTACTGGGGCCCAGGGGCCTCCACTCCTCACATTCGCATAGTCATTGGGACTACAAATCTGCACATTATCACCACTCACTTAGATATCTTGTATGATACCTCAACTTTGTTTCCCCAGAGTCCCTACGTTGCTTCCGTCTCGGGTTGTTCATGGACGCTTGTCATTCTAGCTCTCAGCGCACCTAGTGTGCTGCCGTGGGAAATGAAATGGATCATTTCCACAACTTCCTTGGAACTCCTTACTCAACTAACTGCTTGATCAACCCACAGTATGAAACTTCTTAACTTAACTTTCCTTTCCCTACTCATAGATACTGTGTTGTTCTATCAGCCTTCACCGCTGGTATTTATTCTTGCACTTCATGTCTTCGAGGTCTGGTCCTGTCATTATTTGCACAATCTTGGCCATACCCTGGCGATGCGATCATCATTTTTTGTCACCGTCTTCTGGTGATGCTTGTCTGCGGTCACATGCTCGGATGTGAGTCTCACGTGTAGAGTGTCATTCCGTTGAGTTGGATGTACCTTCACACGTAGCAGCAAAGTGCTATCTGACAGGTCGCACCCTTTGTTGCGTGTGTCCTCGTCGGAGCCTGACTGGCCATCATGGCTTCGCGTTGTTCGTTCGAGTCCTCCATCTTTTACTATCAATTTTTTTATTTTTTTACTGTTGTGTCAGATCACAATGACAGGTCTTTAGCCTATTTCCATTCACCATGCGAGGCAACAATGCCCCATCTAAGTTCTAAAACTGCACTGCACCACCGTTAGTGACAAAATTGATAATGTAGGGTCCTAACCAGTGCATTTGTAATTTACCTGGGTGTTTCTCAAACTTGTTATCATATAGGAACACCGCATCTCCTTTCTGAAAATATTTTTACTTAATATGACGATCGTGGCATGCTTTCTGGCGATCCTTTTCGACCTTCTGATGGAATCCCGCGATGAACCGATCTTCCTCTAACTGTACTAATTGGGCTAGTTGTCCTTCCAAGGCACCGTCATCGCCCATTTCTATGGCCACTATGATACACAAGCTTGGAATGATGTATTCCATTGGCATAACTGCTTCCTGACCGTAGACAGGCTTAAATGGAGTTTGACCTGTTAATCGATTGCATGTGGTTCGATAGGCCCAGAGGATCGCTAGAATTTTGAGGTCCCAATCATCTCGATTCATGTTGCAGATCTTTGTGAGTGCATGTTCCAGGAATTTGTTGAATGCTTCTGCCGTCCCGTTCACTTGAGCGTGGTAGGGGGTACTTTTCTTGTGATGAACCTGAAACTCCTCTGTCAGTGCTACAATTGTCTTATTCACAAAGTGCATCCCTTGGTTGCTTAGTAAAATATTTAGACATCCAAATCTGGTGACCACGTTGTCGAAGGGGAATCTAGCATCTGTCGATGCAGTACAATCCTTGAATGGCGCGGCCTCCTCCCAGCGTGTCAAATACTCTGTTGCAGTTATGATGTAGCGCGATCCGATGCGTTTCCCTGGGGGGTTAATGGGGCCAACAAAGTCAACCACCCATTTATCAAATGCTTGCAATGTCACCAAGGGAATTAATGGCATCTCATCCTGCCTTTATGGTTTTCCTCTGCGTTGACAGACGTCGTAGGTCTTGGCATAGTCAGTGGCATCACTATGCATGGTTGGCCACCACAATCTGGTCGTCAAAATCTTTTTCGCAATGACCCGGCCTCCATAATGTCCCCCAACAATGCCATCATGTGCCTCTGCTTATCCCATCCTTCCACATATTTGTCTTTGTTTGGTTCCACATATCGTTGTCCTTCCATAGGATCGAGTGGCGCGACAACCCTTATTTCCCGATCTTCGAATGATATGATCCACTTCTTGAAATTAATGATCACCTGATTTTCCATGGCCCAGTCAATTCCCAATAGTGCCGGATAAGGACATGTGTTATCTACTGTCTCAATGACATCAAAATCAGCGTATGTCTGAAGTCCTTCGATCTCGACAGGAAGTTGACACACTCGTCCAAGAGGGGTGACTTTGCTCTAGTTTGCCAATCGCAGCTACACTGGTGACCAGGTCATTTGCGGTTTCCCCATTGTCTCCCATGTTTGTTTGGTGAGAATATTCACGTCTGACCCCAAATCCAAAATAATGGAGTCGACATCAAACTCTCCAATTTGTGCCGACATCCTCATTTCTCTACCGGTCTTCCTTTTCTTATGTATGCGATTGACGTTGAGTTCTTGGCGTTCGCCCTCCCGTCGATGCAGTAGGTTGGATATCTCCTCCAATGCCTCCTCATCTTTTTTTAATTCTAAACAAATCCTGATGAAGGCTCTTAAGGCAGTGGCCTTTCGCCATGATTTTGTTCGATCAAACGTCGGCAGCATATCGTAAGTCTCTTCTTGAGGAGATGCATTCTTCTGTCATCTCAACATATCTTGCTATACTTTCAAAAAGACATCCTTTTTGGCCTCCAAATCAAAGGTGACATGTTTCTTTCTCACCGGTCGAACACTATGTCGTGGCTGGTCAGCTCCTGTTACCTCCTTCCCTTGTGTCACTATTCCCACCATCACAGAGTGCTTTCTAGCTTCTGCCGATATTTTCTATACCGCTGGTTGGTTCTGCTTCTGCTTCTGGTTCTGGGTCGGCGGAGATGGTAGGTTCTTCATCTGCCATCTGGCGATGAGCTGTGGGAAATATTTGATGCTATGTTCCACTCCACTGCAATTCATCCACTGCGGGGCTGGGATGGCACAATATCTTGCGAAATTCCCTTATTTCCCACAATTATAACATGTAGGAGGTCCTCGGCCTCGTCTGGCACCCCCCCCTCTTCCTACGCCACCACCACGTCCTCCGCGGAATCCTCCACCAAAACCTCCTTGTGGCGGTCCATACTGCTCCTATTGATATTGTGGCTTCTGATACGGCGGTTGTTGGTACTGTGGCTATGGGTAGTGAGGTTGTTGATACTGCAGTGCTCCGTACTGCGATTTCCTATACTGCCCTTGATTAAACTGCGGTTGTTGTAACCCCAACTGTTGCTCTTCTCCTTTCACCAGGTATGCATCCATGTTTCATTCTTGCAATAGGTCAAGGGCCCTACAATCCTTCTCATCGTAACCTACTGATCGACAGAATTTACAATATAGACTTGCTGGTTTTGACACTATCTTTTGTAAATATATGCAATACTCCGGTCGATGCCCCTTGGTCTGGAAAATGGGACACCATGGCAGACCTTCCTGGTGAAGGGGGTTCGACGCCCTTGAATTCAAATATTGTTGAAATGCTGAACAGTTATCCTTATGGTGGCCTTCCATCCTGCATCTGGTGCACCATATATCTGCACTGATATCTTTTCCTTGCTTTAGGTCCTATAGTTGGAGTGTCAACATAGCCAGTTGTGCTTGTATCTTATCCTTTCCAACTCCAGTTTCTCCGATCGGCGAAGCCTCCAGCTTCATCGTGATTTCTAATGCTTCAGCTTGGTTCGCAACCTTATGCTACATCAATGGTCCTCGGATATGCGGTACCAATCCTGCAATGAACCACTCCTTATGTTGCATGTCATTTATCGGAAAGCTTACCTTTTCTATCAGTGTCTTGTATCTCTGATCAAACTCCCATACTAGCTCATTTGGGTATTACTTAATCTCCTTGAGCTTAGTAATATACTGTGCCTCTAATTTGGGTTTTCTAAATTCCTGAATCATCATTGTTTTAATTTCTGCCAACATTTTTCCTGTTGTTCCCGTCGGAACCATTGTAAATTTTATGGACCAGTCTAGCACACGGCCCCGAAAGGTCGTCGCCAACTTCACCTTTTTGATGTTCTCATCTTGGACCTGCTTCACGGTCCACACTGCTTCGCATAAGAACCAAAACTGCTCGGGATCCTCTGTCCCGTCCCCTACAAAGCTCGGGATCTTCATATCGTCCGCCATTGTGTTGTTCCTACTGTTGTTACTTACTGATGCACATCTTTTTTCGCTCCACATGGGATAGCTCTGTGAACTATTTGTGGTTATTCCTTTAAATTAATGAGTGGTGTGCTGGGTCGAAGGTATGTGATAGCTTACAATCCATCCTTCTTCTGGGGTAGCCTGGTCACTGCCTTCCTCCTCGTAATAAGGGATCTCTATCCTCTGTGGCCCTGATTCGCAGTATTTCCTTTCGGTCCTCTCAGGAGACTCTTCCTCATTCCTCCTCCTCTTATCAGGACGTCAGAATATCGTTCCACTTCTCAAGGTGCCACAGTCTTCCTCAACTTCCCTTAAAAATTCGTCGTCGCTCATGTCCATCTACCCCGCATCTTTTCTAGCGTATCTGTAATCACACGATACCTACAACCCTTGCACACTGATCTGTCTACTCATCAGAGGTCATTTTCAACATACCCTTTTCACACGTCAACATATTAATCCACAGGTTTAGCGATAGGACAAACCTTCCCCTTGGTCCCCTGAAAAATTGTCTTTCTGCATCACTGTAAAACTGTTGGTATCTACTGCGAATTCAGTGATGTACCCTTCTAGGATACTATCAACCCAGAAATCAACAGCTCTTGATACTGTTTTGTTGACTTGCTTCAGGTGTCGAATCAATTCTGGAGTCCACTAATCTGGCCCAATGTTCTGGTTGGTATGTTCTCTGAATGTCAACTGCGCAAGCCACTCATGTAGTATCACTGGAAACTCGGCGAAGAATATCTCATGGATATTCGAATATATATGCTTCTGTAACCAACTTTCTACTATCTGTACCAAGTTCCTCTTTTCTTCCTTTGCGAATTCTTCTGCTTTCTGATCGAACCACTCTTGGATCTCTGGCTTCGTCGGATACCTCAGCATATCCTCTTTCTTCTCCTCAAGGTCCCGGCATGGGAACCATTTTTTGACTCAAGGCCTTTCGAAAGGGGTTCACACTGTCATCAACAACACCAACAACCCCTTATTCACCAGCCCGGAAAGGAGTTACCCTTCCTAGCAACACCTGCAAAGCAGGTGAGGTCTCACCCAAGGCAAATAAGGGTGTTCATTAGAGAAATTTTGAGGTCAAAAAATGGCCTCAAAACAAAGAAAATGTACCATAAAAAACAACCAATCACATTCTAGTAGATGACATCATCCCCCTTGGTGAGGTGGCATTGCATGAGTTAAGAATGTTTATTTGTCAAATTTTCTATGGTGAATGAAAACACATAGTTAACCAAGGTAGTGGTGTAAGTACGTTTAAGTCATAAAATAAAGTACTCATAATGATAGTCTTTTCATAAAATAATATTGTTGTCATTTTCAAGTAAAGTACTCATAATGAATGTTTTTTCACACTCTCATAAAATAATATTATTGTCATTTTCAAGTGAAGTACTCTTAATTCATAAAGAAAGTCCTTTCACATTTTTTTATAAAATAATATATTATCATTTTTATGTTTTTAATTTTAAATTATATATTCACTCCATTCTATTTAATAACATAATGTCAAACTAATAAAGAATAATAATAGATTTAATAAATAATAATAAAAATAATAATAACAATGCAATGTGGATTATAATAATATTATTAACATTTTACATGTAAATCAATTCTCAATTAAATTACATTATATTAAATTCATGAGAAAAGTACTAAATATAAAAAGTCAACATAAAATTAAAAAAATAGCTCTTAAAAATATTTTTTATTATTTAATTTCATTTGCAAGTTCAAGACAAATAAATGCTAAAGGACAATAAATTTTTGGGAATTTACAATTAATCTTAGTCACATCAATGTAGACTTATTTTATTAATTTTATTTCTAGTGAATTTTGAAAAGCAACTCAACCATGGTTATTTATATTGTGCATAGAAAATAGTGTGGGAGGTGACTTGTCATATATACCTACCCCATAAAACCCCCAATTCATAATATTTTAATATATCTCATATTTTTGTAGTACATCTCTTAGGAGGCCATTTTTTGACCTCAAAATCTCTCTAATGGCAGGAACCAAGCTTCCGTAGTAGCGAGGAGGATATGCTTTTACACACGGAATTCACACTATCTTACGAACCAGAGATGATCAACTCTATAATCAACTATTCATTTATCATTCGCAACAGCAGCAATTCGCAGATTTACATAAACCATTCATATTAACAAACTCATCCTACTTAATCGCATTACATATTATCAAATCCATGGTATCATAAACATACACAATTATTCATCATTGTAAAAGACAGAAGGTAGATATCACATCATAATCGAACATCTCCATGCATTCATTAAACACTGCGGAAAACCCGTCGCGGGAATAGTCAAAACATCTTACTGCAGATACAACCCTCCGAAACAGAGCATAGTGAACCTATCTGAATCTCTTCAATCTCATCTGCCCTTAGGCTTACAATTCACTTCTATTTATATGCTTCAATCTCATCTGCCCTTAGGCTTACAATTCACTTCTATTTATATGCTTCTATTCTATTACAAAATGGTCCATATGACCGACTTAACAATTAAATATTCTAAACTATTCTTGCGCTTCCTTGGACTTCGTGATTATTCCTTCTTCCACGGGATTTGGCTTCCGCGCATCTCGGCTTCCACACTTCCTGCGGATCTATCCCGTGCCAACAAATCATATATATAATAAATGACAATTCAAATACTTGTCTTTGTTTAGTTGTAGGGTGGACTCCCTCTCAATCTTTAATTCCTTGAAAGAACTACTGGAGTGTGCTCCCTCTTGATCTTTGCTTCCTGGATTATCTGACCTTGAACTTATATCCATCCTGGACCACTGTGCATGCTTAAGTGTGCACTAGTGTCATCATTGTGTCATCCTCAAGATCTCATACATAATCATACATTCATTAGTATAATCTCAATACTATCAAAACATTATGATTCTAAATAATCTTAAATATGTATGGTCATGATCATTTCATACATAGTTAATAAGCGTTAGTATTCAAGGTTTCAGGGAAGACTTCATTTACTCATGCATATTCTTATTTGACCAGAGGAATCTTCTGGTTGTTCATATCATCAATCAAAGTAAGAAACATGATATGCATAAACCCTTGATCACTTAAACTTCTAACTTCAAGAATAATCATACAAAAGTATAAGATCCTAACACAAGGTAGGATTCTAACTTGATATAGGAAAAACATACTTGGTTATCATGTTTTCTAGTTATGTCTAACATACACAAACAATGTCTTCCTGTTCTCTTCAATGACCTGTGCTAGTAACCTGCATAACTCATTAGCTAACCATTGTAGAACCAAAATATACATACCTCGTAAGTAGAGCTTCTATAATGGCTATGGATGAGTCTTTGTCTTCATGTCACCATGGTCATATGTTCTTGATCTAGAACTTGATTTTTCTTTCTTGATGTACCTTTCATGTTAGTGGACAACATCAACCTCATACAACACCATAGTGCATTAGTACAATCATAAGTGTCATAACCCTAATCAATGAATGTCTTATACCATTCACGTGCATTCATACTTTTACTAGGGTGATAAGACAAGTCTAAAATTAATCAAGATTGTACTAACCTCAATAATATGAAGACAAACATATTATAAACTTAATCATGAACAGATTTCAACACATACATGTATCTCCTCAAGTCATACTTGTCGAGATTTCTTGTAGTATTCTTATGTAAGGCCTTAGCCTCATCTCCCTCTGGAACTGGAACTTCTTCATTTATGCAGGTGTCCAATTCATTCTCTTCTAGGATTAACCCAATCCACTTTGATTTGCTGAGACTGGATCTGGAGATGGATTAGGGTTGGTCAAAGAAACCCTCAAAATTCAAATTTTGAATTTCAAACTTCTGAATGGATGGAAAGATGTGCCTTATTGATCTGATCAAGATAGTATACTTCAATTTTGAAAGCTGCAAAATTTGACCCCTCAAAATTGCCTTAGAAACTTTTGGATCTTCTGGACAATATCCCGAACTAGGGTTTGATAAAGCCCAGTCTTCTGCCCAACCAAAAGGTTCGATCTTGTACCCTAATATTGAACTTTTCTGAGGAGCTTCCAGCCGTGGTCTCAAATTCCAAAAATTTCAACTTTTGTAGAAACCCTAATTTTCCACCTTTCTGATCAAAATCCCTAACTAAGGTTTGATGATGCCCGAGGTTCTTCCCATCCAAAGAATTTGATCTTGGTCTCTAAATTTTGATTTTTCTGAGGAGAGAAATCCTATGCTGAGATCACTCCAAAATTCCACTTCTGTCAAAAGCCCTAATTTCCTGCAGCAGTGATAAGCCAAAAATGAGAATGCTCAGAATTCAATTCTATTTCACAGAAATATGTGCCTTATTATTTTTGGTGCATATCTGAAATTTTGGATCCACAGGGTCTGAAATTTCAAACTTTGTTAACCTGACCTATCATATTTCCAACCCCACAAGTTTTCCCTCAAATGGATTCTCTGAGAGAGAGATATGCCAAATGTCGCAACGTGACCTGTTTATGGGATAAAACAGGATAGCGAACTTGTACGGAGTGCAACGTGTCACTAGTTCAACTTCAGCCTATGAAAAGCAGACCTGTGAAACTACAGTCCATGCCCTTACTACCACTTTTTAGATAATTTCATTTGGAGCTTCCTAGCCCATGCTTTGACCTTTTTTCCTAGGTCACCTATTTATGACTGAGATCTGGAAGAGGCAAAAACCCTAGATTGTACGGATCATAAAACATAAAGTACAGTGAATTAGATTATTTTCTTTAGACACAAATTACATGGGGATGTTATCTTCGACCTGTAGAAGTTTCAAAACCTGAACCTTCACCAAAATGGATTTATAGCAAAAGTACCACAATGACTATTTTTTGCTATATCAAGCCCTAGCTTCCTATTTGTTGCAAGTGCAACAAGTGTCATAAATGCCATACCATGCCTTCCTTCAGGCTAGCTCTGATACCATGTTAGTTTTTCATCATTTAATTCAATAGATCTAGGATCTTAACTGAAAGAACAACATGTACAGCATATTAAGCATAAGAGACAAGAGACACAAAACATTTCACCGGGGAAAACCAAGAAGGTGAAAAACCCCACAACTTCCTCAAATATAGAATAAGCACCAAAACAAAGATCACAAAGATCAAACCCAAGAGATAGATGACTGCAGCAGCTACTCCTCCTCCACTAGTGTGCACTCCTCCTCTCTCTCACTAATGCGAAGTGAGTGAGTGAATGAATGTGTCAAATGAGAGAGTCACACTCCCTAATTATACTTTTACTTTCACTTGACCTTTACTCAACTAGGTTGGCCCCAACTTAACCACTTAACATATTGTTGACTGGGCTGACCCCACTAGGGTGGTCTAATAACCCTTTAACCCACATGACTCATACAGGGACGACCCCATCAAAGTGGTCTAATAACCCATCAAGTATAAGTTACGACACTTACAATATAACTTGCGACACTTGCAAGTACAACTGACGACACTTCCAATCCGAGGAATAATACATCTCTGTTGGGGATATAATAAAGGACAAATGTAATACATACAATATACAAGTGAATATCTTCAGAAGTTACAAATGCATCAACATAATGTCTCCACATTCAAAATGTTCATAGATATTTTCTATCACTTTCAAAACACATTGATAATTATCACGAGTGGCGCTTTGTTTTATGTCTATCCCTGATGTCCATTTCTTTTTAAAAGTAAGATGCCCTAGTTTTTATTTTATGGAAATCTTGTCAAAAAAAATTTAATAAATTGAAATTTTTTTATATAAATTGTGTTTTTAAATATATAAATAAATTTAACACCATCAAATATTATATTCCTTCAAAATCATACCTAACTATTAAGCAAGCAGAAATCCTATAACGTTTCAGCTTTATTTTGCTACACATTTTCTTTCGCTCTAATTCTAATATGTACGTTGAGCACTTAGAGAGGCTTAATGACCGTAATTCCTTTTTTTATCTCGCTATGCATTTTTTAATTCTTAGATGAAAGTTCGAGATAACTAGAACATTTTGACATGGTACGAGAGAGAGATAAGGTTCTCAGTATATTTATTGACAAGCAAGTAAGGAATTCCAGGACACACTAATATAATTGATCAGGTAACATTTACTGACTGACTCTTGTTAGAATATCAAGTAATACTGAGAAGGGGGGTGAATCAGTATTAGGTTATCTATTTAAATTTTTATCACTTTAAAAACAAAATCAACAAGGAAGACAGAACACACAATATTATCGTGGAAGCCCAATTGGGAAAACCACCAATACTTTCTATTACTACAAAATTATATTTACAAATAATTTGCAAGCACCAACTTGCTGGATGCACCAACACCCAAATTTTTCAGCAACAACTGAAGGATGCACCAACACCCTATTCTCTAGCACCAACTGGAAGGAGGATACGACCCCCTACAGTCTTGCATCCTATCCTTGCACCTCCCAACCACCCTTCTTTTGTCTTTTAAGAATATTCAAAACTTATTCAAGAACTATTGTTGCTATTCTATGTTTTTAAACTCTTTTAACGATCGTATTATTGAAACCACGGAGACACCATACATCAGATTTGAAATATGTTTCTATATTCATCATAATCACAAAGAACCATCGTGTCCTTTCTTTCAAGCATCATAAGACTTCATTGTGCCTTTTCACCAACTAATTATATCTTTGTTTTAATAACCTTCATCACACACTTTCATATCCATGTTAGCCAATAATAATTATTGTTTTACTGATTTTAATTAATCTATTTGCATTATCCATCACGATCAGGTGGGTATCTCTTCATAAATTTTGTGGGCATATTTTATATCTACAAGCATCACCTCATGTCTGAGGATATCAGAGTGTTTGCAGGCATATTACTATAGTCATCCTTCATAAACCTATGGGCATACTTCATCAGCCTGCGGGCATACTGTAAAGTGCGAACCAACATATTTTTTCTTCAACTTAGTAGGTCCATTTCTCACACGTGTGACCACCATAGGGAAAATTGAGAACATGAATGGATGGAAAATTTAACAAAGAACAGATCCATATCATTTGTTGAATTTATTAATACAAAGAGAGCATATGGTGTGCATTTGCAAATGGCCTCCCTCTTAAACCCCTGATTTAACACTTAGACAAATTTATCAAACCCTAAGTCAACATGAGGTGATTTTTATTTTCACCAATATTGGAAATATGAAGCATCCACAGCATGGGGGACATCATGCAGGTTCCATCCAGGTAAATCACATCCTCTACAACCTCACCCTCTCTCCTTGGCGGGCATTTTACTAGGATAGTGTAAATCATATTGGAGGGCATTTTTTGCAAGCCAATATCTTCACCCTCAATGATTTTTTTGGAAAACTAACCATATGGTTAGATGAAAAAACCAACCATATACATTCCTATATCTTCAGAATTAATTAATAAATCAAATACAGAAGGTGGCGGGCATTTTTCTAAGGCTACTTAGGAAGTTTTACTAGAAGAGTTTATACTTGGCCATCATTTTTCCAAGTGAATTTGTATTTCACCAAAACACTGAAACTAGATACCAGACAATAGTATCCATCTCATTGATCTCATCACAACTGGCTTCACCTTCAAACTCATCATTCTCTAACTTGGGTGTGCATTTTATTGAACTGGGTTCCCAACCAGTAAAATAGCATGAACCCTTGTTTTGGAAGACCTGTATCTTTCTCCTAAAACACTCTTAAATAAAATTGAGACCGTGATCAGATGCACAAGTCAACAATATACAACCTGACACTCTTAGATAACTTTCATCATTGACCTATGAGATATGGCGGGCATTTTCCTAGAGAAACTTAGACTAATTTTCCAATACTTAGTCAATTTCCACAGTTTCACCAAACTGTCAAACCTTTATATAATGATGCCAAATTGTAACAATGACATCATGAAGGTACTAGAACACCATTATATGGATTTTCACACTCATCACACATGCCACAACATCATATATTCTATATCATCATATCCTTTGTCATTAATGAATTGTTTTGGCATCAATGGAAATCATTCTCAACAAATCTTAAGGCATGTATTAGAAAATAACAATGATAAGAATAAGGTATTAAGGATAGGCCCTAATGGGTATCCCAACTGGTCGAATATCTCATCCAAATTCGACCCTTTATCATGAGGTTGTGGGTTTGATTATGCTTGGGTCCATCAAGATCAGGCTTGCGCTTTTCAGCAACAGATAAGTGATTCCTCCACTGTGGATGTGGGTTGGTGAACGTTGAATGGTGTACAACATGCAATAGCAATAGAGATTAGTATCGTGTGCTGTAATGATTGGTAATCATCCACTTCTCCTTCATTATTTGAGAGTAGGACTGAAATGCTTGGTGTTTGGCCATGCTTAAAAATACTGATATTGAGTGCACACTAAAGTATTAATATGGTATAACGAGCAGACTAATATATATATCGGCCACCGCTAGTAGTATTGCACGAATGATTCTCATTATCTATAGTTCGATTAAGAATATAAATTTCCAATAAATATAAGTCGTCGATACAATAACCATATGACCGTCTTCCGGTTTTCTACTTCTGGAAAAAAAAAATATATTGAAGGACACATAAGATCACACCTGGTTGCATGGGTAAGTTCCATCAATCGTAAGAAGATACCAGCTTTTATAATATCTCGTGTAGGTGGTTTCGAGATCAGGAGAAGTGGTTTTCCATTACAATTTTTCATTCAGTGAAACGATCCTTGACTTGACATGTGGTAAGTGCTAAAAATTCCGCTACCACTTACCCTTTTCATTCTCCATGCTAGTTGAAAGTGTGAAATCAACATCAACCATAGATATTTTATTCCGGCGCTCACCCACCGTAGATTTGTTTCCTGACTTTAACACGTACCAAAGGTCATTTTGCCAAAGTTTCCAATGTTATAGAACATGCATCTTTTCCTAGCGAATTCCCTGTCCCCCAAAAATCTCAACTCTCCTCAAATATGAACCGTTGATTTCTTGTAAATTAACCATTTTGATCTCGTTTTTTTCTGGCGGCAGTGTGTAAGAAAGGTGATTTTTTCTTAAATTACTTCATCTGACGCATCAATTTTTCACGGGCACTGTCTGGCTGCCGTTGTATTTACCTGACCGCCAAAATATTCGCAGTAGTTCCGGGCAGTAGTTCCAGGCAGTAGTTTCGAGATAAAATTTTTGAGGGTTTGGGTTCCTATTCCCCTGCAACAGTAAGAAATCTCTGGTGCGGCAGTCGAATATTGGGTAACAACTCCATGCAGCGGGCTCTATTTTACACTCGATCCCATCTATGTTTGATGCAGCTCAATACCTACTTAGGTTCCATGCTCGGTTCAGACTCCAGTCACACGCTGCCACACTCCAGTCGCATGCTCGGTCTACTCCAAATTCCACGCAGGTTCCAGGCTATTGAACTCTTATATAAACAAATCTCTAAGATGGGGTTAATTATTATTTTTGCTGCAATGTTTTTTTTCAAAAAAAAAACTATTGATATTCAAGTTTAATCAAATAGTACATGGATGTTCAAGTCTTTAAAAGACTTATCAGCATAATAACTTATCAGAGCTCAGTATTCTCTAGATAATACTTTACAAAAAAGGACAATGTAACTTTCAAAACCATATTACCAAAATACGACATCTAGAAACAGCCCCCGAATAGATCATCATTCAAAAATACTTACATATCCCATATCACATATGTGATGCCCCTGAAATTATTCCCACACAATGACCCCTTCCTGTCCTTCCATAGCTTGTTTTGATAGTTTGTCCGTCAATGAATTATGCTGCCTGTAGGTATGCTCAAAGGATATGTTATCGAAAAGTTGAATTTCTACCATGATCTTGTTGCAGCAATGAAGAAGAGAGGTAAATTTTAAATGTATTCTCTACAAGCCCATATTATGGTGACCCTTGAATCCCCAAAGACTTTAAGGTCCCCAAGGCCAAAAATATTTGCCACTTTCAATACATACCAGAGAGCAAGTAGCTCTGCTTTCATATTGGAACCAATTCCGCACTTTAGTCTCAATGAGTAATAGTGTTCCTGATTTAAATAGTTTGCTCCACCTGTCACACCATCGAAGAAAGATACTAGACCTATGAACTAAGGGATGAAAGTGCTCAATTTTTTAATCTTTGAAGATACCTTATCAAAACAGTAGACTTTATGTAAATTTAGAATCTGAATACAAATTTTTTGCAAACATGGATCCTTGTTCTCAAAAACAGCATTATATCTGGTATGCCATATGGACTAGGATATCAAAACTGGAAAAGTAGGGTGAGATCTAAAGCTTCTTAACCAGTGAAGTGCAAAAATATCAAAATTCTCATTCCCCCAATTATGCTCAAGATTCAGAGAGGAAGAACACATGTTCCAAATATTTCTTGTAAATGCACACTCCACAAAGAGATGATTAGTAGACTCTGAGTTTTTTCTGCATAAAGAACAAAAATTTGGTCCATACCAACCTTTCTTCATAAGATTATCCCAAGTTTTTAGTCTTCCTTGTAACGCAAACCACATAAAACACTTAAATTTCAATGGAATTTTCCATTTCCAAATCCGTCCATTTATACCACCAATGTTATGGGAAAATGCAACTGTTTTTTATTATAGCGTTATATGTTGACTTCGTCGTCACCATCCCCATCGCAGAATTGCCATTCCAAATAAGTGATTCCTTCTCTTGAGTAATTATGCCTCCAGTCAAGTTCAAGAACCTTATATAGTTGTCCCATTCATATGCAGACCGTTCGCTGAATCCCAAATATTTTGCATTGAACCAGTAAGTATCTTGAGCAAATTTATCCTTGGTCTTTTTAATTTTATTGAGAGTAATAAGACCATATTCCTTCAATAAACTCATAACATCTTTTGAAAGTTTGTAGTTCTCTTCAAAACCCAGGATCGTATCTATACCAACCAATATCTCCTTACCATTTCCTACTCACAATAAAGATCATTTGCCAGCCAATTGTAGACTTTTAGGAAACCATCCCAAACAGGAGAAACACCTATTTCTCTTTTCTTTGGATTTCTGATCCAGTTACCAGCCAGTTAGCAATTTTTTTAATGAAACATTGAGTTAATTTATTATTGTCAATTGAAGTGTAATTTTTTTAATCAAATCATTCATGCTAGAAGGGTGGTATGAATATATAACCTTCAACCCGAAATTAAGTTCAGCCCTTCAAATTTGATCCCCGATACCTATTCCAAAAATTTATATAAGTTAAATCCATATGTTTATATTGAAATGGTACCATTAATATCCTTAATATTCGTTTGTACAATCTTTAGACTAATTTTAAAAATCAAATATTCCATGTGTCACAATCTGATTGTTCCATGTGACACCCTAGGAAAATAGGTATCGACATTTTAACAACAAAATTTATAGAAGCTTTGCTTCAAAGAGTTTGTTGGAAAGTCAAAAAAAATTCAGAAAAAGAGAGGTCGCTCTTTCTTCAGGTTGTTCTATTCAAGGGTGTTGGAAGTAGATGCTGAGGAGAAAGAGCATCCCTCCTTCCTCTAGGGATGATTTTTAATAGTGTTGAAAGTAGATTTCGGCACTCTAAACACAAATTTCATAAGAACATTGATTCGCACAGTTTGCTGGCAAGTGGAAATATTCACAGAGAAAGAGCGGTCGCTCTTTCTCCAAGTTCTATTTTTACAATTCTCTCGTAAATGAAGGGGTGGCTGACCCTTCTTCTTCCCAGTATTATTTTCCTAATAGTTCAAGACTGCAAGAAGGGTCGGTCGATCCTTCTTGTGTTCTCCATTCTGTATATAGGTGAATTGTTAGATAAAGGTTTTCACAATTATCTACTAAACGAAGGGGCGTCTGATCCTTCTTGTCGGAAAAAGAAAGTCAGGACAAATAATTTGTATATTTTATAACTTTGTTGATGTACAGTCCCTACTATTTACAACAGAAGTCAGAATTCAGGAATTGTCGACCTAGCCTTCGTAGATCAAATAGTTTTACATTTCTCTCATAAATGAAGGTTCGGTCGACCCTTCTTGTGCTCAATATTCTTCCAATGTTCACCATTTTAGATATACATGAATTGACGTCTTAGCCTTCATAGGTTGAATATTTTTAAAATTCCCTCATAAATGAATGGGCGGCCGACCCTTATTCTTCCCAGAATTCTATTCATAATAGTTCTAGAATGCAAGTAGGGTCGGTCGATCCTTCTTGCTTTCGCCATTTTGGATATAGGTGAATTGTTGGATATAGTTGTTCACAACTATCTACTAAATGAAGGGGTGGCCGATCCTTCTCATCAGAAAATGGAATTTGGGACAAACATTTTTATATGTTAGAAATTAGATGATGTTCAGGTCCCTACTATTTACAGCAGAAGTCGAAAGTCGGGAATTGTCGACATAGCCTTCGTAGATTAAATATTTTAAAAATATCTCGTAAATGAAGGGTCGGCCGACCCTTGTTGTGCTCAGTATTCTTCCTATGTTCACCATTTTGGATATACATGAATTGACGGCTTGGCATTCGTAGGTTGAATATTTTTGAAATTCCCTCATAAATGAACAGGCGGGAGACGCTTCTTCTGCCCAGTATTTTTTTCATAATATTTCTAAACTGCAATAAGGGTCGGTCGGTCCTTCTCTTATTCGCCATTCTGGATATATATAAATGTTGGATATAGGTGTTCACAATTATCCACTAAACGAAGGGGTGGCCAATCCTTCCATTCGAAAAAATTTAAGTCAGGACAAACATTTTTTTATATATTATAACTTAGCTTATATATGGATTCCTACTATTTATAGTGAAAGTCGGAAAGCGGGAATTGTCGGCCTAGACTTCATAGATTAAATATTTTTACATTTCTCCAATAAATGAAGGGTCTTCCGACCCTTCTTGTGCTCAGTATTCTTACAGTGTTCACCTTTTTGGATATACTTGAATTGACGCCCTAGCCCTCGTAGGTTGAATATGTTTCCAATTCCCTCATAAATGTAGGGGCGGTCGACCCTTCAACTGCCCAGTATTCTTTTCATAATATTTTTAGACTGGAAGAAGGGTCGATCGATCCTTCTTGTGCTTAGTATTTTTCCAATGTTCACCATTTTGGATATACATGAATTGATGGCCCAGCCTTCGTAGGTTGAATATTTTTACAATTCCCTCATAAATCAAGGGGTGACCGACCCTTCTTTTTCCCAATATTCTTTTCATAATAGTTCTAACCTGCAAGAAGGATTAGTCAATCCTTTTTGTATTCTCCATTCTGGATATAGGGAATTGTTGGATATAGGTGCTTACAATTATCTACTAAATGAAGGGGCGGCCGATATGTCTTGTCATAAAACGTAATTCGGGACAAACATTTTTTATATGTTATAACTTATCTGATGTCTGGATCCCAACTATTTACAGCGGAAGTCAGAAGTCGTGAATTGTCGTCCTAGACTTTGTAGATTAAACAGCTTCACATTTCTCTTGTAAATGAAGGATCGGTTGACCCTTCTTGTGCTCAGTATTCTTCTAGTGTTCACCATTTTGTATATACATGAATTGATGGACTATCCTTTGCAAGTTGAATATTTTTACAATTCCCTCATAAACAAAGGGGTGGAAGATCCTTCTTGTGCCCAGTATTTTGTTCATAATAGTTCTAGACTACAAGAAGGGTCATTTGATCCTTCTTGTGCTCACCATTATGGATACAGGTGAATTGTTGGATATAGGTGTTCACAATTCTCTACTAAACGAAGGGGCGACCGATCCTTCCGGTCGAAAGTCAAAAGTCGGGACAAACAATTTTTATATGTTATAACTTAGATGATGTTCGGGTCCCTACTATTTACAGCAGAAGTCGGAAGTCCGGAATTGTCGGCCTAGACTTCGTAGATTAAATATTTTTACATTTCTCTTGTAAATGAAGGGTTGGATGACCCTTCTAATTGACTTATTTGATAATCAATACTAGTGGAAAAATTATTCTTTGTTTAAAATAAATATGATTTTTAATGTGCTCCTGTTATTTATATTTCATAAATCGCTTCTGAAATGGATTTTGGTTCTGAACAATGTGTCCTGTTATTTTATATTTCAGATATTCGCTTATGAAATGGATTTTGGTTCTCAACAATGTGTGGACCTGCTTTTGAATGGATTGAAATTTGCTGAAGGAATCTCTTTTCCAGAAAGAAAAATCATTGCATAATATCAGCATTCATCATGGATGTATCATTGTAAATGTTACCGAGACTTTAAATGCAAGTCTTCAATTTCCCTCAGATCCATCAAAAGTTGTAGATACATTGTTAGAGGCAGTTGGTGGTTATATTCAAAGGCATGTATCTGAGATCGTTAACCACATTGGGTCTGCTCTTCGTGAGAATGAGTTGAATGATATACCAACTTCTACTTCGCCGAGTGTAGAACATATCATAACAACTGAGAATAAATCTTCTTTTTTATGAGAAAAGTTAAGTTGTTACATAAGTGTTCAGAATGCAAGGATTGCATTTCCATAGGTTTTGTAACAAATGTGAGTGGGACTGATTTTGTTGGGGGAACGTGTTCGGGTGACTTATCCTTTGGTATTCTAGTGGATGAAGTGGTGTTTTCTTGTATGGCATATTGTCCAAGTTTGAGTAGTGGAGGTTTTGTTGTATGGTTGATTAATAGAGTTGTAGATTTAATACAGAAACATTGCTTTCTGTTGCAAGCAATTTCAACAATAATCAATCTGAAACTACTTTAAAATTATTAAGAGAAAATCACAATGTCAGGTTTGTGGGAGAGAAAGTTAATTTGATACATCAATGTTCTTTAAAGCCACATTATGTTGCTCGGGGAAAAGTGTCAACTATTCTTTAGGGAGACATTGTACAATTCAAAGCACTAGATGCTGGTGAGTTTCGTATTTTAGTTCATAAAGTATTTTGCAATTGCGAGGATTGTGGTGTATTTGAAGGCTCTCTTATAAGATGTCCTGCAAACAATTTGCTTGACCTTGATGATGTTCCTTTGGATGTTATAATAAAAAAGGAAAATAGACGAATATATGGTCAACCTTTGGAATATTTTTGAAGAATGTCCTTTACAGATGGTCCTTCCAGGTACTCCCCATTGTGAATATACAGATGTTAAAGGTAATGGAACAAGGCCATACAATTCCATAAAGTAGCAAGCTGGAACTAAAATTTACGAAATAAATTCAAGATCGATACCTTACAGAATTGGAATTGATCAAGGTGCATTCCTTTCAAAAATTGTCACTGAACATTGTTGCTCAAATCTTTATATCTCAAAAATTTCACTTCAATCAATAGTTGTGTGAATAAATTTCATAGTATGAATGGAAATTCAAGAAGACAATATGTTATAAATTCTATGGGATCAAATTCTCCTATGGCCAAAGAAGGAGATGATAGAAAAAGAAGCATGTTTACAATGAGATTAGACACAATAGACGTATGTCAAAATGCATGGTATAAATGCCATGGGATAAAAAGGAGCACTTTCTACAATTGTAAAAGCATGTTCTTGAATGGTGATGTGAAAGTTGTGCATGGTAACAATGGCTTGGAAAAATCTAGGGCAAACTATGTTGCACTGGTAGCTACTATTAATAAAATTGTAGAAGAGAATTCAGACAAATATCCACATCTTACACGATTAATCGGTGAAGATGGAATAAGGACAACCTTGAAATTATTGCCATCTAATATGTCCCATGGTTTGCTGTGAAAAATGGCAAATGCATAAATCGAAAGTATCGGTTTTCCTCCAGTATAACAATCCTCCTTTAGCAAGGTAATGAGAGAATATTTTTGAAATGTTAAAATTTCTAAATCAAACTCCTTTTCAAGGTGTAATGAGTGCATTACAATACAGGATAGGCTTAAGGGGACCACTGATCCAACTGAGGTGGAAAGGTTGAGAGGAGATCAAGTAGCTCATAATAAATATATCGCAAGTTGTCGCCAAGTATATTATTCTCACAGATTAGCTTCACAAAAAAATCCAGAGACTTTTCTGAGTATTGTTCACGACAAAATGGATAAGTCAAAGACTTACATTCCAAGGTAGGGTAAGAAGGAAAAATATTTTAGTAATGTTATGAATATTCCCATATCATTTACTGGAATGTTGACTCGTGGGCACAAGACTGGGGGTTTGGGCCATTTCAGCCTCTCATTTTTAGAGATGGGATCGAATTTCACTGTGAAATCCCTGGCTAAATGCTTGAGGTGTCTTGAAGAACCAGTGGTTGATAAATATGGTGATTTTATCTACAAAGGTGGAACATCTAAGAACCAATTACATGATGCTCTATTGCAATCAGAGTCATATGAAAAGTGTTTGATATACAGACAAGATGTATTGCAAGATGATATATTGTGTGTTGATGGTACTAATCAATGCATGCCAAATAGAAAACTACCACCCATATTGTTGTTTCAAATGGATAATTGTTCAGACGATAACAAAAACCACTTTGTATTTGCATTTTTATCTATTTTAACAACAAGGAGAGTGTTCGAGATAGTTGAAGTTGGATTCCTCCCGGTCGGACACACCCATGAAGACATAGATGGAACTTATGGCAGGTTATCAACAAAGCTAATGCGCAAGGATATATTTTCACTCTCATAAATTATGGATACGTATAGGACATGTGAAGTTCAAAATTTATATGTCCCTTATCTAATTGATGAACTTTACGATTTTAAGAGTTTTGTGAAACCCCACCTTTTGGATGGAAATGCCAAGATCATCGGTATCAAAAAATGCCAGTTTTTTAAATTTCAGCTCATAGATAACATTCCAGTCATGCAATGGAGGGCATCACTTCGGGATGAAGCTTGGTCGTCTCCTATGAATCTATGGTGGTCATTGCCAGATGGTAGCATAGACGTGCCGGTGGGACAATCTAGGTTATTAAATCTACAATCAAAAATACCTTTGTACATTGACGAAATAAAAAATGGAATAAAAACATATATTTCATTTTGGAATCGAGGGATTGAGAAGGGAGGTGAACAATTTTGGTGTCCCAAGTTAAATTATTGGTAGGTAGTATATAAATATTTGTACAGTCCCTTCAAGAGTGTTGATCGGTCATCAAATAATTTTTGGCCATCGACAAGCCATGATATTCATAGTAGTGTACCTACAAGATCTGAACATGAAATTATGGATGCTTATTTGAAGGAAAATGTTCTTGCTTTGCAGGATTTTTGTAACATACCCCTTTACTGAAAACATTTTATGTTTGAAGAAGACATTATCTTAACTTTTATTGTAAATTTTTATATTTGGACAAGTGTCCAAGGATGATTGTAATTGCACAATATTATTATTTAAATAAATAAAATAGGAGACACTCACCCAAGGAGAGTTGTTGAAAGAGTGTTTACTGACCCACTAGGTGGAATGGAATCTGGGGTAGAAGGAAATGGACAAGTGGTAGCATCATGAGGCAAGTAACTAGCTGTTGGTATGGGACAACTCCCTTGAATTGTGGTCATAGTGCCCTAAAAGATGGGACTGGAGCTTGAGCTCATTTATTGAAAACTGACCACTAAAGACCTAAGCAATATTTTTAAGAGCCATCGAATTTTGGACTGAGTTTCATCACTTTTCCTGACAAGTAAATTTACCTTGTGGTTCTATTGTATGCACACAAGAGATTCGATGAGGGGAAGTCTAGGTTTTTTATCATGGTGTAAGTCTGTCTTGTTTACTGCTGAGTGCAGAGATTTAGGTTTTTGGAAAGTCTCTATTGATTGTTGGTTATAAAAATTTGAGTGCCTTGCTTCTACATAGAGTTCATCTACCTAGTGGTTCAGTAAACAGGATCGGGGGTCCAAAGGAGGCAAGTAGATTGGCTACTTCTTCTAGAGAAGGTTGGAAGGAACAAGCCTCCTTGGGTGTTTGTCCACCCTATCTACAGTTATAGGTTCTACTTGATATTTCAGCCTCTAAGTAGTTAAATTATTTTCTGTAATTGTTGATTTAGTACTCTTTAGCTAACTAATGATAATACAGAAGTATAAGTGTGATTTTCTGATCTATTTAGGATTTTGTAAATTGTTGAATAAGTATATGAATTGATAAAATGCCTCCACTGTATTTTTCCCCATACTGTTTTTTGTATAGTACTCTAGTATAGGGAGGAAAGATTAGAATAGATGAATGATAATTTAGTGGGTATGATGAATGAATAGATTAACTCTATTATGTTCCCTTTCTTGGTTATATTCTGTAAATTTAACTATATCATATTTTTTCTCAGTCTTAAAAGATTGTAGTTACATATTCGTTATGCAGACATTAAAAAAAAATAGTTTTCTTTTACCATAGAAGAAATAACAGAAATTCAAACAATTCTAGGTTCTGTATAAATCTAGGTTTTAGTTACAAGTTAACTATCTCTTTACTGTAGGTGTTTAATATATAGTAGTTTATCAATTCTTTAACACATCATAGTTTCCAAACTGTACTATCTTATTTCATCAACATTTATGAATTATAACAGTTGCAAAATAAACATTACAAATTACACAGAACCTGCTACAAGTACTTACATCTTTAAACATATTCTTATCAATTGCAAACAACAGCATTGTTATTTAGTACTATATCACTCTCATTATTCATATCATTTATTTTTTACTTAAATATCAAACTGTAGTTATAAACTAAAACACTTCCATTGCGGATTAAAACCCTAAGGTTCCAATCCTAGCTAGTCAAACGCAAAACCCTAACTTTAACACTTTCCTTTTTGCTGCAAAACAAAGGAAGTATCCCAGACAGGGTTCGACCCTTAGAAGGCAATTGCATACCAAACCGTTACACGTTCAAAACCCTTATCACTTCTACATATCACAATGTATTAACACTAGTAAACAAAACCCTTTTCAAAACATAGAATTCACTAAACAGGTTTCGACTAAGACACTATGCCTCATTTATATGTTTTTTTATAAATGCATGCAAACATATCCTGTACAGTCGTGACCTCAACACAACAAAGTTTATTTGATGACAGGGCTCGAACTTTAAACATTAAAAACAACCATTCCTTACAGGACGAGCCTAGGGTAACAAACTTAGCACTAAGCAAGACCATTTAGACATGTCTCAGTAGCAAAAACAATTACATATCAATAAATTCCTTGCATACAACCAATTGGAGCTTGAAACTATAGTTCGAAGAACCAAGCCTTTTGGCCTTCAATACTGAAAACCTTACTCAACATTTTAGTTACGCATATAACCAAGGACTCGATGCCATTCATATTTAAACAAATCTTACAGCGAAACGAAGCTTAAACATTAGGGTTCGAAGTTGCAAAACGAGACAGTTTGGCTCTCGGCATTAACAATTACTTCAACATTAAAATAACACAGAGCATCATTTCCAGGTACTATCTTCTTTTACAGCATAAAAATCTTAGGTCGAACCCTTCTCATTTATAATTTAGTCAAGGGATAAAACCCTGGTAAACAAGTGATACATTTTGGCATACAATAACACTATAGAGTACATAAAAAGGTTAGTTCGAGGATTCAATCCTCCCTACATATGCTTTACAGAATGTAAGCATTACAACAGCAACCACATATTCTTTGGAAAATTGAAAGCTCCGACCAAACCAAACACAACTAATAGTTGCCAGGAGAAACCACCAAGACTTACCTTTTCACACATAGTTTCCCACTTAGCGTGAGCGTGGAACCCTGTAGATGACAGAACCTTCCATGAACACAGAAGATGGTTAAATTTTATTCCAAATCTAAACAAAATACTGACTATTGCAACCATACAAAAATTACAATAAGACATTACCTTAATATTTAACTGAAGGTCAAAAACGATAGCCTTTGCAATCGGCTTGAATCCTGAGTCACACACGACTCGCTTGATGAATGCAGCTATCACTTCCACACTAGATCTCGGCTCTTAAACTATTAACTTGTAACAGTAATCACTCTCAGGTCACAGTTTTGAATCGTGGGAGGAGCTCTCAAAACCTAGAAACAAAACCCTAAGGTTTCACAGGCATATTGGCCACATTACCCCCATGCCCTTGCAAAATGAATGCCAAGTTCATCACCGTAGCCGAGGTAAGCCAAGTGCTATTAGGGTTACATTATTACCAAGAACTACCACGTGAATCCAGCCACGGTGGATGCCAACAGACATTCCACCATCATCACATAAATGCACTTTAATGATCCGATCTACCATCAGTATGACATCTTACCAACGAACCTTGCAACCAACATATCATACGGGTAACCTTTGAGCTTTACAATATAGTATGAGTTACCAATTATCAAACCATCGTATCATTATGCCCAAGCGTGATGCCTTTGCACAATAACCTAGTCCATAGTCTCGACCATACCCTTGGAGACCTGCAACATGGTCATAGGGTTGCATATTATATTTAATACATGATATTTCGAAAGTAAAGTTATCAACCATGGTATAGGATTTACGTTGTTTATTGTCGAAAACCCTATGTATTCTATAAAGACCCTATCAATAATATAAATTAGTATGATGATAAAACTTGTCAAAACTCTAGAATATTAAATGGTACAAACCATGGAGATAGCCTAACATAGTAACTATTTTTATAACGGCAGCGGGTATTGTCCATACCCTTGTACTTAGAACATTACATAGGTTAATGTATAAAGACCATTCAAGTACAAGTAATAGCCATGGATTATAATATGTTAAGTATGGATATTATCTAAAGTATCACCTTAGGAGAATCATGAAGATTAATAGTATTAAGGTAAGATATCAATACCGGTTAGCCATAGTATGATTCTTAGAACACTTAAAATGTTTATTTCACATCAAAACAAGGATCAATCATAAAATGTACAGGATCAAAATTTATACAAGGATCTACTGTAAGGTTATTCAAACTTAGGATATGATCCTGGAAATATTCAAAATACTCAATATAAATACTTAGACAAACGACCAAAGCAAATCTTACCCTGAATTGTATTGCAAGCTATTTCTATTTCTCTTTTAAAACTTGAAATCTATTTGACGATAGTGTAGATCTCTGTACTTTCACTTTCAAAATTATTATTACTCTCTTACCTGTAATATGTGAAAAGGAAGGTTCAAATGCTTTAGCATAAATGCTAAGTAAGCCTCGGGGTACCCATAGGACCCCTTCATCATCAACAAACAAAAGAACACTGTTAGCACATGTAAACAATAACTATAGCAAAGGGAACCTTTGAAGCATTGACATCCTCGCAAAACAGTACAGTTGTGTAATCATTACTAACATCTATTTCAGCATGTCAACATAGAATCATTTAATATGATTCCGCACATCAAAGTAAAGCATTTAATGCTACGTTGAAAAATTTTAAATTTTGTGAAATTTCGGGATGTTACAATTTCTATGTTGGACCAGTATGCAACAAGCCTAGAGATGAATTCATTCCAAGAGTGGATGTTGTAAAGTTCCAAATGGTCATTGTGCAATCACTGGAGCCAGATTGTGCAATGTGGTTGGGTAGGGTGATTGGTAATATTTATCAGGATTCAAATCCTAGTATTGTTGGGTATTACAAACTAGAGGTGCAATGGTGGAAGACAACAGGAGCATCGAAGTATATAAAGGCCTTGTACAAAAATTGCTTAGATAGAAAGAAACAATGGGTTGTTGGTGTAGAATAAAATATGATGATCGATGTAAATAACATCATATGGGCATGGTCACCAAGGCTAGGATGGACAAGAGAAAAAATTAGAATAAACAAGAAGGGCCTTGCAGCAGTTAAGGCACAACAAGAACATATGGGGCATAGTGTTCAGAGTTGGATGGATGTTCCTATGGATATCGTTTGATGTGATATTATCCCAAAACATTTATATTTTGTTGCAATCCTTCCAGTCTGTCTGTCAACCTGGCTAGACGACCAAACATCGAGCATCTAGAACGTCCAAGAGCCTCTTGGCATTTGGGGAAAATTACTATTGTGATGCAGAATACATTGTTTACTGGTTACTACTATGTAAGTAAGTTGTGCCTATACAAATTACGTAGAGAATTCTTGCCTCATTTTGAAACTATTAAAATTATTTATCTAAAAAGAAACAAGAAATGATAAACTTGTTATTCAAACAAGAACTAAATATTATAGACATTGAACTTTTCACCTTAAAAGGCTGCACATTTCCAAATGAAAATTGCACTTTTCAAATCAAAATTTGCATTTTTTGATTTGAAATTCACACTTTTTGAATTGAAATTCATAGTTTCATAGTAAAAAACTGCAAATTTAAGGTTCATAAGTAGTCAAAAAACATGCTATTCGAATAGAAAAACACATTTTTAAAATCCAATATTGCCACTTTCAGAACCTGATTTTGCACTTTAGAAAGCTTGATATTGACACTTTCAAAGTCTAAATTCACACTTTCTTAGTCCACATTTTTCCTAATATGTCCAAGTTTAATGAAATTGGCGTTAACTAGGTCCAATGTGAATAATCTCTTTTCATTAATGACTTAGTAGGATGAAGATAGGTATTGGAGAGCAGATCGAAGGATATTTTTGAAAATATTAGTTTCAAAATGTATGCATTCAAACACTGGGACTTTTTGGAAGGTGCATAGTAATTAAGAGTAATCAAATTATGTTTTTGTGTCAGGATTTTAGCATGACAAGGTTGTACATATTTTTAGGGAAATTTTGTTAGCAAATGTGATCCTAAAGTTCAACTTGGGAATTTAGTTTAGAGAATAAATTATAATGTAAATGGTCACACATCACACTCACATGATTATGTGATTAGATGACCATGTTAGTTACTAGAAACTTCTTTTTAGTTATATAAGTTGATTTATTTATACTCACTTCCATTTATGTGAGGATTATTTCGACCCTTAGACCTCATATCGTCTTTGATGTAATTTATTTTCTCATTAATAAAAGTTGTGTTTTTTAGGATACTTCGGTATCAATTGGTATCGGAACTCCACTATTGGAAGGTGTTGAAAATTTGCACTCAACATCTACCATGATAAGAGTTGAAGGAGGAATAAAAAATTTTAATTGTGAGTTATTATTTCCTATTCTGTATTTTTATTATTGTTTGGGAAAAATCAATTGGGAAATAAGTTCTTGAAACAAATCCAGTTGCAAGAACAAGAATTCTTTTTTTTTGGGGGGGGGGATTCAAAAAGAGTGTGAGTAGGAAATTTGTTTTATTTGAAGATAATTCTTTGTAGAATTTTCAATTGGATTGAGAACACCAATATATGTGTAACATGTGACACTAATTTAAACCTCCTTAATAGGGAAAATATTGCTCTCTTAAACTATCAATCCAGAGTTATTGAGTCTTATGAGACACCGGCATATTATATACAGAATCAGAGAACTTGCACTCTTAACATTCTTGAAATGAGTTATGAACCTTCTAATCAAATTATTGCATTCTATAGTTGGGATATAAAATCTAAATTTGCACACAATGAATCTATATTATATTGAGAAAACGAACCCAAACTCATTGTTACAGAGTATCAATACAAAGAATCTTGAATAGAAAGAAATCAACAATTATCTAAAACTATTACTTATGCTAATCATTGGGAGACCCTTGTATTGCTAGTGAAAATTTTTATCAACCATACCCTAACACTACTACTTTGTGGATGAATTCAAAATTTAAGCTATCACACATATGATGATTACCATATATTTAAACAACACAGAACAGCACAGAAGATCGGATATTACTATCAAATCAAAGAAACAATCGATATACTAAAATACAAAAGAATAGTATGATGAGAACAATGCCAATGGGTGGGACGTCATGCCTCAACGGTATTGTTGGAGAAGGTTTTGGACTTGTCTTGGAATTCGTGCACCAGATATGGATCATGGGACAACTCGACAATTGGGCCAAAACCGCATAGAAGGAGGAAGTTAGTTAGGTGTTTTTTCCACTTTGTAACAATCTCATCCCATGTTGTGATGTATAAATATGTAAGGGTATTAAAGGTTACGAAAAATTTTGGTTGAAAGTATGTTGCTTATGCTAGGGAAGTGTCGCTCATTACATTTGTTCTGTTGTACGGTCATGATTTTTTTTGTTGCGTAATGCTGAGTAGTTGAAGTCTGTAACAGAGAATGGTTGCGCAATGTGCAGGTTATGTAAGATTGTCCTGTTGATAATGAGAATGAGTACTCCTATTTGCATCACTTTACATGTGTCTCGAATGTGATGAATGCTTATTTCTAATGCGCATGTGGATGCTATATTATGTTGTTGTCATGAATGTGTCATATAGTACCATGAGTAATTTATATTGTATTGCATGGTAATTGAATGTATGGTAGATCTATTAGATGAATGTTCACATCCCTTCAACATTGCAGAAGCATGGCTCCTGCAGTTTCCCTATATACCTCAAGTGAGACTTCGCATGCTTGTAGGTGATGTCGAAAGGGATGGTGTATTGGGTTTTGTTGGTGAAATTTATGATGAACCGTGGGTCTTCCTGCGCAGAAACAGGTATTAGTCCCCAAAAAGTTTGATTATTGATTCAATCATTGAGTGCACAAATGAAAATATGAACAAGGAGAGTGATGAGACTTCTATTAATCGAAGAAAATAACACAATTATAGAGTTCACTCTTCAATCCCCACAAAGTTTGGATCAATCCTCTTTTATAACTATTCAAATAATCTTAGGTATTAACTATTATGCAACAAAAAAAAAATCTATAAAGCTAACCCTTGTATCTATGGGTTAATTCCCTTCAACATTTAAAGTTATTAAATACAAGAATCTAAGGGGAGGTTGTGATCCAAGAGTGGTTGCAATAATTCCCTTTTGTATGCAATTAGAACCAAAATTTTATTAAAAACCAGTGTTAATTTCTCATCCTAAATTATTTTGCATACAGGTATATTGTTGTACTACTCTAAATGATTGGCTCTTGAATTTTTTAGGCTTGTGCCCAATACTAAATTGTTACAATAAATCTGTTTTTACAGGGGCGCAATTGGAATCTCGATCATCTACAAAAGTTGAGGTAAGTAAATGTTGATTCCAAACGTTGAAGAGACGTCCTAGATAATCTTTAATATTTCATGAATTTCCTCCATGTCTATAATTGACACAGAACTACAAGAACCTTTGTGATGTCGAGCATGAGATATGTATAAAACTATTCGAACAATTACAAGACTAACAACTATTAACTATTCCTTCTAAATTACTCTTAAAAAAATAAAAGTGACTCATTACCAATCCATCATTACCTTGGAATTTGAAGGGTTGAATCTTGGAGAAAAAGAACAAAAGGGGTGTTATTTTGGGTAAAACGAGATAGGGGAAAGTATGAAAATTAAATGTAAAGGATGACAAAAATGTTTCCATTATTGGATCCAATCATTCTCCCCACAAAAACTATTGCATGTCCCCCATTCAACTCCATTATTCTTCATAGATCCTGCATGCAAGTCACTCCAGTTGAAAGTTGGATGACCAAAGTCCTTTGTCCACCTATATCCAATGTGTTTCTTCTTCATCTTCATGCAACTAAAAATGTTTCATGTAGAATTGTTTTAGGCACCATAACATAGGAAAGTGAAAGCACAACCCCATCCATATATTTCCATATCGTTGAAGTTAATTGATATAAAAGTCATATCTTGCCAAATCCAGGTTGAAATGTGGGTACCTAGTGGGACTCCTGATTCTAAGATAATTTGGATGGTTGTCCAATATGTCATGTGGTATGAGTAATCCTCTAAGGATTGGACCTGATGTAATATCCCTCCAAAGGAAAATGCTTGGGTTCACCTTGTTTCAACTCTAGGGTTTTAGTTTACAACTGGTTCCAAACACCTCCAAATGCTTTAAAATTTGGGGAGGAAGGTATTGATGGGGAATAGAAAACATTAACACATATATAAAACACCCAAACAACTGATATACCCATCCATGGTCTGAAATTTGCAAGGAAAGAAGTTTCAGGACAAGACTAGTTAATTTGAGAAGTGGAAATCCCCCCTAGGTCTTCCATTAAATGATTTTCCAAACACTGTACGGAATTCACTAATTATTGATCTGGTACTTGGCTCTGTAGAGTACATTAAGGAAAATATTTTTGTGGAATTATATTTGGTTTTAGGGTCGAATAGGTATCCCAATGAACAGCAGCTTCTATAGTCTAGGATTTGTGGTGAAAATGGTGGACAAGGAATCTCTAATTTAATCAATTACCATAGTGACACTTCAGGGGCATGAAAACATCATTTGGGACATCAAATTAACTTCATATACATATCATAACATGGATAAATATCTTAGAAAAATCTGATACAAAACAGATACAACATCATTCCAAATTCACTATGCAAATGCTATGGGGAAAATGGCTCGAATCTCTTTCTTGATTGGAAATATAACCTGAAATACATGGTGTTTCGAGCTGTGGATCTCATGATATGATTATTATAGATATATGTAGCAACTAACATGCCCATGAATTCTAAATAACAATCATACACTAACTATATGCAACAATAAGTGTGCCCTTGCACATTTACATGACATTAAGAGAAAGATAGTCAAATATTCATAGAGAAGAATGAGAGAAGATGAACTCGAACTCAGTTGGGGTTTGAACCTGCATAAAAACATCTCCATGAAGCTCTGTTTAGAGGTTTGAATGGCCTCTCCATCAACAAACTAGGATGGGAATCTTGCACCCTCTAAATTTGTTCTAAGGGAGGGAGTATGAACATCCACCGTGCAAGGACAAGCTAAGCTCTCCAATTTTTTCCAAATGATAAATGATCAAAAGTTGGTATCCTTATTTATTCTTGTCTTTATTAACCTCCCAAGGAATCCATGGCTCAAATTCCCTCCAAGAGCTTCATCCCAACTCGAATTAGGGAGAGATTCCCATGAGTGCCATTTGTCCAACACTTCCTAGCCTTCCTCTTCCATCAATTCGAATGGGGGGGATATTGGCTGCCATAACTCCCCTTGTGCACCCTCTTGGAGGATACTTTTAGCCCTGACATGTCATATAGGTCATATTTCGGCAATCAGTTCTGATCTTTTTCATAAGTGTCATAGAATCTTCATCATTGTTGTCATAGAGGTTAGGCAATCTATCTCCAAGTGTCACAATACTTCTAAGATGCCTATTTCTCTTCCATGGGAGTTAATCTTCCACTCTAATTAGATCCTCCTTAATTCATGCCATGAATAATTCCTCTCCAAATCCCCCAAGAACGTTATACTCCACCTTGGATTCGAATGGGTGAGAATAGGATGCCATGTGGCATGGAGAATCTTGCCTTGTGTGGGTCCCACACCACCTATGCGCCCTCATGACCAAGTGCCACCTTATTTTCTTATTATTATTATTTATTTAGCCCCTTTAATGTATATTTATCAATCTAATGTCCATTTGGGGCCTTATAGCTCCCTTATTCCAAGTCTTAATGTTTCCACCCCAACCTAGGGAACTAGTAGATTGGTGGAAATTTCCCTTCATGTGATTTATTTGGATGGGGACATTACACCTGAGAAATTTGTTTATATTCAATAATGGAATATTGGTGATGCATTCATATCCTCAAAGAATTGGTTGGGTCGCCCTATAATTTGTAATATTCATTGATTATGGTTATGGGAGAGGGATGCTCAACCCAAATGATCAAGCTAGACTCTCTCTCATCTTGGTTGTAAAGATCAACTGTCATCTATCACTATACATGACTATAAATGTAAGAGGATAATTCTCTTAGTTGGATATCCCCAACAAAGGGATTTGGGTTCCAACAAGAGTTGTCTTCAAAAAATAAACTAAAGAGGTACATTTTACAAAGTATATTTTGTGCATGCGTTGTAGAAGAGAAGAACATACTAATAAAATATTGACGATTGTGAATTTCATAAGACTCTTGTTGCTATTTTGTTGAGCCTGAAGGTGACCTGCATTTCATGCAAATAAATAGCATGGATGAGGGAAGGTGATCAAGATGTCAAGGATTCCAATCCTAAAGCACACACCTGGTGAAGTATCCCCCGTGTGTGTTTTAGTTATTCCCTATGCTCTTTTATCTTAATTTTCCAGTTTTGTTCTTGAACTTCATACATACTGCCCCCCATTCTCATATATATTTGATAATATATTGATGGATTTATTCACTTATGATTCCCAAATCAAACATTTAGTCCTTATATCTCCACTCGAACAAATCAAACTTCAACAGGATAAATGCATAATTGTTTACCATAACATCGTTAAGAATTTCATTAACAAATTGTTCTAAAATTGTGTTCATCTCCTACTGAAACATCCTCTGCTACTATTCCCAAATTTTCAACTGGGTATTTCTCTTTACCAATGGCGTCTAGCAAGGGCACTTAAGGGTCTCTCTGATCAGGGAAAATTTTTAAAATCCCCATAAATTTATATGTATAATAAATGGGTGAATCCCCGTGATATATAGGAAAATATGAAGGATATTTTATCAATGTTATATTATGTATATATAATTTTTTGGTGAATCTCTATTTGAATTATATAATCTTGGAAAATCTTTCACTAAATTATAAAACCTTGTAAAGTCTTGGCGATTTTTTTGGTAAAGTGTGAAATCATATATAGTAATAGGAAAACATATACAAAAAATACTAAATAGGAGATCAATATTAATAAATCATCACATAACAAGCCTTCTTTTGGTGGTAGTTTGGTACCTTACTCTAACTATCATAGTACATAGAAATTCACCATACTCTAGGAATATTCGTGGAAAACAATAATGAATTTTTTCATCACCACGACAAATAGAATCAATATTAATATGAGGGTCCACCAACACCTCAATCCTCATTTATCTCTCCATGCTATTATAAGGGCCCACCAACACCTCATTTATGCACACACCTTACCAAATTAGAGGGTTAAAAACTCTAAAAGTGTATTGTTTATTTCAATGCACTTGGAACTATTCTAAAAATTAATTGCCACTTTATATGGAAATAAAATGTGTGTTCCAAGTTAGTCAACAAATTTTTATTCAGTCAAATATTATCCACATGCTTCCAAACCTAATTAAAAACCAACCCCATTATGCATGATATATTTCCATGCAAAAATAATAATAAAATGCAGGTCGTTGAGAATTTGGTGATGTCAAGACATTGGTTCAGGTCTTTAAATCCATGAAAGGAAGGATGCAAAACTATGAAAAATCTAGTAGAAGAATAATGAGGCAAATTGGACTGAACCTAGGGCTTCTTTTACAAATATAATAAACATATTAAACAAACTTCCATGCTTCAAGCAAAGACCACATTCTTTTCTAAGGTTTTTACAAAATACTAGCAATATGCAAGTTGAAATCAAGTTTCTACAAACTACTACAAAAATCCTTTGAGAACCATAAAACTCAATAAACAAAAAAATCAACATGTCAAAATACCCGACAATGCCCAAAGCAAAAGAATCAGCAAAGGCAGTGGGATTCTAGGTTGCTCCACCCATGGCATGTCCCATAAAGGAGAACAAAAACACATGTAGAAACAAAATGGTAGTGGTTATAAGCAGCATCATGGCCCCTTCATGTCCAAATACGCGACTATGAATGAAGTCCCATCCCCAAGGCATGATGCCTCAAACACCCACAAAAACGTTATTGCCACATCATCAATCGTGTGCTTCACAATCCCCATGTTTCTTAGGGAAACTTTGGATCTAAGGCGACAGGGTTCCAAACTCTCCTAGATGCAAATGAGTCACCATAAGACATGATAGTAAATATCAACTGCCCTTCACATGTGGACATTAAGAAACTTGCAAAGACATTCAACCCATAAAATATAGACGAATGTAACTCCAACTTCAATTTCCATGATCTATAGAAGGCGAAAGATCCCTTAGCAACTACCATTTATGGAAATCGGGGGCGAATGGGAGATGCCTAGCAATTCTCATGGGCGAATATAGGTTTAAATTGATTTTTAGAGGAGCAGAATTGTTTTATCTTGGCTCCCCTTTCTAAACTTGATGGGACTAACCTTCTGATTCATTAAAGATAAATAAATAAAATTTGGGCGAATCATACCCAATGGGTGTTTAATAAAATATTAGCCCAATGGGTGTTTTCAAAAAAAATTCGAAGCAACTTAGCATAGGAGGGTTTCCAAAAGGGTTTATGAAATTTAGGTATTCGAGGCTTACCTCCTAATTGTCAACTAGTGCTAGAGCATTGTTCAACCTCTCTACAATTTTTTTTAAATACAACTCTTTAAATTATTCTTGTTAAAATTATATATTAAAACTCTTAATGGATGAGTAGTCCTAACTTAAATATGAAAAATTTAACACTAAATTTTTTCGGTTCACGCATATAGCCACCTCATACTTTTCATGAAACCTATAACATGCCCTTACAATGTTAAGATTTGATTTAGAAGGGACATTGCTTTTGAAAACCTTAGCAATGTCATGATTTTTGAATTTGTGTTGAATTGGGTTTTTTTCTTAATGGCATTAGAAATATCCAAAATTCAATGTTTGTAATCAAGTTGATAATATACAATCTTGGCCATTGAAATGTTGTGACCTTTTGCATCAATATTCATATTACTATTTTTAATTGTCATTTTGTTCATTAAACTTAATGAATAAATAATCATTAATGTCTTGAAATCATCCAAAAATATATGTTGTAAAGGTTTACCAAGTGATATTATTTGTTCATGTTTCCCATCAAATAAGCCTTACTCACTAAATAAACCACAATTGTACACAAAAACTATATTTTAATGCAAAGACCCTGTGTGAAAAAAAAAATCTAATTTACCAACTTAACAACTAAATTTATATCACATTCCATAATCGAATCGACTCCTCAACTTCTTTAATAGATGTGCTATGTTGAAATTGGGACTAGTAAAGCTTCACATTAAATGCACTTGGATTACACTATTGGTTCCACCAATGCTTAAAGATGTGCAAAAGGCATGAAAATAATCCCTATAGAACAATCCCCACCCTATTGGTTGCATCTACATGTGTTGACCTTAAATATTGCTTCGAGGTAGTCCATTGTATCTTTGCACATAGTCAAACCCCATCCCTCTAAAAATTGTTTCCATGTATGAGCTTACAATTTTTGTGTCAATTATTGTTCCACCCATAATGCAAAACAAATTGTCCTCCAAAGCTCATTTATTCTCTCATCATGGTGATTTTTTATCCTACTCAGAATATCCACTATTGTTCATCTAAATTCACATCACCTCACAAGTTGTATATCCACATTTTTATAGTGCTCATTCAAATCTTCTTATTTTGGTAAAATCTATGTTTACATTAACCAAAATAACAACTAGCTTGTTTTCAATTTTGTATTGAGATACTTTATTTCTTCTGAATCACTTACAGTTGTCTTTCCATTTTCTAATTTGAAAGCCTGCATACCCCCTAAGTACTATAGTGTCATGTTGAGAAAAAATGTAATAGTCAGAGTGGCCCATGCACATTACTTTTGTGTTATATTGTCATGTTGAAAAAAAATGTAATAGTGAGTGGTCCATGCTCATTACTTTTGTGTTAATGGTGTGGAGAAACAACACCTCCTTTCCATATCATTTTGTATATATATATTTTTAAAATCGAACAATGTTGGAAAAGAAGAAAGTACATCGATATTCACATGGACCATATAAGTTAGTCACTTTTTTCTTGTACACTATTATATTGCTTTTGGACTTACCAAACAACTCAAGGCTCCATAACATTTATGAAAAATATATGAGCTCCACATATGAGCTTCACATTAGCATAGCATTAATAAGAGTAAATTTATGACAATTAAATCTATAAAGAATTTATCTCCAATTTTGTATGATTTTTAACACTTTTAATTTGTATCTATCGCTTTGGTCTGCTTAACCATCTCTTCAAGATGAAAGGTTCATGTGCAACAAAATGAATGGAGTGAAGGTGTAAACCATAGCATGTATGGATTGTACAGACAATATAATGAATAGAGCAATTATTATAACATATAATAGAATAGAGAGAAAATTATCCATATAGCATAGTTATAGTGTAGCGGCATTTCATCCAACACATACCGATGTTTTGAAAAAATTGTGTTGAAGTGTTCTCCTTAAGTTCAATTTGTTCAATCAAATAAATTTTGATAGATTGACTTTTATCTAAGATAATTGCTCTATTTATTATATTGTTGGTTTGAAGAAATCCAATAATATAAATGTTTGGGTATATATTTCCATTACTGTTATAATTTAACCATTTATGAAAATAACATTAATAAGAGTAAAATAATGATAGTTAAATCTATAAAAGAATTTATCTACAATTTTGTATAAAGTTAACACACCTTAAAAGAACTAGATAATCTTATAAATAATTGGGCATAGATTTCCATAACTATTTTAATTGAACCACAATGTTCAAAGGAGACTTATTGTCATGTGCTAACTTGTGGAATGGAAGTCCAAAATGGCAGGATCCATCAATGAGAAAGATATTTTCACTAGTGACCAAGGTCAACTCGCACAAGGATAATCAATCCTTGATGTTGCCATGTGGACACCTAAAGGTGATAGATTAACATTTTAATACATATAAGCAAATTCAAAATCATTTTATAACCTATCACTTCAAAATTAAATGTGATACCACTTACTCAATTCTGTCGATGGAACCTAATGTAATTGTATAGAGCGAAAGCAAGACTATAGGTATAGAATATCCACATAAATTATGTAAACTATAACCACTACATACCCCATAAATTATTTAAAGATGGGTCTAGAGATTTTGGATGTGTTGGCACGGGATTAGTCCGCATGAAGTGCGGAAGCCGACAGCTGCAAAGAAGGACCATCCACGGAAGGAAGGGTCATTCGCGGAGAACGAGGAAGCGCAAGACTAGTTAGGTTGTTAGAAATGGGTCATTTGGACCATTTTGTAACCGCCATAGTTGGCTATAAATAAGAATATGTATGTAAGCCTAAGGGCGTATTTTGGTCAATTAGCATTGTGCAGATGAACTTTGTAATGTTTTGCTCTGTTTTCGGCAGTTTTGTATGGATCCACGATAAGATGTTCTGAATTATTTCTACGAAGGTTATACCGCAGGTTTTGATGAGTTAATGCATGAAGATGTTTGGATCTATCTTTTTGTCTTCGTTTATGTCGAATGATGAATGCTTTATGTTGTTTTCTGTAAGGTTTCATTGATGTAATCTTGGGTATTTCCCTGTTAATGCGAATGTCAATTATGTATTGGATATGCGAATGGTGAATACATGGTTAATGTGCGAATGATGAATGTCTATTTGAGTTACAAAGTATGATGTGAAAGCGAATCTCTGGTTTCTGATCCGATAGAGTTAGAGTAAATGCATGTCATTTCCCCACTACAGAAACTTGGTTCCTGCAGCCCCCTTAACCGTCTCAGGTGAGACTTCACTCGCTTTGCGGGTGTTGCTAGAAAGGGTAAAACCTTTATGGGCCAATGCTTAAGGGTGTTGGGTTGGTGTTTGTTGACGACAGTGCGAAGTGAACCCTTGTCGACAGAACTATGTCAACAAATGGTTTCGTTGTCAGGACCCTGAAGAAGAAGGAAGAGGACATGTTGTGGCACCCGACGAAACCGAAGATCTAGGATTGGTTTGATGAGAAGGCAGAAGAATTTGCGAAAGGAGAAATTCGGAACCTTGGGTAGATGACAAGTAGTTGGTTGGAAAAGCATATTTACTCTGATATCCACGATATATTCTTCTGAGAATTCCCGGTGTTGTTGCATGAGTGGTTGGATCAGCTGACTTTTCAGAAGAACCATTGCCAAGAAAGTGAACCTAACCACTGGACCCCAGAACTCATCCAACAGCTGAAATGGGTCGAAAATAAGGTATCAAGGGCTATTGATTTCTGGGTAGATAGTATCCTAGAGGAATACATCACTGAGTTTTTCGTTGACACGATCAAATCATATAGTGACGTAGAAAGGAACTTTTTCAAAGGACCCAAAGCGAGATTCTTTCTATTGCTAAAGTTGTGGATTAAAATGCTTGTATGCGAAAAGGACATACTGAGGATTAATTCCGACAAGTAGAATATCAGTGTGTAGGAGTTGTGGGTACTGCGTAGATGCGGGATAGATGGACATGAGTGACTAGGAATTTTTTAAGGGAGGATGAAGACGAGTGTGGTACCTTGAGGAGTGGGGTGATATTCCGATGACCAGAGAAGAAGAGGAGGACTGAGAGAGAGTCTCCTGAGGGGACTGGAATGGAAGACTACGAAACAAGACCACACGGGATGAAGTGACCTTATTGCGACGAAGAAGAAGGTGAACAAGCTACCCCAGGAACCGAAGAAGGACGGACCTTAAGCTACAACGTACCTTCAACTTCGCACACTACTCAGAATTTGATTGGAAAAAATACAAGTTATTCGCAGAGCTGTCCTACGTGCCAAAACAATAGTAAGAGTAGCAGATCAGTAAATAATAACAATAGAAGCACAAGAATGGTGGGTGATGACGCGAAGATGCAAACCTTCCAGGGTAACGGGACTGAGGATCCCAAACAATATTGGTTTTTGTGCGAAGCAGTCTAGACTGTGAAGCAAGTCCAAGATGACAACGTCAAGAAGGGATTGTTAGCGACGACCCTCAGGGGCTGTGCGCTAGACTGGTATATGAATTTTACTAATGTACCAATGGGAAATCCGGCTAAAACATTGCCACAAATCAAGACGGGGATGATTGATGAGTTTAGAAAACCAAAATTCGAGTCGCAATATATTACCGAGCTCAAGGAAATCAAGCAATTTCCAAATGAACCGGTATGGGAGTTCGAACAACGATATAAAACACTAATGGAGAAAGTAAGTTTTGGAATGAGCGATATGCAGCACAAAGAATGGTTTATCGCTGGGTTGGTACCACACATTCGTGAGCCGCTCATGCAACAGAAGGTAGTGAATCAGGCAGAGGCGCTGGAAATCGCAATGAAGTTGGAGGCTTCACCAATCAACGAAACAAGCCTAGGCATGGATCGGATACAAGCACAGTTGGAGAACTTGATGATCCAGTTACAGGATATAAAGAAAGGAAAAGAGGCCCGTGAAGACGTCTGGTGCACTAAATGCAGGACAGAAGGACACCACAAAGATCAGTGCCCAAAGTTTCCAGAATATTTACAATCGAGTGCACTGAATCCCCTCAGTCAGGGAGGGATGCCTTGGTGTCACGTCTGTCAGACGAGAGGACATCGACTAGAAGAATGTGTGTACCTGCAGAAGATAGTTTCGAAACCAGTGAACTTGTACTGCAAGTTCTATAGATCGATTGACCACAACGAGAACGACTGCAAAGCTTATGATCTGCTCCAAGAGAGGATTGCGGATACATACATCATGAATGGAGAAGAGCAGCCACCGGTGCAGCAGCAGCAATATAATCAACAGCTGCCTCAATATAATCCCCAACTGCAGTATGATCAGTCACAGTATGGTCAGCCGTAGTATAGTCAACCGCAATATCCTCAACCGTAATATCCTCAACCGCAATTTCAACAACCGCAATACGGTCAACCATAATACGTTCAACCGCAATATCCGTAGCCGCAATATAGTCAACTGCAGTACCCACCATATGGGGCACTGCAAGGAGGATTCAGAGGGGGGTTCCGCGGAGGTTGAGGCACCAGTGTTGGCCAAGGAGGAGCTGCTGGACGAGGTCGAGGACCCATCATATGTTACAATTATGGTCAGTAGGGGCATTATCAAAGGGATTTCCCAAATCCAACCCCACAGTGCACTTACTGCAGCGCTGTGGACTATGGGGTCGAATACTGTCCTCAACTCATAGCAAAGTGGCAAACTAAGAACCTGCCCCCACCTCCACAAAATCAAAATCAGAATTTAAATCCGCCACCAGCGGTGCAGAAGATATCAGCAGAGGTCAGAGGTCAAAATGCGATTGTTGGAATAGTGACTTGAGGAGGAGCTATGACAGGGGCCGACAGGTCACAACCTAGCATCCGACCGGCAGCACAAAAACAATTCACATTTGATGCGGAAGCAAAAAGGGACATTTTATTGAAAGCACAGGAGGCAATGAAGCAGTTGAAGCAGCCACCTCTTCACCAGAGAGAAGTTACTTATGACATGCCGCCAACATTCGACACGACAACTTCGCCGAAAAATGCTAACACCTTAAGAGCATTCCTAGAGAGTTGCCTGGAGCTGGCCAAAGATCACGACGCATTGGCAAAGATATCCAACCTGCTGCATCGACGGGAGGGTGCATGACAGGAGCGTACAGTCAATCGCATACATAAGAGAAAGACGGGAAGAGAAATACGGATGTCTGCGCAAGTCAGAGCATTCGATATCAACTCCATTATCTTGGATTTGGGGTCAAATGTAAACATCCTGACAAAACAAAGATGGGAAACGATGGGGAAACCATAGTTGGCTTGGTCCCCAATACAGATACGGCTAGCAAACCAAATTAAAGTCACCCCAATTGGTCGACTATGTTAGGTTCCCGTTGAGATTGAGGGACTCAAAACATATGCTGACTTTGATGTGACCGACATTGTTGACAACACAAGCCCCTATCCAGTCCTACTAGGGATAGATTGGGCAATGGAGAATCAGGCTATTATCAACTTCAAGAAAAGAACTATGTCGTTCGAGAACCGGGAGATAAGGGTAGTCGCACCTCTTAACCCCGCGGAAGGGAAGATATATGTTGAGCCGACAAGGGATGAATTCACTGAGGAATGGGACAATATTTACAACATCTCTGAATATTATATCAACCCTACTGCGGATGGATAATTAGGATGGTGCAGTAGTAGTTCGACGTCGTCAGATTCCGATGAAGCACTTGAAAATTGGCAGAATCAAATGCATGAAGTGTCGTTTAGGAGGTGCGCACAAATCACTCAGTCGCTGCGAAGGGTAGCTATGGAAGAGTGCGAGCTACCAACATATGAGGGATTTCCCAACTTGGCCACATTTCTCACTGAATTTGAAGAAAAAGTGGTGGAACCACAACGACTATTGGCCTTGGAGGAAGCCCTGAAGGCTACACCAGCGCGATGGTGGGTGATGCACAATTCCACCATAACTAACTGGCCACTTTATCAACACCTAATGACGGTTAGGTTCGGCGACACTAATGGACACTGCGGAAGAAATTATGATGGAAGAGGAGACCCGAAGGAACATTTGAATGCATGTGAAATCCAGTGGGGACCACAGGAAAAACAAGAATGGGTCCATGCATTTGTTCACACATTGGATGAAGTAACATGAAATTGGTATGTCACAGCAGAAATGCGACGCGGAACAAACTCATGGGAACAACTAACAATTGGATTTAGCCAAACGTTCAGTTTCTCCGACGAAAACCCCTTCATCCATAGCGCATTACAGGAGGTCAAGGAGAAAGTATTCGATGCAGTTCCGGTAGAGAAACCTATGGGACTCCAATGGACTGCGACACCTCAAATGTTGATGGAATGTTACAACATAACAGGAGAATCGGACAATGAGTATGATCCGAGGGCCATGTATATCCCAGATTCAAAAGGAAGTCGCAGTGTCGAGGCACCGGATATGCCTTTCGATAAGTTTCAACAGTCGTTGCGGATTAAGAAAGTGAATATTGGGTCATAAGAAAATCCCAAGTTCGCGAGCATTGGAGACTACTAGGATGACTCGACTATTGCGCAGATGACTGACCTATTGCACGAATCTTAGGACTTATTTTCGACAAAATTCTCGAATATGAAAGGAATTTCAGGGGACCTAGGAGCGATGAAAATCCTACTGAAACCTGATGCGAAGCCAGTAAATCAGCGAGCTTATAGGTTGAATCCAAGGTATAAGGAGCAGGTGAAGGCTGATATTGAAAGAATGTTGGAGGCAAGAATCATGGAACCAGTTGAAGAATCAGAATGGATCAGCCCGATGGTGGTCCAAGACAAGAAAATTGGTAAAGTCAGGATCCTTGTCAATTTGAGAAAGTTGAATGACGCATACTTACACGATCCATTCCCCACACCATTTACAAATGGAGTGCTAGAAGGAGTGGGTGGTCAGGAAATATACTCCTTCACATACAACTTCTCTGGCTACCACCAGATAAAGATTGCCAAGGAGGATCGACACAAAATACGGTTCGTCACCGAATGGGGATGTTTTCAATATATAGTGATGCCATTTGGCCTGAAGAATGCACCAGCAATTTTTTCAAGATTAGTAGTTGCGGTGTTCAAGGATTACATCCATAAATTTCTTGCAGTATACATGGATGATTGGACAGTCTACATGAATCATAGGAGGACACTATGGAGTACGTACCACTTCTAGGAAGATCCTTCGAGCGGGACTATGGTGGCCAACGATGCATGGAGATGTTGCAAACTACGAAAAAAGCTACGACGTATGTCAACGGACAGGGAAGTTGTCACGAAGGGATGAAATTCCATCAGTACCTCAATTGACGTTGCAGGCTTTCGACAAGTGGGCAGTTGACTTTGTAGGCCCCATCAACCCACCAAGAAAATAATAGGGTCGCGCTACATAATCACTGCAACAGATTACTTGACGCGATGGGCGGAAGCTACACCGGTAAAGGATTGCTCAACTGCAACTGTAGCAAGATTCCTCTTTGACAACATGGTCACTAGGTTTGGGTGCCCAAAGATACTAATGAGTGACGAAAGGACCCATTTTGTTAATCAAACAATCGCAGAAATGACGAAGGAATTTCAAATTCAACACAGGAAGAGCACCCCATATCATGCACTCACGAAGGTATGCAACACAAACCATGATGATTGGGATTTGAAGATCCCTGCGATACTCTGGGCGTATCACACAACTTACAAACGATTGACTAGCCAGACCCCATTCAAGCTTGTTTACGGGCAGGAAGCCGTAATGTCGATGGAGTATATCGTCCCCAGTCTGCGCATCGCAGTAGCTACAAGAATGAGCGATGACGGAGCATTGGAAGAACGGTTGGCACAATTGGTACAGCTCGATGAGGATCGATTCATCACAAGATTTCATCAGAAGGTAGAAAAGGATCGACAGAAGGCCTGGCATGATCGCCACATTAAACCAAAGCACTTTCAACACGGGGATATGGTTCTTTTATACGACAGTAAGTTTGCAAAGCACCCAGGTAAGTTACAGATGCATTGGTTAGGTCTCTACATCATAAATTTTGTCACTGACGGTGGTGCGGTAACACTGCAAAGTTTAGACTGGACATTATTTCCAAAGCTAGTAAATGGCAATCGATTAAAACCCTATCGCCATGATCAGGTGCATAGCGATTGAGAAACTAGAGGTGAAAAAAAATATGACAACAAGTGGCAGGCATGGCCAGCCGGGTCGCTCATCAATGCTTCGCACGTTTAGCACACAGGAGTCAAATCCGAGCATGATTACTACAGATAAGCATCACCGGAAGACGGTGGAGATGAATGATGACACACTTGAGGGAAGAATCTGATGGCTACGGGAAATATTTCGTGAATGATAAGCAGGCGTCAAGGCTACAAGGCACAAGCATAAATACAAGTGAAGAAGATAGTGAGATTCAGTCAGTCGAATGAAGAGAGTCAGTAAGTCGAATGAGAGTCAGATGAAGAGAGTTAGTAAGTTGAGTGAGAAAGTCCAAGGAAGCTGTGGAAAAGGGAAGTGAGATAGTTGCAATGGTGCATTTCATTTCCAGCGGAAGCACCCAAGGCCCGCTAAGGGCAAGAACAATAAGTGTTCACGAACAACCAGCAGATGCAAAGGCACGTGGTATTAGGAACAACAACGATGAGGTCTTACCCAATATGGTTAAGCGAGTTTCGAGTGTTTGCAGAGCAGCGGTCCCTTCGATCGAGGAAGTACTAAGAGAAAAGGCATGCCGACATCATCAAAGGATGATCAAATGTGTGAAACAAATGTGCCGAACTATTATTCCTGTTCTAGAAGTTGGTGTTGTCAAGAAATTTTCATCCATTCGCAGGCCGGGGTCAAAAGTAACAGACGATTGCGAAGGAATCGATGATGAAGGTTCCAAGAGACTGGAGTATGAGTTCGAGAAGTATATGACAGCGACCAAGAAACTGGAAGATGAGTTCGAGAAGTACATGATAGCGACCAAGAGACTGAGGCTGAGTTCGAGAAGTACATGACAACGAGCTCCAGACAGAAAGAATAGCCTCAGAAGTTTAGCATAGTGAAGGATGAGAACAGTACCAGAGGTGTCCAGTAGAGGTGGCTCGAGGGTGAGCCACAAGTTTGTGTTGGGGGCCTGTTGGCACGAGATTAGTCCGCATGAAGTGCGGAAGCTGACAGCTGCAAAGAAGGACCATCCGTGGAAGGAAGGGTCATTCGTGGAGAACGAGGAAGCGCAAGACTAGTTAGGTTGTTAGAAATGGGTCATTTGGACCATTTTGTAACCGCCATAGCTGGTTATAAATAAGAATGTGTATGTAAGCCTAAGGGCATATTTTGGTCAATTAGCATTGTGCAGATGAACTCTTTAATGTTTTGCTCTGTTTCCGGCAGTTTTGTATGGATCCGCGATAAGATGTTCTGAATTGTTTCTACGAAGGTTATACCGCAGGTTTTGATGAGTTAATGCATAAGATGTTCAGATCTGTCTTTTTGTCTCTGTTTATGTCGAATGATGAATGCTTTATGTTGTTTTCTATAAGGTTTCATTGATGTAATCTTAGGTATTTCCCTGTTAATGTGAATGTCAATTATGTATTGGATATGCGAATGGTGAATACATGGTTAATGTGTGAATGATGAATGTCTGTTTGAGTTACAATGTATGATGCGAAAGCAAATCTCTTGTTTCTGATGCGATAGAGTTAGAGTAAATACATGTCCTTTCCCCACTGCGGAAACTTGGTTCCTACAGCCCCCTTAACCATCTCGAGTGAGACTTCACTTACTTTGCGGGTGTGGCTGGAAAGGGTAAAACCTCTCTGGGTCGGTGCTTAACGGCGTTGGGTTGGTGTTTGTTGATGACAGTGCGAAGTGAACTCCTGTCGACATAACTGTGTCAACAGGATGCTAACATATTGAGATGTAAATGACAACCAAATTAATAATAACTTAATCATATACCTTAAAACATAAAAATAAAACTTGTAAGAACAATAGTATAGTTAACAAGGCAAAGTTGAATTACTTTCAACATAGATCGATCTCAACTCCATAACCTCAAGGGTTAGTTCAAACAGTCGTAAGCCATATGTGATATCTCTCCCCCACAAAGTTGAGGTCATGAATTCAACTCTCTTGATCCCCTAAGAGTTATGCTCTGTATCAAGGTCGTACTCAAAAGGTTTTCCACAAGGTGTAGTTCCTTGGGGAAAGAAGAGATCAAACTCAAATCCAAATCTATGAAGCAACAATAGAAATCACTAGATTCAAGATATTACACAAGCGCGCGCGCGTGTGTCTTAGTGTTTAATATTTTTTCTTAAATTTTTATATTTTTCTATTTTAACCTACTTTCTAAATACGGTCTCACCCTATTATTTTCTAAATTATTTTAATATTAAAATAAATAAGCTATTCCATGTAATATTGTCGCATGTATAATAAACTAATTTGATATCATAATTTAATTAATCAAAATTGTTTTCCAAACTTTTTAAAAATGAATATTACTAAAAATCAAAATTATAATAAAATGATTAATTATCTATCCAAAAACACATTCAATTAATCAAAATTTGTATGATGTAAAACAAATGGGTTTAAAAATGAACGAGTAAACCATTTAATTTGTCGATGCTATTTCTTTTTTTTCAACTGAAAAAAAAAGTTTCTTGTTATTCATAGAGTGAATCAAAGAAACTACAAATTGCACTTATCCCTCGGATAGTGCTTTTCCAAACTATTAGTGTCCACAATAAAAACAAGTTAAAGACATTACATCCTATAAAAAAAGATATTTTTATGGCATTCAGCCAATATTACAAAAAGTCCATAGGACTATTCAAAAAAAACCACTGAAAATAGGACAAATGATGCCACTACATACCTGAACCTATCAAAAATAGAGTATAAAATATAGAACTAATGCAGCCCACGTTAGTAAATCTCTAATTGTCCTTCTCCAATCAGCATATTTTTATAGAATTCCTTGAAGTGTAATACGTCTTCCTGTAATCCAATTCCCTTCTTGGATAAAAGATCAGCCACTTATTATATCTGCATAAAAATATGCTTGAAACTGATCGAGGGAAATTTGTGCTTAAGTTCTGTTGTTCTAGCTTTCCATTGCTCCAAAGTTGTGACCTGTAGAAGATTCTTTCCACTAATCGAGTCAATCAACACCATTAAGTCTCCTAAATTCTGAATATTGTGAATTCCTCTATTTATTGCAAACCAAAGTAACCCCCACAAGCTAAGAATCTCCATATGAGTGTTAGTCCCCTACCAACAACCAAACCAAAGGATAAAATATTTTTCTAGATTTAAGCAAAGGTAAGCTCTGGCTCCATACTTCCCCCTATGAGAGGCACCATCAAAAAAACCCAAGGGAGTCTAATCAGTAATAATAGGTGGGCACCTATCCAATCTCAACAATAGTTGTCTTCCCTGCATATACGAGGAAAAATACTTCAAGATGAGACCAACGGCAATGCCAAATTGGAAAAGAGCATTTTCAAATAAAATCTTATTCTTAATCTGTCAAATTCCCCATATGAAGAACAATGGGAAAGGCAAGACATGAGCCTCCTTCACAAACCAATTGAATAAACATGATTCCAATGTAGCAGCACCCCAACCGGCCAAAGAATTGAATCCGAGAGAAGTAATTTTCCATAATTCATGTGTTTCCTTACAAGTGACCAAAAGATTATCAACAGTTTTTGCTTCCTAAAAGCATAAAGAGAAAATAGTAGAGCCTAAACCACCTCTTTTGTAATAATTTTCTCTCATTAGAATCTTATTATTAATGGCTAAACAAGTCAAACATAGGATCTTAGTAGGGACCTTCCAATGCCATATGCATTAATGCCACCAAATAGGATGATAATCAATACATTCAGAAACAATGGACACATATGCATGCTTTGTAGTTACATGTCTCGTCGCAATGTTTCAGGATCACAAAATTTTGTCCTCAAAATTCTTCAAGGAAATGCCACCATGTCTCAAGGTTGCCACGTACCGATCCCATTCCGCAGCAGCCATTGAAACAAGACTAAGATCCGCAACCAAGATCCAAAAGTTGTCATTAGAATCTGGATCTGATTTCTTTGTGTGGTTAAGGAAATAAATTCCCTTGGAGTGGATGGAATTGATTGTATCTAGGGAAAGAGAATTTTTGTGAACCACCGATGAAAGGGTCAACACCGACCCTCACCTGAAAGTCATCACCAATTTGCCATGCCAACCAGCAATTTAAATCTGAGAAAGCCTCAGTCAATCCACACCAAATGTTTGATGCACCTGAACACTTTTTATTTCCCTTTCTTAACCAAGCAATAATCTAGAGTTGTTTCAAATATTTGCACCTGGTGACTTTCCCCCACAAACCGAACTCCATAAGCCCACACCACAAAATTTTGAATGCTAAAGGTTTCATGATCCACTGAATGTTTTTAATACCCCAACCCCTGAGATTTTTTAGGATAGCAATAGAATTCCAAGCAGTGAGATGAAAACCAGACCTCAATTGAGATCCAGACCATAAAAAATCAAAGATAGTCTAGCGAAGAAGGTACAAGATTTTCTACAAAACCTTTTCCAAAGTTAACCAAAAGACTGGAATGCCATTGAGGACCAAGTTAATAAGGGTAATACGTCCCCCAAGGAACAAACACCAGTTGCACCAGTTCTTAATCCTCTTCTCTACCTTCTTTACAAGCCACAACCAATCATTCAATAGGTGCTATTTGGTTTAAGGAAGTATCTAAGATACTTCAAACCCGCATCAAGCTCCAACTGATCATAAGGGAGGAAAGATTTGATCGAAGCCAATTATGATACATCCATACTATGCCAATACAAGCCAAATTTTGGAAGGCTTATCACCATACCCAAGGCAAGACAAAATTTATCTAGAATGTCTGTAAAGTGTTTCCACTCACTCAAGTTACCAATGCCAAACAATAAGACATCATCTACAAACAAGAGGTGGGTAATGTGTTGTAACGAGGTAACCTTAATGTTGGAGATCTTACCTTCCAATTTTGTTGATGCTATTTCACTTTAACCAATGCTATACTTTTGTCATTTCCCAAAGATTACTAGATCACAAAAATGATAATAAACAAATATTTTAAAAAAAAATTAAAACATAAAAATAATTATATCTACATAAAATATATTAGATCTCTATCAATATATATTAGAATTTCATAAACTAAATTAATTAAAATATTTAAACTTTCCAATTATGAAGATGTAACTTGAATTTAATTTTTTTCACATTGAAAATACAAATCCCTGCTATTCATGAAGAATCAAGGAAACCTCAATTACATATCGGTTACATAACATGTCACATAGTGAGATTTGAACTTGGATGGGGAGTATAACAACATTTCTCCCAACCACCCAATCTACACTCAATTGACAATAACTTGAATTTACTTGTCAAGACGTACTTTTTAAATCTCTAATATTATATATATATGGGTGTTTATCCTCTTGAGGTCTTCCCAAAGCTAAGATAAGAACGAAACTTAATTTTGTCAAAAGGCCAAGGATATCCATACTTGAGATATTGCAAGAACTCTGTTGAAAAGACCTTTGTCCCCTATCAATGTAGTTTTCAAGAACAATTGGATAAATTTCAATAATGTCATGATTTGTTATATAATAGAAATATTTGTCTTATAATATAAATTTGATCTCCAAGGGATATGAGGTCAAGCAAAGTTATCTAAAGCATGGCACCACAATGTTTGAGATGAAATAAATATCCTCATCTAAGACCCTAAAAAATTGCCTTAAAACTTGAGCCAAGTTATCTAAAGCATGGCACCACAATGTTTGAGATCAAATAAGTATCATATTTTAAATATTGTGATCTAGGACCCTAAAAATTGCCTCAATACTTGAGCCAAGTTATCTAAAGCATGGCACCACGATGTTTGAGATCAAATAAGTATTATACATTAAATCTTGTGATCTAGGACCCTAAAAAAAGGCCTAATACTTGAGCTAACAACTGCCCCACTCTCATATGTACTATCATGTGATCTAGGACCCAAAAAAATGCCGAATATTTGAGCTAACAACTGCACCTCTCATATGTACGCCAAACACCAATTTGGTGTATGAGACCTCCTTCTTTGTTTGTTTGTGGAACAAAGAATCCAAAAACATTATATCAATCTATTTTATTAACTTCTAAAATTAAAAATCTATAAATCATACTATTATTAATAGTCATAATACACTTGAATAGATGCTTACTCAAGCTCCTAATATAAAATTTTCTGGAATTTCAATATGCCTATCATCTCATATCCTAGATTCTATACAAATACACACCTTTACTGGAAACACGATGCATCTATTTTCTTTACTCGAAACGATCTGCATCAATTGTCTACTACCATTGTAGTACAACACCCTCTAAGATTAACACTTCATACATATCTGCACATCTGACTCGCTGCCTATACAATGCAAATGGTCTTGATAAGTCATCATTTATGTCCTATTATTATATGCCAATATATTGACTATCAACTACAAGTCTAATAAGTTTAGTATTCAATTTAGATGTTCAATGAATCTTGATAATGTCTAGAGCAGCAACCTTGACTTGAAAAATTATGTAAAAAAATAAAATGGCAAGAACTTGAGATATAGGGTACTTATTTGGAATTAAAAAAAATTAACCTTGAATTTGATGTTGCATAATTAATGAAGAAAACTAAAAATTCACATTGCTACTAGCGAATGATTCCAAAGATTTACAACATAATGCATAATAAACTCTAAACATAACACAAATTAGTATTCATCATAAACATGTACCTGTATTAAAATGTAAGGGAAGGATCTTTATGAATTAAAAAGACATCTAAATCTTGAGGAAAAAACAACCCTAGAAGTTAACTATCATGATAAGACATAACCTGTGTGGCGTGAATTATGGTTTCTAGTGGAATGCTTTCTGATCCCTTGTTATCTTTTTATACTATTTAATATACTGGTATTGTTATTTTTCCTTTTAATAAACTATCATGATAAGTGAATCTGAATCTGGAGGAAAAGACAACCCTAGAAGTTGTCAAAGATTGTAATCTCACCAGTCTACTACCTGTTATTGGTACATTAATTAGTTAAGTTGTTAGTTGACTAGGACACTCCACTGTCCCATAGTATTGGACAGTAGTATTGATGTGATGTAATCCTATATAAGCTTGAGATTAATAATCAGAAGGCAATGAATATGTCCATTTGTGTTCTATCTTCTATTTGCTTATGTCTTCTATATTTTAATATGGTATCAAAGTGTATGGCATGATCCATACCTGTTGTTGTTGGGTAAGCCTTTTCGCATAGTGGAAAGCACACACGTGTACATCAAGACAAAACACATCGACGTGGAGGAGTAGCTTCACAGCTTTGGGGCCGCATTAAATTTTTTTTTCCATTGAAGTGTTGATGCACTTGACCCTTTCGAGAACTGCAGCGCAACACATCTGTTGCATAGAAGAAACGTGTCACCAACGCACTCTTTGCACAGACGAATCGCATCAGCGACACACTTGTTAAGGAGAAGCACGTCAAACACTGTTCACTTGCACAAATTTTGTCTAACGCACCCTGTGACGCACTGTGCCAATAGTACAAGTTGCGGCACTATTTTAAAGGACCAAATTGGTTTATCTACAGATCCAGTATTGAAGAGAAAGTATTGATGACGCTGAGCCAAAAGATTGGACAACGTTCCAGCATTGTTCAAATCGGATTGAAGAAGATCGAGTCTTGCAGAGATCGATTCAAGAAGGGCATGTGTAGAAAAGGGAAGATAAGATCTGAAGTCTGAAGGACCACTGATATCGAAGAAAACCAAGAAGATCGAATCTTGAAGATGGTGCTAGAAGAGCTACCAAAAGAAATCAAAGAGGTAAGAAATCTGTTAACACCAACAGACATTTGAAGGAGAAAACTATGAACTATGGTCATTAAAAATAAGAAATTTGTTAAGGTCACAAGATTTGTGGCATTTTGTAGTTGAAGGATCTAGAAGCATTTGAGAATTTGACAGAGTATCAAAAAAAAAAAATTCCTTAAAGTCTCATACAAAATAGTATAGATTATTCCATCTTTCATAACATTGCAGAAGTTTATACTCCAAACGAAGCATGGGATATATTGAAAGCATAGTTTAGTGAAGAGAAACCTGATGTAGAAGAAGATGAAGCAAAGTTTAGTGAAGAGGAACTAGTTGACTTTGCAAGCCACGCAAAGCACCAGGAATTCGACAATGAAGTGGAAGACAACCAAGAAGACTGTGTTTATGAGGCAGCCAATGATCAAGTAAGCCTAGCAAAGCTTGTTGATCTAGATCTATTTGCTTATGACAGTGAAAACAAACCTGTCAATGTAGAAGTCCCTAGTGACTTGAGTGATAATCTCTCAAAGAAAGAGACAGTTCATAGCAGCAGTGATAGTCTTTCAGAGAAAGAGACAATTGATAGTGGCATAGAAGTTGCACCAGCAGACAGTTCATCACAGAACCAAAAAACCAGAAGTGTGAGGGAGCTATACGAGCAAACTCTCATTATTGATGAGCAATATGAGTATGCTATGTTTCCTTGTTAACCCACATTTTTTGAGAAAGCAGTAAAGGATGCATAGTGGGTACAAGCTGCAATAGTTAATGAAAATGATGACATAGCTTCCATTGAAACAACAGAAGAAGAAGATGAGGAAGATGTAGAACACGAAGACGAGGAACACAAAGAAGTGAATGCTCTCCAAGAAGAGTTGAAACTCATTGAAACAAGAGAAGAGGAAGATTGGCTGAGAGAAAATAATATTTTCCCACATAAAAAATACGTTGAAATACATCTGAAATATGGAAATATATATAGCATTATAAAAAAAAGGCTGAGTGCATGACACGAAAGATCAAAACCTGCAATCACAATTTTCTGAAAAGAACAAAGTCAATGACCAAAACTACATATTGTTTGAGCAGCTCATGTATATATGATATTAGGAATGATTCGCCGTAAGTTGAGTTGAAGTATTGACAATATTCCAAATACTAAAATAAGTAAGAAATATAAGAGGGGTCCGGTTGCCTGTGTGGGTTGAAATAAGTGGCCGGCACTTTTCAAGATCCGTTTGTTCTTTTTTTATCAATATATACGAAATTCTCACATGTACAAGAGTTTATACAATGGCTTGGTTATTACTAGGGTTAGCTATCCTCCAACTCTTCCATTTAGAGACAATTCATATATTCTCCCATCAGTTAGAGTTCTAACTACATCAAGCGTTTGCGCAAAAATTTTATTAGAAATGGGGATTGGGCCAAGATATGAAAAATTACTTCATGGAAAGACTTTACAAGGCTTGTTGGGTGCAGTGAAAATTGAATTCTAAGCAATGAAAAATTATGATCTATCTACCACTCCTATTTTCCACTTCTATCATTATTTTGACATGCCTTTCACTCCTTCCCACGACCTTCATCTGCATATCAAAATAACACATTCTTATGTAATTAGCAAATTCTATTTGATTTTTTGCAAATATGCATATTAGTTAATGTTCGTCTTTAGCGACAGGCGAACCCCTTCAACCTGCCTGACCAGCTGCAAACTCTATTTCTGAAGTCTTGAAACACCAAGCAGTAACAATGCCCTGTTGCTAATGTACATTTCAGACATCAAAGCATCTGCAAGCCTTCCTAAACATGCCTGGAAGGGACCAGGCTGCCCACGATACACAAAACATTTCGAAAACATGCTAAGTATCCCAAAACATTTGAACAAGCTGCAAGTAGTCATAGTTGCTTGAAAACAAAAACAAAAAATAATAAAATTCATGGCATTGTATGAAACTGGGATAGAATAGTATCTTCCCATAAAAAGCACTTGGAAAACATCTGCAATAGAGAAATATCTAGCATTATAATGGGAAAAGGCGGAGTGCATGGCACAGAATACGAAAAACCTGTAATCACAGTTTTCTGAGAAGTCATATTAGTTGATAATAAGCATATGCCAATTTGGAAGTGGCAATGAAAGGGTGAATACGAAAAATAGGTTTAAGAAAACAACCTTAGAAGCTAAATAGTAAAATACCAAAATGTCTGAAAACATAATGAAGCCTCCCAATATACTGAAAAACGTGCATGCATGTTTGAGAAAAAATCTCAAATAAAAATTACCACGAATGCATATAATAGGCTTCGAACACACCAATCCGCCCAGCGTGGAGATAGCTTAAGCAAGAGAATAAGGGGAAATATGAAAGAAAAGAAAGGAAGCAACGTCTAGAGTGGCATTACTTGCAGCAAGATGATACATGGAAATTTGAATTTAGAAAAAGGCGAATAGGTAACACAACCATCATCATGATAGATCAGATTACATTTCCAAGATGTACATACCAGTAAAAGAAGTGCGAGAGAGGAAAGTCGACATTAAGGAGAAAGGATTTGGATATGGTGGTTTGTATAGGGTAACACATTCTCATCCTGATAAGAACAACAAAATAACCCAAATGTTAACATGAACAGAATTGATTTGGTTGAATGCTCAAAGAAATTAACAGAAGCCGATGGAGATCTAGGGCTGTAAAGAGGATTGGAAAACACAAGCATTCCTCCATTTTAATGAAACTTTGTTATACGAATGCCATCGATAAGAGCCGATCGAACAGGTCCAAAGAAAAGTAATTATCCAAATTCAATCCGTGGCAAGGCATCCGAATCAAAAGCATTTGCCCAGTAAACCCCGTCAAACAAACATAAGCCGTCGATGAATCCCGGCGAAAATGTCCCTGACAGCACGAGTATCTAAACAACCTTCTTGTGATTGAATACAGTTCTGGCAAGCAGAGCCGAATTTTTTATCCGTCACGCTAAAAACTAAGCCTGGGATAGATTGAAGAAATTGTTTAGAAGTGTTGAAGATGCTAGAAGAATTTATTTCAGATGTAAACAATCAAAATGTGTGAGAGTGTGATGGCACATATCAAAGATTCGAAGGAGCCAATAGTCGTTGTTAATGAAAATGTCATACAAAGAGAGATTATCAAGTAACCGTTAATGGGTTGCCTTCATCTTATCAAGTGTTCGTCACTGGACTGACTACTGCTATAAGATTGCACCCCCTACTAGATACACTTCCCGCCCCCTTTCAATCTAAGAGGGAAGCCCACAGGTTCTCTGAACCATCAGGAAGAAATAGCCTCTGATACTTTCTCGAGCACTGGCAGCAGCCTCCAAGAAAGACCCCAAAGCATAAGCAAACAACACATGGAGATAGGAATCAAACGACCCCAAAGCATAAGCAAACAACAAAGGAGATAGGAATCAAGGAGGCAAGCCTGTCTAATTAGGGATTTTCATCTGAAATGAAAATAGTGGAACACTTCGACTGACCAGCTGCTTCCTCTGTTGTTATTGAGCCTACTGCATTAATATAAAAAAAACTATAGCAATTGCTGGCTCTGCCCTGGCTGCTGGCCTTCCGTGGCGTATAATTTGGCAAGTAACAATCCACGGCGTACACTAATGCTGCTATGGATCCCATCATTGCCGAGGCCACGGTGAATGAACATCCAACCCAAGGCACGCTGCTCTCACCCCGGGAAGCGCAGTGCCCATATCCAACACAGGTTGCTTCACGCTTCTCTCACCCAGGGAGGGGCAGTGCCCCACATCCACCACAGGCCGAGACAGAGCCGATTTAAATTCTAAATTGAAATGACAGCTGAAAGAGCTGCGTGTGAAGTTTAACTTACAGCCTGCAGCTCCTGTCAACCCACAGCCTTTGTCAGAATGTCAGCCCACAGCTTCTGCCAGAATGTCAGCCCGCAGCTTCTGTCAGAATGGACCGACGCAGCCGTCCTAATGTCTAATGTATATGAAATATTTTTGTATGTCTACAAAGGTATGAAATGCCAACGCAGCTTTCGTAATCTCTAATGTATATGAAATATTTTTAAATGTATACATAGGTAAGAAATATTTTCGGATGTCAGAATGCGCCGACGCAGCTGTCCTAATGTCTAATGTATGAAATTATGGATGTATAGAAAGGTATGTTTTGCTTTTTTTTTAATTTGGTTAATGATAAAAAATTTCCACTCAGACATTTTAATTCAATAAAAAATTAAAATTAAATCCAAATTTCCATTTTACTTTTATCTACCTCTATATATTAACATATAGAAAATAATATGAAAGTGTACAACATATCTGCGATACACAAAATAATATGAAATATATTAACATATAGAAAATAATATGAAAGTGTACAACATATCGGGGATACACAAAATAATATGAAAATGTGCAAGATATAATTTCTGCCATAGCAAAAATGCAATTGTTAAAAGATAATTAAAAATTCCTATTTAAATCAATTTTCCATTCGAAGGGGCAGAGGTTTCAGATTGTCCATCAATTTCTAGCATTAAAGTGCAAAGATATATAATTGCAAATTTCAACCTAATACTACATTTATAAATGTGCGTCACATTTATAGTGAGCCCTTCTATTGGCTGAAAACAGCTTTGCCCACCATGACAAACATAATACTCACACATTCTAACATAATACTGTTGCAAGATTAATTCCATAGTAACTTGAAAACCTACTAATTATAATTTCATTTGTATCATTAACCAATCTCATCTCAATGGATTCTCTTTCGTAAGAGAAACCTACAAATTATTTAAGATATCATTAACCGTAATACTAAATACTTTATATCTCAATTGCTCCACAATATGGCTGAAAATTTAAATGAATTTTCTTATCACATACAAACCAGTCATAAATACTTTATATTTCAATGGACCCGCAAAATGACAAGCTTGGAAATTTGAATGAATTTCCTTATCATACACAGAACCGTAAAAGAACTCACATATCTTGCAAAGACAGATTAATTTCAAACATAACTTGGAAAACTACAAATTATTTAAAATACCATTAAACATAGTCATAAATAATACTCAAGCGCTCATGTCGGAATTAGCCAATAAAAAATGAGTCGTGCTTTCCAGTTAATGTAATCCTTATACGCAAAAAAGGACATAATGGTTCATCTTAGGAGAGATAACCCAAATCACTAACACACAATAATGTCTAATTGAAATGTATCTTGTTCGCCCATAACTATATTATTACAAAAACGTAAAATATTCAAAGGTTTCTTAACTCAACGCTAATTGGATAAGCACCAGAAATTAGCGCCTTGTGTGGTGAAACACAAAACTTCTTCTAAACAAGTACTGAAGGATGGTAAAAAAATCGTTTCCAATAACCTCTTAGAAACCATTTTTAACTTCTACAGTAGCAACTTCAAAAAAATAAAAAAACGGAATATTCTCAAGCTCTAGCGCATTAGTTCATTGTTCACATTGAAACCAACCTAGGCAGCAAATCAGTCCACTTTCTGGATTAATCACAAAATGTATGCTTATTTCACAGCACATGGACTGGCAATAAACCCCAGACCCCAATAGCATTTAGACCCTTTTTTGGAATCAGCGGGCCAATAATGACATACTCAAACGCTCATGTTGGGAATTAGCCAATAAAAAATGAGTCATGCTTTCCAGTTAATGAAATCCTTATACGCAAAAAAGGACATAAATGGTTCATCTTAGGAGAGATAAGCACCAGAAATCCTTATACGGAATTTATGTCCTTTTTTGCGTATAAGGATTTCTGGTGCTTATTAGACCTTCAATAATGTCTAATAATGTCTAACTGAAATGTATCTTGTTCGCCCATAACTATATTATTACAAATACGTAAAATATTCAAAGGTTTCTTAACTCAAAGCTAATTGGATAAGCACCAGAAATTAGCGCTTTGTGTGATGGAACACAAAACTTCTTCTAAACAAGTACTTAAGGATGGTAAAAAAATCGTTTCCAATAACTCTTAGAAACCATTTTTAACTTCTACAATGGCAACTTCAAAAAATAAAAGAGCGGAATATTCTCATGCTCTAGAGCATAAGTTCATTGTTCACATTGAAACCAACCAAGGCAGCAAAGCAGCCCACTTTCTGGATTAATCACAAAATGTATGCTTATTTCACAGCACATGGACTAGCAATAAACCCCAAACCCCAATAGCATTTAGACCCTTTTTTGGAATTAGCGAGCCAATAATGACATACTCAAACGCTCATGTTGGGAATTAGCCAATAAAAAATGAGTCATGCTTTCCAGTTAATCTAATCCTTATACGCAAAAAAGGACAATGGTTCATCTTAGGAGAGATAACCCAAATCACTAACACACAATAATGTCTAATAATGTCTAATTGAAACGTATCTTGTTCGCCCATAACTATATTATTACAAATACGTAAAATATTCAAAGGTTTCTTAACTCAACGCTAATTGGATAAGCACCAGAAATTAGCGCTTTGTACATGGCAACTTCAAACCATTTTTAACTTCTACAATGGCAACTTCAAAAAATAAAAGAGCGGAATATTCTCATGCTCTAGCGCATAAGTTCATTGTTCACATTGAAACCAACCTAGGCAGCAAAGCAGCCCACTTTCTGGATTAATCACAAAATGTATGCTTATTTCCCAGCACATGGACTTGCAATAAACCCCAGACCCCAATAGCATTTATGTACATGTAAAAGATTGCATGTGAGGTGTCTATGCAAGCGCGCATACATGATCCAGGGATGTAAATAAATGCTGCCAATCTGCAGCACTGAATGGCCTCCCGTGAATCTGTAATACAGAGATTAACATTTTCAGCAAAAGCAACGATATTTTGGCCATCATAAATTTGACAATGATACCTGAATAAATAGATATAGCTTTATGTGCAGGTTATACTTGGCCATCATAAATTCAACAATCATACTTGAATAAAAAAATTAGCTTCATGATGTGCAGGTTAACTTTGGTATCTTTTTTGAAGATCATACACATTGCAAGGGATGGTGTGTAGAAGATATGTGATCAGTAATTACCAGTATAGGAGATATATGTTGCATGTTTCAAAATTTGTTTGTACTCCTTCTAAGTTGAAATTCCAAAGGAATGTAATGGCAGCCGAACCCTCATTATTATGCAACTATATAACACAACGCCAAATAGAATATGCACCCATCCTTCTATCTGCAGTAAATGGCTTGATCTATTTGAGGAGGGATTGGCTTTATTTCAGTGCCAAGTTCCTGCTCAATCTTGTACCTACATTGTAAGAATAACTGTTAGAGAAATGGTGGAATCTAGGCTTCATATATACATACTTAAAGCTTAATTACATTGAACAAGAAAGGTAATTTAAAGACAATTAAAACTTAATACATCGAACAATAAAGGTAATTCAAAGAAAATAGAACTTACAAATTAAACCGATCCTCATATGTAATCAAATTTACAGCAAGTCCTAGATGACCAAACCTTCCAGATCGCCCTACCTGTATGAAAGAAGTGTATGCTTAAAATGCGAGCATGTTCACGTGTATATATATGCTCGAAAAATATCAGCTTTTGAGACAAGCAGATATAAGAAACAACAGGACTGCGGCAATGGTATATAAAATACTTACTCTGTGTAAATAAGTTTCTGAATTCTTAGGAAAGTCAAAATTGATAACAACATTAACTGCTTGAATATCAATTCCTCTCGTAAACAGATCTGAGACAATAAATTTAAACAAGCAATAAGATCCTGAATAAGCAACAGAGTAAAACAACACAGAAACGGAAAACATTTGGGCCATTCGACAGCTACAAGATATTTGCTTATACCTGAAGAGACCAGATTTCTACAAGCACCATTACGGAAGTCATGGAAGACTCTGTTCCGGTGAGATTGTAACATCTTTGCATGGATATAAAAGCATGAATATCCAAGCTCCGTGATTTTTTTGGCCAAGAGCTCTACTCGATTAACAGAATTGCAGAAAATTATTGACTGGTTGATTTGGAGCTGCAGGAAAATGACAAAACTTGTTGAAATATGCTTAGGATATATCTCACATCAAAACAAAACACATGAGCACGTTTTTATTCAGTGAAAAGATAAAACCAACCTTTGAGAAAAGTGTGTTAAGACAATGAACCTTTTGCCTCTCCTCGACAAATGCATAAAACTGTGTGATACCTTTGAGTGTTAGTTCATCCATAAGGTTTATCACATATGGCTTGCGCAAAAACTTATCTTTAAACGATTTGACAGTGACTGGAAATGTAGCAGAGAATAACAATATTTGGCGGGTTCTAGGAAGAAATCTGATGAGTTGTTCCACCAAAGGTTGAAACTCTGGAGAGAGGAGTTTATCGGCCTGAAAGAGATGGAGAAGTTGGAAACAGCAACACTTCAGTGTGAAGAATTCAACTCAAATAAAACGAGCATAAATGCAATATTTCTAAAATATACAAATATAATAACTATAACACATCTATATGCATGGAATTTGCTAGTTGAAAAGAATATCAAATACACAAATACAACCTTTGAAATTCCCCAGCATGAGTGCTATTTAAAATATCAATTATCACAAACTTTCACTGTATGCAATGTCAAAAGCTATAATGCTGAATGGAACCTCGACTATCAAAGAATTGAAACAACAGCAGCAAAAGTCACAGCAACTAACCTCATCCATTACGAGCATTGTACAATCTTTCAGGTTGCAAACACCCTTATTTGCCAGATCTGCAATTCTGCCTGGTGTGCCTACAAGCAAATGAACTGGCTGATACAAGCGCATGATATCATCCTTCAAGCTAGTTCCTCCTGTACTAACCATTACTTGAATATTCAAGTGCTTGGCCAGCTCCTTGCACACTTGTGACGTCTGAAGTGCAAGCTCTCTTGTTGGAACTAACACAAGAACTGCACGAAATACCAACATGTTTTACCCCATTATTAATATTTTACATGAGCTGGAAGTCTAATGAACATTCTTTGAACAAAATACAACAGTAACTAGCTCTCCTTTGAAAAACAAACAAGTATCTAACAAAACAACGTATCAACCTAGAAATGGATATTTAATGTAATACACCTAATACATTAAAATAGTCCATCTTTTCAAAGCAATCAAACTAAAATGGATATTTAATATAATACACCTAATACATTAAAATAGTCCATCTTTTCAAAGCAATCAAACTAGAGTAGAAGCTCATCATAATAGTCTAAACCCTAAACTTAAGAGTAGAGCTATTCTTGTCACAACTCAACAGACCATCAATCGGGAGTATATGTTCTCTATATGTTGGAAAAGAAGATGAGTTGCAGTCTTGGGTTTCGATAACATATTAATGTGTTGATGTTATTGCAGGTAATTTTTGCAGTGAGAAGTTGAAGATACCAACACTTCTAAGAGAATTGATGGACTTAAGAATTCATGGTGCTGAATAGATTTGCCGTGGCAATAGTTAAAGGTGTGAGGTATATTTGCAGTGGCAATAGTTAAAGGTGTGAGGTATATTTGCAGTGGCAATAGTTGAAGGTGTCAAGTTTTCCTCCTATGTGTTTTTCATCTCTAACCCAGGAGTCTGACACACGAGCAATCGAGCCAATTTGACGACATTCAAGAAGCATGCATATGAGGAAGAGAAGATATTTGCAAACATGTGGTTAGAGAGTTCAAATTTGTTCGAGACAAACCATGAAGTGAAAGAAGAACAAGTGTCATCAAATCTCTGGAATGTGAGGTTTTGGAGATGGACAACGCATGGGCATGAAGACAGATAAAAAGATAGGGAAGGAAGACATGTATAGTCGATATGAGATGTTAGCTCACAGAGGTAAACTGGGGATTCAAATAAACGTGGATAGGGCAAAAACTGTAGAAAAAATATATGGGCAAGATAATGAGTACAACATATAGATTGAGAAAGTAAGGTGTTACAAAGTATTGGAATCAAATAAAGAAAGACCATGATAAAGGATACTGAGATAGATAGTATAAGTAAGAGAATGCCATGAGAACCATACAGAATGTTTGTCAAAGGAAAGCAGTTGCAAAGAAAGAGGAAAGGAAAATGGTCTTTGGAACGTGGCACAAGTAAAATGAAGGATAAGATTTCGGAGATGGTTGAAGCCTTTGGAACAATTATGCATACAGCCCTGAAGAGTCACAAAGCATAGATAGAACAACATGTAAGGTATAACTGTAAATCATGTAACAAGCCAAGGTTAAAGGAAGGAGCACATAGCCAAAGCAAGAAGTTACATTGATTAACACGAAGGGCATCGAAACAGAGTTACATTGATAAATCCCCCATCCCCTCACTATCTTAATATTTCAAGTTCCATGAGCAAGAAAATTACTTTAAGCCATTTTTCATCTGTTATCAAAATGAATACAACGCAAATTAGAAGAGTTTATTAGATGCGGGACTTGGTCCAACACACTAGATGTTGCACTAGATAAGGTGATGAAAGACAAACCATTGGTGGAATCAACTCAGATACTACCCACAAAAAACATATCATAGCCTAGTCTCATGCCAAAAGACAACATAATGTCCTCAACAACAATGCAGAAGAGATGAGCCAACAACAATGAACCATGGTAAGGGATGTCATTCCTTCAAAAAGGGCACATTGATGGATATTCTGAACCATGTGATAAATTTGCAAGCTGGCAAAGGCGTGAGAAAGATTGGGAGTAACTCCAAAAGGTCTCTTCATAAGTAAAAGCCATTGTGTTGCTGCTGACAAAAATCTTGAACAAAATTGGATTGACATCTCTACTCGGCATGACAATAGAATAAACTGAAGATCAAATCAGAGGCTATCAAGGACAACATCAAACTCAAAGAAAGATATCATATAAATTACTTGCATCAGAGAAAAACCATAAACAACAAAGATTAAACTTGGGTAGCTTATAGCTCGAATAGTTTGCCAGCCATGCAGAATTGGGTGTAGGAACATCTCACCAACCTTTTTGGCCCAAATAACCCTGACGTAACATCACCCAAAAGCCTCAGGTAAGAACCATTTTTTCTTCCCAGTGAGAGATAAATACCCTTGTGACAACCAAAGACTACAAGCCTTCTAGCAATTACAGTTAATCTAATCATCGTATTAAACACTTCACATGGTCCAAAGAATTGTACACTTGAGATTATCTTTTCATTTTTTAAAGTTTCTGAATAATCTTTAAAATCAAGATAAAAATTATCCCAAAGATAGATAAATTCAACAAATATTCAATTGTATTTTTTAGATTACTTTCTTCTCAGTTATTTTTATGTTCATCCTGTTGTAAGTTGGAGCTACCATGTCCCAATTATTATTTGCAAGTCTAACCCAATTTCTCTGTGCATTTGAAGAGTGTATCCTGTTGCTTTTACATGAAACCTCTACACACAGGATGCTTCCCTGTTCCGACCATTATTTCTGGCCCTTAGTATAGAATGTAAGCATATCCTTTCAACCAAAAATTAATAGCTTCCAAACATATGTAAGCATATCCTTTCAACCAAAAATTAATAACTTCCAAACATAAAAATGCCACAGAATCACCAAGTCCACACAAAATCTCTTTAACTATAATTTTACGTTGATCAATTTGTTGAATCACAAGAGTCAAAAATGCATATATGAACCGGCTTAGTGGCAAAGGAATTTACAGAAAAATAAAAAATACCTTGTATGGTATTTTTATTTTGATCAATTTTCTCTATTGCAGGAATGCAAAAGGCAGCTGTTTTTCCTGTTCCATTCTTTGCCCGAGCAAGAATATCACTCCCTGTTAAAGCAATAGGAATACTTTCTTCTTGAATTGGTGAGGGCCTTTCAAACCCTTTCTCATAGATGCCCATTAGCAGCTCTTTCTTGAGAAAATAATCTTCAAATTCATTTCCTTTAGTAGCCGTCACATCCTACAGAACATATCATAATCTACTTGTAAAGCCATGATACACAATAGGAAATAAGATAAAATATCCAAAACCATAATTATGATGTATATTCATTTCAATTAACATTCTTCACACTATAAATAAGATAATTCCAACAGCACAGTAGCCAGTGAAACACACAAATATCATGAGAATTGCCATTGAGGAAAACAAATAAAAACATGACTTTCCTAAGTTCTTTCTTCGTAGAATTCATAGACTTCATGTGTTTTATTTTCAAAACTCAAATAAATTCAGCTCAAACAACTCTTCCTTGAACCAGCATTGCTTTTTTTTAACTCAACTAAATTCAACTTAAACAACTCTTCCTTGAACCAGCATTGCTTAGGTGTTAGTAACTATAACTATCATTGATTTTCATTATACAATATGCTTACAAAGTTACAAACACAGGGACTTCACTAGAAGGAAATATAATACCACGTTCATTCATATTGCAGTATTAAATATTCATGAAAACCTAAAAATTATATTGCTTATATATTAAGGGGCAAGGGATTTTTTTATTTAATGTAACAATACAAAAATACTTTGGGGTCTTTTTTATATGGACGAGCTAACAAATATCCACCAAATGGAGATGGCAGGATCACGGCTGGATGAAAAATCGGGTTGAGGCAAGGCTCAGGCTTACTAGTACGCAGGGAAATCGCGTCTTGAGGCATGCTTGAGGCCAAGGGGTTTCGTGGTGAAGTGGGTTTCCAGTCAATCATAGTCGAGAGACAGTGGTCATTGACATCCAATTGTTACCAACTGCACTCAGCCAGTTGTTACAAATAGCCTTAGGAGGCTCTAAGCCTCCAGGGCCTGTTATAGGCCCTCGATAGGCCTTGGGGGCTTGAATACCCAACCACTCGTGCCTATTACAGGCCTTTGGAGGTTTAGTAAGCCTCCTAGAGATTGTTACAGGCCATGGGGGCTTGGATACCTAGCCCAAAACACACTTAGTCAGCGATTGGAGAACTGCAACATGCAATCTAAATGTTGTACTATGTGCATTGGCTCTAGTGACATACAAGAAGTGATTTCCTATCTCTTCATTAGACCATTAGATATTGCAAATCATAATGATGTGGTTGAGTAATTGCATTGTGGATGAAGTAATGTGCATCCACAATATACATCGAAAGAAGCAAGGTGCATTGTAGAATGCATGTGGGATCATAAGAGGGGTATCATATCAATATACTAGGTAGAAATATAAAGGGGTATAAAAAATGTTCATTAAAAAATTGATACATACAATATCTAGTGAAAATAGGGGTTTTTATAAATTGGGAAGGCATATTGGGAGGGGGTTAAAAAAACGATTTTGGAAGCAATTTTCCAATATTTAGTGAAATCAGGGGTATTGTTTCATATGCCACGAACAAACATGCTATGATAGCGGTTTATTGAGTGAAGCCCCCGTGGTTAAAAGTATGTAATGGGTGCTCACTAAAGTTGTTATGGTACTTCATTCAGTGTTGCAACGCCTAATTATTGGGTATCCGTCATATAATAGTAAGAGTAGTGATAATACTAAAAGCTCTAAAAAGTAGCACGCAATTTTTTAATTATCAATTAGTCCTAATTAAAGTCAATCAACCATGTAAATTAGGAGGCCCTTCTTATTTCATGATTTCTTTCTAAGCTAAAACTAGTCAATATCGACTAATACAACAACAAAAAACAGGTATAAGGATTGGAGAGACTTTCTAACTTTTAGGGAACCCCAACATATAACAGAAAAAATATATGAGAAGAATTAAATATTTAGAAATATTAATCACAAATAACCACATAGTACATACAATTACGCAATTTGAACTTTAAATAAGGGAATATTTCAAAAGGAAAAAAGAAAAATGCAGGACTATTGTACATTTTGGGCCATTAGACCACAAATTGAAGCATTATACCAATGGATGAGGTTAGGTTTCATGGGAGAATTTCATATAATCTATCATTTTTTCTAATGTTTTCCATATTTGTTTCTAGCTAAAGTAAGTAAACAACATGGTTAATTGTTAAGAAAAATGTCTATTGGTGAAGCAATCATACAGAGCATACATAATCATCACATCCAATTAATATTTCACGTTTGCAAATAAAATAAACATATGTACAGCATTATTCTACATCTTAGAAACATTCCTATTGATGAAAACAAAATGCAATGGGATACAAAGAAACAATTGAAGCAACACCTAACAAGCTTCTATAGTCGAAGAATTCACTTTGATGGAATCATAAATTACAATATTCTTTTATAAAATTCTCATTTAAAAAGAAAGCTTACCTCAGTCCTGTACCTAGCATCAGCCTGTGGTATTTTCAATTGGGCCTTCCAATCTTGAGTGCTGGGTAAACATAAAGAGAAACTATAAGTGATTTCATAATATAAAACTGTTATTCTATACATGCTTTCGCCACCGGCTATTAATGCAAGAAGAAATTTAATACTAAAACTAAACAGGTAACCAGAAAAAAAAAATCCCCCTTTGAAAAATACACTACCAAAGCCAATCAAGTTTTCTAGTTGTTCAGTTACATACAACAAGTTCCAAAATCTGATCAATGCAATCATTACCCAGGTCTCGCAACAATGGGAACTCCCCCAATTGTCACAATATTTGTAACTACGGAAGATACCCAGCAATAAAGAGCTAAGAATACATTTGAAACCACATCAAGAAACCAAAACAAAGTTACATCTAAGCAAACATCAACAATACAATGTCCCATGGGCCTGGAAGCATATTGCCAAATAACATACCTCGAACCAACATCTTCTGTTAGAATCTTTTCCTCAGGTTCGTTATGATTTTCTTCTGGAGCAACATGCACCACAGGTTCGTTCTGAATTTGATTACTCCTGTTTTGTACAATATATTGCGGTTGTATTTGTGACTGCTGGTAGGTTTGCCTCTGTTGTGGATATTGCTGTTGCTGATAATTTCGTTGGGCATATGATTGATGCTGTTGTTGGTGAGGATTCCTTTGAAATGGCTGAAACGAGCTTCCTACACGGCCATTCGGCATGTTTGACCCGTTATTAGCACGGGGATGCATATTTAAGATCGTTTAACGGTTGACCGATGCCCCAGACTATAACTGCTCTGTGAGTCCTTGGGCCTTGAAGTCTTAAAATTAAGAACTTTCGATATTGGATTCTGAATTAAGCAGCTAAAACTTCCCTAAAATATGCACAGATCTGGTAGCTGGCCGTACATATACACGAAAGTATATAAATTCTGACCGCCTATAGGCAAAATAAAACACAGTAAAACTGCTCCCGTAGAGAGTATCCTACAATCGTTGTCTCAACTATTCTCGTCTTCGAGATATTATCAAAAGATCTCTAAGATTCGCTCCTTTTGCAAGCGATATCCAATCTTTAATATAGCACTCGGCGATTTCTGAGCAATAATGACACGATGAACCAAAATTTACAGCTCAAACGAAAAATTGAAAACACAGAACGAATATTTTTACAGGATCTGTGCCTTCGTTCAACTGTCCAGAAAAATATCCTGCAAAGCGATACAGGAAGAGTGAATCGCGGTATTTTCAAAAAGAGGGCCAATGACGACGCAAACGTCTTAAATCACCAGCAACTACAAAGAATCTTACAACAATCCAAAAGCTCCTTACAGAGAGGCGGTTCATACAGAATCGACCCAAAACTTAAGCTTCCTTAAATGTACAACCCTCCAAACGGCTTTCTTGCAGCGGGAGAAAATAATTAACTAGACTTTGTCGCCAAGAAAGTAAGCTTTTTCAGATTTGCTTCAAAGCATGTTTTCCAGAGTTACCGCTTCATAGCAGTTTTTTCCAGATTTGCCGCTTCGCAGTAAAGATTTTCAGACTTAGCGCTTTAAAGCCCTCCAGCAGCAATGGAAACCGAGCAAAGCATCGATCTTGAACCAACTTTCAACAGAACAAATTTATTTATTTGGATCCACCCCCAACAAAGAATTTTTTTATATTTCCCGCTTCAAAGCAAATATTTTCAGACATACTACTTTAAAGTCCTCGGACGGCAAAGAAACCCGAACAAGACACCGTTCTTCGACCGACTTTCAACAAAATGAATTTATCTATTCGAATCCACCCCCACCGACCAACGCAGCTAACATCCAGATCACCGACAAGGAATATCACTCTTTGAAACCAAACAGTAAAGGGATCGAAACCCCAGCCGGAAATCAACCCAGCACACGGAACATGAAACCTTTATTTTGTTCTGAGGCGCCTTTACCGCGCCTTTTCTTCAAATACTATAAAAATTGTAGTCAATAAAACCACTGCGAGCATCGATCTTGTGACGTACCTTTGACAGCCGGAGAGGATTTCAGCAGAAACGGCGACCCAGCGTGGCGGTCATGGTAATCGGGGTCGGAACTCCATGAAATTGAAGCAATTTTCCGTTTAACAGAACAAATCGATTTCCAAAACAGTGGGGGCGATGCGCGTTAACCCTTGAACTTCCGTTGTTCAAACCCTAACCAAGGTTAACCGACAATCAAGGTTAGGTTGCGTATCGGTAGAACTATATCCGAACTGTTTGGAGTGTTAGTTTGGGAGGAGCGTTAGAGCTTTATACATAGCCAAAATGGATTTTATTTTGACCGTTGGTATGGAGGACCCAACATCATGTTTTCAAGTGTCAAGGTCGGTCTACGAATTTTAAAGTTTATATTAAATTAAAGAATTGAACTGGGATTACTCGAATTTTTTGCCATAGTTCGGTGCCTATTTGTGTTGTTTTAAAATGGCTAAAATGGTTGGGCCAAAGTTTTATGGTCAAATTCTCAATAATAAGTTGCAACTCTAATTTTAAACGAATTGAATTTTTGCTCGTAAAGATGGTCTGAATAACCCGTATCCTATATTTCTTCTTACACCTTGGGTTGTCTCTATTTTTTATTGTATTTGACTTTAGAATACCCTTGATATATGTGTTTCTCTAAGTAGAGTAGATTTTTTCTTTCATATGTAAGGTTGTTTGTAAGGGCCAACACCCACAGGGCATCCAGTGGGTGTTCTGGGAGTCAAAACCGGGTGGGGAGGGCCACAACTGCCCATCCCAACTATCAAGCCTACAATCCATTAACTTAGTATAGTGGATTTATGTGTTTATTCTCTTTGGTCAGTTACTTATCAATGTTTACTAATTTTTAAGATTTAGAATAATTCATAAGGTATCTATTTGTTATGGTTATGTATTTTGTGGAAAGTTTTTGAAATGAGTTAATGGTTATGTGTATTGTGGGTAATAACATTTTGGACATTACTTTGATGTATACTTACATTATTTGTGGTTCATTGGCCATCTTATTTTATTATTATCGCTACATTATGTGAACATTGTCTTAGGTCAATTTGTGGGCTTAAACAAGCATTTTTTAAATGATTTTTTTACCTAAGTGTTTTATTTGTGGATGTGAAGTCTTGACCAGATATATAAGGATCTCTAGTGAATATGGGGAAATCTATAGAGAAAAAAGACAATATGGGGAGTAGGATTCATAGACCTCCATCATGTAAGTTTTAAACCTTAACAGTGAAGTACAAACATATATCGATTCTTAAGCATTTACAGACAATACACAATGGCACACACATTACACAGAGATTTTCACCTGGAAACCCTTAACCGGGAAAAACCAGCAAAAAAAAAACTTAGAGCCGCATAGCTCCTTTTTCATTATATGTTTATTTTTACATGTACAATACAATAAAATGGTATTCTGCAGCATCTAAAACCCTAATTCGTTTACCCGAATTAGGTTACAACCCTAATTCCTTTTACCGGAATTAGATTAGACTACAATGGGTCGAAAAACGCGAAAAAGCAAAAAGCAACCCAAAAAAATTTTGCGCTCCGCGCGGACTCCGGGGGCCTAACGGCCCCCTCCGTGTCGTTTCGGAACCTAACGGTCCGAAACGAAGGGGGTGGGCCCTGTCGGGCTACCCCCCCCTCTAAACCCCCCCCCTCCGGACGCGCCCGGCGCAGGCGAATCGAAGGTGCCGTAGGGATCGTGTTGTACACGCAGCGACCATGTGAAGAGATATAACATACCCAACATTCTCCCACTTGTTGTTCTCTTCACATACAGGAGAAATTTATGACTTCAACAATTCAGGGCAACAATGCCCATGTTCTCTTTGCACCAAGAGAACTTCTGAGTACTCACAGACTTTGTCAAAGAGTCTGCAACATTTACCAAAGTGTCAACCTTTTCCAGCAACACTTTGTTCTGTTCAACCATGTCTCTGACGAAATGGTACTGCACATCAATGTGCTTTGTCCTCGAGTGATAAGCAGGGTTCTTTGCCAGAAATATTGCACTTGAGCTATCACAACCAATTTTTACTGCATTCTGAACAAAACCAATACCTGAACACAATCTTTGCAACCATACAGCTTCCTTACTTGCATGGGTAGCTGCCATGTATTCAGCTTCTGTAGTTGAGAGTGCAACTACAGCTTGTCTTCTACTCATCCAACTGATTGCTCCTCCAAATAGATTAAAAACGTAGCCACTTGTAGATCTTCTGTGATCAAGATCTCCAGCCCAGTCAGCATCAGCAAATCCTTGTATATCTATCTCTCTGTTTAGACCGGGTCTTCCTTGGTAGCAGATTGCAGAATCTGTAGTGCCACGCAAATACCTGAAGACCCTTTTTACTGCAGTCCAATGTTCCTTTCCTGGTTTTGACATGTATCTACTCAAAACTCCCACTGCATGGGCTATATCTGGTCTAGTACAGACCATGGCATACATCAGACTGCCAACTGCACTAGCATATGGAACATGAGACATGTCCTCTACCTCTTCTTGTGTAGTGGGACACTGTTCTGCAGATAACCTTACACCTACAGGAATGGGCACCTTCACTGGTTTGCTTTCCTGCATATTAAATCTCTTCAATATCGTTTCAACATATTTCCTCTGATTTAACCAGAGTTTCCTGTTTTCACGATCTCTTTTTATTTCCATGCCCAAAATGAAATTTGCAGCACCAAGATCTTTCATGTCAAATTCAGATGACAGCTGATTCTTGACATCCTTGATGATTTCTTTGTTGTTTCCAATTAGCAACATATCATCAACATACAATATTACATAAATAAAATGATCACCAATTGGCTTAAAATAAACACAGTGATCAGCTTTGCTTCTTGAGAAACCAAGTCCCAGTATATAAGTATCAAATTTTTGATACCACATTCTGGGAGATTGTTTCAAACCGTAGAGAGACTTTTTCAGCTTACAGACAAGCTCCTTTCTTCCTTTCACCACAAACCGTTCTGGTTGCTTCATATAGATCTCTTCATTAAGATTTCCATGTAGGAAAGCCGTCTTTACATCCATCTGTTCTACTTCAAGATCAAAAGCAGCAGAAATAGATAAAAGAAATCTAATAGAAGTCAATTTTGCAACAGGTGAAAAAATCTCACCAAAATCGATGCCCTCAATTTGGGAGTAACCTTTCGCAACTAGTCGAGCCTTGTACTTCTCCACTTTACCTGCTGCATTTAACTTCTTCTTGAATACCCATTTGCTTCCAATAGGCTTTCTTCCTTCTGGCAACTCAACCAGATCCCATGCCTCATTTTTGTCCAAGGCATCCATTTCTTCTATCATGGCCTTCTTCCATAGTTTACTATCTTCTGAATCCATTGCCTCTTTAGCAGTTCTAGGATCATCATCAGTAATAGATAACACAAAATTAGAACGAAAATCAGGGGGACTGTACCTTTCAACTTGCCTTCTTTCTCGGTCAGATCTCCTCAATACCGGAGTCTGTGGATCCGCCTCTTCATCTGATTCAGACGATTCTGCCTCCTCATCTGATTCAGACGAATCTGGTTCCTCAAAAGAGTCACCTCTTTCATCCTTGATATCAAAGTGTAGCTTCTCTGAATCCTTTTCCTTTGGTACATCCTCAATCTTGGAAGTGCTTTCAACTTCTCTGAAGATCACATCTCGACTGTAAACTGTTTGCCTTTTTACTGGGTTCCACAGCTTGTAACCTTTCACTCCATCCTTGTAACCAATGAAGATACATTTTTCTGCTTTATTATCCAACTTGCTCCTTTTCTCCTTTGGAACATGTACAAAAGCATCACACCCAAACACTCTGAGATGAGAGAGAGAGGGTTTCTTACCAGTCCAAACCTCATGAGGTGTCTTGTCAACCAATGCTGATGTGGGTGTCCTATTCACTAGGTAACACGCAGTGTCAACAGCTTCTGCCCAGAATTGTTGTGCTAGCCCTGCACCACTGAGCATACTCCTTGCCTTTTCCATCAATGTCCTGTTCATCCTTTCTGCAACCCCATTCTGTTGAGGTGTGTATGGAGTAGTCTTTTGCCTTGCTATTCCACACGTTTTACAGAACTCCTCAAATTCACTTTCACAGAATTCTCCACCATTATCTGTTCTGAGTACTTTTATTTTCTTCTCAGTTTGATTCTCTACAAGAGCCTTAAATTCTTTGAATCTATTAAAAACCTCAGATTTCTTACGCAGGAAATAAATCCAAGTTTTCCTTGAGAAATCATCTATAAATGAAACATAATACACAGATTTACCAAGTGATGGAACAGGCACAGGTCCAAAAACATCACTGTGTATTAACTCTAAGATTCCTTTAGCTCTTACAACACCAGATGAGAATCTTACTCGATTCTGTTTACCATATAAGCAATGTTCACAGAAATCAAAATCTAATGTGAAATCAGACATGCCTTCAGCCATACTTTTACCTTGTAATAGTCGAAGACCCTTTTCTCCAATATGTCCCAGCCTTCGATGCCATAGCGATGTCTTCTCACTAGAGACAGTAAGGACTCCGTCTCCTTCATTTTTACCCTCAGAAACAATAGTGCTGATACATCCATTTTTGAAGGTGCTTCCCAACAACTTGTATAGAGTTCCAATCCGAACTCCCCTCATCAGCACCAATGACTCTCGAACCATCTTGCATGTGTTCTTTTCAAATAGAGTTTTCACACCTGCATCATCCATTTTACTTACAGATATAAGGTTTCTAGCCAACTTTGGAATGTGCAGAACCCCGGGAAGAGTTTTAACCCTTCCATCTTTGAGCAGTAGCTTGACCTTTCCTCGACCTATGATTTTCGCTACCGAGTTGTCTCCCAGAAATACATCTCCTCCATCATACTTTTCGTATTCAGAAAACCACTCCCTGTGAGGAGTCATATGATAAGACGCACCTGAGTCAATCAACCACGAATCATGCTCTGCATGTGTACTTGAAGATGCCAGATACACATCTCCTCCTTCCTCTGTAGATTCTTTCCCATCTGCGGATGGAGCGTCATTAGGTCCTCTACTTTTATCAGTAATTTTCGATTTACAATCCTTCTTGTAATGCCCAGCTTTTCCGCACTTCCAGCATTTTCTTACAGAAGGTCCTGGAGATTTAGATCTCCCTCTAGATTTAGATCTACCACCTGAAGACTTATTTTTTGATCTGTCTCCAGGGCGACCTCTTACAAATAAGGCATCCTTGGCTGAACTGTCTATGGATCTCCGCCTCATTTCCTCCGATAGTAGGGATGCAACCACATTCTCGAAGTTTAGCGTGGTTGCATTACTCCCAATAGCTATGACCAGATTATCCCATGAATCTGGCAAAGAGCACAACAGACTAATACACTTTTCATCATCATCAAGTGCAATACCAACAGATGTCAACTGACTTACCAGAGTATTGAAGGCATTTAGATGCTCTGATACAGAGTCTCCATCAGTCATCCTCAGAAGGTACAATTTCTTTCGCAGAAATAACTTATTTACCAGGGACTTTGACTGATACAGATTTCCCAGTTTGTCCCATAGCTTCTTTGCACTGTCTTCTCCAGATACGTTCACCAATACCGAATCTGCGAGGCAAAGACGAATGGTGCTCCTTGCTTTTCTTTCCAGCTTTTCCCATTCTTCTTTTACCATACCAGAGGGCATGGTACCTGGATCTACTGCGATCCACTGTTCTCTATCTACCAGAAGATCTTCCATCTTGAGCTTCCATAGCTCAAAGCTCTGACCATTAAATTTCTCAATCTCGAATCTAGAACTGCTTGCCATTCTTTAAAGAAATAAATCACCGCTGCAAAGCTCCCACTGAAACCAGGTTTATCACAAATCCAAGATCGAGCCAAACCCTTGGAAACAAAGGCGTCCCTCTGAACCCAAAAATGCTCTGATACCAAATGTAAGTTTTAAACCTTAACAGTGAAGTACAAACATATATCGATTCTTAAGCATTTACAGACAATACACAATGGCACACACATTACACAGAGATTTTCACCTGGAAACCCTTAACCGGGAAAAACCAGCAAAAAAAAAACTTAGAGCCGCATAGCTCCTTTTTCATTATATGTTTATTTTTACATGTACAATACAATAAAATGGTATTCTGCAGCATCTAAAACCCTAATTCGTTTACCCGAATTAGGTTACAACCCTAATTCCTTTTACCGGAATTAGATTAGACTACAATGGGTCGAAAAACGCGAAAAAGCAAAAAGCAACCCAAAAAAATTTTGCGCTCCGCGCGGACTCCGGGGGCCTAACGGCCCCCTCCGTGTCGTTTCGGAACCTAACGGTCCGAAACGAAGGGGGTGGGCCCTGTCGGGCTACCCCCCCCTCCGAACGCGCCCGGCGCAGGCGAATCGAAGGTGCCGTAGGGATCGTGTTGTACACGCAGCGACCATGTGAAGAGATATAACATACCCAACACATCATTTGTTGATAATATCCATGTTGGTTATTTCAATGGTGCTTCGCAGGATCAGGGAATGAGGTGTGTTGTAGGAGCAATGTTAATGCTCAATGAGCTAATGGAATTCAAACTAAAGATGAATTGTGGTAGAGGTACCAATACTATAGGGAAACTTCTTGCTCTGTGGTGCTTGTTATTCTTTGTTAGAAGAAAACAAATTCATCAAATACAGATGACTGGAGACTCTAAAAGCGTGATAGATTGGGTATCTAAGAGGTGCAATATTTAGGTTGTCTCTCTTGAAGGATGGCAAAGAAAAATTAAATATCTTATTACAAAATTTTATCACATTGAATTTCAACATGTGTATAGATAGTACAATGAAGAGGCTGATACTCTCACAAAAATGATAGTTAGGCAATGTAATATCTACATTTTTGGGGGCGATTTTCAAGTTTTCAACAACAAGTGTTTATGGATCCTTTTTATGAATGCATTTGCTTATCTTTTATTGGTGTTTGGGGTCTATTTGCTTAATTGTTAACATCACCAAATGAGAGTGGATCACATGATCTTTTACTTATAGATATTGATATTTGAATGGATTGCATGGTCTTTTACTTGTAGATATTTATATTTGACTATTTCACCTTATTTATGCTTGACATGCTTATTGTTTAAGGAATAGGTGATAGTGTGACAATGTAATATCATTTTATTGGTATTTTGGGTCTATTTGTTATTTGCTTAATTATTTATGTTTTGTGTCGTACTACTCTATTATTAGGGTAGATAGAGAAAGATACATGCATTCTACTCTATTATTAGTGTAGATAGAGAAAGATTGGGGTGCCTCAATAGATGGAGTGGCTGGGGCGGTAGGTTGTGGTCGTCCCCACCCCAGATCGAACCCATGACCCCGCCCTCACGGCGCCTCCGCCTAGAGCACGCGCCAGTTGTTCTACTGGTGAAAAAAAAAGGTAGATAGAGAAAGATACATATGTTGCACATAAGATCACTTTTATAGTTTAGAAACTAAGTTGTATTCATATAAGATCCATTGCAATGTATTAGTCACTTTCTTTCAACCTCGAACGTAAAGAGAGATAACATTTCCCATCTCTCATTCAAGTTTCTAGTTCAATGGAATTGTATATCCTTTATATGGTCTTTCACCATTTAGCTCCATAGAGAAATCTTTCACCATCTATCTCCATCGCTTTCTTGAGGTTTGCAAAAAAAATATGTAGACAAGAAACAATACATATAATTGATAGTAAAAGTAAATGGGGTAATTATCCTAGCCCGATGGCTTAGCTCAAGTGGTTGAGAGCTATGAGTTGTAAGCAAGTGGTCTCGGGGTCAAATCCTCGGGTGGCTATGCATTGGTATATAAGGGCCTCACATGATGTCCCCACTGGGTTAGGCCCCGTAATCATGGTCAGTGGTTTACCTTGGGTACTATCCTCGAAATGAGGGGAAGTACTTTAGGGTTTTCCGCGACTTCTTAGAAGGAAAAAAATGGGGTAATTAGCCTCTGGTGTAAAGTGGAAAAAATCAAAATTAATTGAATATCAAATTCATAATTCAAACTTTCTTATTACATCACTAACTTTAATTATCATAGATTTTTATTTTATTTTCTTAAAAAAATACATATATATGAAACATTGCTATCCCATATACTTATTTAGTCTCGATAAATATTTAACAAGAGGGATAGTTGCAATGCACCTAAGTCCATGCCAGTCGAATGATGATAGAAGCCATAAAGGCGCAGGAGCAACAGTTTTGGAGATAAGCATCGAAGCAGACATTGATATCGCTCCGCGGTGTTGAAAAATATTAGCGCGATGTGAGGGAAACGATCGGTGGGAGCGTAAGTATGGGGTAACAAATAGACTGGGCAACGACTAATGGTGTTGGACGCAAGCACCTGAGCACAAACATATAAAGATTTGCGGTGTTGGACAAAAGCACTGGAGCATAGATGGATAACACTCGGCTGGAGATATTTAAACATTCAAAATTGGACTATATAAACCTTTGTGGAAATAACCTATATGAACAGAATTACTATGCACATAAGAATTTTGCAGGACTTCTACTAGTCTCATTTCTGAATAGAAAATGAAACTAATGCCGGGAAAGGAAGTTAGGCAAAAAACAAAGCCAACAACAATCGTAACTGCAATAAATATAAATGAAGTAAATTTGTTCTAAAAGATGGAATACAACCCACCCAACATAACATAAGAAATTTAAAACAAGAACCTAATGACCAGACACTAGGACTATAGCCAACTTTTGCTGCTATGCATCATCATAAAGCATTCTAGTAGACACTCTAACCTTGACCCCTTTGAGCAATGCCTCTAAGCTTACCTAAGATACATGGAAGCACAAAATTAAAGCCCAAGCATTGTGTAAGAACAAAATATCGAAACCCATACACCCACTGGGCATAGAATAGATGATGAATGGATGCATTGTTAAGTCACTCCTTGCGTAAGGTCACTGGTTCGAAACTCTGTGGGTACAAGTCTTACAAAGAAAAAAATATATTGAAGCCCATAAACCATTGGATTGTTGCCTCCTTCGATGTCCAAATAAAGGGTATAAACTTATAAGCATCGTTATTGTAATCATGCATTCTACAAAGGACCTCAAACTCAAAAACGAAAGTGTTAGGGTCTTTGTAGTTATTCCATTTAATGCGGAAAGATGGCGGGGAAAATTTTGTCATCCTTACATACTCCTCTATTTCCAAATGGGCAACTAAAATACCATTGGATCCTCTTTCATTCTTTCTTCTTGTGTGTTACTAATTTTCATTGCTAAAAGACTAAATGTTGTTACTATGCAATTACTTTGTATAGCTTAAGATAGTGATGAGCACACATTTTGTAGCACAAGTTCTCTAGGGCAAGAGTTTTATTTTTTGGTTACTCAGCTTCAACACTACAAAATACCTTCACATCCCAGAAATTGAAATGTGGTTGCTAGAAAGTAAAGAAGCATTGAACAAAAAAAATGTTACCAAAATGAAAACTAATTGATATAGAAAACAATTGAATACCACAAGAATGAATGTCAAACATACATGTCCACAATTGACACATACAAGTTCTTATGTTCGTTGAAAAAAAGAAAACAAATTGTCCAAGACTAAAACAACGATAACATCAATAATGTATAGATGATCCCAGGATAAACATGCAATCAATATCTCCAATTGAACTGCCACGCCTATGTAGAACAAATTCAAAAATAAAAACCCACCTCCACGCCACCAAGAGACAAGAAACAAAGCACTCCATGCCACCGAAAAACAAAGAACTAGCAAAGCAAATTCATGACCAACAAATTCAAAACGTTCAACTCAAAAAACTCCTCCACACCAAAAGCAAACAAAAAACAAAGCACTCCACATCACCAATAAACAGAGAACCAACAAAGCAATTTCATGGCTAACTCTATTCCCTTCCTGTGATTATATATTAATGTCATTAATAAAAACAAACAAAAATATGTTTCCTATTACCTAATATACACACCATTTTGTGAATAAAAAACTAAATAAAAATCCACTCTTGCAATAAAATTCTACCTTTTTTAATTTAAAAAAATAATAATAATCTAAAAAAAAATTTAATCTTGAAAATTACATCAACTCATGCAGGAAATTATATCACATCCCAACTATCGTATATCTTTTAGAAAACCATAATAATGAATTAAAAAAATTATTGAATCCATTTTTATTTGAAAAATTTCAACAAAATATAATATTTTCCATACACCATTTACAAAAACTTTGGAAAAATGATTTATCCAGCAAAAGTCAGCCCACTATGACTCCTGATCATATACTATAGTCCTTGCTTAGGCATGGACTAATAAAACATATGGGTAACCAGTGCTTCCCACTTTTGCAACGTTGGGGTTGAGCTCGGTGATGGGTAGGTCAATGCACTTCGAGTTAAAAATGACACGTGTATAAATCTGATTGTGAGCTCGTGTTGATCTATATCCCTAGTTGTTCGTCGTACATACGAGAGATAGTGATATTTTGAGGATAGAAGTTGCGATTTTGGAAGGGTTATCCACTAATTGTCATCTATCCCAAAAATCTTGTCTATATACTCATCACAAAATTTATTTTATTTTATTTGTTAGCGTTGGTGATACTTTATGAAAAATTAAATTGTATGATCACATTTTAATGGAAGGATGTAATTTTAGTTTTTTTATTAATTGTTTGAAACATTTAAGGTATGTAGTTAATGGAGTTTTTTTTTTTTTTTTAACGAAAAAAGCATATTATTGATATTCATATTAGTGAATCAAATAATAAATTCTGGAAGCAAGCTTCATAAAAACCTAGGACTGATAACGTGATCATATCATAATTACAAAACCAAAAAAGAAACCAATAAATAGTTTCCCAAAAGACTGTCTAGTTCAAGAAAAACATATTCCCAGAATCAATGAGACAGTTATCAAAATATTCCTCCCAGTATAGAATTCCTTCCTCCCCCTCTAGTGCAAGTTTTGAAAGCTGATCAACCCCTGAAGTGAACTCTCTATAGATATGTTCCAAACTGATAAAGCTGAAAGTGTTCAATTCTTTCCTGACTCTGTCACACCAATAAGCCAAGTCCAGTACCTTAAGAGCAAATTCACCCAATGCCCATTTAATAGTGACTCTTGAGTCACCAACAACACGAACCTTCGCCAAACCAAAAATATTTGCCACCCGGGTGACACACCAAAGGGCAAGTAATTATGCCTTCATGTTCGTACCTCTGTTGCAATTCATACGTAGATTAAAGAAGTGAGCAGAGCTGAGAAATATAATTCCCCCAGTACCACATACCCCCGAATTTTCAGCCCCATCAAAAAATAATAGAGGATCATTGTAAGTGGGATGAAAAGTCCCAATATCTCTCTTGACAGCAGAAGCCTCCGATCGATGGTATAAGAGATATTGACTTAAAACGATATTGAAAGTGTGTTCCAATACAGGAGTGAGATTCTCAAAAATTGCTTTGTTCCGAACACACCAAAGAGCCCAACAAACAAAAACATGGAGAGTAGAATATACCCTGCAAGTCTTCAACCAAAGTTGTAATGCATTCTCCACATTAATGCCTTCCCATCTCACAGAAATACCAAAATGTACAAGAATCATTTCCCACAGCTGAATGGAAAATGGGCATTCAAGAAATATATGAAGTGACGATTCAACATTTCTTTTACAGAGAAAACACAAATTAGGCCCAATCCAACCAAGAAGTGTAAGATTGTCCCATGTTTTAAGTCGCTCCATAAGCACAAACTAGAAAAAAACATTTAAGTTTTAAAGGTATATGCCATTGCCAAAGAGCCTTGTACCACCAATGATTTGGATGAATACATCGTCTCTTTATCATGTAATCATATGTAGTGCTAGCCATAACTATCCCAATGGTAGCATTGCCACCCCAAATCACCGAATCCTCCACATTTCCAATGCGAATACCAGCCAAATTCAGAGCCTTCACATAAAGGTCCCATTCAGCTACTAAGTGTCGTGGGAGCTGTAGGTCTGCAGCAGAGAGCCAATGATTCTGACAGGTAGCCGAAACAATAGAATTTAATGTATAAATACCAGCATCCTTTAATCCCGAAAGTAGTTCCTGTGACAACCTATATTCATCCTTTAATCCCGCAATGGGGTCAACAGCAACAGACGCTTCGCTTCCATTGCCAACTTTCCAGCTAATTTCACATGCCAGCCAATCGTAGAGTTTCATAAAGCCCAACCAAACAGGTGAAGCTCCTCTCACAATTTTCTTTGGCATCCTCAGCCAATAAGAAACCTTTGTCTTGATATACTTGTGATGTATGACAATGGACCAGAGAGAAGTTCCAAATAACACCCGCCAAAAATTCTTCAATCGCAAAGCTGCACTGAATATAGATAAGTCCTTAATCCCCCAGCCACCAGCTGAATATGGAAGTGCAATCTTCTCCCATCCGATCATAGAAAAACCAGACTTTTTCAAACTGTCGGTCCATAAAAAATTATACATGAGTATTCTCAATGAATTGATAACAGAGCATGGGACAGGTAGAAGAGAAAACCAATAAACCAGTGTACCGATAAGAACAGACTTCAGCAATGTTAGCTTCCCACCAATGGATAAGAGCCAAAAAGTCTAGTGAGAAATACAAGATTCAAATTTTCTAATCAACCAATGCCAATCTTTAACAAGATAACCATTTGGCTTTAGATGGAAGCCAAGGTATGTAAATCCATCAAGTAAATTGTGAACACTGTAGGGTAGGAAGGATTGTATGTCCCACAATTTGTCTGGTCCCACAAGATTTTGAAATAGAGATGACTTAAGTAGGCTCACCTTCATTCCCGAAGCTTTGCAGAACATATTGATAATACCATGGTATACCCGCCATTCAGCCACTGAATCTGAACCAACAATCAAAACGTCGTCTACAAACAAAGCATGGGAGATATATAATTCATTTGAGATTTTCAGCCCTTTAATCAGACCATCCTCCTTAGCTTTTAATATCAATCTACTAAGTCCATCGATAATTAATAAAAACAGTAAGGGCGACATAGAACAACCCTTCCGAATACCTCTAGAACAATTGAAGAAGGAAGTTGGTGCTCCATTAACCAGGACTGCGATATTCATGGAATTCACACAAGCCATAATCCATCTAACAGCTAGTGCAGGAACCCCAATTTGTATAAGGACAATCCGCAGAAAATCCCAGCTAACTCGATCATAAGCCTTTTCTAAGTCCAACTTAAAGATAATGGCTTTCAACTTCTTGCATTTGACAGAATAAAGTAGTTCCTGCGTAATACCAACCGCATCATGTATCTGCCGATCCTGGAGAAACCCAAACTGTTCAGGAGATATGAATCAGGAGAAAATAGGTTTCAATCGTCCTGCGATAATTTTCGAAACCACTTTATAAGCAATGTTACATAATGCAATGGGCCTGAAGTCTCTGAAAGACTTAGGGTCATCAACTTTAGGGATGAGGGTAAGAAATGTAGAATTCAATGCACCAGAGATATATCCCTGAGTCCTAGTATATTCAACCATATTTAGAATATCCCTCCCCATCAAATCGAAAAAATGCAGAAAAATCTCAATGGATCAGCCATCAGGTCCGAGACTTTTTTCCTTAGCAAAGGTTTTAAGGGTGCCTTCAACTTCATCCAGAGTGACCTCTCTACACAAATCAACTGCCTCATCTTCATCGAAGAATCTAGGAAATAGTCTGGCAACCTGGAGTTGTGATAACATATCACAATCATTATCATCCGAGAAAATACAGCTAAAATGTGATTTTGCCACCGCTTGAAGCTCCACTTCACCAGAAACCTCATTACCACCATGGTCCATGATCTTCCATATAGTATTACTATTTCGTCTAGAGGATGCATACGAATGGAAAAATCTCGTATTGTTATCCCCAGATTGAACCCATAGGGAACGACTTTTCAGCCTCCATTCATTCTCCTCCTTTAAATATAAAGAGTCTTTCTTGGCTTCAAGAGATTTCAGAATGTCATAACTGTGGCTATCATATGGAAACTCCAGCAAATAGGAATAAACCTTATGTAACTGTGCCTCCACCATCATAAGATTTAATCTATCCTGAGCTTTCTTATGATGGATCCAGCTAGATACTTTGCCCTTTAGAACCCTTAACTTCCAACAAAGTAAATCCACCGGGTTATAATCCACATCAGGAATAGAATTATGTCAAACCTCTTTTACAAAACTATTGAAATCCTCGAAAGTAAGCCAGGAACTGTCAAACTTAAAAGGGTAATTCCGCAGGAGTGTATCCACATCCAACTGCAAGAAGACCGGCCAGTGGTCCGATATTTTAGCTTTTCCTACCCAAGAACGATAACGGCCACAATGCTCCAATAGGGATGATTTAACAAGGAACTTATCAAGTCGTTTATAAATGTTGTCACTACCCTTTCTACCATTATACCAATTTGGGGAGTATACACCTGTACAGACATCAACAAGCTCGTTGTGAATTAAAAAATCATAAAAGAAGTGTGCCAGACCATCCATCTGCGCATTTGTCCCCCAAACCTCCTATGCCAATCTTTTAAAATTCAAATCACCAGCCACAATCACATTACCCCTTTCCAGAAGACCAGACTATTGCAAACTATTCCAGAAACCTTCACGGTTCTTATATGGTGCATAACAATTCAATATGGATAACGGTAGGCCACCAACTTTAGAAGAACCAATCAAAAAAATACCCCAAGCAGTTTTATAAACCCGAAAGGAGTAAAAACGAGGGTCCCAAGCCACTAACAGACCACCCGATAGACCATTCGCAAAGAGGGCAGAGATTTCCCATCCACCTAAAATCCTAGCCAAATTCGAAATCACCACCCTCGCATCACACATGGTTTCCTGCAACAATAAAATACCTGGACGAGCAGTAGTTAATAGGTTTGAAAGGGCCCTGACTCGAACAACCCTTCCCAAACCCTAGACATTTAATGAACAGATAGACATTAAGGAACCCTACCCCCGGGGGATAACGCTCTAAGGCCCCCACTATGGTCAGGACAAACAGACTCTTCCACTGTCAAGTAAATTCTTTCAGAAAGGGGAATATGTCCCGGGATATCATCATCCGACCACCTTCCCTTTCTACGAGCCTTTCTCAGAGTCACATTTCGGAAGCGTGCAGAACTCGCAGGATGGACGAGAGGGTTTGACGATGGCTTATTGGAATAAATAGGCAGAGGTGTAATAGTATCCTCCCCATTCAAAGTGTAACCCACATCCCCCACTTGAGTGAAGTCTTCCCCAATAGAAGTATCCTGGCCCATATCCAGTTGATTCGTAATGATACCATCCCTCGAGAAATCATCAGATACGGTATTACCAGAATCCAAGTTGTCTAAGGAAATAGGTGGCCCATCCAAAATCAGAACAGGCAATTTGGACAATAAATCCTCCGAACTAGTGTCTCCCACCCCAAAAAGATCCCTACATGCCTTAGACTTCTCAGAAAGGTTTGACCCATGAGACACTTGTGCCACCGCAGGGTTGTTAATTTTAAGCACAATTTCCCCCGATGCAATTTTATTGGATAGAGTAACATCTGCGTCCATAATAACCTTCATTTCATCGCTCGAAATATCCAAAAAATTGGGGATAATAGGAAATTTTGACTTACCAGGGTTCTCCGAACGCACTTCAGCATCCGAGACATTGTCCACAATTTCTGTAGGCTTAGTAAGTCGCAGGAGAGATAACAGGAGTAGCCAAGTTATGACTCCCCAGACACCGAGCCCTAGTATGTCCAATTTGTTGGCACATCTGAAGGGTACACAAAAGTAGTCAAGTCGTTGTCGCCAAATCCTGTCGCCCCATACAAGTTCAATTTCTGTCGGCAAACCCTTAGCCATCTCGAATGCCACCATAACCTTCGCACAACGTCTATCAAAACCATAGAGAGAGAAGTTGTCCAGATGCACAAACTTACCAACCGTGTTGGCAATCCCAATCAGAATGTTCTCAGTCCATAATTCAATAGGAAGACTCGTAATGAGACACCAAAGGTGGCGGATACCGTGTACCTCTCTAATCGGATCAAAGGCCATGTGCCATTTCTTCAAACAAAGTGACCCATCTTTAAAACACCAAAAACGTCGCATGATTTATAAATTATACATAATCTTACCAAATATTTAAAATATTGATATTAATTTTTTATTGTATTTCCAAATTTAATGCGGATTAAAATTATATATTTTATTTTTCTAAGTTTAAAGTAAGTATATATATATATATATATATATAACAACATTGGTTTACAATTTTTGATAAATATTTTTGTTAAGTTGTGTTAGTATTTTTGGTTACTTTGGTTTATTAATATCATAAGATTTGGGTATATGATATATGCTTAGTCCTTAGATGATTCGAAATGGATTGAAATGGATTGATATATGGGAGATCATATGTTATGGATTTTGGAGGAAGGCATCAAACCCTAAACAATATGAGGTTGCTTGGATTCTTGGTTGAAGGTTGGGAGTTTACTAGAGGAGGCTTGGATTGTGGCAGTGTCCATATAGGGGCAATTGACCTAGCAAAGTACATGGATTAGGAGAAGTGAAGGAGTCTAAGTGGGCTTGTAATTGAGAGTTGCGGACACATCTTGTGTAGCTACATCATATTGGAGCTCTTATTGTGTACAACATCGCCTTAGAGCATGCCATTTGATTTGTAAATTGTTGTGGATATTCCACTAGAATAATTCATCACAACAAATCTTACAAAATTCTAAAAATCCCTTATTATGCAATGTATTACTTTAGATATTCATATTTAATTGTTACTAGCTTAATGCGTGAAATGTCAAAATGAAAGAAGCTAAGCAAATAGCACACCATCCACTTAATGCATACAAGATGTACCATGGGAAAACCTAATATTAGAAAAAAACCAAGTTAGAAGGTTCAACCTATGCTCTGCTCTTTTATTCTCAGTTATGAAATGCAAATACAAACAGAGGGGCACTCACTATGGAGTTGCTATGGAATTTGTGGCCAATATGGTTGCTACACAATCTTCTACTTCCTTAGTTATGCTTCAATATCCCACTCCCAGTCTCCAAATGCTTTGCTCAATTATGGAACAATAAACATTGCAATAAAAATGGAACCTCTTCTTTCCCCAGTGGCCCAATATTTAACATAACATGTTAGTTGTATAGGGTAAGGGTTTTTTGCATGCCTCAACTCCCAATTAATGTTAGGGTTTTGGACACTCTAGAATCTTCTTGAAAGTCCATGTGTGTGAGTAATGGACGCTGGCATGGCATCCACTCAAAAACATGGTAGTCAACAAGATGGGTCAACTTGTTGGAGGTATAACTTATGCATACGAACTTTGATTAAGGTGATTTTCACACCATTGGAAAGTTATTTATGTGTAGAATAATGTCAAGAGATTGAAAGATAAACTAACAAAGTTTTGACTCAAAAAACGATTGTTTAATGCCTCAAATGGGCTTAGGAAGGTTACGAACCTCAAATCAACAAAGTGGGACCTACCCCTAAAATGGGCCCTACAAGCTAATAACTCCAATTCTTCTACCCAAAAAGTACCAATATAAACGACAGATTATATAATGACACATTGTAGATCAACATGTCAACCCTTGGAATGGAGCACTTACTAATGTTTCCCTACATGAATTTATTATAGGTTGCTTGAAAGGCTTTATGCCCACATTGTATTGTTGGCCTCGCTTACCTCACATATACATAGAGGAAGGAAAAATTCCTACTTATGCATATCATTGTGTTCATTCCTATTTCACTCTTCTATAAAGATGTGATCTAGAGAAGGAGTGTTCACTGGTATTCTCACTCTCTCTTGATCTTTGTTTGTATTGCTCTCTCTCTCCGAGATGTTAGGGTTTCATGATCTTCTTGGAGCATATTGAAGTCTAGGGTTAGGGTTTCATCCCTTGGAGATTTTAAATTAGGGTTTTATGATGAAACCCTTGGATGTATTTGTTGAATAAGAAGAGAAGGTCTCTTATTACCTTGGAGGACTTGTTCGAGTGATTCATGCATGTTGAAGCTCCTTGGTTGAGCTAGGGTTTTCATTGTTTTCCCTTGACAGGGATTTGGAGAGCTAGTGGATTGTACTAGCCTTGTGGTAAGGCTATGGTATCTACAAGGGAAACTGTAATACCCCCATTTTGACCCTTAGTATATATTGGATTTTAATGCAAATATTGTGCATATGTGATGCATGGTTTCTAGCGTGGATCTCAAGGCCAAGGCCCCACTAGTGAATGCTCAGCCTTGAAGGGATAGTATTTTATGTTGTGTTATCCATGTGCTAGTAAGCCATGGGGAATTGTAAAAATGATGTAAATAATTGTAATACAAATAAAATACCAAGAGGCTGGCTATGGATGTAACTAAATGAGGGGTCTATGTGTATCCACTAGGGAGAGGTGAGGGGGTTGTGGGATTGAACCCTAGGCTGCCATATGTCACCTTGAGAACTCACCTTTGACTGTCCTACCTGTCATTTATTTATGTTGTACGAAAGTACTTTAGAAATCTACTCATGAGAGTGATGGAGTATAGGCAGCCCTGGAATTCGTAAGGCAGGGTATGGGCTCGATTTGCTTGACCCATAAGTCACCCTACCTCATGGGAATTTGTTTTCCCTCATCCCCATTTGATGGTTGAGGATTCAGGCTTCAGCGTTCATGGAGGACGCATGCCCAATAGGGAAGAGAACCGAAAATCGCGATTTTGAGTTAAGCCATGCTTGGGAGTGCCAAAATCGCCTAGAAACGTTGTGTGAGAAATGAAATCCAACGGGGGATCCATTGACCTAAACCTTGGAGCAAATTTGAGAGTGTGAGACGCCCATAAATTCATAGGAAAACCCTGATTTGGAAGCTTGGAAATCCAGTTGCAGTACAAATCCTTTCGGCCGCAACGCTGAGGAGATCCCAGAGTGGATCGCAGTGGGAAAGAGACCTAGGGGTCAAATTTCATGGTAGAGTTAGTGAGGGCTCATTCATCCTTGGTTTCAAAGTCGGGACCAACCATACCTTCCCAGGTCAACGCTAAGGGAAGGGGCGCCCGAGGGACTGTGTAGCAGATAAGGGGACCTTAGGTTGAGAGTGGAGGTGATGGGGGTGCCTAGACTGTCTAAAGTCAATTGGATATGCCTGTAGCTATGTGTTGAGCTGATTGACTTAGAAACCTCCTTCCCTATCTCCCCACTTGCTTGACAGAGCCAGTTGTGTGCTGGATGATCCTGAATGACTGTGTCTAAGGTTGATCCTGAATGCTTATTAGTTCCTCCTTAGTGGATACATAGCCCCAGATCGGGGGTGGTCTCTGAGTGCTGAAAGGATACAAGATGGGTAGAGACCTATGTTGTGTTGGAACGTTGCAGTCCATAGCCAGTTGCTTGGTGATTTCATCTTAAAGATAAGTGTGCTCTATGATTCAAATTATGCCAATTTTACATATATGCATGTTTGTTGTTTATGTCAGAATGCATAGATTGATCCAACTGAATAATATAACTAAATGCTTGTGCATTGTGTTGTATATGCCTATGATGAAATGCTGGTAGATGCATTCTGGGTGTGTGTTAATATGGTTAAATTTTGCTGTGTATGTTATCTTACCATGCTTCTGCACATCTGCATTCTTATTTTGTAATTCCATGAATTGTTCATTGATGAAAAGGGCTAAGAGTTGTAAAGACCCAAAATGCTCAGAATGTTCAGTCAGGGCTTTAGGGGAGAAATAGACACCCCCCTGTTGTGTTCATGTTCCCTTTGTGGGTCAGATGAAGGGAGGGGCCATGACAGAGTGGATCATAGCTCTTTACAGAGTGGTAAAGAGATATGGATGAGGTTTTGGGAATCATTTTCGTTGGGTGAAGGACAATTTAGAGTTCTCGGGTGTGGTAGAGGATCATACAGTTGCATGGGGCTCACTTAGAGCTTTCCAACGATACCAATTTTTCCAAAAATGGACTTAGGATGAGAAAGTTATCAGCCTGAGAAGTTGGCAGTAATAGGGGTATATGGCCGACTTTCGACTTTTCGAACCCGCAGTGCGGATTGCGGAAGTCGGAGGTGTGATTTATTAGCGTGGTGCGTTGGAATTTCGACTTTCTGACTCCCGTAAGGCGGATTGCGGATTGTGGAAGTCAGAGGTGTAATTTGCCCGGAGCTGTGAATTTGGAGTTTCGACTTCCAACTCTCACATCACGGATTGCGGAAGTCGGAGGCGTGATTCGGCAAAGCAGAGAATTTGGAGTTTCGATTTCCGATTCCCGCATTGTCGATTGCGGAAGTCAAAGGCATGATTCGGCAAAGCAGAGAATTTGGAGTTCTGACTTCCGACTCCCGCATCGTGGATTGCGGATTGCGGAAGTCGGAGGCGTGAATCTTCGAAGTTGTGAATTGGGTGTTCCGACTTTCGACTCCCGCATTGCGGATTGCGGAAGTCAGAGGCGTAAATCTTCAAAGTTGCATGTTGTGGTTTCGACTTTCTGAATCCCGTAAGGTGGATTGCGGATTGCGGAATTCAAAGAGGTGATTTCTTCAGAGTTGCGCATTGGATTTTCGACTTCTTATTCCCGCACTGCAGATTACAGAAGTTGGAGGCTTATTTCTTCGACACTGTATATTTGGTGTTCCGACTTTCGATTCCCGCACTGCGGATTGTGGATTGTGGAAGTCGGAGGCATGTTTCTTCTACCCTGTGTATTTGGAGTTCCAACTTCCGACTTGCGGATCACGGAACTCAGAGTCGTAGTTCTTCGACGCTGTGTATTTGGAATTCTGATTTCCAACTTCCAACTTGCGGATTGCGGCTTGCGGACCGAATTTATTGCGGCTATGCAAAAATGCATAGTTTGGAAAACAAAAATAGCAGGTTGTTTCTAAGGAGCTCCCCCATCATCTCTAAAGGGAACCGAGGGGACCGGGGATGTTACAGGTGGTATCAAAACCCAAGGTTGCAGCACTGGGGCTGCTTGGGCCAAAGTAAGAGCTTACAGGCTTGTTAGAGATGCAAAACGAACATAGATTGTAAGGTGGAGATCGATACCGAGGGGGATCAACGGCTCGTACAACATTTCTCCCGTGTAAGTGGCGAGAGGTTAACAAAACAAGCGGACATGAAATTCCACTGGAAAAGGGTTATTACCTTTGGAATCCACCTTGAGTGAGTGAGACCCGACAACCAACAGGGACTGTCTAATCAGCACATAAAGGCTGATTCGGACCCAACTAGACATCTAGCCCTTTACTTGGAATCAATATTGAACAAACTGTAGTGCTTATAAGTGCAGGGAAGTCTAAGAAAGGCCAAGTTGGACTTGACCATAATTTCTACAAGCAATGTGAGCAACAAGGCATGTGAACCTAGTGCAATGGGAGCTATTGCAGTGATTAAAGAAAGCTACATAGGGTTGACAAGATGGTTGCAGCTGAAAATTGGAGAATAATTTCCAAAGGGAAATGTTGATAAAGAGAGAAATTTCTCACCTTAAACTATTTATGTTTATAGCATAAGAATTGCCTGCTTGGAAAGTAGAAAGTAAGAATGTTATACATGAGTATATGTATTGAATTGCTGCTTGGTGAGAAAATCATAGCCAATGATTCCTTGTGTGCTTGCTAGAGAGGCCATGAAAGTGGATCAACTATGACGTGGAAGGGGAATTCCATGCTATGATGAGGGATTGGAAAGGGATAATTCCTTAGCCCCTATCTTGCTCTTGTATTTATATTTTATGAGCTTTATATACATAAAATGATGGCATAGGAATGCTGAAAATGCAAGAGATTGGACGGATAAAGTGAATGTGCACTAGTGGGCATATTGCTAGACATTGCACAGTGCATGAGAAGATGTTTGTGCATGTATATGATGTTACATGTTGGTAAATCTAGTGAAGTTTTACATATGCAGTGAACCACTTAAGATCATTATTGTGGTTGATAATCACTATTGGTGTTGGTATTGGTTGTAGGACCAAAGACAACATAAGCATGGCTAAAGATGTTGATGATGTTGTTGTATGTGACCAACAACCTTATGAGAAAAGGTTGGGCAACAAATCTATGATCAGGAGGTTGGTGGAAGGATGGTGTAATCCTTTGCAGGAGACCAACTGATTAGATAACATCAAAGATGTTAATGGGAGCCATGCAAGTAATGGTTTGTTTATGTTGATTGCATAGAAAAAGGGGGTTGGGTAAGAGTCCCTTGAGCCATATTTAATAATTGTAAATTGGCATGTATGTGATGATGAATGCATTGATGCAAATATTATTCCACCGGTTACGGGGAGGTATGTGGTAGTAAGGGAAAGGATCCTTATACCATCAAGCTGCTTTGAATTGTAAATGCATTCATATGATAATATATCATACCATTTGCGTATGTTGGTTATGAGTTAATAACCAAAGCAAGTGAGGACTTATGGTCTTGTTGTGGTAGTGCATGCCATATGAGAGTCATGGTTAAGGCCATAATGTGGTTGGAATGGTGATGCTATAGTGCTACACAAGTATCCCATGAACTCCCTATTGGTGTTAATTTGGGATGAAACCTCTTTGCCAACAACCAAGGAGTGAGAAAACTCCTGAGGTGTTGTTCGGGTAGATAAGGAATGCACCTAAATAGTTAAGCAAGTGATTGGGGAGATGGATGGGTATGGTGTTGAAGCATTGGCTAGGATGTCCAACTTACCATGGTAAGAAACCCGTGTAGGCATAATAATGTTTAGATCAATGCTATAGTGCATTGGGTACATTAAGTAAATGCACATTAAAAGATTATGTAAATGTTGTGGATGTGCATGCATATGTGTGGGTGCACATGTTGAGACGCATTGTGTGAATGCATGGTTGTGGCATATATTTCATTGCAATTCATTAATAATTGAAATGATAGAATTATTGACAATTATGAGATCATTTCATGAGCTGCCAGGGAGGCAGGAAAATGATTGCATGAAGAAGGTAGTCATGTTTGATGGGCTACCAAGAATGCTCTGTTGAGAGGACATAGTTATATGAAAAGATATGATTGCGAAATCATGATTATTTAAAGTTTTATTTGATGGCATAGATAATGTGATTGAATATTGCATTTTATTGTGATAATGATGCATATAAAATGATCGTATTTCATTGCATTTGAAAGATTAACAGCTGATAGTGTTTGAATTATAGTATGTTATAATTCTGAGATCACTTCAGTGGCCGTTGTAAATGTTGCAATGAAAATATTATATGCGTGGGTAATCACAACCTGTTTGGTTGATTGAAGAATTCATATTGTAGGTAGAATTGTCTTGGACATAGCAATGTGTGAAAGTCGCTAATACAGGATGGAATCTACCGTGTGCAAAAGCCAAACATTGTGAGAAGGATCTCATGGATGCGAAATCTGATTTTTGTATGAAATAGATTGGAAATTTTTTATTTAAATTTACAAGAAAGATCTCAGGTTTGCGAAATCTAATTTATATAGAGAATGAATTTGTAAGTTTCAGATTTGAAATTTTGCTAATAATTGCTAATGGTTGTTTGGCTAATCTAGAATTGTGTCAAGAGAACATGTTGTAGGTGGATGTCCAAGTTATGGAAGCAAGTGTAAAACCATGAGGATGATTCTCTCTCTACAGCCAAGCGCTAGTGGCCTGCCTTCTCTCTCTTATCTCTATATAGCTCAAACTTATGCTGAGGGCGTTTACTGCCTTCTCTCTCTACTACCAAGTGCTACAGGTGGGCCTGATCTATAACTGGATGCTCTCTCTGGCTAAGAAACTGAGGGCGTATACTGCCTGACCTGGATTCTATCTATCTACTTCCAAGCACTCGAGGGTGGGTGCTTCTCTCTCTACAGCCAATGTTACCACTTACAAGAGCCGAACAATATGAGCATGGACTCATGGTTAAATAAATATAAATTTTGTAGGAGACAAAATTATAAATTCATATTTGAATTTGATTATTAATGCCATTGACTAGTTATGGAAATCAGATTTGAATTTGATTGCTAATGCTGCTGACTGTTTGGCTATTTGAGAAGTGTGTCAGGAAGACCATGTGCTATGGCCTATAGAATCCAAACTCCATGGGAAGGATCCCATGCTTTGGAAATGGGTTTCGGGTGAAACGCCATTGTAAAATTTTGATAATGCCTCATCTGAACTGCATGTTGGTAAACAAAGTGGGTGAAATGGTAAAATTATGCCAATAGGGCATATATTTTGTATGAAACATGAAAGGGATTGGGGTAACAAACCCGAGGGACTGTTAACTTAGAGAAGGGAGCCCCATTCCTCGCGAAAAGAAGAGAAAAATACATCTGCAAAACATATAAGTATTTTGTAACCCTTGCTGAGAATATGCATGACTAATTATTGGGATTAATATGCCGAGCATGTTTTTTTATTTCCAACTACTTGAGTTGTGATTATGGCCTACATGACTCACATCGGAGAGGGGTACACACCTCTCGGGTGCTGTGTTGTGTTATAGTTGTCAATATTGACTACACCCTAAGGGAATGGACGCATTCCTGGTGTTTCAATATTAGAGAGTGAATTTTTTTGAAATATGTTACAATTTTATATCAATGATACTAATGAGATTTCCTACCCATCTTGTGTTGTCAGTTATTACACATGCAATTTGGTGCTGCATACTAAAGAAGCAAAGTGAGGAAGGGGACCTTACTTAGGCTGTGAGTGGACGTGAGGTGGGTGCCAAGACTGGCTGGAACCCATTGAGATGCCTATGGCTCCGTAGTAGAGCCCTTGACTTGGAAATGGTTATGGTGCAGTTTCCTTCCATTGCCCTGTTGACCCAGATGGAAGTGTTGGCTTGGAAATGGAGAGGGAAAACTAGGTATGGGACTGGTTTGGCACCATAAATGCTTGGTAAATCCAGTCGGTGCACTAGTTGGGCATTGAATGTTGTGGAGCAACCAGCGTGCTAGCCAAACATTCGTTAAACGCTTGGTAAATCTAGTCGGTGCACTGGTTGGGCATTGAATGTTGTGGAGCAGCCTGCGTGCTGGCCAAACATGCGTTATTGTATCCACAAGTGATCCAAGGCTTGTAAAGCAAAGAAGGATCCTGTGGAATAATGTGAAGACGTCCAATACAAATAAGTATTTGGTTATCTTGCATCTTCTTGCTTATTTAATGTGAATATATGTGTGTATATGATTCGGCTATGGTTTTTAAACTCTTGTTTAGAGATGAATCCTATGAAAATGGATTTGACATGTGAATTGACTCAATGTTGAGTGTAGGTATTGCTGGATGCAAGGACCTTGAGGGAATCCTAAGGATGCATGTGGACATGTGACTGTCCTAGAAAGGTCAGTATGAGTAGCACTAGAAAATGGTTCTAGTGGACTTGTGTGGGTCCTAGCAGCCAAAGGTTTTGTAGGAAACCATGGGGAGGGGTTCCCTGGTTGAGAATCCTTGGACAGACCTTAGACACCAAGTGTCATCGCCAAAATAGGAAAAGGTGACTCAAGCATTCACATTTGAAGTGAAAGAAACCAAGGAGCATGGAACCATAGTTGTGGTGGGGCTCCAGATTGGAACAAGATTAAGAGGGGGAAACTCTTACTCTTCTCTTTCCTTTTTGATTGATTCATTTTAGAAACAAAAAATTGTTGAATGCATGCCATGGATGAAAGTTGATTGTGTTTATTTTGCTTGAAATAAATTGTGAATGCTGAATTAGTTAATTCCCTATGAAAGGATGAACATGAATGAGTTCATTTGTATGTTGGACAAGCATGAAATGTGTGGAAGTCTTGTGGATAAAGCATGGACTTTCCATGTCAATTGGGAAAGTAATTGGCTGATATTAATGCTTGGCATAACAAGATTTGCAATGATGAATCTCACAGGTGAAAATTAAACCAATTGGTTGCAGATGTTACAAAACAAGTGTTGCTAGTAAGCAAAGTGTGGGCAGATGTGCACATTGACCATGGAAGCAGACCAAAAGCTATTTGATTTGGCTGAAAATCTTCTTCAAACAATTGCCAAGACCCAAGAAAATCTTGAGGAAATGCTCAAGCTACAAAAGCAGCAGAATGAGATGAACCTCAAGGTTTTGCAGGACTCTATTTGTCTGCAAAATGGGGTAAAAGGCATTCTGGAAGCTATCAACAGTGGAAAGGACAGTGGGTCAATGAAGAGGCATTCATCCAATCAACCCATTAAAAAACGCTCAAGGATGGAAGACACAAAGGAAATTGACCAGGTAAAGAAAAAGAGGCCACTCAAATGTTGGTAACGTGGAGGAAATCATTGTCTCCATAACTGCCCAACAAAGGATAGCAAGAAAGAGAGTAGCCATAAATTTTCCAGACTTGTGGATCTGTTGGAAGGTCAAAGCCAACATGAAAAACTTGTAGAAGCCAAGGGACTTGGTCCTGAATATTGAGAGTAAAAGATGAAATGCAGGACAGACCTGCCACATTTTATGAATTTTGATGTGTAAACTGTGTAAGTATTCCTAAGTATTGGAACATCGAGGACGGTGTTATCTAAGGGGGGGGATTGTAATACCCCCATTTTGACCCTTAGGATATATTGGCTTTTAATGTAAATATTTTGCACATGTGATGTATGGTTCCTAGCGTGGAGCTCAAGGCCAAGGTCTCGCTAGTGAATGCTCAGCCTTGAAGGGCTGGTATTTTATGTTGTGCTATCCATGTGCTAGTAAGCCATGGGGAAATTGTAAAAATGATGTAAATAATTGTAATGCAAATAAAATACCAAGGGGCTGGTTATGGATGCAACTAAATGAGGGGGCTATGTGTATCCACTAGGGAGAGGGAGGAGGTTGTGGGATTGAACCCTAGGCTGCCATATATCACCTTGAGAACCCACCTTTGACTGTCCTAGTTGTCATTTATTTCTGATGTAAGGAAGTACTTCATAAATATCCTCATGACAGTGATGGAGTATGGGCATCCCTGAAATTCATAAGGCAGGGTATGGGCTCGGTTTTCTTGACCCATAAGTCACCCTACCTCATGGGAATTCATTTTCTCTCATCCCCATTCGATGGTTGAGGATTCAAGCTTCAACTTGCATGGAGGATGCATTCCCAACAGGGAACAAAACCAGAAATCGTAATTCTGAGTTAAGACATGCTCGAGAGTGCCAAAATCGCCTAGAAACTTTGTGTGGGAAATGAAATCCAACGGGGGATCCATTGACTTGAACCTTGGGGCAAATTTGAGAGTGTGAGACGCCCATAAATTCATAAGAAAACCCTGATTTGGAAGCCCGAAAATCCAGTTGCGGGACAAAGCCTTTCGGTCGCAACATTGAGGAGATCCCAGAGTGGATCGTAGTGGGAAAGAGACCAGGGGGTTAGACTTCATGGTAGAGCCAATGAGGGCTCATTCATCCTTGGTTTATAATTTGGGACCAGCCATACCTTCCCAGGTCAACGCTGAGGGAAGGGGCTCCCGAGGGACTGTGTAGTAGAGAAGGGGACCTTACTTAGGCTGAGAGTGGAGGTGATGGGGGTGCCTGGACTGTCTGAATTCAATTGGATATGCCTGTAGCTATGTGTTGAGCTCATTGACTTAGAAACCTCCTTCCCTTCCTCCCCACTTTCTTGATAGATCCAGCTGTGTGTTGGATGACCCTGAATGACTGTGTCTAAGGTTGATCCTGAATGCTTATTAGTTCCTCCTTAGTGGATACATAGCCCCAGATCGGGGGTGGTCTCTAAGTGCTGAAAGGATACAAAATGGGTAGAGACCTATGTTGGGTTGGAACGTTGCAGTCCATAGCCAGTTGCTTGGTGATTTCATCTTAAAGATAAGTGTGCTCTGTGGTTCAAATTATGCCCATTTTACATATATGCATGTTTGTTGTTTATGTCAGAATGCATAGATTGATACAGCTGAATAATAGAACTGAATGCCTGTGCATTATGTTGTATATGCCTATGATGAAATGGTAGTAGATGCATTCTAGGTGTGTTTTAATATGGTTTAATTATGATGTGTATGTTATCTTACCATGCTTTTGCACATTTGCATTCTTATTGTGTAATGCCATGAATTGTTCATTGATGAAAAGGGATAAGAGTTGTAAAGACCTGGAATGCTCAGAATGTTCAGTCAGGGATTTGGGGGAGAAATAGACACCCCCCTATTGTGTTCATGTTCCCTCCGTGGGTCAGATGAAGGGAGGGGCCATGAAAAAGTGGATCAGAGCTCTTTACATAGTGGTAAATAGATATGGATGAGGTTTGGGGAAACATTTTGGTTGGGTGAAGGACAAGTCAGAGTCCTTGGGTGTGGCATAGTATCATGCAGTTGCATGGGACTCACCAAGAGCTTTCCAACGATACCAATTTTTCCAAAAATGGACTTAGGATGAGAAAGTTATCATCCTGAGAACTTGGTAGTAACAGGGGTATATGATCGACTTTCGACTTTCCGAACCCAGTGCGTATTGCGGATTGCAGAAGTCAGAGGCGTGATTTCTTGGCGTGGTGCATTGGAATTCCAAATTTCTGACTCTCGCAAGGCAGATTGCGGTTTGCGTAAGTCGGAGGTGTAATTTTCCTGGAGCTGTGAATTTGGAGTTCCGACTTCCGACTCCCGCATCGTGGATTGCAGAATGCGGAAGTCAGAGGTGTGATTCGGCGAAGTAGAGAATTTGGAGTTCCCACTTCCGACTCCCACATCGCAGATTGTGGAAGTCGGAGGCAATATTCGGCGAAGAAGAGAATTTGGGGTTCCGACTTTTGACTCTTGCATCGCGGATTGCCGATTGCGGAAGTTGGAGGTGTGAATCTTCAAAGTTGTGAATTGGGTGTTCCGACTTTTGACTCATGCATCGCGGATTGTGGATTGCGAAGGTCGGAGGCGTAAATATTCGGAGTTGCACATTGTGGTTCCGACTTTCCGACTCCCGCAAGGCGGATTGCAGAAGTCGGAGAGGTGATTTCTTCGGAGTTGCGCGTTTGAGTTCCGACTTCCGATTACCGCACTGTGGATTGCGGATTATGGAAGTCAGAGGCGTATTTCTTTGACGCTGTATATTTGGTGTTCCGACTTCTGATTCCCACACTGCGGAATGCGGAAGTCGGAGGCGTGTTTCTTCAACGCTGTGTATTTGGAGTTTCGACTTCCGACTTCTGATTTGCATCTTGTTGATTGCGGACCGAAGTTATTGCGGCTGTGCGAAAGTGCATAGTTTGGAAAAAATGATCAAGTTGTTTCTAAGGAGCTCCCCCATCAACTCTAAAGGGCACCGAGGGGACCGGGGACGTTACATAAACCCTAATGTCATTTCCTGTGAAACCCTGACCATGGTTTCTGAAAATAATTGGATATCTTGGAGATTAACAAAGATCAACCTACCATGGAGTTAAGCCCTCATGGTTTCGAGGTCCTAGTACCAACCATGAAAAAAGGTGGGAAGTTTTTGTTGGTAGGGTCAGTTTCGATAGGGTTTAGTATTTTTCGACTTTATTTATCTTTGCAGGTTGATTTTTATTGGCTACTTTCGAAGTAGGGCCTCTCATTAGGTAGTCTACATGGAATATGTAGTCCATGCATCCTGGCCAGAGGATGTGTTTGGGAATATGACAAGTTCCTCCCTCTCATATGTGGTGCCCTTTGTTGAAGGAGATGCAGTACTTTCATCTTCATTTTTGCAATCTGACAAGGGTATATCTTCCTACAAAAATGTTTCTATTCTTTTGTTGGAGGTTGGGGTTGTTGGAAAGCCAGGGTTTCAGTTTAAAGACATTCAAATTGACATCTATCCTAGTTATTATGGTTGTGATCTTGGTCGAAACGCTTGTAATAAGGTTACGAGCCATAAAGCAAAAAAACAATGTGTAGGTAAGGCTTTCAAAGTAAGGAATGGTTGTGAACACATGACTCTTGGGTGTGATGTTTATATGGACAGGTTGTTGGGATATTTGAATATATATCCCTGAATCACAATGAAATTATTAGTTGGATGATGGAGAACTAGAAGAAATGGCTTGGGTACTGTCCAAAATTCAACTTCCTTCTTAAAGGTTGGCTCTACCTCCAATTTATTATAGAAGCTGACATCATGAAGGTCTTAGGAAAATATTGGACTATCGGTAAGGGTTCTTTGGTACTTGAGAGATGGCACCCGATTCTTAACCCATTAAAAGAGCCCATAGTGATTCGACATCTTTGGTTTCTATTACTATGTTTCCCTTTACAACTATGGTCTAGGGATTCCTTGGTGGCTATTGCAAATGTGGTCGGAAAGTTTATTTCAATAGATGAGCAGATACTTAAATCTTTAAATAAGCGTTTGGCATAGGTTTTGATGGAATTTAATGTATCTCGGGGGTTACCTGCAGAATTGGAGATCTGTTAGGAGATTATACCTTCATTCAAAGACTTGATTATAGGGGCATTCCTTTTCAATGCCATAGATGCCGACTGATGGGCCATTTGTGGTAATCATGCTCTAGTTTCTCGGTGGAAGAGGAGTCAAATGATGTAGTGGATTTGTAAAATGATGATGTTTTGAAGGAAATGAGTGTGCATCCTCATCCGTTGGAGTCTACAATAGTTTCAAAGGGTGATAAGTCGTCTTTTATTGGTATGCTTGAAACCCTATTTCCACAATTTTTTAGTCAACTATATGAAGAAGATATTCAAGCCATTAATGAAGCTGTAAACAAAGATTTGTCTAGGAAAAATGTGGATGTGAATCCTTTAACTATAGATGTAGACAAAGTGCATTCTGGCAATTTATATAATATTGAAAATATACCCTAGTCTAAAAATAATAATTATGAGATTGAAACCCTAGAAATTTTGCTTTCTCATGTTAATGAATTGTCTGATAATAATTTTCCAGAGTCCTTATCTGTAGTGAATCTTGGTAGTTGTGATAGTTTTAGTCATAACCCTAAATACAATGTGGGTTCGTCTTCGACTAGTTCTGTCTTGGTTTCTTCCTCTGTACCTTTGGAAGCTGAAGCCTCTTTGTCTGCCTCTGTTCTTATTGCTTCAGACCACAATAACCCTAATTTGAATACCGTGGACAATAATTTGGGAAAGAATTTGCTATCCTTAATTCTTCCTCTATCTGATTCATAGGATACTAAGAAACTCCCCTCCTTTAAATATATTCTCGCTAAAATTCCCTTACATATTTTCTTTGATGTCAAACAATCATCTAATCCTGAGGTGACTCCCATAAATTCTATTAGATACTAGAATGTTACTATTAGAAATAAAAGAAACAAGACAAATAAAATTGGAAAGGATACTCTGAAACCTGGTGAAAGAGGTGACCTTAGTGATGTTTATATCCCCCTTTCTGTTAGACTAAATGATGCACATAAGTTCAGTCTCGACAATTTCCCTTCTTTTGACCCTAGGGCCCTTAGAGCACTAGTGCCCTCATCTCTGGATTCCTAATGATCTTGTCCTCCTTCAATGTTTGGGGGGTTGGGGGTCCTCCCAAAACTTGATCCCTCAAGAGATTTTTTGAAATTATTAATCCATATATTGCGATGATTTGGGAGACTATGTGTCCCAGTGGTAAAACCTGTGAAGTTTTCTTAAAATTATTTCCAAGATGGGAGGTATGCGAAATGGATGCAAATAGATTAACTGGGGGACTACTCTCTATATGGATCCCTAAAGAGGTTGATATTAAGCCTTACCATACTTGTGTAAGAATTTTATTGGAAGGAAGAGTTAGGGGTTTGGAGCAAGAGATTAGAATCATCAACTTCTACGGTCCATGTTTTTGGGCACAAAGAGTGATGGGGTGGTGTTGTATCTAGTGGCATCCTTAATGATCCTAGTATTATTTTGGGTGGTGATCTTAACCTAAATTTATTAGCTTGTGAAGTTTGGGGTTCCAATCCCATAATTGATTCGCTAGATGAATATTTTCAAAAACGTTTTCAAGGGGTTAATCTCCTAGATTCTAGACCTTCTAAACTAGCCCTACTTGGAAGAATGGTAGGGATGGTGGAAATGGTGTTGGAAAAAGACTTGATAGATTCTTGATTGTTGACAGTCTTGCTAACTCAATGGATAGATATAGATCATGGACTATAAATTTTGGTATACCTGATCATTCTCCTATTTGTATGCAAATTAAAGGGAATTTTGTTAAACATAATTATAATTTCAAGTTTAATCACACTTGGCTTGAAGATGAGGAATTTAGAAAATTGATTAGAAGACATTGGGGATGTACGGAGGTTATAGAAGAAGACTCTGCTATGAGGAAAATGGTTGAGAAACTTATAAGTCTGAAAAAAGTGGTTATTCTTTAGGAAAAAGAAAAGAAACAACAACTTAGATAGGAACTAGTTAATGTGGAAATGGAATTGCATAAAATATATATAATGAAAATTTATTTGAAGTCCAAAATTGTGAGGACAAAGAACAAATTGCAAATTTGGAAGCTAGGAAAGCAAACTTATTAAGGATCGAGGAGGAAAACTAGAGATTGAAAAGCATAGCTATCTGGTTAACACAAGGAGACGAAAACATCAAATTTTTTTTCACCAATATGCATATTTTAGAAGAAATTATAATGTTATATGGGATAGTAAGGACATACATGTGAATATAAAGAACTCCCAAAGGGATTGGAAAGAGTTGTTGTTGAACACTTCTCTAAATTCTTCATGGATCTAGGTAAAACTAATATTACATCTCAACTTAAAGTGATCAGATAGTATCCTAGATTCTACTCTCCTAAAGATGGATTTTGGATTGGAAGGCTAGTTACATTAAAAGAGGTGGAAGAGACCCTAAAACAATTTGCAAAAACAAAGAGTCTGGGACCTAATGGTTGGATAGTGGAATTCTTCTTGGATCTTTAAATCTTAGTTGGTAATGATATTTTAGAAATGGCTGAAGAATCAAGGACACAGGGTCAAGTCTCAGGGGCTATAAACTCCACTCTTATGGCATTAATTTCTAAACGTGAAAAAGCATAATCTTACAATGATTACAGACCCTTTGCTAACTTGGTTTACAAAATTATTTCCAAAATCATATCCAACAGAATTAAACCAAAACTTACAGAGGTCATATCAAAGGAACACTTTGGCTTCTTAGCCAACAAGCATATACTTGATGCTATTGGTGTTACTCACGAGTACTTACATACTATCAAAATGAAGAAGCTTGATGCCCTTATTCTTAATATGGATTTGGTCAAGGCATACGATAGAGTGGAATGGACATTTCTGAGACTGATACCACTTCAGGTTGGTCTTCCACTAGAAGTTATAGATTGGATTATGGCATGTGTTGCATCTACTTGTTTTGTAGTATTAGTTAATGGCTCCTCCACTGAGTTTTTTAAGGGGTGCATGGGACTCAAAAATGATGTTCTTTATCTCCTCTTTCTTATTATGATAGAAGGGATAAGTAGGCTTATTGGTAATGCTAGGTGAGAAGGTAGACTAAAAGGAGTAAAAATTTCTAATACACATTCCCACATGTTATGTGTTGATGATGTCCTTCTATTTGGTAATGGTACAGTTCAGGATTGGAAAACTTTCTTAGATATTATTGCACTTTTTCCGTGATTCCTCTGGGATGGAGGTTAGCGCAAATAAATCATGTTTTCTGAGAAATGGGGTGGATTATTATAGTTTATTCATGTATCCTTTTGGTTCCCTTATAGGACCGAGCCTTTAGAACATGCCTTTAAATATATTCAGGATACCAATTGAAACCCAATAATTATTTAAAATTTGATTGGATGTGGATTGTTAGAAAAATAGAAAAAAGAATAGGCTATCTTTGGGTGGCAGGCTCACTTTGGTGAAGTCTGTATTGACTAGTATACATGTATATTGATTTTCTATGGCATGTTCCTTGTATCCATCTTGCATATGGTTAAAAACATAATTATTCATTTTTCATGGTCAAGTGCTACAAATGGGTTGAAAATACATCTTGAAAAATGGGAAAAAGATTTCCCTCCCAAAGAGTATGGGAGGTGTTGGTTGTGGAGCATGATCTTCTTGAGTACGTTTAAGTCGTGTTTGGATCCCATCCCATGACGGGGGGTGTGGGGTGGCTTCCCCCCCCACTATAGTTGCCATGGGGGGTCCAGGGGAGCGATGACTAATTTTGGAGCCCCCCCCCCCTGGTGAGGGTTCGGGGGTAGTGCCCCCGTAGCAAAAATTTTGGAAAAAATGCCTTGTAAAATGTTGTAATTTCATAGTCATGACTTGGTCAATAATGGGTGATTTACGGGCACATGGTATTGGGTAGCCCGTGGTATTTTCCCATAGTAATCCCTCTTTAAAAGGAAGGCATTGTAATACGGTTGTGTATTATAGTATTGTAAAGATCTTTGTGATTGTGTAAGAGAGATTGTGAGAGAGTGAAGAGGAAGTTGCAACCGATGTGTTGCGGGTTGTATCCCTTCATTTGTTGGATAGATTAATAAAAGTTATAGCAATTTCTCCGTGGACATAGCCCAAATTGGGTGAACCATGTATAATGGTGTCTCTCTTGTATTTTGATATTATGTGTTTTATTTCCTCATTTTGTTTATTTTATTGCTCTTTGATCTTGTTTTTCTAGCAGGAGGGTGGGGTATTACGAATCTATATTTGTTTAATCTTGCTTTGTGTTTACAAAACTGTTGGAGAGGACTATTTGGCATAGGTCTTTGGAGTGAAATTCTAAAAACAAAATATTTGAAAAATGCTACATTAGTTGAGTGGATATGGTCTTCAAAAAACGATGTTGGGAGTGCTTCAATTTTTGGAAAGGTTTTGTTAAATTCTTTGAACCAAGGAAAATTTCAAGGATCGATAATTTTCTTAAAGTGTAGAAACCTCGGCGAATCTTATTAATTATTAAACTTGCAACCATAAAATGCTTGGCAATTTGTTTTAAATATTGAGTTTTCTAAGGACTTTATATAGTTTTTGGACAATTTTTGGCTATTTTTAGAGTAAAAAAAATTTATCCCATGGAATATGGGCAAATCAATTTAGAAAAAAATGGAAATTCGTGAATCTTTTTTGGGAAAAAACCATCGAAAAATAGCCCATGGGCTAAATTTCACCCCCAAAATTTCAATAAGCCCCATAATGCCAATAATCATGCACGAGTGTTGGTACCCCACATTCAAACCAAAGATGAAAGCTATGGGCTTGGTTGTATTTTAAATTATTTCCACCCCACATTGTCCCGATTGGGTAGCACCATCAAAGAAACCCACAACGGTCTCTGGTAAAAGGATAGAGATATTCAAAATTCTACATGTATCAAGTTTCTGATCTTTGAAATATTGTTTGTATAGGCCCATGATTTTGTAGCAGGTCAGAGAGGCACCATGTTTCTTGTTATAAGAAATAACATAATTTCTAGAACGCCAAATACCCTGTCATATAAAGATAGACAATTCTCTATACTTGCACATATTATTAACCCATTGTTCTAGATTTTCAACAACTATCAAGTCATCCCAAGTATTTGAAATGTGAAGTAGACATGTAACTTTTCTCCATACTTCTAAACTGAATGAGCATTTTAAAAATAAATGAGAAACAAATTCTCCACCAATTTGACAAAGAGGACAAATATTAGGACCCATCCATCCTCTCCTAATTAAGTTATTCCATGTCAAAATTCTATTTTCCAGATTGAGCCATAAAAAAACATTTTAATTTAATCGGAAGGTTCCATTTCCATAATTTCTTAGTCCACCAAGAACCAATTGAAATAATGTTTATGCTTGTAATAACATCATAAGCAAATTTGGCACATACTTGTCCATTCTTTTTGTTCCATGTCAATACAAGTCTGTCTTTTGTTCCTTCTAGCCTGATACCTGCTTGTTTAATGCCATCGATATACTTATCCCATTCTTCAACCAACATTCCTACAAGATCCAATTCCGCTGCCTTCTTGCAATATTCTATATTGTTATTAAGCCATCCAAGATTCCTAATGTCTGCAAGGTTCCTGTAGCCTCTATCATGTAAGAAAGACAACAATTATTCAGAGAGAAAATCATTTTCTTCTCCCTAAATGAATGGATCAATCCCAAACATAACATGTTTTCCATTTCCCACTCTCCAAGACAACCATCTACCAATCCCATGAAACGATCAAGGAAAATTTTGGGGGCGAAATTTAGCCCATGGACACATGGGCTATTTTTCGATGGTTTTTTCCAAAAAAAGATTCACCAATTTCCATTTTTTTCTAAATTTATTTGCCCAAGTAGGTATTAGGATAGAAGGAACAAAATACAGACTAGTATGGACATGGAACAAAAAGAATGGACATGTATGTGCCAAATCTACTTATGATGCTATTTCAAGCATAAACAATATTTCAACTGGTTCTTGGTGGACTAAGAAATTATGGAAATGGAACCTTCCTATTAAATTAAAATGTTTTTTATGGCCCAATATGGAAAATAGAATTTTGACATTGCATAACTTAATTAGGAGAGGATGGATGGGTCCTAATATTTGTCCTCTTTGTCAAATTGATAGAGAATTTGTTGCTCATTTATTTGTAAAATGCTCATTCAATTTAGAAGTATGGAGAAAAATTACATGTTTACTTCGCATTTCAGATACTTGGGATGACTCGATAGTTGTTGTAAATCTAGAGCAATGGGTTAATAATATGTGCAAGTATAGAGAATTGCATATCTTTATATTCTAGGGTATTTGGTGTTCTAGAAATTATGCTATTTTTTTATAACAAGAAATAGGATGCCTCTCTGACCTGCTACAAAATTCTCGGCCTATACAAAGAATATTTCAAAGATCAGAAACTTGATACATGTAGAATTTTAAATATCTCTATCCTTTTACCAGATATTGTTGTGGGTTTCTTTGATGGTGATGCCCAATTGGGACAATGTGGGGGTGGAATGCTTTTAAAATACAACCAAGCTCATAAATTTCATCTTTGGTTGGGATGTGGGGTACCAACACTCATGCATAATTATTGGCATTATGGGGCTTATTGAAATTTGCCCCTAACATTGGAATTGATGTAATTCAGGTACTTGGAGACTCCAAAGTCATTCTTGATCGAGCTTTTGGTGGCTCAAGTATTCAAGTTCTGTCATTGCAGCACTTGTGTTCAAGGTTACAAACACTCATTGGATATTTTATTGACATATATGCATATTTATCATGAAACAAATACAATGGTTGATGATCTATCTAATAAAGGCATTGGCCTTCCCTTTGGCACCCTGCTTTATGAGGAGTACAAGAACAATACCATTCGTTCTCAAGGCTCTATTTATATATTTTGAAGCTCAAACAATTTCTTTTGGAAGACTATATAATTAGAATATAGCAAGCATAGTTTAGTAGCTCTGATATTTGGAAAAAACAGAGTTTTATTGGTTATGTCTGAGTAAATAGTATTAGTTTTTGGTTCTTTTTTTGGATGAAGGATTGTGAATCCTCTTAGAAATGAAGCCTGTAAGGATATGTTTTTTTTATCATCAACTTTTGATCAGTAGGAGGAAGATACTATGTAACAACATATTACTTTCTTTGATTCTGAAGAATAACAAGAAGCATGTTTTTTTTTGTGTGTGTCCAAAAAAAGGGCTATGGTATCTACAAATAACTCCATCATATTTATATTAATGGAGTTTTCAACTATCCACAACTAATGTAGATTTGGGGTCTAAAATGGGCCTCCTAAGGAAAATATTAAAAAATGTAATGTCACACTAAGCATATGCCACATCACACCATGTTAGAGGTGTTATCTAGTGAAGGTTAATCAATATTTTCTCATGAATGATAGTTGAAAAATCACGTTGAGTTAGAGTAGAGTTCAAAGGTAAGAGTTATAAATAATAATGAAAGACTTAGATTCTTGTGCACACACAATAAATGATGTAGTGGTAAAAATTTTAAATTTATGTCATAATATATTTAAAATAATTTATAATTGATTAAATATATTAGTACTTTTCATATATTTAATAATAATAAATTTAAAACTCAAAAAACAAAAATAATTATAATTAATTGTAATAATATTTAAAAATAATTATAATAAACCTTATGTTATTATAATATTTTTTTAATAAGCCTCATATAACAAATAACTAACACATAACAAATATACCTCAGGTTTGTTATTATGTTATTATGTGATGATGATGGTTATAATAAAACTTATGTTATAATAATATTTGTTATGTGTTAGTTATTATTGTATTGAACCAGCCTAGATCCAAATCCTAGGCTCTATCAAGCGCCGAGAGGGATCAAATCTCCCGAGGTGCAAACCTCTCCTTGAATAGCTCCTTGAGTGCAATACTCGAGCCACCTAATCCTAAGGTCTAAAGTCTCTAGTTTAAGTCTCATATTTACTTTTTACTTTGTATTATTCCTTTTTGTTTATGGCCGACATAATATTTATTACTTTTTACTTTGTATTATTATTTTTTGTTTACTTTGTATTATTTTGTTATTGGACAAACACTCGACAAACACTCTAAAGTCTCATATTTACTTTTTACTTTGTATTATTCTTTTTTTGTTTATGGCCGACATAATATTTACCACCTAATCCTAAGCTCTAAAGTCTCTAGTTTAAGTCTCATATTTACTTTTTACTTTGTATTATTCTTTTTTGTTTATGGCCGACATAATATTTATTACTTTTTACTTTGTATTATTCTTTTTTTGTTTACTTTGTATTATTTTGTTATTCGACAAACACTTGATTCACAAGATCTCCCCCATACTGGGCTGTAGAGCACCTCTCGGCGCAATAATATAATTTGTTAGTTATTATGTTATTATAATAAACCTCATGTTTTTTTCAGCGGAAAAATCACCTTCCTGCTATTCCGAAGGAATCCAGGAAAGCTAACAACGCACGGGAAATCTCAACAAACTTCCTCACATATCGTGGATGGCAGGTCGAGCAAACCGTCAGCCGGTAATCCAAGCCAGAAGATGTCTCAACGGAATTGAACCTGGGTGGATGGAATGAAATCCATCTAGCCCCACCAACGGGCAATCGTATCCTTGACTAATAATAAACCTCACGTTATAATGATGTTTGTTATTTTTTTTCTTTTCCTTTTTTTTTCCTCTGAAAAAAGTCATAATTTTATTATCATAAGATACAAAATTACATTCTGCAGATATATGGAGAGTATAAGCTACTCCATACATTGTCACATATGTGTGGGTACAGTAAATGAGCTCAGGAACAAACCCTCATTGCACAGAAATAGATTCGTCATAGCCGAATCCTCATCGGAGGAAGCAGAAGATCCATGTCTGTGGACAGAGCAGCAGACACGATAGACCTCCCAAACCGGCAAAAACAGCCAGCAATCACACCCCTGATAAAGAGCAGCCAGACAAACCCCATAATGGACTGTAGCAGTCCGTCGTAGCAAGCCGAGCATCCCTGAAACCATTTTTTGTCCCATTAACATCAAGAATAGTGCCCCAAACAAAACTACAATGGCCTGCACATGTAGTAGAATCACTGAGATCCCTACATTGTCACATATTTACTGTCCCATATTAACATCAATTCTGTCCCATAAAACAAAAACAACAACTGCTGTCCTTACAGCCGCATATATCCGAATACATAAAAACAAATACTGTTACAGAAATGGAAGAGCTTATCCATCATAGGTCAACAATAGCTGAGCTATTGCTCAAATCAGTGCCGCAATATCATCAAGAAAAGGTCTGTGGTAATAACTGAAAGTGCCCCCAGGTGAATGAACAGTAATCCTCCAAGTGCCTAGAGCAATATCCTGCTACGTCGCTGCCTTTGAGAGCTGATCTGCCATCCGGTTCCTCTCCCTGTAAATATGAGTAAAAGTAATATGATCAAAGGACTGCTTTAACCTTATCACCTCCTCCAGGATTGGTAATAGGACCATCACATGACAGTGTGTAATCTCCTTTGCCCAGTCAATAACTAACAAGGAGTCGCCAAAAACCTGTAGAGAGAGACATCCTTGTTCTAGAGCAAATAACATCAACAGTTTTAATGACATCAGTTCAGCATAGTTGTTTGATCCTCACCCCAAACCAGCCACAAGATGAAAGAAATGGAATTTAGTTTTGTACAGGACAACCCCCCCTCCACACACCGACTGATGGTCTAAAGAAGCACCATCAAAATAGGCCCATGGCATGGTGAAATCAATCTGTTCCACACGCGCAGGTCTAATTCTAACCGCATGGACAGGTACCCTGTAGTGTTGAAGTACCGCCACAACTTGAGCCACTACAGTCTCCAGTAGAACCCAGCTATCCTAAAATAAGATCTTGTTTCGGGCTAACCAAATGCCCCATGCGAATATACACGGGAGGGCCCGGGATGATGTGGACTTAAAAATTGTCCACCATGAATGGAACACTTCTAGGACACTCGCTCCCCTCCACCGCACCTGTAAATCCAAAAAATGGCAAATACCATCCCAAACAGCCTGTGAATATCGGCAATGAACAAAGAGATGTGTAATGGTCTCATCCGCAATCCGACAAAGTGGGCAGATCCCCGGACCTTGGAGGAAACGTTTTTGTAGAATGTCCCAGGTAGGAGCCTTATTTTCCAGTATAGCCCAGAAGAGTAATTTAGTTTTACTCGGACACCTTAACTTCCACAGATATTTCCACCACCACACCAATTCCCTGTTATGAACTTCCACATTCAGCTGGATATATCCATTTTTTGGTGAGTATATACCCGAGGGATGGTGATCCCATATAAGTTCATCAACCCTGTTGGTCAGCCGAATATTAGTAATTCTTAAGATCCGCATAAAATCCTCCCAAGCCCCCTGCAGTTCTTCAGATATCCCAAGTCGCTGTGCAGAGATCCATCCCTGATGCCAAAGAGTGGATGATCCCGGATCCTCAATATCAGCCAGAAAGTGACATCCTCTAGCAGCCAAAAAAGTTCTCAATTCCACAGAAAGGACATGACCTCCCCTGCAGCCAACCCAAGGGTCCAGCCCAATACGGATGAGATGCCCATTCCCAATCCTCCACACTAATCCAGAACCGACGAAAGAAAAATGCTGCACCACCGCTTTCCAGACCACAAAGCAATTTGCCCTCGACTTATTTCCCAACCTTATCCATTCGAGCAGAGTAAGAGGGGCAATATATTTATGATATACCACTCTTGTCCATAGATTCTGTGTATGGATAAGTCACCACGACACTTTTTCCCCCAAGGCTTTTGCAAATAGAAAAATATTCTTTAACCCCCATCCTCCCAGTGCTTTTGGAACAACAATTTTTTCCCATCTGACCCATACCAAAGCACGAAGCTCACTCTTACCCTTCCAGAGAAAGGAAAAACACAACCTCCGGATCTTCTCTAGGACACCAATGGGTATCCAAGCAAGAGACATCCAATACACCGGAATTGCTTCCAAAACAGATTTAACCAGGACCAGCCTCCCAGCCCGAGATAGCCATTTATGACTCCAGCCATGAAGGCGCTGTTCTAATTTTTCTATTAACCAGTGCCAATCAGCCTTCAGATAAGCATTCGATTTCAAGTGAAAGCCAAGGTACTTTAATCCATCATCAATATCCAAAATCCTAAAAGGTAGTTTGTTAGCCATCCTTAGAATCTCCTGCTCAGTTAAATTCGAGCATGTGATTGTGGATTTGTCAATATTCACTAACATACCCGCTGCAACTTGCACTAAATGAAGACCTTCAACCACCTTATCAATATCCTATTGCGTGCCATCACAAAATATCAGAATGTCATCAACAAAAAGGAGATGTGTAATAAACAATACCTGAGAAATGGATATGCCCCGAAAGGATCCATCAGCTTTTGCATTCAGAATAAAACGACTGAGTCCTTCAGCAACAAGGAGAAACAACAGCGGAGAGAGGGGACAACCTTGTCGTAGACCCCTTCCTGCATGGAAGAATGGACTAGCAGAACCATTAATCAGTACAACAAAGCTCACCGTAGTGAGGCAGGCCATAATCCACCTAATAAATTCGTAGCAGAACCCCAGGTGAGTTAGAAGCATCCGGATATATAGCCAGCTAACCCTATCAAATGCTTTAGAGAGATCAATCTTAATCACATCACCCTTCTGTTTCTGCACTTTCAGAGTGTGTAATCCTTCCTGGGCAACTCCAATGGCCTCATGTATTTGATGACCTTCCAAGAAGCCAAATTGTTCACAAGATATATGCTGAGACAAAATATTCTTGAGTCGCCTCGCCATAACCTTAGAGATGATCTTATAGATACAATTGCAGAGAGAGATAGGTCTGAATTCATCAAAGCTGTCAGGCTTGTCCGTCTTCGGAATAAGAGCTATGAAGGTGGAGTTGAAGGGACCATGGACAAATCCAGCCTTGCGCGATTCTTCCACCACATTCAATAATTCCTCCCCGAAGAAGTCATAGAATCCTAAGAGCAATTCTATAGGCCAGCCATCTGGCCCCGGGCTTTTATCTTTTTGAAAGGATTGCATGACCAGCGAGAGCTCATTCGGCATCACCTCCTCCATCAACAGTCTATTATCTTCCTCCCCCACAAAACGAGGGAAAAGCTGAGTCACCTGAATAACCTCAACAATAGAAACTCCAGGTTGAGCAGTGAATAAATCTCCAAAATGTCGAACACCCAACTCTGCTAGACCATCAAAGCTGGAGACCGGTTCCCCTGCTGCAGAAGATAGTTCCCAAATAGAGTTTGTGAATTTTCTCCCCTTAGCATATGCTTGAAAATTTTTTGTATTCTCATCGCCGCACTGAAGCCAAATCGCCCTACTTTTCAATCTCCACATCTCTTCTCTCTCACACAGAATCACATTCCTGCGTCTCTCCCACTTCATCAGCTCACCTTTCTGCATATCATCCAGAAATCCCAAGCCCAGACTATTAAGAATCCGATCAATATTCAGCTCAGCAGCCCGCAGAGACTGATCATCAATCACCCTTTTGTCATGAGCCCAGGAAATAGTGGCCTCTTTAATTCGCTTAAGATTGTTATGAAAGTGTGCTCCCGCATGCATCTGAGAATCATGAGGTCGATGTACCCACAGGTCCTGAACCAGCTTAAGAAAAGCCTCCTCCTTCAGCCAGCTAGGATTGAATTTGAAAGGGCTTGGTGGTTTATTCTTGCTACCTCGTAACTCCAGGAAGATGGGGCAGTGGTCAGAGATCCCACCTGACCCTACCCACTGTCTGACAACATCAACACCCAGTGCCAACACATCGGCCACCAGAAATCTATCCAGTCTTTTAGCCACCCGCTGTTCCCCAGTTCTCTTATTCCTCCAGGTTGGAGTTAACTTGGATGGTAAAATGTCAAGAAGATCCTTCCTGGCAAAAGATTGAATGAAATAATTTGCTAATGTATCCGGAGCATCCCGAGGCCCCCACACTTCAGAAGACCCCATAGAAAGATTGAAATCCCCACCCAAAATCACATCCCGTCCATCAAAAAGATCCAAACGTAACAAGGAGTCCCAGTAGCCAACCCTATTTAAATAAGGCCCGTATATATTGAGAACCGTGATCAACCGGCCAATCTCAACATCCCAAACATCCAAACAGATACCAGAAGAGATTCCCCAAGAACTAGCACATCTAAAACTCTTTTCCTTCCACCCCGAGGCCAGCCCTCCAGAGCGCCCCCGAGCATCCACTCCAACAAACTTCCAACCGGGAAGTAAAGATTCTAAAGCTTGTACAACATCCTCACTGCCACCCAAAGTTTCTTGCAACATAATAACATCCGGTTGATTTAAATCTACCAGCCTCCGAAGCGACGATTTTTTAATGGGACTTGCCAACCCACGACAGTTGAAGGACATAAGTTTCATTATATACCCCCAACCTGGGCTATCACTGATCTAAGTGCACAATCCCCATCAATCAACAGACATGGAGCCATCGGACCATGTATGACAGAACGGTCTTGAGGAGGAGACCCAAGACTACCCCCCCCAAAACAATAGAGTCATCATATAAGGAGACAGCAGGAGAAAAGAAAAGAGACAAACCCGAGGGTTTCGCAACTGAACCCCATCGATAATTGGACCATCCATCAACAAACCCCAGCAAAATCTCCTCACAACATCAAGAAACAAACCAAAGATCAGCTGGACAAGCCAAAAACCACCAGATTCCAGATGCCCGCAAAAGCTCAGAATCCCTCAATCCTTCTTCCAGATTCATGGACCGACTATTGAATCATCCACGTGATTCATCAAAAACAATAAGGAATGCCCCTTCTCGCCCTATGATAGCGATCTAATACAAAGGCATTCAATTCGGCTTCAATCTTTTAATCCCTGCTCAGCGGTGGCCCTAAATAATCTTGCAATTGTTCACATCGCGGCTTGGCCGTGGCCCTAAATAATCCAGCACTCCTATACACTGGACGACTTGGACCAGGCCCAAAATTCTCAGCACTACCTTAATACTCCATTGTACATGGACAAGAATGTCTCCATAGCCTCTGAAACCCCGTAGATAAAGCTGCCATTAATGGAGATGCAACCACGGAATTCATACTGGGATGTTCATCGACATCGGTCTTTGCTATTCTCACTTTCGAGCATAACTGTGTTACAACCATTGATCCATCAAATAATAAGTACTTCCTCTGATCCCCTGTTGTGCTGCTCCCTATCTTCAATCAATTCAGAACCTCGATTTTCCATCGCAAGGATAGATGAATCAAAAATTCGATCACTGCGCTTCAAGAAGCTCAGCCATTCACCTGCTCGAATCCTCCAAAATTCCTCACCGTATTCTCAAATCTTTGATATAATGTACATCTTCAGGCTATGAATCTTGCACTCACGCCTCCGGCCAATTCCTGATGCAAATTGTCAAGCTGAGTAGAGTGAATGGATTTGTTGAAGACTGGTCTGCGGATTTGTTGAAGATGACTCAGCGGCTTATCAACCTCATGCCATAAGCAGTTATCAATGGTGCTCCGCTCTGTTATCAATGGTGCTCGGCTCTCTTACAGATGCACCATTCAATGTTGTTTCTCATCGAATCCACCAAAAATCCTCACTGTAATCTCAAATCTGTGACGTAACGTACTTCTTCATGCTGTGAATCTTGCTCCTCCCGCCAGCCGATTGTAATGATGTTTGTTATGTGTTAGTTATTATATTATATAATATATAAGTTGTTATTTGCTTTATATACCAGCGTAGATCCATCTTAAACCTGGATCTATTAAGCACCCAGAGGGATCCAATTTCTTGAGGTGTAATTTTTTCTTTATGTATAAAAAATTTAAGATAAAATTAATTCTAGGAACAGTTATGATGATTCATTAGCATAATATCTATTTAATTTCATTAAAACACATGTAAAAATTTTCTAGGCAACATGTTTTTAAATTTTTTATTTTATTATTAAAATATGTTACATTACATCACATCACATCACATCATAACATCTCCCCCATACTGGGTTGTAAGCACCTCGCTACCCTTGGTGCAATAAATAATTGGTTATTATATATTATTTTAATAAAAATATAATTAATGATATTAATGTTTTGAGTATTTTTAGATAATTTCATTATGATTTTAGTTTAAGTGATATTTTTTTATAATGATTGGAGGTAGTGATAATATAAACTATTTTATATTTAGCATTCCAAGAATATTTATGATATTTGATTGATATCTTAACCAAGGTGAGTTTGATATGTAGTTAACTATTGAAATAAAAATATGAGACATAATATTATTTGACTTCTATATGTCCAACTTAACGATAATCACCCAATTTCATGAAATTCTATTGGTTTTTGAATTCCAACTCATCTATTGAATTTTTTCTTATGAGGCTCATTTTAGACCCCAAATTTTCTCACTCCATCCTATTTATATTAATGACGTTTTCAACTATCCACAACTAGTGTAAATTGCAACTTTGGTATCCAACCATGTATGTTCTTCTTGGATTGTAACTTATGTTTATATATGTTTTGTTGATTTGACTTAAGTAAATGACATTTTTGAGTGACTTGACATCATAACTGAAGAAGTAAAGGGACATTTTTTGTTTTTCCTTGAAAAAAAAGCAGTAATTTTATTTCATCTTGCAAGTACAAAATTACATTGAGATCTTCATCACTCTTTAAGAGTGTAGTTGCTATTAAGCATAACCAAAAAACATACCAGAGTCTACAGTTTTCAAGATCTCTAATGAGAGCTCCATAACCCATCATCTAAATACCCCCTGTTACAGGGCAACCATGAAAGGCTCATAACCAAAAGACCCACTCGTAAAGAGCCACAAAAAAAAAGAGAGAAAACTATAGAGAAAAAGCCGACAAAAGCAAAGTAACAAGTGATATGCCCAGGACGCATGAAGTAGGAGCAGAGCCACCGAATTTTGTATAGACCACAGTCAACCGCAAAATAAGAAAAAAAGTGCCCCTGGCACCTAGCAAGACACAACACCAAGTCCTTTTCCGTTGAACAGCCCCTGGCATCCCGCGTGAGGGAGACCATGCTCCGCAAAATCCATGCCGCCGTTCAAGCCATAGTTCGGCGGCTTGTCGCCGCCGGCAATGGAAAACTGGGGCATGGATGTGCTTCAGACCCCCTCAACGATGGGGAGAGGGCGGACATGGTGAAACCATGGCCGCCAAGATCGATTCGGGAGCCGACTATCAAACCCTAGTTGTAGAGCCCTCGTATCACAAAAATTTGGAAAATTCCTTTCCTCCAAGTAAAGGGACGTTTTACTGTTGTTATAACTACTATAAAAGTGAGTTTTCAGATATGGTTTATGCATGATAAGATTGCCCTGGATGGTTGAAAATATCAAGTCACCTTGGTTTTCTCCTTGGAATGCCTAGAGGATTTCACTAATAAGAAGTGAAATATCGTTCTCTTTTTGTTGTTGTTTTATTCTATATTTCATATCTTAGTAGTCTAAATATTCTATTGTTTTTACCTTTTCCAAGTATATTTTTTCGGTTTGTTTTGTTCGGACTCTAGTTGGAAATCTTTAAAAAATCTTAGAGTCACATATATTAGTTGTGGAAATTGCATAATCTGAGTGCTATTGGGGTATTTGAGGGTGTTGGATCCATTTATGCATTCAAAAACACAATTTAAACACTTCCAAATTTGGATTTTACCATAAAAAATTTACCAGATTCTGACCAAGAACCATTGAAAATTCCAAAACATAGAATAAGTATGCTAGGATATTTCAATACTCCATCCTTGTACTACCTAGCATTATTTATTTTCCTAGTTGTTGATGATGTCATGTCCCCCCTAGTGGTGTGCAGATGTCATCCATGATCTATCTACCACCTTCTGAGCCCTGCATGCATTGTTTTAGGATCACTTCAATCAGTTCCCTATTTTATAGGAACCTACTGAGTGTTCCAGTGTAGTCCACCTAAGTTATCTGACTCTTGTGGGGGGTTAGAGCTCCGGATGCCACTTATTGTGGCCTCATGCGCCCTTTTTTGATTCGTATGCATGACAGACTCACTATTGCGCCCTCCTTAGTTAGTTAACTAATTGTTACTTCAATTAGCTAAGTTTAGGTTCAGTTCAGTTGACTTTAAGTCTTCCAGAGCACTCCAGTGGTGATAATCCCTATGCTAGACCAACCGAGGTTCGAATTATCCTGCATGATTCGAATTCTCTCCATTGTAACATCATTGTTTATTATACTGATTATTGGAACATGTGACATTATTATGCTCATATCTGAGTTTTGTTGCATTATTATGCTTCTGCTCTTTTTTACTATTGTTTTCACTCTTATTCAAATTTTCTGCTCATTATTTCTTTGTGAGGTAACCTCAGCTCTTTAGATCTGATGTGACTTAGAATTTCACATGGTATTAGAGCCATAGAGCGAATAGGTTGAGTAGCTTCTTTCGGTAGTGCACCAAAAGTCTCTGGATTTCCACAACAAATCCTGGTGCCATTGCATTGAATTCATTGGAGAAATCCAATGAGGTCTATCCAGGTGTGAAGGATCTGGATAAAAGTGCCTACTGTCCTAAAGCAGTGCTCAGTAGTAGTCTACCTCTTTATTAAGAGTTTTTTGCAGGTTATTCAAATTTTTTGAGTGCAACAATAGTTGCAGCAGTTACATCAGTTTTCTACAGTTGCAGTAGTTTTTCTATAGTAGTAGCAGTTTCACCTTGTATCCGCTCTATAAAAATTCAATATCAAATGCATAAAACACAGAACACACAGATTTTTATGTGGAAACTAAAACGAGAGAATGATAACATCAATTAGTGTAGGGTTGTGTCTACTCTAAACATGCTATTTTACTAAGAAGTGGTGAGCCTCTATGTAGGCATATTAAAATGATTATCACAAGTTATTAATCAGATCTACATTCATTCATCAATTAAGATAAGCAAAACTAAGATCTAATTCCACCTTAAACATCTAAATCATGCAAGATAAGCACCATTCAAACATTCAAATGGAACAAACTTGAATCATTTCATATTAAAGCAATGAAGAGATGCATTCCTCCCATGTATCTTGGTGTGAATCCCTCCTCCATTGCTATGAGCTTTCCTTTCTCCACCCTTGCTTTTGAAGAAATTGAGCTTCTCCTCCTTCAGAATCTTTTCAGCATGCCTTTGTTCTTCCTTTGTGTACTTTACAATGCCTCCCATGCCTTTCTTATATAGCATTGGGAAATGAGCCTTAAGCTTTTCTTCTAAATGTGGGATTACTCCTTTTCCTCATTTTAGATTATTTTAACCTGAAAACCCACTTTTCCATAGTTTTTTGGCTTTTTGCACAACTTAGCATATTTTAAGCACAATTAGTGCACTTTAATGCATTTATCTTCACTTTTTGATTAGTGTAGCTTAGTTTCGGACCTTTGGTGAGCGGTTCATTTACTGAACATGGTCTCTTAAGTTTCAACTTTCTTTACCTAATCCTTCTATTTATGGGAGAAGTGATTAGATCAGAGAGGACTTGTCTCTGAATGTACTTGTGTTTCTGTCTTCATGTTGCGGGCGTATAGTAAAAATGTGCTTCTTCTGTCACATGACTAGGGGTCTTAATTTGATTGTTAACAGATGCTCCCTCATGTGTGAGGTCTGAAGCAGAGCTAAGGGATGAAATACATTATTGAAATTTATACTATGTATACTGATACTATTTATCGTTCAAAGCAAGGATGAGGAAAGGAAAACTCAAGGGCGCAGGATTGAGGATCACACCAATAGTCTGATATAATATGGTAGAACTGCAAGATCCAACACTATATACTGACACAAGGAAGGTCGACATGATTGGTTAGGAATATTTGAGGAATGGCCGACTCGGTTTGAACTTCCCTTGAACACATAACACGACGCAGAATGGACACTTGGCAACACAGGACTTTGAGTAACCGACCTTAATGAAATACGTTAATTCCAGATGCATTAACGAAAGATCCATTGGTGACGGGAAGGATAACCCATCGGTGGAGATCTGTTCAAAATACTGGTATAGTTCCCTAAGGCAAATGCAAATGGTGTACTGACAGAGGATACAATATTATGTGCTATGTTCAAGGGCAACAACGACTGACTATTGCCGTTTTCTTTGAAGTTTATAATATGAAGTGATTCAAGTTTCTCCCTTTTTGGATTTTTTGTTTTTTAATTTTTATGCTTTTTCATTTTTTTTTAAAAAGAATAAAGAATGTTATGATACATAGGAGGGAACGCGTGTTACATGGGCGTACGCCTATTTTTCAAGGGCACGGGTTAGGCCAAGGCAAAGATCCATATTTCAAACAAGGGCTAATCTAGTTGTGCACACTCTTACAGCTGTTCCCTCCCAGGGGGGGCTATCTGAAGCAGGATTATGTGTCGACGGATGGTGAAGTAATACCATGTGACTGAGTTTATCCAATTTGGGGAAATGGCCAAGTAGGAATGGTTCAATGAGTTTTACCTCAGCTTGAGTCTTGTGAAAAATGCCAAAATCATAGATCATTATGAATCATGGTCTGTCTCAACTACCTGAGTCAAATTCAAACTGTCAAAGTCTTCAAGTCCTGAAATCAAAACCATTTCACTACCCAACAGTTTAGTTAGAAACTGGTTCAAATGTGCATTTAATATCTAAAAAGATAGCTAAAATTGAGGAATTATGCATCTTTCTATCATTCAAAAGGATACGGTATGTATGAATAAAAGATAAGTAAGAAATACTCATGGTTTACCATATGCGTTTGTAGTGTAGCTGATGTATGAGAGGAGGCATCCCCTTTCAGCTTGAATTTCTAGAAGCTGTGAACCTTTAGTCTTTGATCTGCCAGTTGTGGGTTAGTTTCGATGTCGAACTAGAAAATTTTGAAACAGTTTCCCATGTTTTCGAATTTTTCCAAATTTTTTCATTTTTTTTAATGAATTTTTTTTGGGTGTTATCTGTAAGAAAAAGAATAAAAAAGAGAAATAGTATTTACACTATTCTTTTTGGTGTGTGCAAAATTTACACACTTTTTGGGTTATGATATAAGCTAGGTTATTTTGGTTTTACTTATGTCCTTAAATGATGTGTTCAATTAAATTGGCCATGAAATAATGTACATGCTTGCTTTTTGGTATGATGTTAATGACTTAGATGCCAATCAAGTACATAGTTGGCCAAAGAATGAGCCAAACTATTCAGACTTCTAGGAACATGTATATATTCAATAAACTTGAATTGACGCTCTAAAAGACATACTCGTAGAAACTTTCTAAACAGTGTAGGATGTCGAACCTGATATTGACCATTTAATTGGGATACAACTAATTTTGAGTCCAGTTTGACGATTATTCGTCGGATGCCAAGGGTGATAGCCTCGACAAGAAGCTCAATGACTGCGGTATATTCTGCAACATTGTTGGTTGCAGATCCGAGAAAAATGCCTCCTAAACTAAGAACTTCGTTATTAGGTGTGAAAATGACCCATGCGGCAGAAGCAATGTTCCGAGAACTACGATTGGCGCCATCCACATATCCCAAATATGTGAAAGATTCTTGTGCCATTTTCCAAAGTGACAATGCCAAGCAAGATAAGTGTGTGCCTAAAATAACTAATGTACAAAAGTTTATACAAAGAATGTTAAGTTTAAACCAAATAGCCAAGCAAGATCACTGAAAGAAGCATAATCACAAGATAACACACAATATATCCTGGGAAACCCTCATGGGGTAGAAAACCCAGTAAAGCTTTCCTCAATAAGATGATCAACCAAAATACAAAGATGTGCTCCTTCTCCTTGACTCCTTAGCAGATCTCCTCAACTAGTGCGCACTCTTCCACAAGTGAGTGAATGATCTAATGAGGAGTTCACCTCCTCTATTTATACTTGACTCTCAACTCACTAAAAGACTGTTGGGGCCGACCTCACCTGGAGAAGTCTAATAACCCCTAAAATATAACTACAGGGCCGACCCACACATGGTGGGTCTAATAACCCTAGTTAATACCAACCCCTGGAGGAATAAACATCTCCAGATACATAGTAGGGTTACCTCGGAGGAATGAAACATCTCCGGAATAAATAATGTACAAATATAATATTCTTAGAAGTTACAATATTCAACACTCCCCCTTAACGAGAAGGATATTATAACAACATCTGTAGGAACAAGGAGTCATTTACTACATCATCTATATATCATCGGAAGCTTTCTTCAATTCATCATCATCAGTAACTTGACTAGTTACTGGAACATCAACATCGTCATCAGCATCGTCGTATGATCATTAGTATCGTCATCACACGATCATCATCATCATCGTCACACGATCATCAACATCGTCATCACACGATCATCAGCATCGTCATCATATGATCATCAGCATCGTCATCATACGATCATCAGCATCGTCATCACACGATCAGCAGCATCATCATCACACGATCATCAACATCGTCATCATACGATCATCAGCATCGTCATCACACGATCATCAGCATCGTCATCACACGATCAGCAGTATCGTCATCACACGATCATCAGCATCGTCATCACACGATCAGCAGCATCGTCATCACACGATCAACAGCATCGTCATCACACGATCAGTAGCATCGTCATCACACGATCATATTTACAGGATGATCAATCCTGCTCTCTTTAGGACATGAGTCCATGGATGATGCAATCCAGATCAAGTTCCAGGATGATCAATCCTTATCACAACTACAGAGCCAGCCCTGTCTCATGCTGGATGTATCATAAATACAGAGCCAGCCCTGTTTCATGCTGGATGTATTACAGCTACAGAGCCAGCCCTGTTTCATGCTGGATGTATCACAGCTACAGAGCCAGCCCTGTTTCATGCTGGATGTATCACAACTACAGAGCCAGCCCTGTTTCATGCTGGATGTATCACAACTACAGAGCCAGCCCTGTTTCATGCTGGATGTATCACAACTACAGAGCCAGCCCTGTTTCATGCTGGATGTATCACAACTACAGAGCCAGCCCTGTTTCATGCTGGATGTATCACAACTACAGAGCCAGCCCTGTTTCATGCTGGATGTATCACAACTACAGAGCCAGCCCTGTTTCATGCTGGATGTAACCTAGAGTAATTCTAGGATTTGTCACGTACATTTTGAACCGAGGTTCAGGGACGATTCAGTCCTGTCATTCAGTTATCGGAGACCTCATGTCTACGGCTCTTCTTTAGGACTGAAGTCCGGGAATGATCCAATCCCCTCAACTGTCCACTAAGGACTTCATTCTCGGAGACCTCACGTCTACGGCTCTCTTTAGGACTGAAAGTCCAGGGATGATCCAATCCCCTCAACTGTCCACTAAGGACTTCATTCTCGGAGACCTCACGTCTACGGCTCTCTTTAGGACTGAAAGTCCAGGGATGATCCAATCCCCTCAACTGTCCACTAAGGACTTCATTCTCGGAGACCTCACGTCTACGGCTCTCTTTAGGACTGAAAGTCCAGGGATGATCCAATCCCTTCACATGTTCACCAAGACAGAACATGTATCCTTATCATCAAAACATGTATAACCACAACATGTATCATCATCATCAAAACATGTATAACCACAACATGTATCATCATCATCAAAGCATGTATAACCACAACATGTATCATCATCATCAAAGCATGTATAACCACAACATGTATCATCATCATCAAAGCATGTATAACCACAACATGTATCATCCTCATCAAAGCATGTATAACCACAACATGTATCATCATCATCAAAGCATGTATAACCACAACATGTATCATCATCATCAAAACATGTATAACCACAACATGTATCATCATCATCAAAACATGTATAACTCTATCATCAAAAGCATGTATACATCTAACATCAAAATCATGTATACATCTATCATCAAAAGCATGTATACATCTAACATCAAAATCATGTATACATCTATCATCAAAAGCATGTATACATCTATCATCAAAACAAAGAATATAAGAGTCCTAAATCTAAATCATTCTAGGTGAATAAAAGCAGAAAAAAATAGGTAACCTCATCATTGATGAGATAGGCTTGTTTTGTCAGATACTGAGCTACTCCCCCTTTCGAGGAGGGTTCTTCTGAACTACACCAAGCTTGTCTCGGAAGTGTTCAAACTTTACTCGAGACAGAGGCTTAGTCAGAATATCAGCAATTTGATCCTCAGTGCTTATGTACTCCAGCTTGATAGCTCCTTTCTGCACCATGTCTCGTATATAAAAGTATCGGATCTCTATGTGTTTTGACTTATCATGAAATACAGGATTTTCAGTCATCTTGATACAGCTTTGATTATCACACATAATCACAGTGGGATCCATTTCTAAGTCAAACACTCCAGATAAAAGTTTCCGAAGCCATACTGCTTCACAGCTAGCAGAGCAGGCAGCTATATATTCTGCTTCAGCAGTACTGAGAGCCACACTGGATTGTTTCTTGCTGAACCAGGAAATCATGGCAGATCCAAGACTATAACATCCACCAGAGGTACTTTTTCTGTCTGAGACACTTCCTGCCCAATCAGAATCTGAGTAACCATGTAATCTGAGTTCATGATTTCCAACATAAAATAGGCCAAAATCTAATGTACCTTTTAGGTACCTCATTACATGCTTTGCAGCTATTAAGTGAACCTTTCTAGGTTCTACTAGATACTGACTTAGGGTATTTACAGCAAAGCATATATCAGGCCTAGTATTAGTTAAGTACATCAATGATCCAATGATTTGTCTATATAAAGTTATGTCCACTAGATCTGATGAATCATTAACTAATAACTTTAAATTGGAGTCCATGGGAGTGGCCATGGCTTTACACTCCAACATATCAAATCTTTTGAGAATCTCCACAGTGTACTTACCTTGATTTAGAAAGATCCCTTTTGGTTCTTGCCATACTTCTAAGTCTAAGAAGTAGTGCATCAATCCGAGATCTTTCATCTCGAATTCTAAAGAAAGCTTCTTCTTGCTTTCAATAATCTGTTTCTCATCTCCAGTTAGAAAAAGATCATCTACATATAACAGCAATATAACTGGTTCATCATCCATCACCTTGAGATAAAGATTTGGGTCAGCTTTACTTTTAGTAAAGCCCATGCTAGTTAAGAAATTGTCAATCCTTCCGTACCAAGCCCTTGGAGCTTGTTTCAACCCATATAATGCCTTCTTCAATTTGCAAACATGAGTTCTTCCATCATTAACCTCAAACCCTTGAGGTTGCTCTATGTATACTTCTTCTTCAATTACACCATTCAGAAAAGCTGTCTTAACATCCATTTGGTGTAATTTCCACTTCATCATGGATGCAAGTGCCATGATAGTTCTAATTGAAGTATACCTGGCAACAGGTGCAAATGTTTCTTCATAGTCAATTCCCTCCTTCTGAGAGAATCCTCTGGCTACAAATCTTGCTTTGTATTTTTCGATGCTTCCATCCGCGGCATGTTTTATTTTGAAAATCCATTTGGAAGAAACCACACTTTTATCTTTCGGTTTGGGAACAATATCCCAAACATTATTTTTCATTATTGACTGGTATTCTTCAGTCATTGCTTCTACCCATTCTTTCTTTTGAGCTGCTTCTTCATAGCTAGTAGGTAGTTGATCCACAAGGTCACACATTAAAGCCATGTAGTTGGATACCAATTTTGGCTTCTTCCTTTCTCTAGTGGAGCCTTCAGGAGCACCATATCTTTCAGCTCCTTGAATAATATCTCTAGCCCATGCTGGTCTTCTTTTCCTGGATAATTCTGCAACAGGGGGGTTCTTGTGGTTCCAGCATGTCATGATCCTCTGGTGTAACTTCTTCAGGGATGTGAACAGTCTCTGAGATCCTGGGTGATGAATCTTCTTCATAAACTTCTTCAAGTTGACACTTTCTGGATTTCTTGAGAGCTGTTTCCTCATCAAAGGTTACATCTCTACTTATTTCTATATGATGGAAACCTGGTATGTAGATTCTAAAGGCTTTGAAAGTTTCACAATAGCCAACAAACATTCCCTTCTTACCTGAGGGATCCAACTTGGTTCTCTTTTCTTTTGGAATGTGGATGTACACAGGACACCCAAATATTTTAAGATGACTTACCTCAGGCTTCTTACCTGAAAACACTTCTTCTGGAGTTTTGAATTCAAGAGCACTGTGAGACAATCTATTTTGCACATAAACTGCTGTTTTGGCTGCTTCAGCCCATAAGTACATGGGAAGATCTTGGTCATGTATCATGGTCTTCACAGCTTCCATGATTGTTCTATTTTTCCTTTCAGCCACCCCATTTTGTTGGGGATTGTATGGAGTAGTTAGTTCCCTTCTAATTCCAGCTTCTTTGCAAAAGTCCTCAAAATCCTTTGAAGTGAATTCTCCGCCATTATCTGTTCTGAGAGTTTTGATTTTCTTGTCTGATAGATTTTCTATTAGAGCCTTGAACTCTTTGAATTTTCCAAAGACTTCATTCTTACCTTTCAGGAAGTATATCCAAGTTTTCCTTGAATAGTCATCAATGAATGAAAGATAGTATTCATACCCACTTAAGGAAGTGGTGGGCATAGGTCCACATACATCTGAGTGTATAAGCTCTAAAATGTTCTTAGTCTTAGTTTCACTCTTTGGAAAGGGGTTCTTGATATTTTTCCCTTTCTTACATCCTTTACATGAGCCATCATGATCAGCCTTCAATTCTGGTAATCCTATGACTGCCTTGCTTACATAGGGTAAGGCTTTATAATTGATGTGAGCTAATCTTCTATGCCATAGCTCACTGGGGCTAGAGACCTCATGTGCAAGGGCAGCTTCTGGATGACCCTTGAGTTTATAGAGACCTCCTTCTTCTTCACCAATAACAACTGCATCTTTAATTGTCTTTCCTTTTGACCACATGAGTACTTGTCCATCTATGAAGGCTACTCTAAAACCTTTCTTATCTAGTGCTGAAATAGAGAGAAGGTTCTTCTTTAAACCTGGTACATATAAGATGTCTTTCATCTTCAAGGGTGTTCCCGAATCTAGCTTGTAGCTAGCTTCACCAATTCCTTTGATGGGATATTGGTAGTCATCTCCTAGAGATACCTTTTGTGAGGAAGACTTTTCTTCAAGAATTGAGAAGGTCTTCCTTTGACCTGTCATGTGTTTGGAGGCACCACTGTCAATGAGCCATGTATCTTCTCCAGGAGATACAGATCCAGAGAGTGCAGAGAATAGAACATATTCTTCTGGATCTTCTTTCTTCACCTTGTTTCTTTTCCTTTTAGGCTTTACCTCTACCTCTTCTTCTTCTTCATCTTCTTCCCCTTCTTCTTCTTCACTATCATTTTCTGCCATATGAGCATGGTGTCTTTTGTGGACAAACTTCTTCTTTTGTGAGGGACAAAATCTGGAGATGTGACCTAGCTTATCACAGCTATAGCATTTGACTGAGGAATAATCTCTTACTGGAAATGGTCCTTTTCTCTTTTTAGAGAAGTGTTGAGATCCTTTGTGGTCAACCTTCTTGAGATGACCTGTTCTTCTTCTTCTGGTATGGGTGGCCAAAGCTTGGTCATCTTCTTTGAGAAGAGCTTCTCTGTTGGCAACCCTAGCTTCTTCTTGAACACAATCCTCCCATACTATATCAAATTTCATGCTTTCTTTCCTAGCACACATGGTTTGTATGAAGGATTCCCAAGATCTAGTGAGGCCATTAAGAGCAGTCATCACTAGTTCATCCTCATCAAGAGTATCACCAATTGCATCTAGTTGTTCCTTGATTTGTGAAACCCTTGAGAAGTAGTCTTGAATGGATTCTCCTTTGTGCATCTCGGTACTCTTCAATTGAGTCCTTAGATTCATCTTCCTATTGATGTTCTTTCCTTCATACATTCTTCCTAGGGCATCATACATTTCCTTTGGAGTCTTCTTGGAGGCCACTTGGGGAATCAAGTGGTCTTTAATGGAATCAGCTATGATTCTCTTTGCCCTAATCAAATCCTTCCTATGCTTTTCTTTGGCTTCATCTCCTTCTGGTTCTGCAACTTCTTCCTTGATATACTGAGCAAGATCATTCTCTTCAAGAATGAGACCAATTCTGTATTTCCATGCCCGGAAATTTTCTATACCTTCTAGCTTGTCTTCAAGCTTAGTGTTTGGAGCCATCTTCTCTTGGGGGAGTCCAAGAGACAGAGCAGACTTACCTGAAAAGTTGTTTTTCACTTTTCCGGAATCTGGAACAGAATTTTATCGCACTTTTGGTAGAATTAGGGTTTGACTTTCCCGGAGTTCTACTCAACCAAAAAGTTCGATCTATAGCTCAAAAGAATGCTCTTGAGAAGGGCTACTCAGCCATGCAATCAGAATTTAAAAATTCCAACTTTTTTCTGAAACCAAAAACTGATGTATCGCACTTTTGGTAGAATTAGGGTTTGCAATTCCCGGAGTTCTACCCAACCAAAAAGTTCGATCTAGGGCTTAAAAGAAAGCTCTTGAGGAGGGCTTTCCAGCCATGCAACCAAAAATCAATAATACCAACTTTGGGCTGAAAACCCTAACTTCACCAAAAGGAGAGAGAGAGATAATCTTACCTTGTGAAAGATGTCCTATTCAGTCTAGCTCTGATACCATGTTAAGTTTAAACCAAATAGCCAAGCAAGATCACTGAAAGAAGCATAATCACAAGATAACACACAATATATCCTGGGAAACCCTCATGGGGTAGAAAACCCAGTAAAGCTTTCCTCAATAAGATGATCAACCAAAATACAAAGATGTGCTCCTTCTCCTTGACTCCTTAGCAGATCTCCTCAACTAGTGCGCACTCTTCCACAAGTGAGTGAATGATCTAATGAGGAGTTCACCTCCTCTATTTATACTTGACTCTCAACTCACTAAAAGACTGTTGGGGCCGACCTCACCTGGAGAAGTCTAATAACCCCTAAAATATAACTACAGGGCCGACCCACACATGGTGGGTCTAATAACCCTAGTTAATACCAACCCCTGGAGGAATAAACATCTCCAGATACATAGTAGGGTTACCTCGGAGGAATGAAACATCTCCGGAATAAATAATGTACAAATATAATATTCTTAGAAGTTACAATATTCAACAAAGAATACAACATAATACAACAAATGGTGCAAGGCATCAGTGCCTACGCGAAGTATTTCTTTAGATAGAGACAATTTCTGATCTCCGACATGCGTTCCCCATCAAAATTGACCAATTCATAAGCTCCATTTTTTAACACAGTTTTGACAACAAGTGGGTCAAACCATTTAGCTACAAATTTCCCTTCTCCTATTTTATCTTAGTTTTGGTTGTAAACTAAAACCAGATCGCCTTCAAAAAAGACTCGGGGACGGGTAGACTTGTCATATTGTGTTTTAACCCTCTTCTTGTGTGCTTCTACATTTAGAGAAGCTTCCCTTCTAGTTTCATGCAAAGAATGGAGATGGAGAAGCCTTTCTTCTTCTACAGAAGTGTTAGGTAGGAGTTCGACTGCTATCTTTAATGATGGGATTTCACATTGAATCGGCAACACAACTTCCTCTCCATAAACTAGTTGGAAGGGAGTGAATTCGGTTGCGGTTTTAGCAGTCGTTCGGTAAGCCCAAAGAGCAGTAAACAACATCAAGTGCCAGTTATTCTTGTTTTTATTAATCGTCCTCTGTAACATAGTTTTCAAAACCTTGTTGATGGCTTCTACTTGTCCGTTAGCTTGAGGGTAATATGGTGAGGAAAAGTCCTTCCGCAATCCTAACCGATCTGTAAGTTCATCCATACAGGAATTCCTAAAATGACTTTCGTTGTCGGTAGTGATCACTTTGGGTACACCAAACCTTGCTATTACATGATTGAATAGAAAGTATACTGCAGTTTTACCTGTGCAATTGAATGTAGGCATGTTACAACATAATCTTCCACCTTGTGAGAATCAACACTCTTTGGCCTAGAGGATCCATTCCATTGACTCAGAACCATTGTATATCCTTCAGACACTATTTTCCCTATTTTTTCCCTTGTACGCTTGCTGCATCATTACAGTAGGCGTACCCATGAGTTGCATCACTATAGCCCGCGGTAGCATGTAAAATGGTAAAAATCATTAGTTAATTACTTTCTACTCCCCAAAAGTGGTCATTGGGTGACCTTTGACTCTCCATCTGCCCAAGAAACGCCTTGATGTGTCCTTTCACTTACCTTTGAGAGGACTATATATTGAGCACATATGGCTTATGGATGGGAGGAGAAAGAAGAGCAAGATAAATCTAGTGGATTTTTGCCTAATCTTGAGTCTACACTCATTGATCCTTGTAGTTGTGAACCCTTTATGTTCACCTTCCAAACTCCTATTCTAGTTTGAGTTTGCCATTCCATGGAGGATTGAAGTGGTGGAGGCACAAGTGGATTGATCCAGATCTTGGTTCAGATTGGTTTCCGGCAAGAGGTCGTATCACATTGTACTTCTTCTTGTTTATTAATAGAAATACTCATATTCTCGTCCATTAATGTTGTAAATGTTGTTTATCTTACATTGGGTTGCATTTACTTGTTATATCATGGGCCATTGCTATTGATTATGTACTGCCTATTCATGGCCATTGAACCAGATTGTTGTACTATACCGACATGTATTCAGGGATACTATTGTATTATGACGAGTGAGCTGCTCCTTCCACTTGTGTCTCCATCACTCCACTTCTGAGATTTATAATGTATTTCGGCCATTGTAGCATTAGTCTCTGACCTCACACATTAGGGGGCATCTGTTACAACATAGAATCAACACTCTTTGGCCTAGAGGATCCATTCCACTTACTAAGAACCATTGTATATCCTTCAGACACTATTTTCCCCTATTTTTTCCCTTGTACGCTTGCTGCATCATTACAATAGGCGTACCCGTGAGTTGCATCACTATAGCCCGTGGGTAGCATGTAAAATGGTAAAAATCACGAGTTAATTACTTTTTACTCCCCAAAAGCGGTCATTGGGTGACCTTTGACTCTCCATCTTCCCAAGAAACACCCCGATGTGTCCTTTCACTTACCTTTGAGAGGACTATATATTGAGCACATATGGCTTATGGAGGGGAGGAGAAAGAAGAGCAAGAGAACTCTAGTGGATTTTTGCCCAATCTTGAGTCTACACTCATTGATCCTTGTAGTTGTGAACTCTTTATGTTCACCTTTCAAACTCCTATTCTAGTTTGAGTTTGCCATTCCATGGAGGATTGAAGTGGTGGAGGCACAAGTGGATTGATCCAGATCTTGGTTCAGATTGGTTATCGGCAAGAGGTCGTATCACATTGTACTTCTTCTTGTTTATTAATAGAAACACTCATATTCTCGTCCATTAATGTTGTAAATGTTGTTTATCTTACATTGGGTTGCATTTACTTGTTATATCATGGGCCATTGCTATTGATGATGTTAATGCCATTTATATATTATGTGTACTTGTTGTATATTGGCTATCAAGACTAATTTGCAGATTCAAGTGCACGGATTGAAAAGCTCCAACGGGAATCTACATCAAACGTTTGGATCGAGGTTGGTTATATTCTTCATTATCTTAGCATTGTCATTTATATAGCGTAAAATTGGGAATTGAGTTGATTTCTGGTAGTCAGCTGTATGTTGTGGTCTACCCCAAGCCATAGTGAGTTTTCTCCAACATAAGGCAACGCCTCAGCCCACTTGGTGAAGTAGTCCACTGCTACGATGATGTAGAGGTGGCCATCAACTAAAGGGGGGTTGATCGTCATAAAATCAATGGCCCATTTCAAAAATGGACCCACTGTTACTACCAAGTATAAAGGAGCAGGATGTGCACGCATTTTTCTTGTGTAAATTTGGCAAGGATGACACTTTTTGACAACATTAATGCAATCTTTGAAAATTGTAGGCCAAAAGTATCCTGCACGCAAGATTTTCTGGGCAGTTGCTAACCCAGAAAGATGACCGCCACATGCCCCAACATGGAAATCATTCAAAACTTGTTCAGCTTCCTCGTGTACTAAACAACGTCTTAATATCATGTCTATTCCTCGATGATACAAAGTATCCCTGATGATGAGGTATCTTCGAGCTTGGTGTCGAATGCGACGTCGTTCAATATTAGAAAACTGAGGATCGATCCTTTGGGTTTGAAGATATATGATGAATGCTCCATACCAAGGATCAGAAGTTGCAATGAGGAATACATGTTCATTTTCCCAAGATTCAACAGATACAGTACCCTCTTTCTCAATGGGTAACTTAGACATTAACTCAGCAAATGCTAATAATTTATTGGCTTTGGCATTTTTGAATTCGAGGTCGAATTCTTGTAAAATTACTATCCATTTTGAGTATTTGCCACCAATGATATGGCGGGACAAAATGTGTCTCATGGGGTTCATTTCAGCCACTATGGTTGTTTTCCTTGGAAGTATGTAATGTCTAAGTCACTAGACAGCATGGACTGCTGCCACGGCCAACTTCTCGACCTGGGAATATCTCAATTCGGGACCTGCAAGGCCCTTAGTAAGATAGTAAATAACATGTTCTTGAGATGATTCATCCTCTTGTGCTAAGACCATTCCAATGGTGGAAGGAGATGCAGCCAAATATAACAGAAAGTCTCTATTGTAGTTCGGTAGACTAAGCACTGGGGTTGAGACCAAAGCTTTCTGTATTTCATCAAATGAACGTTGAGCTTGGTCATCCCATATGAATATTGCATCTTGTTTTAAGAGACGCATGAAACCTTTAGCTTTTTCAGCAAAATTCTCGACAAATCTCCTCAAGTAGTTAGCTTTCCCTTGAAGGCTTTGAAGTTGAGTGATTGTTCTCGGGGAAGGAAATTGAAGTATTGCCTCAACCTTGATGGGATCAACCATGATCCCCTTTCGGGACACTACGAACCCAAGTAAACTCCCAGAGTCCACACAAAACATGCATTTATGTGGATTTAGCCTAATGTTGTACTTGCAGCAACGCTCAAAGATGGCTCGTAAATGGGCACTATGCTCAGCTCTCCTTTTAGATTTAGCTTCTAAGTCATCAAGATAAACCTCAACGATTTTCTTAATGTCGTGAAATGCGTATGACATAGCTCCTTGAAATTTGTCGATGATCTGATCAATGAAGGGTGTGGGATAGTTATCCTTGGGACAAGTTAAGTTTAGATCTCTAAAATCGGTACAAACCCAGATAGCTCCTTGTTTTTTGTTAACGGGAACAGGATTGGATACCCAATCTATCAAAGGAACAGGATAGATGAATCCAACTTTTAAAATCTTTTCGACCTTAGCTTTAATGGAAACAGACTTCTTAGGGTTCACTGGACATAGTTTTTTCCACACAGGTTTAACATTGGGATAGGTTTTGATCTCATGTTCCACGATACTGGGATCGATGCCTGGAATTTCTTCATAAGACCATGCAAACACATCTCGAAACTCTTTAAATAAGGCAGTATAAAGTGCTATTTCCTCAGGAGAACAATCCGCACCTATGTTGATATTCTCAATGATGCCAGGTTTTACGGATATGTCAATTGGGATGGTTTTCGAAATGTTCGCTAAGTTTCCTTCCGAACTCACATTGTGGGTTTGGATAGGGCATTTGTACTTGGTCATATCGTCAACAAAGTAAAGATTTTCAGGCTTAATTTCTAATGAATCAATTTGGGGAAGTGTTGAGGCCTCGGGGGTGCAGGGTGTTTGCAAGGTGCTGGAATGGGTTCCAAGGTTCCCAACAGAGGGTGAAAACCTAGACTGAAAGGCTTCGAAAGACCCTACACAAGGGCAGTTCTATCCCCATCCTGTTTGGTATGGAAATCTTCCATGGATATTCGGCCTCCGCTAGCACTCTATGAGTTGGTGTTTTGATCAATAGATCAGTTCTCCACTTAAGGAAAACACAAGTATGTAACTTAGTACGTTCTAACTTAACCTATTTAAGACAAAAGGATATACTCTAGGTTAGATCTATTCTAAGGAAAAGCTTGTTGTTGTGCAAATCAATCTTGATGTGAGATGGAGAAGTATATTTGTCAACTTCAACAGAAATGTTAAAAGATGCATTTACTTATTCACTTAGATCATAATCAATTAATGAAAATTAAGTGACAATAATTTAAGTATGTAAACTTGTTCAAGATTAACCTATAATCACCTTGTTAATTGAAAAATTAACAATTATTAAATCGAACGTTGATCATTTACAGAAATCGATAAAGAAAATATCTCAATTGACAGAAATTCAATAAAATATTTTCATACATAGATCAACTATAAAGAGAAACCAATATCACAGATGTTTATGTAAATTAATGCTTGCAAAAGATCACACACTGTAGATGACAATTTGAAGTAAGAAATCAGACACTGCCAAAGAAATTTGAACAATAAACAAGAGATGATTCAAAGGGATTACTTTACTGTATTACTGAAGTCTGCAAACAAAATTACAAAGCTCTGCTAAGACAGAGTATCTCCAGTCGTCTCCTGCTGATTTCTAACTCAAAAATTATCAACCCTTAACATCGAGAGGCATTCCTCCTTAAATAAGAATTATAACAGAGTACAAATGGAAATTCCCAAAAGATAGGGATTACAAAGTTCGGATCAGGCTATTGATCCAGAAAATCCTGCCATAATAATCTGAACAATTTTAGATCAAATGATTCCCTCAAAGCCTGCAATAAAGTTTGAAATAAGGGTCATTTTTCTAATTTGGGGAAAATCCTGTAACAAAATTGTGGAATTCAACAATGGCCTACTAGCTGTCGATAACCGACAACAGATGGTCCAACAAATCTTCCTATTGAATCACCTTAGAATCTTCCTATTGATCCATAACGTTTTCGAAAACAGAAAAATCAGACAACAGGTCTTGCTTCACGGGAGTTGGTGGAGTAGTAGGTTCCTTATTGATTATAAAATCATGGATAATGGAGTCATCTCGATCACATGGTTGTTCATTGATTTTCTCGTCGTTCTTCTGAGGGAGTAGTATGCAAACGGGCAGAGTTTCAGAATCTTCCTCTTCGCTATCATTGTTGGCATTAGGAACACCTACTTTAAAGGGTGGCGACATAGGTTCTTGAAATAGCAAGGGTTGAAGTTCTTCTTCCATATAACATCCATCAAAGGATTCATAACTTGTTTGCATATTGCTTACACCAGATCGTCAGAAAGAATGCTTTCAAAATAAAAGACAAAACTTTTCTAACGAATACAGATGACAAACTAAGTGCTTCATACTTGCGACCATATTTAAGAAAAGCTAAAGAAAATCATAATGATTGAATATGATGAGATGCTATGATTAAAATCATACAAATTTGGAATTGCAATCATTTGAACTGGAATGAAAAGACATTGTTGAATATTGTAACTTCTAAGAATATTATATTTGTACATTATTTATTCCGGAGATGTTCCATCCCTCCGATGTGATTTTATTATGTATCCGGAGATGTTTATTCCTCCGAAGAATTGTGGTAACTAGGGTTGTTAGACCCACCATGTGGGGGTCGGCCCTAAAGTTGGGTTTTAGGGGTTATTAGACTTCTCCAGGAGAAGTCGGCCCCATTAGGTATTTTTGGTGGTCAGGAGTGTGTATAAATAGAGGAGGTGAACTCCTCATTATATCACTCACTCACTTGTGGAAAGTGGCGCACTTGTCTGGGAGATCTGCTAAGGAGGATTAGAAGGAGGGAGCACATCTTGTATTTTGGTTAATCATCTTATTGAGGAAAGCTTTGCTGGGTTTTCTACCCCATGAGGGTTTCCCAGGGTAAATATTGTGTCTATCTTGTGATTATGCTTCTTTCAGTGATCCTGCTAGTCTATTTGGTTTAAACTTAACATGGTATCAGAGCCATACTGAATAGGACATCTTTCACAAGGTAAGAATACCTCTCTCTCTCTCCAAGTGAAGTTAGGGTTTCAGCCCAAAGTTGGTATTTTTGAATTTTGGTTGCATGGCTGGATAGCCCTCTTCAATACCTTTCTTTTACGCCCTAGATCGAACTTTTTGGTTGGGTAGAACTCCGGGAAATCCAAACCCTAATTCTACCAAAAGTGCGATACGTCAGATTTTGGTTTCAGAAAAAGTTGGAATTTTTGAATTCTGATTACATGGCTGGATAGCCCTTCTCAAGAGCATTCTTTTGAGCTATAGATCGAACTTTTTGGTTGAGTAGAACTCCGGGAAAGTTAAACCCTAATTCTACCAAAAAGTGCGATAAATTTCTGTTCCAGATTCCGGAAAAGTGAAAAGTAACTTTTCAGGTAAGTCTACTCTGTCTCTTGGACTCCCCCAAGAGAAGATGGCTCCAAACACTAAGCTTGAAGACAAGCTAGAAGGTATAGAAAATTTTTGGGCATGGAAATACAGAATTGGTCTCATTCTTGAGGAGAATGATCTTGCTCAGTATATCAAGGAAGAAGTTGCAGAACCAGAAGGAGATGAAGCCAAAGAAAAGCATAGGAAGGATTTGATTAGGGAAAAAAGAATCATAGCTGATTCCATTAAAGACCACTTGATTCCCCAAGTGGCCTCCAAGAAGACTCCAAAGGAAATGTATGATGCCCTAGGAAGAATGTATGAAGGAAAGAACATTAATAGAAAGATGAACCTGAGGACTCAATTGAAGAGTACCAAGATGCACAAAGGAGAATCCATTCAAGACTACTTCTCAAGGGTTTCACAAATCAAGGAACAACTAGATGCAATTGGTGATACCCTTGATGAGGATGAACTTGTGATGACTGCTCTCAATGGTCTCACTAGATCTTGGGAGTCATTTATACAAACCATGTGTGCCAGGAAAGAAAGCATGAAGTTTGACATAGTATGGGAAGATTGTGTTCAAGAAGAAGCTAGGGTTGCAAACAGAGAAGCTCTTTTCAAAGAGGATGACCAAGCTTTGGCCACTCATACCAAAAGAAGAAGAATGAGTCATCTCAAGAGAGTTGACCACAAAGGATCTCAACACTTCTCTAGATCTAACAAGAGAAGAGGACCCAATTCAGCAAGAGATCTTTCCACAATAGAATGCTACAATTGTCATAAATTAGGACACATCTCCAGATTCTGTCCTTCTCAAAAGAAGAAGTCTTTCCACAAAAGACATCATGCACATATGGCAGAAAATGATAGTGAAGAAGAAGAAGAGGAAGAAGATGAAGAAGAAGAAGAGGTAGAGGTAAAGCCTAAAAGGAAAAGAAGTAAGGTGAAGAAAGAAGATCCAGAAGAATATGTTCTATTCTCTGCACTCTCTGGATCTGTATCTCCTGGAGAAGATACATGGCTCATTGACAGTGGTGCTTCCAAGCACATGACAGGTCAAAGGAAGACATTCTCAAATCTTGAAGAAAAGACTTCTTCACAGAAAGTATCTCTAGGAGATGACTACCAATATCCCATCAAAGGAATTGGTGAAGCTAGCTATAAGCTAGATTCTGGAACACCCTTGAAGATGAAAGACATCTTATATGTACCAGGATTAAAGAAAAACCTTCTCTCTATTTCAGCACTAGATAAGAAAGGCTTTAGAGTAGCCTTCATAGATGGACAAGTACTCATGTGGTCCAAAGGAAAGACAATTAAAGATGCAGTTGTTATTGGTGAAGAAGAAGGAGGTCTCTATAAACTCAAGGGTCATCCAGAAGCTGCCCTTGCACATGAGATCTCTAGTCCCAGTGAGCTATGGCATAGAAGATTAGCTCACATCAACTTTAAAGCCTTACCCTATGTAAGCAAGGTAGTCATAGGATTACCAGATTTGAAAGCTGATCATGATGGCTCATGTAAAGGGTGTAAGAAAGGGAAAAATATCAAGAACCCCTTTCCAAAGAGTGAAACAAAGACTAAGAACATTTTAGAACTAATACACTCGGATGTATGTGGACCAATGCCCACCACTTCTCTAAGTGGGTTTGAATACTATCTTTCATTCATTGATGATTACTCAAGGAAAACTTGGATATACTTCCTGAAAGGTAAGAATGAAGTCTTTGGAAAATTTAAAGAGTTCAAGGCTCTAATAGAAAATCTATCAGAAAAGAGAATCAAGATTCTCAGAACAGATAATGCCGGAGAATTTACCTCAAAGGAATTTGAGGACTTTTGCAAAGAAGCTGGAATCAAAAGGGAACTAACTACTCCTTATAATCCCCAACAAAATGGGGTGGTTGAAAGGAAAAATAGAACAATCATGGAAGCTGTGAAGACCATGATACATGATCAAGATCTTCCCATGTATCTATGGGCTGAGGCAGCCAAGACAACAGTATATGTGCAAAATAGATTATCTCATAGTGCTCTTGAGTTCAAAACTCCAAAAGAAGTGTTTACAGGTAAGAAGCCGGAGGTAAGTCATCTTAAAATATTTGGGTGTCCTGTGTACATCCACATTCCAAAAGAAAAGAGAACCAAGTTGGACCCTTCTGGTAAGAAGGGAATATTTGTTGGCTATTGTGAATCATCCAAAGCCTTCAGAATTTACATTCCAGGCTTTCATCACATAGAAATAAGTAGAGATGTAACATTTGATGAAGAAGCAGCTCTCAAGAAATCCAAGAAGTGCCAACTTGATGAAATCTATGAAGAAGATACTTCTCCCAGAATCACAGAGGCTATTCCCATGCCTGAAGATGATTCTCCAGAGGATCATGACATGTTGGAACCACAAGAGCCTCCTATTACAGACTTATCCAAGAAAAGAAGGCCAGCATGGGCTAGAGATATTATTCAAGGGGCTGAAAGATATGGAGCTCCTGAAGGCTCCACTAGAGAAAGAAAGAAACCAAAGCTAGTGTCCAACTATATGGCCTTGATGTGTGATCTTGTGGATCAACTACCCACTAGCTATGAAGAGGCAGCTCAGAAGAAAGAATGGGTAGAAGCAATGACAGAAGAATATCAGTCAATAATGAAAAATGATGTTTGGGATATAGTTCCCAAACCGAAAGATAAGAGTGTGGTTTCTTCCAAATGGATTTTCAAAATAAAACATGCCGCGGATGGAAGCATCGGAAAAATATAAAGCAAGATTTGTAGCCAGAGGATTCTCTCAGAAAGAGGGAATTGACTATGAAGAAACATTTGCACCAGTTGCTAGGTATACTTCAATCAGAACTATCATGGCACTTGCATCCATGATGAAGTGGAAATTACACCAAATGGATGTTAAGACAGCTTTTCTGAATGGTGTAGTTGAAGAAGAAGTATACATAGAGCAACCTCAAGGGTTTGAGGTTAATGATGGAAGAAATCATGTATGCAAATTGAAGAAGGCATTATATGGGTTGAAACAAGCTCCCATAGCTTGGTACGGAAGGATTGACAATTTCCTAACTAGCATGGGCTTTACCAAAAGTAAAGCTGACCCAAATCTTTATCTCAAAGTGATGGATGATGAACCAGTTATATTGCTGTTATACGTAGATGATCTATTTCTAACTGGAAATGAGAAACAAATTATTGAAAGCAAGAAGAAGCTTTCTTCAGAATTCGAGATGAAAGATCTCGGATTAATGCATTACTTCTTAGGCTTAGAAGTATGGCAAGAACCAAAAGGAATCTTTCTAAATCAAGGTAAGTATACTGTGGAGATTCTCAAAAGATTTGATATGTTGGAGTGTAAAGCCAAGGCCACTCCCATGGACTCCAACTTAAAGTTATTAGTTAATGATTCATCAGAATTAGTGGACATAACTCTATATAGACAGATCATTGGATCATTAATGTACTTAACCAATACTAGGCCTGATATATGCTTTGCTATAAATACCCTAAGTCAATTTCTAGTAGAACCCAGAAAGGTTCACCTAATAGCTACAAAGCATATAATGAGGTACCTAAAAGGTACATTAGATTTTGGCCTATTTTATCTTGGAGGTCATGAACTCAAACTACATGGTTACTCAGATTCTGATTGGGCAGGTAATGTCTCAGATAGAAAAAGTACTTCAGGCGGATCATTAGAGAAATTTTGAGGTCAAAAAAGGGCCTCAAAACAAAGAAAATGTACTATAAAATACAACCAATCACATTCTAGTAGATGACATCATCCCCCTTGGTGAGGTGGCATTGCATGAGTTAAGAATGCTTATTTGTCAAATTTTCTATGGTGGATGAAAACACATAGTTAACCAAGGTAGTGGTGTAAGCACTTTTAAATCATAAAGTAAAGTACTCATAATGATAGTCTTTTCATAAAATAATATTATTGTCATTTTCAAGTAAAGTACTCATAATGAATGTCTTTTCACACTTTCACATAAAATAATATTATTGTCATTTTCAAGTGAAGTACTCTTAATTCATAAAGAAAGTCCTTTCACATTTTTTTATAAAATAATATATTATCATTTTTATGTTTTTAATTTTAAATTATATATTCACTCCATTCTATTTAATAACATAATGTCAAACTAATAAAGAATAATAATATATTTAATAAATAATAATAATAATGCAATGTGGATTATAATGATATTATTGACATTTTACATGTAAATAAATTCTCAATTAAATTACATTATTAAATTCATGAGAAAAGTACTAAATATAAAAAGTCAACATAAAATTTTAAAAAAAAGCTCTTAAAAATGTTTTTTATTATTTAATTTCATTTGCAAATTCAAGACAAATAAATGTTAAAGGACAATACATTTTTGGGTACAATGAATCTTAGTCACATCAATGTAGATTTATTTTATTAATTTTATTTCTAGTGAATTTTGAAAAGTAACTCAACCATGGTTATTTATATTGTGCATAGAAAATAGTGTGGGAGGTGACTTGTCATATATACCTACCCCATAAAACCCCCAATTCATAATATTTTAATATATCTCATATTTTTGTAGTACATCTCTTAGGAGGCCATTTTTTGACCTCAAAATCTCTCTAATGGTTATGGTCTTGGATCTGCCATGATCTCATGGTTCAGCAAGAAACAATCTAGTGTGGCCCTCAGTACTGCTGAAGCAGAATATATAGCTGCCTGCTCTGCCAGCTGTGAAGCAGTATGGCTTCAGAAACTTTTATCTGGAGTGTTTGACTTAGAAATGGATCCCACTGTGATCATGTGTGATAATCAAAGCTGCATCAAGATGACTGAAAATCCTGTATTTCACGATAAGTCAAAACACATCGAGATCCGTTACTTTTACATACGAGATATGGTGCAGAGAGGAGCTATCAAGCTCGAGTATATAAGCACGGAGAATCAAATTGCTGATATCCTGACAAAACCTCTATCTCGAGTAAAGTTTGAACACTTCCGAGACAAGCTTGGTGTAGTTCAGAAGGACCTTCCTCGAAAGGGGGAGTAGCACAGTATCCGACATCAAGTCTATCTCATCAATGATGAGGTTACCTATTTACTGCACTTAGTTACCTAGAATTATTTAGATTTAGGACTCTTATATTCTTTCTTTTGATGTTAGTTTTGATGATAGATGTATACATGCTTTTGATGTTAGTTTTGATGATAGATGTATACATACTTTTGATGATTTTGATGATAGATGTATACATGCTTTTGATGTTAGTTTTGATGATGATACATGTTGTGGTTAGACATGTTTTGTTGATGATGATACATGTTGTGGTTATACATGTTTTGATGATGATGATACATGTTATGGTTATAAATGTTTTGTTGATGATGATACATGTTGTGGTTATACATGTTTTGTTGATGATGATACATGTTGTGGTTATACATGTTTTGATGATGATGATACATGTTGTGGTTATACATGTTTTGATGATGATGATACATGTCATGGTTATACATGTTTTGATGATGAGGATACATGTTTTTGATATACAACATGTGAAGGGATTGGATCATTCCTGGACTTCAGTCCGAAAGAAGAGCTGTAGACGTATGTCTTCGAAAATGAAGTTCTTAGTGAACATGTGAAGGGATTGGATCATTCCTGGACTTCAGTCCGAAAGAAGAGCCGTAGACGTATGTCTTCGAAAATGAAGTTCTTGGTGAACATGTGAAGGGATTGGATCATTCCTGGACTTCAGTCCAAAAGAAGAGCCGTAGACGTATGTCTTCGAAAATGAAGTTCTTGATGAACATGTGAAGGGATTGGATCATTCCTGGACTTCAGTCCGAAAGAAGAGCCGTAGACGTAAGTCTTCGAGAATGAAGTCCTAGATGGACGATGGAGGATTAAGTCATCCTTGGACGTAGGTCCTAAATGTACGGTAGAGGATTAAGTCATCCTTGGACGTAGGTCCTAAATGTACGGTAGAGGATTAAGTCATCCTTGGACGTAGGTCCTAAATGTACGGTAGAGGATTAAGTCATCCTTGGATGTGGTCCTAAATGTACGGTAGAGGATTAAGTCATCCTTGGACGTGGTCCTAAATGTACGGTAGAGGATTAAGTCATCCTTGGACGTGGTCCTAAATGTACGGTCGAGGATTAAGTCATCCTTGGACGTGGTCCTAAATGTACGGTGGAGGATTAAGTCATCCTTGGATGTGGTCCTAAATGGACGGTGGAGGATTAAGTCATCCTTGGACGTGGTCCTAAATGGACGGTGGAGGATTAAGTCATCCTTGGACGTGGTCCTAAATGTACGGTGGAGGATTAAGTCATCCTTGGACGTGGTCCTAAATGTACGGTGGAGGATTAAGTCATCCTTGGACGTGGTCCTAAATGAACGGTGGAGGATTAAGTCATCCTTGGACGCTGTCCTAAATGTATGGTAAGGATTGGATCATCCTTGGACTTTGGTCCTGTAAACTGAGCCGTAGACATGTGGTCTCCGAGAACATGATAGGACTGGATCGTCCCTGGACTTCGGTTCAAAAGGTACATGACTGGACATAGAGAACTGCTGATGATCGTGCGATGACGATGCTGATGATCATACGATGACGATGACGATGTTGATGATCGTGCGATGACGATGCTGATGATCATACGATGACGATGACGATGCTGATGATCGTGCGATGATGATGCTGATGATCATACGATGACGATGACGATACTGATGATCGTGCAATGATGATGCTGATGATCGTACGATGACGATGACGATGCTGATGATCGTTTGATAGCGATGTTGTTGATCGCGTATTATGACGATGCTGATGATTGAGTACTATCAACTCTGATGATGCTGATGTTCCAGTAACTAGTCAAGTTACTGATGATGATGAATTGAAGAAGCTTCCGATGATATATAGATGATGTAGTAAATGACTCCTTGCTCCTGCAGATGTTGTTATAATATCCTTCTCGTTAAGGGGGAGTGTTGAATATTGTAACTTCTAAGAATATTATATTTGTACATTATTTATTCCGGAGATGTTCCATCCCTTCGATGTGATTTTATTATGTATCCGGAGATGTTTATTCCTCCGAAGAATTGTGGTAACTAGGGTTGTTAGACCCACCATGTGGGGGTCGGCCCTAAAGTTGGGTTTTAGGGGTTATTAGACTTCTCCAGGAGAGGTCGGCCCCATTAGGTATTTTTGGTGGTCAGGAGTGTGTATAAATAGAGGAGGTGAACTCCTCATTATATCACTCACTCACTTGTGGAAAGTGGCGCACTTGTCTGGGAGATATGCTAAGGAGGATTAGAAGGAGGGAGCACATCTTGTATTTTGGTTAATCATCTTATTGAGGAAAGCTTTGCTGGGTTTTCTACCCCATGAGGGTTTCCCAGGGTAAATATTGTGTCTATCTTGTGATTATGCTTCTTTCAGTGATCCTGCTAGTCTATTTGGTTTAAACTTAACAGACATCGTAGCATGTGTTAATCCAAATTGGATCAAAACAAAGTACAATTTTAACATAATCATGCATGATTGGAAGTCGCATCTGAAACCTGTCATTACAAGCCAACTAATCAAGCAATCATATCTTCAAAGGTGACCATGAGGTGAGAATTACAGTAAGAAATCTGGTCGTAAGAACAACAAAAAACAAAGCATCAAAACATAATTTCGAACGATGGAATTTCATCCGCTGGATCAAATGAATTGATGGCAAAAATTAACCAATGCAAGACGTGGGATTAGGTCTCGGAACTTAAATCACAAGTTTATTCATGATTCCCGAAATCCACAACCCGAAACTTGCGGGTTTCGGGATTGCAAACTGACCCAAAAAACACATAAACGGGTTTCCGAAAGCCGCAACCCGAAACTTGCGGGTAGCAGATTTCACAAATGGAAACAATCGTCAAAAAATGGAAAATATTTTCCCGCATCCTGCAACCCGACATTTCGGATTGCGGGTTTCAAGAACACACAACACGACTAAAAGGTAAAACACATTCCTGAAATTCGAAAGACGTAGGTGCGGGTTTCAGGTTTTGGGATGAAAAATTCCCAAAAATTATTAGCAAGGATTTTTGCAACCCGCAACTTTCAGGTTGACCAAAATCAAAAGACCTAAAATGAATTCCCGCAACTCGTGCCTGTCGGGTTGCGGGTTTCAAGTTATTGGAATGTCGGGTTTCGGGTTGGCAGGAGTAAATGAAAAAATGCTTAAAAATTAGGCTTCTAGCAAACCAAAAACACTTAGAAATTTCTGAAAGAAAAAAATAACAATCAAGCAGAACAAAGGTATAGGTATAAGATCACAGAAACAAAGTTCAAAACCTCATGTTCACGAGAACACCTACCCAAATACCTTTGTGTTTATTTTAAAATTGGGGCTCCCGTGCTTAGATGAAGCATGGGATCTGTTGTGGCCACAACAAATGGCAACTGGCTGGGACAAACCAGTTATCTCTGCGAACAAACTTTAGTTAGAGAAAGTATATCAGTCAGATGCCTTTTCCAACTTGAAATTTTAGAAAATATTTATAAAGGGGACAACCAATAAGCAGAAAACATAAGATTGATATATTCCCATCGATGATCATATTAAAAATAATGCAAATATGATAAGGAGAATTAAGAAACAACAAGAATCCTTTACCATTATGTAATCAATGACCGCTAGCTTGTGTTGAACCTGGGACTAGCTTAAAACTGGTCATGGATATCCAATTTACATATCACCTTGGTTCATTAATCGCTTTTATGTACAACAGTTCTTTTAGCTATATACACATTTTTTCCTTTTTTTTATATCTCATCTTTTTTTTTTGAAATAAAATGAACAGCTGCACATAAGACCTTGTTGATATAAGACCACTGCCCTGATTTGGTAATCAGATATCAGCAGTTCCATTCACAGGCCTGATCCAGAAACTGATCAAGTTGGCTCGATAAGAAACCCCTTGTCCTTCAGCTGTGACACTGAAGGCAACTATCGTGGCTTGGTGACCACATGATGATAGCTTTAGTCCAAATTAAACCCATGATCATGGCAGGAATGGCTTGTAAAAAGACCCCCCTGTCCTTATACACAACAAGTATCTTATAAAAGAAAAATACATATTTTATTCAAATAATAGACTACAAGGCACTGCCAAGGCTTGGTAACTTCATGATAGCAGCGTTACTCACCAGTGTTTTGCAGATCATGAATGGACCGACTTGTGATAGGATCTTCCACCTCTCAGCAAAAACTGATAGGATCTTCCAAGCGTGGTGGCTTGATGTGAAGATGTCATTCCACTAAACACCTATGAACTTAAAGGACTGGCTTAAGATAAGACCCCCCTCCTTGTAATATATAATTATTTAATAAAATTATTATCAAGGTGATTGTAAAAGGATCCAGAGTAGATAAAGCTGATCAGGTTATTATGATATGCTGTGACAATGAGACATAAGATAAGAATATTTCAACCGTTACGCATATCTCAATTAAACAGATAAAACATGTAAAAGATAATGACCAAGGTGGAAAGGTATCAATCAAGGTCCTGCATCTATTGGCTATGCGCTCTTTACAAAATAAATTCTGATATCGGCCGAAAAAACTGAGACTTAACACACTATTCTGTAACTTCAGTTAAAATCATCTTTGAGCAAAACTGGTTTTAAACCATTACCAAATGCGTGGAATCTATTATCAATAAAATGAAAGAAAACCAATCAAAACAAAGAAAATAGAAAACACACACCAAACCTATGTACAAAAGCACCAAATTGTTAAGACGAAGTAATTTTTGAGCAATGAAACATTCACTGGGTAGGTGTTCACGACTCCCTCCAATGTTTGTAATCGAATAGTACTGGGACCCATCTTTTCTGTAATAATGAAAGGTCCCAACCAAAGGCGTTGGAATTTGGTATACTGGTTTTTATCTTTATGATGTTTGTCCCATCTTAACACCAAATCCCCAACTGAGAATTCACTGTCAGATGAAGATTTCTCATCAAACCATCTCTTCACCATCTGTTGATGTTGATATAGTTTATTCTTTGCTTTCTCCCTATCTTCCTCTAGTTTGAGCAGTGTGTCAATCCTCTGCTGAAGGGGAGAAGAGTCATCTTCTTGGATAGACTAGGATAACTGTAATGAAGGGATGGTGAGATTAGCAGGAAGGACAACTTCCTTTCCGTACACCAAACAGTAGGGAGAATTCCCAATTGCTGCCTTTGGGGTGATTCGATCTACCCAAAGAGCATTATAGAGTTGTGTGTGCCAATATTTATGATGGGAGGCTACAGTCTTCTTGAGAATATTTATCAGATTTTTATTTGAAGACTCAACCAACCCATTACCTTGTGGGTAATAATTGGCAAAAAACTTTAACTTAATCCTTTTTTCAAGGGCATATTGTGTCAAGTCAATCGAAGAAAAATATGATGCATTATCAAAGACTAGATACTTTGGGGCACCAAACCTCGTTACTATCTGGTTGTTGAGGAAGGAAATTACTTGGTTTGCATTACATTTCCTAAGTGGGATTGCTTCTGTCCATCTGGTGAAGTAATTAGTGGATGTAAGGATTTACCTATGTTGCAAATATGAGGTAGGGTTTATTGGTCCAACAAAATCCAATCCCCACTGCTGAAATGGGAACTGAATTGTGACTGGCTGCAGTGGGAAAGCAAGTTTCTTGAACCTCCTTGTACATTTCTGACACGGTTCACACTTTCTTACATAGGCATATGCATCTTTAAACAATGTAGGCCAGTAATACCCCGCTCTGAGAATTTTATGAGCTGTAGTTTCCCCTGAGAAATGGCCTCTAGCTGGTCCTGTATGAAATTGAAAGAGAATATCATTAGTCTCATCCTTTTCCAAACACCTGAGGAAAACCCCATCACAGTTTTTTCTTAACAAAACTTCATTAATGAATTGGTAAGGAGCAACTTTTAATCTTAAAGCCCTGCGTTTCTTAAAGTCAAGGGTTTCAGGAGTAAACCCATGGTTCAGAAAAAACTTGATATGGTCATACCATTCAGATGTAGGAGTATCAATAGCATGGACAAAACCTGTTGGAACATCTTCCTCCTGCTCCCATTCAGTCTGCTGCTGTGCAGGATCATTTGACTGAGCAGTAAGAAGACAAAGACCTTATCCTTTTACAATTTTGGCCGGTCTGATTTCTAGATCATACTCTTGCAAGGCTATCATCCAATGGGCCCTTTTCTCACCCAATTCCTTCTGAACTAACACATTTCTAATGGCAGAATATGGCACAATAACCTTTGTTCGAGATTTTAACAAATATGGCCTATAATGCTTAACAGATTTGTAAACTGCATAGGCTTGCTTGTCAATTTGGGAATAATTAAGCTCTGCACCTTTGAATGTTGAGCTCATGAAGGATATTGGAATCTCAGTATCACTATCATGCTTTTGTGTTAAAACAACTGCATAAGAGAAATCAGTAGCAAAAGTATATAGAATGAAATATTTATCAAAGTCAAGGGACATAAGAGCAGGAGCCTCAGCAATAGCTCTTCTAATTTCAAGAAACGCATCTTTCTGTTCTTGCGACCAAGTGAACTGTACATCTTTCTTGACTAACTACTATAAAGGCTTAACAATCCGTGCAAAATTAGGTACAAACCTATGTACAAAATTGATCTTATTGAGGAAGGACTGCATGGCTTTGCGCGAACCGGGCAAGCCAATTTTTGAAATAACATCGGTACGTTCTGGGTCAATAATCATACCTTCCTTAGACACGATGAAACTAAGAAGCTTTCCTTCTGTCATTGCAAAGATAAACTTTTTCGGATTGAGTGAGATCCCGTACTTCCTGCAACGTTTGAAAACCTGTTTCAGGGCAAAAAGATGTTCATGTCATTTCTTTGAATATATAGTGATATCATCTAAATAAACTACGACAGAGTTATGCATCAAACCTTTGAAAGCTATATCCACACCTCTTTGAAATGTGGCCCCGACATTTATCAAACCGAAAGGCATTCACCTGTAGGCGAAAGTTCCCCAAGGTGTTCTAAAAGCAGTTTTTAGCTGGTCATCGGGAGCAACCATAACTTGGTTGTATCCCGAAAACCGTCCAGGAGTGAGAACATTTCTGAACCTGCTACCTTTTGCAGAATCTATTCCATGGGTGGAACAGGATAATTGTCTTTTTCAGAATCCCGATTCAAATTTCAGAAATCGACACACAGCCTGATTTCGCCACTCTTCTTACGCACAGGCACCAAATTGGCGATCCAATGGGTGTGTCTGACAGGAAAAATGATTCGGGCTGTCAATAGTTTTTCTAGTTCTTTTTTCATAGAAGGTTCCAAGCTGGGGTGCACTTTCCACAGTTTTTGTTGGTACGGTTTCACCTCCGGCTTCATAGGTATGTTATGATGCATGATGTTCATATCGAAGGTTTTCAGTTTGTCATAGGTCCATGCAAAAACGTCCTTATATTATTTACATAACCTGATGATAGCTCTTCTTTCCTCGGGAGAACAATTAACTCCTATATTGATAAAACGGGGTTTTTGCTCAGTACCTAAGTTTATTGGCTCGTAGTTAAGTAAGGAGCTCTGGGTTTTGCAATTGGTTTTGTGTCTGAATTTATCCTGTAAATCGTAGAACTTCTCTATACTGATAATAGATTTCGGGATAACGTTTGAAGGATCAGAGAGTGATTTTTCATGTTCTTCCTCATCTATAGCCATGTTTTGAAATGTATCCTGGGCTGTGAGGAAATCAAGTATCTGCTGGTCATCATCAAACACTTTCCAATTTGTTACGTTCTCAGGTATAGAAGGCCTGTACATGAGTTCTATTGAGAAGGTTTGGGTGACAAGCCCTCTAGTGGTATCAACCTAGATGCCGTGTTGGATAAGAGGTCAGCATCGAAATTATGTGACCTAGGGACTGAGTTAATGTTAAATGCAGAAAAGGAGTTGGTAAGGTCCCTTACCAATTTCTGATAATTCATCAGGCGAGGAGACAAGTAGTGTATCTTATTCCTTACCTGTTTGGCAATGATTTCAGAATCACCAAAGCAATGAATCACCTATACACCCATATCAACAGCTTTTTTAAGTCCTTGAACAAGGGCTTCATATTCAGCTACGTTGTTGGTACAGTCAAATTCCAGTCTGCATGCTATCACAGTTTTAATCCCTTTTGGGTTAATGAGGACACATCCTGCACTAGCTCCTTCCTTAGACTTGGAGCCATCAAAAAATAAAGTCAAAGCAATCGGATCTATCCTAAAATTTGTATTTACATTAAAAACATTATGTACAACATCTCCAGAGAAAAGTACAGAGGTAACCTGAGTAATCTGTGATTCTTTCTATACATACTCATCTGGTGAATAATCGGCTGTCAAATCTCCAAAGAAAGTGTCAAAAGTAAACTGTTCAATATGTGCACTGTAATAATTGGCAGGTTCACTAAAATCATTAAGGTCTGTGACTGTTTGTTTCATGAAAGGCTCCCTACTAATTTTGATTTTGTTGGGTTGTCCATTATAGGGTAACCATAGGTGAGACCAGTTAGTGGCAAAGTAGCCCTTGAGCTTCTCTGACCAGTCCCTACTCAGCCACATCCCATAATCTTCAGGAATGTCAGCTACAACAATGTCTATAGTTTGGTGGATACGAGGATTAACAGATGATGTAAGTAAGACATTTCTTAACCTTCCTACTACTCTGACTTTTGATCTGTCGAGTTGGACAATCTGAGTAGGGCAAGGTTCCCAAGTGGCATTTAATTTCCTACACAAAGATAAGGGCATCACGTTTGATGAGGCACCTGAATCTATCATGCAGTTATGTACGTTCCTGTTGAATATCTCGAAAGTGATAAGAAAAGGGGGTGTCCTTTTGCTTCCAGGTTTTCGATCATCTGGTTTAGTAAAAGAGTCCAGGTTGTTATTCTGTGATTCCCTAGGTTGTTTGATTATCATGCTTTTGGGTAAAGTATCCCTCATAGAAGGGATCTTCAAAAGTTCAAACAGAGAGATATTTTCCTTAACTCTTTTCATATCTTCAGGTAGATTGTACTCCATCTCTGTAATAACTGTGTCCTTTTGGGGAACAACCTTGCCTTTATTGGGAACTACTGTTGAATATGAAGGTTCCTGAGGGGGTTGTGGTCTTGACCCTGTGTTATAAGGGGGGTGTTGAACATTAAACACAGTCTCAGGTTCTTCTTCCTCTTCATTCATAGGAAGTTCAGAGAAATAACTAACAGTATTCACCTGTGGGTCCTCTTGTTCTTCATCCTCTTCAGGTAACCGCAAATCTTGGTTGGTCTGATCATTGGAGGATTCAGGAATAGTTTGGGATTCTGTCACCAAGGCTCTAAAAATAGAATAGAGTTCTTCATTTGAAAGTCCTTCAGTAGGATTAGGAGGTGGTGGATTCTGAGGAGGCTGATAAGGTCTCCTAAAAGGTGGCCTTACAAAACCTCTGTTTTGGTTTTGATTCTCGTTATTATTTCTTTTCAAATCGACCATCTCATTTGAGATTTTCTGAAGGAACTTCTTCACATCAGTCATGTCAAAAGGATCCTTGTTCTGAGTAGTGGGTTTGGGGGTGTTATCAGTTTTTTTTTGAGAGGTAGAAGGCTGTTCTTCTGAAATTTCAGGACTATCCCTCAGACATAACATGTCCTTCTCAACTTGTATTGCTTCAGTAAATGCCTCCAACAAAGTCCCTTTTTGTGCCCTTTTCACCCACATTACAATAGGGACATGAAAGCCCTTTTCATAATAGGCTACCAACAATTCTTCTGTAGGAAGAAGGTTGGCGGGAATTCTATTCTTTAGGTAAGAGAACCTCTGGTTAAAGTCTTTAACCCTTTCCTTTCCTCTGATCTTCATGGAAGACAACTCTAAAACTAAGTCTTGTGGTGTTTTTTCATCTCCAAACTTTTGGATGAACACTTTCTCAAACTCATCCAAGGAGAATATAGATTGGGCTGGTAAGGAAAAATACCATGTGGATTCCTTTCCTTCAAAAGTGTAAGGAAAGAGTCTGCAAACCACATCCTCGTGGACTACACTCTTAAGCTTAATAGCCCACATAAAGGTTTTGATGTGATCTAGTGTAGGCAACTTGTCATCAGGGTTGAACTTAGGAAGCTATTTCTCAGGGTTTTTAGGTAGTCTCTGTTGATCCCTGAGTATGAATACTGCATCTTGGTCCAACCACGGTCTATTCTGGCCTTCTCTAGCCATAGGTGGTTCTTCCTCTTCTTCAGACGAAGAGCTAGAAGAATGTTCGCTTTCGGATGAGCAGGATGATGAGGAAGGAGGACTAGGTGGGGGTCTACTAGTTATAGTATTTGGTTGATCTTGTACTTCTTTGAAAAGTGGATCAAGATTGTATTCAGGAGATCCTGAATTGTTAACTGTTTCTTGGTTTTGAAGGTTTTGATCAACTGTTTCTTGGTTTTGAAGGGTTTTGATCAACTGTCAATTATGTTCCTTGATCACTGGCCTACGAAATATTGTCTGTATGAATAGCTGCCAGACCTCTGCTTCTTTGAGCAGCGATTCTTTGTTCTAACCTAGTGACACTATCGCTAGATGCTTTCAAGATTTGCTCAATTGTGAGGGGTCCTCTCGTAGGGAATATGATGAGGATATCCCTTCTGGCTGCCTGCTCTGCTGCAGGTGTGGTAGGAATGACAGTTGGTTGTGACACTGTTTGTTGTTCAGATGTTGAAGCTCTAGATTGGCTTCTAGTGACAACCGACGAAGTAGTTGCTGGAGGAGGTTTCTGAGGGTTCTGTTTAGGCATGTTATACTACTAGCCCTCCTTCTAGCGCCATTTGTTGAGGCCTCGGGGGTGCAGGGTGTTTGCAAGGTGCTGGAATGGGTTCCAAGGCTCCCAACAGAGGGTGAAAACCCAGACTGAAAGGCTTCGAAAGACCCTACACAGGGGCAGTTCTATCCCCAGCCTATTTGGTATGGAAATCTCCCACGGATATTCAGCCTCCACTGGAACTCTATGAGTTGGTGTTTCGATCAATAGATCGGTTCTCCACTTAAGGAAAATGAAAGTATGGAACTTAGTACGTTCTAACTTAACCTATTTAAGACAAAATGATCTACTCTAGGTTAGATCTATTCTAAGAAAAAGCTTGTTGTTGTGCAGATCAATCTTGATGTGAGATGGATAAGTATATTTGTCAACTTCAACAGAAATGTTAAAAGATGCATTTACTTATTCACTTAGATCATAATCAATTAGTATGTAAACCTGTTCAAGATTAACCTGTAATCACCTTGTTAATTGAAAAATTAACAATGATTAAATCGAACGTTGATCATTTGCAGAAATCGATAAAGAAAATATCTCAATTGGTAGAAATTAAATAAAATATTTTCATACACAAATGAACTATAAAGAGAAACTAATATCACAGATCCTTATGTAAATTAATGCTTGCAAAAGATCACACACTGTAGATGACAATTTGAAGTAAGAAATCAGACACTGTTAAAGAAATTTGAACAATAAACAAGAGATGATTCAAAGGGATTAATTTATTGTATTACTGAAGTCTGTAAACAAAATTACAAAGCTATACTAAGACAGATTATCTCCAGTCATCTCCTGCTGATTTCTAACTCAAAAATTATCAACCCTTAACATTGAGAGGCATTCCTCCTTAAATAAGAATTACAACAGAGTACAAATGGAAATTCCCAAAAGATAGGGATTACAAAGTTCAGATCAGGCTATTGATCCAGAAAATCCTGCCACAATAATCTGAACAATTTTAGATCAAATTATTCCCTTAAAGCCCGCGATAAAGTTTGAAATAAGGGCCGTTTTTCTAATTTCGGGAAAATCCTGTAACAAAATTGTGGAATTCAACAACGGCCTACTAGCTATCGATAACCGGCAACAGATGGTCCAGCAAATATTCCTGTTGATCCATAACGTTTTTGAAAACATAAAAATCGAACAACGGGTCTTGCTTCACGGGAGCTGGTGGAGTAGCAGGTTCCTTATTGATTATAAAATCATGGATAATGGAGCCATATCGATCAAATGGCTATTCATTGATTTTCTTGTCGTTCTTCTGAGGGAGTAGTATGCAAACGGGCAGAGTTTCAAAATCTTCCTCTTCGCTATCACTGCTAGCATCAGGAACACCCGCGTCAAAGGGTGGCGACATAGGTTCTTGAAATAACAAGGGATGAAGTTCTTCTTCCATATAACATCCATCAAAGGATTCATAACCTGTTTGCATATTGTTCACACCAGATCGTCAGAAAGAAAGCTTTCAAAATAAAAGACAAAACTTTTCTAACGAATACAGACGACGAACTAAGTGCTTCATACTTGCGACCATATTTAAGAAAAGCTAAAGAAAATCATAATGATTGAATATGGTGAGGTGCTATGATTAAAATCATACGAATTTGGAATTGCAATCATTTGAACTGGAATGAAAAGACATCGTAGCATGTGTTAATCCAAATTGGATCGAAACAAAGTACAATTTTAATAGAATCACGCACGATTGGAAGTCGCATCGGAAACTTGTCATTACAGGCCAATCTAATCAAGAAATTATATCTTCAAAGGTGATCATGAGGTGAGAATTACAGTCAGAAATCGAGTCGTAAGAACAACAAAAAACAAAGCATCAAAACGTAAGTTCGAACGATGGAATTTCATGTGGTGGATCAAATGAATCGATGGCAAAAATTAACCAATGCAGGACGCGGGATCAGGTCTTGAAACTTAACTCACAAGTTTATTCATGATTCCCAAAAGCCACAACCCAAAATTTGTGGGTTTCAGGTTTCGGGATTGCAAACTGACCCAAAAAACGCATAAACGGGTTTCCGAAAGCCTCAACCCGAAACTTGCGGGTAGCGGGTTTCGCAAACGTAAACAATCGTCAAAAAATGGAAAAGCTTTCCCCACATCCCGCAACCCGACATTTTGGATTGCAGGTTTTAGGAACACACAACATGACTAAAAGGTAAAACACATTCCTGAAATGCGAAAGCCGCGGTTGCGGGTTTCGGGATGAAAAATTCCCAAAAATTATTAGCAAGGATTTCCACAACCCGCAACTTTCGGGTTGCGGGTCGACCAAAATCAAAAGACCTAAAATGAATTCCCTCAATCCGTGCCTGTCAGTTTGCAGGTTTCGGGTTGTCGGAATGTCGGGTTTCGGGTTGGCAGGTGTAAATGACAAAATGCTGAAAAATTAAGGCTTCCAGCAAACCAAAAACACTTAGAAATTTCTGAAAGAAAAAAATAACAATCAACCAGAACAAAGGTACATGTATAAGATCACAAAAACAAAGCTCAAAACATCATGTTCACGAGAACACCTACGCAAATACCTTTGTGTTTATTTTAAAATTGGGGCTCCTGTGCTTAACTGAAGCATGGGATCTGTTGTGGCCACAACAAGAAGAAATGAGGATTTGTGGTGCATATCCTCCCAAGGTCGTTCTGAGATGTTCATGACCTCTAGGATGGTTTCATCTGAAGAGAAAGTCTGATCCAGGAGATCATGGGTACTATGAGAGTTCAAGGCCCAAACAGGTGAAGTATAGGGATCATATTCCTCCATCTTGGGAGGATTTTGATCCGGTTCTACCGAAGCCATTTGAATAGCTTGATAAGCGAGCTCTACGGAAGAAAAGGAAATACTACTCTCCATTTCCTCATGGTGTGCAGAAGTATGTGTCTTTCCACTATTCTTTGCACCTAAGGTGTTTTCTTTGGAGGTTCCAACCGATGAAGTGGAACCAACCTCCGAAGTGGAATTAGAAAAAAACTCTTAATGGAAAGTACACTTCCGATGCAATGGTGAAAATCGGAGCAGTGTTAGGGGTCAATATTGGTGGAGGAATTGGAAAAGTTCCCAAAAGGGATGAGTCTTTAAACATTCCTACCCAAACATCCTGAATCACTGTCGTTGAATCCCCTACAAAAGGTACATTCGATTGTAACAATCTTCCCTTGGTGGGGGAACCGAATGACTCGGAATACAGAAGATACTACATCCGTCATCTTATGTATCCAACTACGACCCAATAGAAAATTTTAGTCTATGGGTGCATCCACTACCTCAACATCTACTTGAACTATTTTGCCCCCCAGTTCAACTGGGCAAGCCATGATAAGGCCATGAGGTGGGAACGAATGACCATCAAATGCCTTGAGAATTGTGTGGGATCGTACTCAGGTGGGTGATCCCAAAGCTTTCCAACAAGCTAGCGACATGACACAAGTGGAGGCTCCTTCATCCACAACGGTTTGACAAATGTTCTTACCATGTGAAGTTACTTTAATTTGGAATGCAATTTGTGAGGGAAGCCTACATGTGGACTGTTCTAAGTGAAATGTGATCAAATTAGTGTCTGATGGATCAATAGCACCGATGGCAGACAATAGTGCTTTCCATTGAGTGGGACAACTTTGCAACACCTCCAAGGCAGACATTGCACAAGGAGCTTGAGCTAAATCTTTAACCACATTGTAGTTTTGAGCAGCTTGCGCATTGGGGTTGTGTGTTGTTTTGCGGAGGACCCCTTTTGGAGGTTGAGGCACCATGTCAATGGTTGGTTTTTCAATATTTAGAAAACCACTAGGATGTGATCCAACTGTTTCAGCATATTTTGAAGGCATGTCATAAGAACGAGCCCTTGTTTGGATATTGATGTCATGTTCACCAATTGTGAAGATATTAGCGTTGGGTGGGTTGCCCCCTTGTGGGGGGTTTGCCTGGTTTCCTCCTGGTGGAGGTACCAACATGTTTTTGTTGGGGGAAGGGTTGAGTTAGGACAACAGGTTGAGTTAGGATAGCAACATGCGATGAAGATCATCCATATGAGGAGAAAGATGAGTAGGATGGTCCCCTTGGAAAATTTTGCAAGGGTACTTGTTCTTCCGATTTTCATGATTTCCTCTAGTAGGATTATTCACCTTAGGTGCATCTCTTGTCCCAAGGTTAGCATTATGCTTCTTCTTTTGTTTCTTCTTTTTTCCGTATGGGTCTGCATTTTGAACCGTAAGGACTTCAAAAGTTTGGGTATGAGTTGTAGATTGCTGAGTTGCCTGGCCAGCTGTGGGTTGCTGATTTTGAATTGACATTTGTCCCAATTGTTGGGTAATCTGTTCAAGTTGGTTAACGGATCCAATCACACCATCGATATGAGGTCCTTTTGGCGGCCTAGCTGGATTAGATGCAGGTCTTACAGCATGGGGTATTAAGTCATAAAGATTGGGAATATACTAAATCCATTTGGTGAGACTCTGAATGAGTTGTTCTTCAGTCATGGCTCCTAACATGGCTACATCTTTGGCAAGAGTAGGCAATAGGGATTTTATGAACCAATCCGCTAAGAATGGGTTAGGGTCTCAGCTTTAATAATCCTTCGGCGCCTCCTCCAATCATGGATGTGATCCGAGATGTGAGTAGCGGTGGATTGCCTAAGTGAAGTTAAAAGCTCTGTTCCCATCTCATAGCTGATAGGTAATTGAAAATGTGTCAAGAAGACCATAGCTAAAGATGAAAAATCTGTAAATGTATTGCATCCAAAAAGATGGGTTACTTCCTGAAGGTTGTCCATTCCATTGTGGAATAGGATGCATGTATGGATTGCCCCCTGCGGAGGTATGTTCCATTGAGATTGGTTACTTGGTGGAACATTTCCACTCCATTGTGGGATGGGATTACTGGGTGGATTTCCCTCTTGCGGGGGTATGTTCCATTGAGATTGGTTACTTGGTGGAACATTACAACTCCATTGCTGGTTAGGATTCATGGGTGGGTTGCCCCCTTGTGGGGGTATGTTCCATTGAGATTGGTTACTTGGTGGAACATTACAACTCCATTGCTGGTTAGGATTCATGGGTGGGTTGCCCCCTTGTGGGGGTATGTTCCATTGAGATTGGTTACCAGTTGGAATTGGACCACTCCATTGAATGTTTCCTTGGTTTGGATAAGCGTTCCAAGGTTGATTTCCCCCTTGTGGGGGTGGTTCCCAAGAAGATTGGGTACTTCCTGGAAACTTCCCACTCCATGGTGGAATGGTGTTGGTGGACGGGTTACCTCCTGGTGTGCTACTTGTTTGGTGTATGGGATTGCCCCCAGGATTTATGCTAGGAAAGTTTAGATAATGGCTTCCCGAGGAAATTCCACTAACTTGTGGAGTATTACCCCACTTGGCATTATTGTTCCATGGTCCATTAATTCCATTAGGGATATTGAGATTCCAAAGTGAAGGATTCCCCCCCAGGGTTAGAAATTGGAAGAATGTTTGGTATGCCAATAGGATTTTGGTTTAATCCCTGATTGTTTTGACCTTCACTAGCGGAACCAGATGGGAAACCCAAGTTTGGTAAGTCACACCCTCCAGTGGGGATTCTTGCAGGCAAAGTGGATCTACTTCCAGGATTGGGACCCGAAACTGTACCAACTAGCATTGAAGTGCTAGTTGAACTTATGGTAGCAGCAGGTAAACTAACTATTGGAGTTGGGGTAGAGGTCAAGTTGGAAGTATTGCTACCTCCAGCAACCATTTGAGGTTGTGATGATGTGGTCCCTTGTGGTCCTGATGAATCCACAAGGATGTTGGAAGTATTGCTACCTCCAGCACTCGTTTGAGATGGTGCTGATGTGGTCCCTTGTGCTCTTGATGAATCCATAGGGTTAGATGTTGAATTTTGCATGTGCACCAAATGTTCCAAAAGAGGATTGATGGTGTGCCATGGTTCACTGATGTGAAGTACCTCTGGGCTTGAAAGATTTGTCAAAGGTGGATTTACGTGAGTTGTAGTGTTGTCTTCTAATGTTCCAATTTCAAATGGAGCAATATGATCAATAGTTTCTGTGTTTTCCTTGATAGGTAATGTTGTAGTATTTGTTTGACGTGTTTATGCTCTATTGTTGTTAATTGAAGTTAGAAGTGTTTCAGTTTCAAAGTCAAAATGCTTTGTATTTTGTAGCCGTCTCCACAATGTAGCGATGCCTTCAATTTCTGGTGTCTCCCCTCTATGTCACCGTGATTAGCAGGTTGGGAGAGAAGCCACTTTGAATAAATTTAATAAAGGATGTGTTTAAAAAGTTTTTGAAAAAAGAATCAAACAATCCTATGGCTTTCTAGACTCAACAAAATAAAAAGTGTCCACACAGTAAATATTCCTAGAGATTTCAAGCAAGCAAACTTACTCTTCCACAGAACCAAAGCTCAGTGAAAAGCTGGATTGGAGGGCCTTCCGAAACTAGTAGCTGCTGAGAGATTTCCCTTTTTTTTGTATTTTTTTATTCTTAGAGGGTTTTTGTTATTTTGGATTATTTTGGGGAAAAATGCGTTTTTTGGCCTTTTGGAGGCATTTTCAATGGTTTTTTGGCCTTTTGGAGGCATTTTTAATGGTTTTTTGGCATTTTGGAGGCTTTTTAATGGGTTTTTAAGATTTTGGAGGCAAATATGGACAAATGAGTCATGTAATGGGGTAGATAAGGTAGTGAGCACTTTTTGGGTGTTAATAGATTACCCCCTGATGTGTGAGGGCAGGAGCTCATCGTATGGCCGATAGACATCATAAGTCTTTTATGGTTTTTCTGGGATGTGGAGAAGAGAAGAAACGAACTAGAGCTCGGAACAATGGTCCTGTTGATGCCTCAGATATCATAGCATCAATCAGAAAGGGATTCTCCCGGAGAGATGATCCCAATTAGAATATCTCCCGTTTGGTGTAGGGAATCCGTCCGGTTAGCGGTTAAGGCAACCGTGGTTTTGGAGTTTAATTTCGATTCTACCGGTTATGGCCCGATCCACCTTTCTTTTGGATTTTATGTTTTTAATGAGATGCAAGTGCCTAGTTTATACTTGATCTAGATGCAACTAAAATAGATCTAAGTCTAGAAACTGAAGTAAATCTACCTATCCTTGCAGGGAACACGCTTAAAGGATGAGCAATGAGCTATAACAGATAACATAAAGAAAGAACAGATAGCTGTCAATTCTTACAGGTAAAGCTACAGCCAGATAAAAAGATCTTAGAAGATACCTTCTAGTTTAATGTAAAACGCATCTATTGCTCATAAAACAGAGAAAGAAGCAAAAATATCTAATCCAAATGGAAAGAACGAAGAAACAGATCTAAATGTAAACAAACTGAAATTAAATTTAAAGATCCCTGCAAGGAGCAAATTAAAGGCATGAACAATGAGCTATATGAATTATCTTTAAGAAAGAACAGTTAGCCATTTAATCTAAAAGAGAACTCTACAACAATGGTAAAGATATCAGCAGCTAGCTCCTGATTTAATATGAAATGCATTCATTGTTCACAAAATAGAGAAAATCGTATGCACGGGAAGGAGCAAAAAATCATTAACACAAAGAAATAGTTCAGATAGTAAGAATGATCTCACATTACAGTACAGAAGTCATTAGAATAGTCCAACATACATCCGTCCAACATTCCCATGCAAAACGTTCATCTCCCAGTCTTTTATTAGAAAATTCGATTTTACAGAACCGATACAAGGTAGCTCGTAAAGGTTTTCAAATTTCCTTCCCTGCCAAAAGTCCTCATCTATTCTTCCTAGCTTCTATTTATAATTACAAATCTGCCCTTTGGGCTGCCACCTAGCACCTTCCACTTGTCATTTACAGAAAATTCTCTCCTATAATAGACAAAAAATGCGATTCCCTTTCTTTTACAGAAATCATTTAAAAGAAAATAGGGACAACTGTCCCATAGTTTCTACACTTTACACATATGAGAGTCAAATACAAAAATAACAGAAATAGTGCTTTGAAATCAGCGATTTCACTCCTGTGCATGAGCTTCTGCTGGCAGAGGATCGCCCAAGTTAATTGCTGCTGATGCTGCCTGGGAAGAAGGGATTGAGCTCACTGGAATTTCTGCCACTGCTGGGGAAGAAGGAATCGAGTCCACTGTGGTTGCTGGAGTGGGTGCTGGGAGAGAAGATTCTGGATCTGCTGATGCTCCTGCTACTGCTGCAGCTTTCTTCTCTTCCTCCGCTATGTAGCTATACCACATACCTATGTCCCTTATGACTATGTTTGCTGCAGCAGGGAACAATATTTTCTGAGAGGTCACATTCTTCCCGAGATCTACTCCAATGCCTTGAACTTCTACTACTGCAGCTTGATGCATTTCCTTCAACAGATGGTTGTGGAGTGATGACAATCCAATATACTATTGGAGGTCATCAATAGCCAGGACCTCAATCCTCTTCACATACTCTGTTTGAACGCCTAGTTCTTCCTTTAGCTGAGACAAACGTTGCTCCTTTTCCGGAAAGTCCTCCAGGGTCTGAGGGAAGCTCAATGTGCATTTTTCATGCACCCCTTGGAGCCTTTGGTACAGACTGTTAATTTTATCTGTTGTTCTTTGCACACTGGTTATCAGCTTAATGGCACAGTTCCTGCCAAACTCCAAAAGGGCTATGTCCTCATTAAAACCGTCCACAGATTTAAACGGGAGGTGCGTGGGGAAACCCCCTTTTCCTTCTCTCCATGCCATCTGACTGATGATATTCGCCTTGACACGGGTATTCTTAGCTTTGAGCCTATGGGCGTCCGCATTAATTTCTTTTAACCTGACCACCATGGCCTTGAGCTTGCAAACCTCATCCGTGATTAGCTCTTGAGTTTCATGCATTTGCTTCATGATGCTGCAAGACAGCTCATGGAAGGGAGATATGTCCATCGTTCTGCTCTCGGCTTGCTCTAACTGCTCAGCTAATGTCCGCTTGTCTGCTTCTAGCTGGGATGCTTTATCTTCCGCTCTATTCTTCTCTGCCTCCACAATCATCATTTGGAGTGTCAGTTGGTCCTTTTCCTCTTCCAGCTGGTTATACTTACCTGATAGCTCTTTATGCTCGGCATACAGGCAATTATACTTGTTTACTACAAGATCCCTTTGGGCCTGCTCATTAGCCACCGTCTGTTGTAGCGTACGAGCTCTCTTCTTTGTCAACACATTTTCTCTGACTATAACGCCCACATTGTCCAGTGATCCTTTGGCTGTTTCCACAGCTGCGGATGCCATAGCAAAGGGATCTTGATCTGTGTTCTGCATTATGGTGACCTCTCGGTGGGTAACGATGTCTTCATGGAAGGGACTTTTGATCCTCTCTTCCGATTTGAGGACCATAGCTTTCCTTTTATTGTCATACACAAACTCATTCCACCTGGACACCGTATGTTTTCCCGATGGAGTGTACGGGACAAAAGGGCGGTTCATGATGTCTATGTCTTCTTCAGCAGGTGGGGTCCGGACTTCCTAAGCTGGATCTGCTCCCATATTTTGGGTACCAGAGCCACCTGCTTGAGATGCGTCTATTTCCATGTCTTGGACACCGGATCCACTTTCTTGGGCATCTTCCCCTGCTTTCAGCTCTTCTTCTGCCTTCCTTTTTGCTTCGGCTTGCTCAGCTTCAGCCTCTTTCTGCTTCTGGGCTTCCTCGGCCTCTTTCTGCAGGATTTCTTTTTCAGCTTCCTGTTGCATTCTTGCCACTTCAGCTTCCTGCTGCTTTCTTGCTATTTCAGCTTCCTGCTGCCACCTGGCTTCCTCAGCTTCCCGCTGTAGTCTGGCTTCCTCAGCTTCCTGGAGTAACCTTGCTTCTTCTCTTAATCTGAGCTCTTCCTGAGCTCGGGCATCCTTATCTTCTTTCTCCTTCTGCTGGCTGGTCTTCTAGACCGTGGTTGAGCTAGAGCTTGCTCTAGTGCCTTGGCGACAGACCCGTAGCTCAGCCATGTTGCTGATGCCTCTGAATGCCTCTTCCTCGGCATCAGGATAGTGAGAGTACTCGAAGTGAGCATAAATCTCCTTACAGTGCTCAACAACTCTTCCCTTTCTGTCATTCCCGTGGAAGATTACCTCACCGAAGTGGAAGGCTTTCAGCTCTTGAACAAATTCATCGGCCGAGGCAACCCCCGAGAACTTGTAAGCACCTATGCAGAAAGGTAGAGGGGGAAAGGAAGCCTTATGCTGTTTGTGGAGCATTGCTCCAATTCCATCCAGGAAGATTTGTCTTACTGCCTCCTTGAGGACCACATAATCTGTGGCATACTACGGCAAAATGTATGGGGGCTTAGTCCCTCCAAACATTCTGAGGTAGGTACCTCGCTCTGAAAAGTAAAAATCCCCGTAATCCTCAAGAAACTCCACAGCGTTCTCTGACAGGCAGTTGGGCTCCTCCTTGAATAACTTCTCATATAGGGGCATGATGAACCCCTCACAGATGAGTTTGTAGCTGGGCTTGTAATTCTGAGCCCACAACATCTTGAAAGCGATATAGACCGGGGCGGTGGCCTTATCCCATGTGCAGCCCAATTTGGGGAAGTCCATCTTGGCCAAAATACAATCAATCAGATTTGAGGACATGAAAAATTCAGCCTTCTTCAAGTCTAGTCCTTCTCTAGCAGCAACTATCATCGAGGCCAAACTATCTGACAGGAGAGTGGCCCGGTCAAACACGGTTCCTTTAAATGCCACAAAGTGGATAATAGGGGACCACTGAATCTTATACACGGTGCCATCGGGCATGCTGAAGATTCTGCACAGCATCAAGGCGATCAATCTGAAAGGAGGTCTCAGATTCTGTACGTCATATTCATCATTTTCTTTCTTTCTCAAATGTTTGCCTGCCATTAGTAGTTCTTGGCCATCTCGACGTTGTTCATCTGGCACAACCATTCATCAGTCAGAGATTGTTGGACACAGGGAAATTTGTAGGCTGCTGCAAGATATGCGGGTTGAAATGAGGCAATGGCCACTTTCCCGCTGTCATTTATCACTCTTCCTTCAGCATCGACATGTTGGAGTATCCAACTGATTACTTCAGCACAGGGGAATAGTTCAGGGCGGTTAGCAGCTCTGGTTATGCCCGAGGCCTTGATATTTAGATAAATTGACCCCTCTTCTAACAACATGTCCGGGACATCCTGGTCTCGGATCATCCTGTAAATGTCACCCCATCTGATTTTTGGAGGAACACCAGTGGTGCACCTAGTATCCTGGAGTGAGGTCTCAGTTTTAAGTGGCGCAGGCTTCTTTTCCATCATTTTAGCCTTCTTCTTACCGGTTTTCGGCATTTTGAGTTATCCCTGATAGCACCCATATACAAGTCATCATGAAATTGAGCAACATACTGTGAGATTTTAACAAAAGCATTACCCATTTAACCAGGCCAATGATATATATGAATAAAACTGTGAAACTGTATGCTGGGAGCAAATACACTGTTCCAAATAAGAAATCTAGATTAAATCATCTTAATTCTTTAAAGGGACAAGGTTCGGAATGCTCCCGAGAGGGTAGGTGTGTTGCGGGAGCCACTTGCTCTTGGCCCGGCTGCCAGGGGAAAAGGGTGACCTTCGTCACGGTGCTTTTAATGATTAGTGGCGGGCGAGTCTGAGGTCGAAACCAATTTAAAAACTAGACTAAGGATGACCCTCCGTGTTGACACACAGGCGAGAGGTTTTAGCCCAGATGCTATTGTTAATTATAATATTTGACGGGGCATCCTACGGTTTGTTTGAGTTCGAGTGAGGGTGATGGCGCCCGGAGAAAGACTGACGAAAAGGATCGGGCGGCCATAGTTTCGGGTTTCGGTTGGTGTAGTTTAAACATTCACGGGGTTTGGTGACTTCAAATGCGAAGAACAATGACGTATGCGGCTTGCAGACTGACGGTCTAACATTTTAAGATTTCTATGTTTTATATGACGGAACAAATGAAAAAATAAGCCGTATTTAACGTGCAAAATAGCCTATGACGGGCATTTTGCCCGTCGAATTCAACCAATGCCTATCGTTTTTAAAAAAAAAGACAACCCAATAGCAAATTGACGCGTAGAAGGGACAGATTTAATGGTTAAGATCCTACCTGGCACCGACGAGGATAGCTGACTGAGGTGGCCGTGAGCGTGGTCGAGCAATCTGAGCTGGAACGGTCGTGCGGCGTCCAATGGTTTTGCCAATCAACAAAATGGCAATGTTTTGGTTTGAACCCCTACCGTCCATTTAAATGAACTGGGCACGTGTGGCACTTAAATTTGGTGGGTGGCGCATTTAAAGCACGGCTTAAATATAAGTACGTTGGCGTCAAATCAAACCACCTCGGTACGCGTGCGACCGCCACCCGCGAGATGAACTTGCGACCCTCACCCACTGTTGCGGAATGATCGAACGAAGGTTTCCACCGAACTCCCCGCCGTTTCGGGAGGCATTGATGAACAACTTCCGCAAAAAGGACGTGAATGGTTGATTCCTTCGGCGGCACTTTTCAGGGTGATATCGCGAAGGCTTCCGAAATTGTGGAGAGCTTTTGCTAATGGCTTCCGCCGTTTCGGAAGACTTCCGCCAATGCTTCCGCAAAAGGCCATCGCGAAATCGAGAATTTCTCTAAGTTTCGGCCGCTCTCGCTTCTGACGTTGCGGAAAGCTCTCGCGATTTGCTTCCGCCGTTTCGGAAGGAAACAATGAATGGCCCTGCTGTTTCGGAAGACTAAAATGAAGACGTCCGCAACTCGAACCAAAAATTCCAAGGCTCCGCGGGGTTTCGAAAGGAATATCGCCATTGCTTTCGCGAAGGCTCGGGAAGAATACCGCTAACGCTTCTGCAACTTCAAGACTCAAAGATTTTCGAAAAGACTAAGTTACTTGGCGGATTCAGGGAAGGTTGGCGAATTTCATCCGCAAGTTTTGGGCGGCTTCCTTGAATTATTCTGCCGTTTCGGGAGGAATTGGTCAAACGCTTTCGCGACCTTTTCGACAATAATTTCGAAGTCTTTTCGAGAGACTTATGACGAATGCTTCCATAGTTTCGGAAGGATAAAATGAACGGCTCCGCAGTTTCAGGATGGAAAGTTCAACAGCTCCGCAAAAGGAAACTCCTAAGTCTCTTCACAGTTTCGGAAGGAATTCATGAATTCCTCCGCGGTTTCGGGAATCTTACGCGAGTGGCCTCCGCAAGTTTCGGGCGGTTCCCTTAAATTCTTCCGCAACCTTTTGGGAAAATGTTTCAAGTTCTTTTCGAGAGGTTTAGACAAACAACTCCCGCCGTTTCGGAAGGAAAGCTTGAAAGCTTCCGCGGTTGCGGAAGGTTTGAACGAAGAACTCCGCCATTTCGGGAAGGATTGCCCAATGGTTTCCGCGACTTTCCAATTAAAATTTTCTAAGTCTTATTTCGGGAGTTTAAACAAAGGCTTCCGCCACTACGGGGATTTATCAAATCATTCTGCGACTTTTCAGGAAGACTTCACAGAAAAGATTTCTGTTGAGAAACAAGATTTTCTGTTGAAAAACAAAGATAACAGCTGGGATGGCTTCTTAAGGCAAAATTTCTACAAAAATGAAAGGAGAGGCCCCAATATGTACAAAATTTTGGGGGGGGTGTTGCTGCAACAACAATGGCGATTCGCTGGCGAACACAGATCTCTGAAAAAATTCCTCTTCATGGTCCGAAATGTTAAATTTTCAGAATTTACTTCAATCTGATCTAGGATCTTGACTAAGAGAACAACATGTACAACATATCTACAGTATATAAATCATGGAGACAATAATGCAAGCACACAAGAGACACAAAGATTTACTTGGGGAAAACCATAAAGGTGAAAAACCCCAATAACTTCCTCAGAGATAGATAGAGCAATGATACAACCCAACCATGAGAGATAGACAAAACCTAGCAGCAGATCCTCCTCCTCCATAAGTGCGCCACTCCTCCTTGAGTGCATGAGTGAGAAGTGAATGAGTAAATAGAGTGCCTCCCGCACTCTATTTATACTTGACTTGACTTGCCTTTTTACCTAACTCATGTAGGCTTGAACTTAACCACATAACATAATGCTGATTGGGCCGACCCCCAATAGGGTGGTCTAATAACCCTTCGACCCACATGGCCGACCCCCAATAGGGTGGTCTAATAACCTTTTGACCCACATGAATTATACAGGGCCGACCCCAAACGAGGTGGTCTAATAACCCATCAAGTATAAGTTACGACACTTACAATATAAATAACGACACTTCCGTATAGAGGAATAATAACATCTCTATAGGAATTCAATATACATATATGTGAAATACATTCCGAAGTTAGATATACATCAACACTCCCTCTTAACTAGGAAGGTATTTCTCAGCACAGTTCTTCTAGCACAAGTCATCTTCTCTGGATCATCGTCACTGGATAATCGTCATCGAGTCATCATCATCGTCACTGCTGCTGCTATCTCAATCAATCTCTGAATCTACTCGTCATAGGAAGTTCTACAGAGCCAGTCCTTTTTCATACTGGATGTAGGCCCACCACCTGCATGTCTTCATCATCACTGGCCATACTGTGGAATCCTCAGGACTTATTACGTGCGTCACAAAACCTCGAAAGAGCATCCCAGGATGTTACGGGTACACAACTCCGACCTGTAGGATCTCCCAGGGCGCTATTACATGTGACCCCACCACAAAACCTCGAAAGAGCATCCCAGGATGTTACAGGTACACAACTCCAACCTGAAGGATCTCCCAGGGCACAAATTACATGTGGTCACCACAAAACCCAGCAAGAGCATCTCAGGATGTTACGGGTACACAACTCTGACCTGAAATCTCCCAGGGCACAAATTACATGTGGTCATGGCAAAACCTTGAAAGAGCATCTCAGGATGTTACAGGTACACAACTCCGACCTGAAATCTCCCAGGGCCCAAATTACATGCCATAGGACAAAACCTCGCAAGAGCATCCCAGGATGTTACGGGTACACAACTCCGACCTGAAAGATCTCCCAGGGCACAAATTACATGTCCTCCCAGAGCAATGTCTCGAAAGAGCATCCCAGGCTGTTACGGGTACACAAATCCGACCTATAGGATCTCCTAGACATGCTCCTCTGCACAACCTGATCCACGGCCACAAAGTATCATCCTGATACTCACCATACATCAACCTGATGTACACATGATCATCCTGATCATCATCACTGCAACGTCCTGCTGCATGTCATCTGGAGCAACATCCTGAAGCTCATCATCCATGATCATCTTGATCATCACTGCAACATCCTGCTGCATGATCCACCTGATCATCAATGCATATACCTGATGCATACCAATTATCTACCTGATACATATCATCATACATGATCCTCCTGATCATACAATGTATCCACCTGATACAAATACAAATACATGATACATATCACCATACATGATCCACCTGATCATACAATGTATCCACCTGATACATATACATATACATGGTCCAAGCATCCAACATGATGCATATACAAAATACATACACATGATCCAACTGATCATATCCAGCATCCAACATGATGCATACATATAAGTGATCCAACTGATCATATCCAGCATCAACATGATGCGTACATATAAGTGATCCAACTGATCATATCCAACATCAACATGATGCATACATACATACATAAAAATGATCCAACAGATCATATCCAGCAGAAGCCAGAACATCAACCTGATGCTCATCATCCAGCGCTTACATCCACAGCCATGTGAAGGATCCTCCTTCCATAATGCTTGGAATGGCTTCAGCAAATGTGTCCATCACTTATTCCTCGAAGTGTCCTCGATCTGAAGAATGCCAAGCCTCTCTCTGAAGTACTCGAACTTCACCCTGGCTAGTGGCTTCGTCAGCACATCTGCAATCTGCTCGTCCGTCGCAACATACAGGAGCTTCATAGCTCCTCTCTGCACCATATCCCTGATATAGTGATATTTGATCTCTATGTGTTTCGACCTGTCATGAAACACTGGTGTCTCGGACAGCTTCACACAACTCTGGTTATCACAGAAGATACCAGTAGCCTCTAACGAGAGATCAAATAACTCAGACAGTAGCTTCCGTAGCCATACTGCCTCACAACTAGCTGAACAGGCTGCAACATACTCTGCCTCAGCTGTACTCAGTGCTACACAAGACTTCTTCCTGCTAAACCAAGAGATCACACTGATCCCATATTGAAACAGCACCCAGATGTGCTCTTCCTATCTGCAGCACTGCCAGCCCAAAAATGAATCAACATAACCCTGTAGGTTAAACTTTTGATTCGCTTCATACTTGAGCCCATAATCCACTGTACCCTTTAGGTACCTCAGAACATGCTTTACAGCAACTAGGTGAACACTCCTCGGATCCGTCAAGAACTGGCTCAATGTGTTCACAACAAAGCAAATGTCTGGTCTCGTGTTCGTCAGGTACATCAAGGACCCAATCATCTGACGATACAAAGAGACATCAACCGGCTCAGATGAAGCATCACATAGAAGCTTCAGATTTGATGCCATAGGTGTGGCCATGGCTTTGCAATCCATCATCCCAAATCTCTTCAGGATATCAACTGTGTACTTCCCTTGACCAAGTAAGATCCCACCTGCACTCTGCCACACCTCCATACCTAGGAAATAGTGCATCATTCCCAAATCTTTCATATTGAATTCAGCAGCAAGCTTCCTCTTAGTATCTGCAATCAGTCTGTCATCTCCTGTTACAAATAAGTCATCCACATACAGAAGTAGAATCACAGGATTCCCTTCCTTAACCTTGTAGTCAAGGTTGGAATTCGCTTTACTCTTGGTAAAGCCCAAACTGGATAGAAAGCTATCTATCCTACCATACCAAGTTCTGCACACATATATGACTACACCATGCTGTCTTGAAATCCATCTGGTGCATCTTCTATTTCATCACTTTTATATTTCTCAATGCTGCCATCTGCAACATGCTTGATCTGATAGATCCATTTGCAAGTCATAACAAACTTCCCTTCACATCTTGGGACTACATCCCAAACGATATTCTTCATGATCGACGGATCATGGCATTCCATTTATTCATCCCAGATCCCGGGAACTTCAATATCTTCAATAAATATCTTTGTTGCTGGAACAAATGTTGTAGTCCTTTTGTAGGTGAAGATATGCGGTCTTTCCTACAAAACAGGTTAAATTGCATGATTAGAAACATCTCATAGTTTTCAGAACAAATTCTTACACATAAAGAAATATGTCATACAGTCATGCAATTATCTTAGCTAATGCTTCAATACAACATTTATCCATATCCCATAACTTTCTATATGCCTTCCAATCTCTACTAGAACATTGTTAAGAGTGTGCACAACTCCCAACATGTCAGCAAAGAGGTTTCATTCTAGATAAGTAGCAATGGAATGTTGTACAGTGCCATAGGCCACTTACCCATGTATATTAGTAGTATACTGTTCATCAATGCAACTATTCTAATATGCATAATACACAACCTAATTCTAGGATCATTAGTATATACATTATTGAACAATATTATTTAAACAAACAAATATGCAAGAAATGATGATTAAAATACTTATCTTTCTTTGTTCGTTGGGTGGACTCCCTCTGAGTCTTTGCTTCCTTGCAGGAGCTGTTGGAGTCCTAATCTGAAGTAGCTTCTTCTACACCTTTCTGTTGTGGAATGTAGAAAGATGGTCAACTCCCTCTAAATATATGCATCCTTGCAGAAACTATTGAAGTGTGCTCTTTTTCTTTCTTGCAGGAACAACTGGAGTGTGCTCCTTTGCTTTCTTGCAGGAGCAACTGGAGTGTGCTCCCTCTTGATCTTTGCTTCCTGAATTACCTGTTTTTGAAATCATATTCATCCTTGGTCCCTATGCATGATTATTAGTATCATGATTGTGTTATCCTTGTGATTTCATATAAAATCATACATTCATTAGTATACTATTAAAACACAATAATTTCAAGCATGTATAGTCATGATCATTTCAAACAGAATAATAAGCATTAGCATTCAAGGTTTATGTGGGATTCTTATGGTTAGTCAAATCATAAGAAGCATAACATGTCTAAACCTGTAATTACTCAAACCTATGACTCTTCAGGTTAGTTGAATCATCAATCAATATAAGAGATATAATATGCATAAAACCTATGATTATTCAAACCTATACCTTCATGATTCTTCTGGTTAGTCATATCATCAATTATGGTAAGAAACATAATATGCATACAACCATGATTATTCAAACTTATGACTTCATGAATAATCATTATCAACAACACAACAGTATAAGATCCTAAACCAAGGTAGGATTCTAGCTTGATATAGGAAAAACATACCTGGATTAGCATGCTAGCTAGTTTATGTCTAACATACCCGCATAATGTCTTCTTGTTCTTCTTCAATGACTTGTGCTAGTAACCTGTATATCTCATAGGTTAGCCATTATAAAACCAAGTTATACATACCTCGTAAATTGATCTTCTATGAGATCCATGACAATGGATGAATCTTTGTCCTCATGTTATCATGACCATATGTTCTTGGACCAGAACATGATTTGTCTTTCTTGGTGTACCTTTCATGTTAGTAGACAACATAAACCTCATACAACACCATAATGCATTAGTACAGACATAAGTGTCAACACCCTAATCAATGAATATTTTCTATTGTGCATTCACAGTTTTATTAAGGTGACATGACAAGTCTAAAATCAAGATTGTACTAACCGTAATAACATGAAGACAAACATACCATAAACTTAATCATGAACAAATCTCAAAACATACCTCGATGAGTCATACCTGTCGAGATCGCTTGTAATCTTCTTATGTAAGGCCTTAGCCTCATCTCCCTCTGAAACAGGAACTTCTTCACTTATGCAGGTGACCAATCCATCTTCTTCTAGGATTAACCCAATCCACTTGATTTGCAAGAATTGGACCTGGAGCTGGATATGGGTTTGTCAGAGAAACCCCAAAAATTCAAACTTTGAATTTCAAACTTCTGAAAGGATAGAAATATGCGCCTTGATGAGCTGATCAAGCTGATATATTTAGAATTTGAAAACTGCAAAGTTTCACTCCTCAATTTTTTCTTTGAGACTTCTGGATTCACTGGACGTGACCCTGAACTGGGGTTTGATGAAGCCCACTCTTCTTCCCAATCAAAAGGTTTGATCCAAAGCTCTAAGCTTCTATTTTTCTAAGGAGCTTACAGCCATGGTCACAGATTTCAAAAATTCCCATTTTTACAGAAGCCCTAATTTTCCACTTTTCTGATCAAAGTCCCGAACTAGGGTTTGATCAAGCCCGGCCTTCTGCCCAACCAAAAAATCTGATCTTGGTCTCTAAATTTCTATTTTGATGAGTAGCATCCAGCCGTGGTCTTCGATTACAAAAATTCCAACTTTCTTCAAAGCCCTAAATTCCGGAAGCCATGAATGAGAGTACTAAAAAATAATTCTGTTTTGACAGAAATATGTACATGATTGTTTTTGGTGTAACTCTGAACCTTTTGATCCACAGGGTCTGAAAAAGTTTCCTGAGATAGCCTGACCTGTTATCTTTCCATCCTGACAGGTCTTATCTCAATTGGATTCTCTGAGAGAGAGTTATGCCAAGTGTCGCAACGTGACCTGTTTTGGGATAAAACAGGAGAGCGAACTTGTACGGGGTGCCACGTGTCACTGTTTGAACTTCGGCCTCTGAAAATGTTTTCTGAGATAGCTCGGCCTGTTATCTTTCCATCCTGATAGATATGACCTCAATTGGATTCTCTGAGAGAGAGTTATTCCAAGTGTCGCAACGTGACCTGTTTATGGGATAATACAGGAGAGCGCACTTGTACGGAATTCCACGTGTCACTGGTTCATCTTCGGCCTCTGCAAATTTTTTCTGAGATAGTACCGTCTGTGTACTACCTGTCACTTTTTACAAAATTTCATTTGGAGCTTCCTAGCGCAAGTTATGACCTTTTTCCCAAGGTCACCTGATTTTGACTCAGATCTGGAAGAGGCAGAAACCCTATATTGCACAGATCATAAATCACAAAGTAAAAATGAATCAGAGGTTGTCCTTTGGACACAAGGTACCTGGAGATTTAATATTCATCCTGTAACAATTTCAGATCCGAAAACTTTGCCAAAACGGATTTATAGTTAAAGTGCTGCGATGACTGGTTTTTGCTATATCAAGCCCTAGCATCGTAAACGCAACAAGTGTCATACATGCCATATCATGCCTTCTTTCAGGCTAGCTCTGATACCATGTTAAATTTTTAGAATTTACTTCGATCTAATCTAGGATCTTGACTAAGAGAACAACATGTACAACATATCTCCAGTATATAAATCATGGAGACAATAATGCAAGCACACAAGAGACACAAAGATTTACTTGGGGAAAACCATAAAGGTGAAAAACCCCAATAACTTCCTCAGAGATAGATAGAGCAATGATACAACCCAACCATGAGAGATAGACAAAACCTAGTAGCAGATCCTCCTCCTCCATAAGTACGCCACTCCTCCTTGAGTGCATGAGTGAGAAGTGAATGAGTAAATAGAGTGCCTCCCGCACTCTATTTATACTTGACTTGACTTGCCTTTTTACCTAACTCATGTAGGCTCGAACTTAACCACATAACATAATGCTGATTGGGCCGACCCCCAATAGGGTGGTCTAATAACCCTTCGACCCACATGGCCGACCCCCAATAGGGTGGTCTAATAACCTTTTGACCCACATGACTTATACAGGGCCGACCCCAAACGAGGTGGTCTAATAACCCATCAAGTATAAGTTACGACACTTACAATATAAATAACGACACTTCCGTATAGAGGAATAATAACATCTCTATAGGAATACAATATACATATATGTGAAATACATTCCGAAGTTACATATACATCAACACGAAACCTCATCGAAGACATCCATCTTAGGTGCACTACTCAGCTGAGCATTTTAAATTCATGTGAGGGGAAGGAGACACTTTACTTGCTAGCCATTGGGGAAAGGGGAGCTTTGACCGAGACATCTTCACCACTCTCAAAGGGCCAATATATGAGATTCATTTTAGGAGGGTCATCTTTCAGATGGTCACTACTGCCGGACTCCACAGGATTTGCAACACTTTCTCATGGACATTATTGCTCTTGTTCCTCATTCCCATGCTGCTTGCATCCTTTTGGATGTTTGTACTTTGGACAGCTTAGCTGTTTGAGCCTTCCATAGATATTTTCTTTGGACATGACCTTTGATTTTAGGCTCCTCAATCCAAAATGTCCTTTTGTGTGAGTTAGAAATTTTATTGATTTGATCAAACTTCACGGACGGAGAGGAGCCCATTTTGGGCTGAGCCTTTTGGACACCCTTCTTGATTTTACATGTCTTTTGCTTTTGTCTCAGCCATGCTTTAATTGAGGTGAGAATCTCTGGAAAACAGACTCTTGGGTACTAGCCATTTTGGCTGTTAAATTTGCAGCATGGAGTCATTTCAATACCCTATGTCCTCGAGGTGTGCTACTTTCCATGGGTCCAATTTTGGTAACCTTCTTGAGATGCCTTTAAAGTGTGAGAGTGGGTGGAGCCCAACGATAGTAGTGAAGATGGTCATAGGTCTCTGCTATTTAAACAAGATTAGTGTGACCAGCAGAGTAGGCTTCCTTCCTTCTGAACATTTCAGCGAGAGCACACAGACAGGATTTATTCGAGCACAGTTCCAGACTTATGGGTTGCGAGATTTCTTCGAAAAATCTATCCTCAGTGGGGAATTCAACCAAAGGGGTTTCAGAAAACAAAACTTGTCGCAAAAGTTCAAATAACAATGAAAGAAACAAAATGGCCAAAAATAAAGCAAACAAAGGCTAAAGCAAAATAAAAGAAACTTTTATTTATGTACAGAAAGTCTCAGCGAGACTATGCGAAGTATTGCTTCAGAGCGAGACTATTGAGAGGAAGGGTTACTTCTTCTCCCTCGAGATTTATCAATTTATAAGTAGATGGGCCTAATTTTTTGGAAATTTGGTACGGACCTACCCATAGATGTTGGAATTTCGTATGCATTCCTTTGCCTTCGTGATTATGGTCCCATTTCAGGACTAAGTCCCCAACTTCAAAGCTTCTCTTGCCAGATTTTCTCTTATCGAACCATCTTTTAACGATGTCTTGATGTTGATGAAAACGATCTTTAGCCTTTTGTCGGGCTTCTTCAAGCCGGAGCAGGGTATTGATCCTAGATTGTAAGGCTTGGCTACCAGAACCCCGAGAGGCTTGAGATAACTGCAAGGATGGTAGTAAGATGTTTGGGGGAAGAATGGCTTCCTTGCCATATACAAGAGTGAAAGGGGAGACACCTAAAGCGTTCTTCGGGGTTACCCTATCTGCCCATAAGGCGTTTGGGAGAGCCACATGCCAACTTCTCTGGTTTTCTATCACAGTTTTCTTAAGGATTCGAATCAGATTCTTGTTTGAGGATTCAGCTAATCCGTTCCCCTGAGGATAATAATTGGCTGAATAATGCAACTTGATTCCCCATTCATAAACAAATTCATTTATTTTTCAAGACGAGAAATAAGTAGCATTATCAAAAACAAGGGAAATTGGAACCCCAAACCTGGTTATGATGTTTTCTTTTAAGAAGCTGATGACTGCGTCTTCGTTGATCTTGCGCATAGGGATAGCCTCCGTCCACCTAGTGAAGTAGTCGGTAGCCGTCAGGATGTATCGATGTTGCAACGAAGAATTTGGATTTATCTCTCCGATAACATCTATACCCCACTGCTCAAAGGGCTCAGAGATGATGACCGGCTGCAATGGTCCTGCTGCCTTAGGTAACTTCCCAGCACTTCTTTGGCATACATCACAGTTTCGTGCATACGTGTGGGCATCTCGAAACAGAGTGGGCCAATAATAACCAGCTCTCAGTATCTTGTGTGCTGTTGTCTCACCTAAATAATGTCCGCTTGCGGGGCCATCATGTAATTCTTTGACAACTTTGCTTGCATCTTCCTTTTCTAGGCATCTAAGAAGAACTCCATCATAATTCTTTTTGAATAGTATCCCATCAATGATTTGATAAGGAGCTGATTTCAAACGGAGTGCCCTTCTTTGCTTGGAGTTCCAATGCTCAGGTAGATATCCTTGCTGTAAATAGTGCACCAGATCTGTATACCATGACTGGGGAGTTGTGAAGATATGACACACTTCAACTGAATTTAACTCAGCTTCATTTTTCCAATGTTGCTCTTCATCAGTCGAGTTTCCCGCAAGTAACTTGCATAGGCCTTGTCCTTTAATGATCGTGGCTGGTTTAAATTCCAAATCATATTCCTGCAGAGCTGTGACCCAGTTCCCTCTCCTTTCTCCCAATTCCTTTTGAACGAAAAGGGATCTAACAGTTGGGTGGGGAACTATGACCTTAGTTCTGTTCTTCAGAATGTATGGCCTAAACTGCTTGACTGCTTTGAAGACTGCATATGCATGTTTGTCAACCACGGGATAATTTAGCTTAGCTCCCTGCAGACCAGTGCTCATAAACGAAATTGGGTATTCATCCCCCAACTCCACCTTTTGCGTGAGTACAGCTGCGAGAGAGTCATCCGAAGCGAAGGTATACAAGATGAAATCTTTATCAAAATCTGGGCTCCTCAAGGAAGGAGCCTTAGCTATGGCTGCCTTGATATCTCTAAATGCGTCCTTCTCCAGATATGTCCACTTGAATTGCATGCTTTGTTGAACCATCTGTTGCAATGGCTTAACAATTTGCGCGAAATCCGGAACAAATCTGCGGACAAAATTGATGGTGCCCATAAAAGACTGCATAGATTTCTTGTTGTAAGGCATTGGAATCTTATTAATGGCTTGGACCCTTGATCAATTGACACTCCCCCTTTGGAGATGATATGACCCAAGAGCTTACCTTCGGGAACAGCAAATACGCTCTTCTTGGGATTCAAGGAAATGCCATATTTCCGACAGCGATAAAAAATATGCTTTATATGCACGACATGATCTTCCCTTCTCTTCGAAAAGACTGTCACATAATCCAAGTATACAACCACGCATTTCCCACCCAATCCTCGGAAGGAAATATCCATCGCCCTTTGGAATGTAGCTCCTGCATTTATCAGACCAAATGGCATTCTTCTGTAGGCGAAAGTTCCCCACTTAGTTCTGAAAGTAGTCTTGAGGCGATCTTCTTCGGCTACTAACACTTGATTGTAGCCAGAGAAACCATCGAGGAGAGAAAACAATTCAGATCCTGACACCATTTGTAGGATTTGTTCCATTGAAGGTACGGGGTAGTTGTCTTTATCCGAAGCTTTGTTTAAATTTCTGAAATCTACACATAGCCTTATCTCTCCCGACTTCTTCCTTACGGGAACCAAGTTTGCAACCCACTCAGAACGCCGAACTTTGAAAATTATCTTAGCGTCCAGGAGCTTCTTTAATTCCTTTTGGATCAGCGGTTCTAGAGTGGGATGCATTCTTCTTAACTGCTGCTGAAATGGTTTGACGTTCGCTTTCATTGGTATAACATGCTGAATAATGCGGACGTCATACGTTTTCAGATCTTCATAGGTCCATGCAAAAACATCCTTGTATTGTTTAAACAATTTAATGAACCTGTCTCTTTCTCCTGGTGAACAACATTTGCCAAGGTTGACAAATCTTGGTTCTGCCTTGGTACCCAAATTAACCAACTCATGTTGCATTGATGAGCTATTAGTTTTGGTATTAGCTGGCCTTTTGAACTTATTTTGAAGATCGAACAGCATTTCGAGGGACCTTACTCCCTTGGGCATGAAATTTCCTTTCTCCTCATCCTTCTTCATCAAATCAGCATCATGTTCTTCCTCATCTATTGCAGCTCCTTGAAATCTATCTTCGTTTGTTAGGAAGCTGATAATTTGTTCATCATCATCGAAGACTCTGAAGTTTGTGATGTTATCGGGAACGGAAGGCCTCAAAATCAATTCAATTGAGCATTTATTATTTGACGACACCAATCTAGAAGCAGATGTTGCTAACAAATCAACAGCAGAATTTTGCAATCTAGGAATTGATTTTATATTGAAAGCGTCAAAATGCATAATTAAATCCCATACCTCAGCCTGATAACCCTTCAAATGAGGTGAGAGACAATGAATGGTGTCTCTTACCTGTCTTACAACTATCTCGGAGTCACCAAAGACCTTCAGGTACTTAACATTTAATCCAATGGCCTTCTTTAATCCATGTACCAAAGCTTCATATTCAGCGGTGTTATTAGTACAATCGAATTCTAATCTACAAGACAAAAAATACTTGTTTCTTTTTGGATCCATTAGAACACAACCGGCTCCGGATCCTTCCAGTGTTTTAGAACCATCAAAGTATAATGTCCAAAAGGTATCTTTAGATCCAACTAAGTTAGTTTCTTTGTAATCTATGTCAGTAACTAAATTGACTATGTTACAATCAACATTATCAGTCCGAGAGAAATGAAGGAGATCGGACTGTTTATCTGATTCATGGCTAATGGCTTCAGACTGATAATTACCCGGATCCATTTCTAAGAAATAATTCCCCAGAACCGAGGATGAGAAAGTTACAGCCTCATTCTTTTCTTCTAACTGAGTTACGTTTTGCTTCATATGAGGTTCCCTAAGAACTTTAATCTGATTCTGCCTGTTCTGATAAGGCAGCCATAGATGAGACCAATCAGTAGCAAAGTAGCCACTTAGCTTGGTAGACCAATCCCTACTTAAAATCAGCCCATAGGCTTCAGGAATATCGACCACCATTATGTCAATGAATTGACAGACTCTAGGGTCAGCTGACAGTCTAATTAGAACATCTTTCATCTCCCCAATAACCTTGACAGCAGTCCTATCTAATTGGATAATTTGAGCTGGGGATGGCACAGGCTGCCCGTTAATTTTCTTACAAATTGACAGTGGCATAACGTTTGAGGATGCTCCAGAATCTACCAAACAGTTGTGAACATTATGGTTGAAAATTTCCAAAGTCAAAAGGAATGGCAAAGTTTGAGATTTAGACTTCCCACCGATGCTAGCTTCATTAATTTCGGGATTGTTTTGAGAGTTCGCTAATGGAGTACTGGTCTGAGGTTGCAGAACATGCAGCAGTTTGTCTCGTTGATGGGGCAAGCTACACATGTCAAATATTGACACATTCGCTTTGACTTTCTTGATGTCTTCGATAATATCATATCCTATGTCAGATTCGTTTCCAATTCGAGCTTGCTGATCTGTTTTGCTTGTCGTGACCTTAGGTGGCTGAACTATCGTGTCAGCGTTTGGCTGTTTGGTCACTGTTTGGCTAACTTTGGGTTGTTGTGGGATAACTGTTATATGCCTCCTAGGCGGTTCTTTTGAGACTTTAGGCTTATGAGGAGCTGTGCTTGGCACGGGATCGACAATAGGACCTTTGCTACGAGTAGCAACATTTACGGTGGAGGGAGAGCTATCTATGGGATCCTCTTTTGCTAATTCAGTCATAGGTACCCAATCCCATAGCACCATAGTAGTGTCCGGGGTTGGTTCCTCTAACTCAGGGTTCGATTCCTCTGGAGAATCATCTTGGTCTGGGATCTGTGAATCTAGCATTTGGTTCATGACCAAGCTCATGGAATTAATCCATTGTGGGAAGCTCTTTTCTGAATGCGGTTCTTGGTGAAAAGTGCAGAAATTTTCCATCCCAATCTCATTCAAGTTTAAAACAGGGGCAGTGTTCATTGGTGGATGAGTTTGCTCACCGTATTCCCTTCTTTTATAAAATGGCTTGAAAGGTTTCCTAGATGTGCTAGTAGCCCTGTCTTTCTCGAGATCTACGATTTTGTTAGATAATTTCTGCATCATCTTGACTACATTTTCCATGTGTGTAGATGGCTCTTCTTTCCCTCTAGTGAGCAGCAAAGGTTTTTTGCTAGCTACTGGTTTTGGTTCTACATCTAAGGCATGTTTAGCAATTCTATCAGCCTCTTCCTCTACCTTTCTAGCTTCCTCAAAGTTCTCTATCAGGGTAGTTTTCTTGGATCGTTTTACGAACATTGCTATTGGTCCTTCAAGAACTGTTGTGTAGTATTCAATCAGAGACTCCTCTGCTGGTTTATTAGCTTCGTTGAAATTATTTAACAGCGTTGTGAATCTTTGATTGAAATCTTGAACCTTTTCTTTCTTTTCCATTCTCATGGATAAGAGTTCTTTCATAAGTGTTGTCATAGTCTTTTGGTTTCCGTATTTCTTTAGAAAACATTTCTCGAATTCATCCCAACTAGAGATTGAGCTGGGTTGTAGGCTAAAGTACCATGACGATACTTTTGGATCGAATGTATATGGAAACAACCTTCAGACTACGTCTTCATGTTGTACGTTCAAAAGGTTCAGAGCTAAGTAAAAACTCTTGAGGTGATCTTCCGCCGAAATGGCTTTCCCTAGATCGTACTTAGGCAAGACCTTTTCTGGGTTTTTAGGAAGATTATGGAATGGTCTAGCTAGGTTCAGCGCTCCCCTTGCTCTCCAAGCAGGTACATCCACGTTTGGATGTGGAGACCCTGGTGGAGAATTGTAAGGTGAATTCTGAGGAGTACTCTTTGGAGTAATTGGTTCTTCAAGGTTTTCTTGGTCTGAATTTTTTTCTGAGTTTTCAAGATCTTCCTTGTTAAGAGTGTCTAAAATTTCTTCCAAAGTCAGATTCACAAGTTCTTCAAAAATTTGAACAAGAATCGAATCTCGGGTATATTGTGGCTCTTTTCTAGGGGTAGTTTTCTTAGGGAGGAAATTGACAACGTTTAAACCACCTAACTGCCTAACGTAGGATCTTGTATGTCTTCTTAAATCCTCTATTTCTGTAAAAGGGACATCGTATAAGGCTTCTTGAGGCTCAAGATCAGAAATGAGGTGTTCTTGATTTAATAATTCAAGATCTGGGCTGTTCGAAATGCTTTCTTTAAGCGGGTTTTCAGTGTCATCTATGACAGTGGAAGATTTTCCTCTATCAGCCATGCACTTTCAGGCCCTCCTTCTAGCGCCAAAAAACTGTTGATGCCTCGGATATCGTAGCATCAATCAGAAAGGGATTCTCCCCGAGAGATGATCCCAATTAGACTATCTCCCGTTTGGTGTAGGGAATCCTCCGGTTAGCGGTTCCGGCAACCGTGGTTTTGGAGTTTAATTCCGATTCTACCGGTTATGGCCCGATCCATCTTTCTTTTGGATTTTATGTTTTTAATGAGATGCAAGTGCCTAGTTTATACTTGATCTAGATGCAACTAAAACAGATATAAGTCTAGAAACTGAAGTAAATCTACCTATCCTTGCAGGGAACACGCTTAAAGGATGAGCAATGAGCTATAACAGATAACATAAAGAAAGAACAGATAGCTGTCAATTCTTACAGGTAAAGCTACAGCCAGATAAAAAGATCTTAGAAGATAGCTTCTAGTTTAATGTAAAACGCATCTATTGCTCATAAAACAGAGAAAGAAGCAAAAATATCTAATCCAAATGGAAAGAACGAAGAAACAGATCTAAATGTAAACAAACTGAAATTGAATTTAAAGATCCCTGCAAGGAGCAAATTAAAGGCATGAACAATGAGATATATGAATTATCTTTAAGAAAGAATAGTTAGCCATTTAATCTAAAAGAGAACTCTACAGCAATGGTAAAGATATCAGTAGCTAGCTCCTGATTTAATATGAAATGCATTCATTGTTCACAAAATAGAGAAAATCGTATGCACGGGAAGGAGCAAAAAATAATTAACACAAAGAAATAGTTCAGATAGTAAGAATGATCTCACATTACAGTACGGAAGTCATTAGAATAGTCCAACATACATCCGTCCAACATTCCCATGCAAAACGTTAATCTCCCAGTCTTTTATTAGAAAATTCGATTTTACAGAATCGATACAAGGTAGCTCGTAAAGGTTTTCAAATTTCCTTCCCTGCCAAAAGTCCTCATCTATTCTTCCTAGCTTCTATTTATAATTACAAATCTGCCCTTTGGGCTGCCACCTAGCACCTTCCACTTGTCATTTACAGAAAATTCTCTCCTATAATAGACAAAAAATGCGATTCCCTTTCTTTTACAGAAATCATTTAAAAGAAAATAGGGACAGCTGTCCCATAGTTTCTACGCTTTACACATATGAGAGTCAAATACAAAAATAACAGAAATAGTGCTTTGAAATCAGCGATTTCACTCTTGTGTGTGAGCTTCTGCTGGCAGAGGATCGCCCAAGTTAATTGCTACTGATGCTGCCTAGGAAGAAGGGATTGAGCTCACTGGAATTTCTGCCACTGCTGGGGAAGAAGGAATCGAGCCCACTGTGGTTGCTGGAGTGGCTGCTGGGAGAGAAGATTCTGGATCTGCTGATGCTCCTGCTATTGCTGCAGCTTTCTTCTCTTCCCCCGCTATGTAGCTATACCACATACCTGTGTCCCTTATGACTATGTTTGCTGCAGGAGGGAACAATATTTTCTGAGAGGTCACATTCTTCCCGAGATCTGCTCCAATGCCTTGAACTTCTACTACTGCAGCTTGATGCATTTCCTTCAGCAGATGGTTGTGGAGTGATGACAATCCAATATACTGTTGGAGGTCATCAATAGCCAGGACCTCAATCCTCTTCACACACTCCGTTTGAACGCCTAGTTCTTCCTTTAGCTGAGACAAACGTTGCTCCTTTTCCGGAAAGTCCTCCAGGGTCTGAGGGAAGCTCAATGTGCATTTGTCATGCACCCCTTAGAGCCTTTGGTACAGACTGTTAATTTTATCTGTTGTTCTTTGCACACTGGTTATCAGCTTACTGGCACAGTTCCTGCCAAACTCCAAAAGGGCTATGTCCTCATTAAAACCGTCCACAGATTTAAATGGGAGGTGCGTGGGGAAACCCCCTTTTCCTTCTCTCCATGCCATCTGACTGATGATATTCGCCTTGACACGGGTATTCTTAGCTTTGAGCCTATGGGCCTCCGCATTAATTTCTTTTAACCTGATCACCATGGCCTTGAGCTTGCAAACCTCATCAGTGATTAGCTCCTGAGTTTCATGCATTTGCTTCAGGATGCTACAGGACAGCTCATGGAAGGGAGATATGTCCATCGTTCTGCTCTTGGCTTGCTCTAACTGCTCAGCTAATGTCCGCTTGTCTGCTTCTAGCTGGGATGATTTATCTTCCACTCTATTCTTCTCTGCCTCCACAATCATCATTTGGAGTGTCAATTGGTCCTTTTCCTCTTCCAGCTGGTTATACTTACCTGATAGCTCTTTATGCTCGGCATACAGGCTATTATACTTGTTTACTACCAGATCCCTTTGGGCCTGCTCATTAGCCACTGCCTGTTGTAGCGTACGAGCTCTCTTCTTTGTCAACACATTTTCTCTGACTATAACGCCCACATTGTGCAGTGATGCTTTGGCTGTTTCCACAGCTGCGGATGCCATAGCAAAGGGATCTTGATCTGTGTTCTGCATTATGGTGACCTCTCGGTGGGTAACGATGTCTTCATGGAAGGGAATTTTGATCCTCTCTTCCGATTTGAGGACCATAGCTTTCCTTTTCTTGTCATACACAAACTCATTCCACCTGGACACTGTATGTTTTCCCGATGGAGTGTACGGGACAATAGGGCGGTTCATGATGTCTATGTCTTCTTCAGCAGGTGGGGTCCGGACTTCCTGAGCTCGATCTGCTCCCATATTTTGGGTACCAGAGCCACCTTCTTGAGATGCGTCTATTTCCATGTCTTGGACACCGGATCCACTTGCTTGGGCATCTTCCCCTGCTTTCAGCTCTTCTTCCGCCTTCCTTTCTGCTTCGGCTTGCTCAGCTTCAGCCTCTTTCTACTTCTGGGCTTCCTCGGCCTCTTTCTGCAGGCTTTCTTTTTCAGCTTCCTGTTGCATTCTTGCCACTTCAACTTCCTGCTGCTTTCTTTCTATTTCAGCTTCTTGCTGCCACCTGGCTTCCTCAGCTTCCCGTTGCAGTCTGGCTTCCTCAGCTTCCTGGAGTAACCTTGCTTCTTCTCTTAATCTGAGCTCTTCCTGAGCTCGAGCATCCTCAGCTTCTTTCTCCTTCTACTGGCTGGTCTTCTGGACCTTGGTTGAGCTAGAGCTTGCTCTAGTGCCTTGGCGACAGACCCGTAGCTCAGCCATGTTGCTGATGCCTCTGAATGCCTCTTCCTCGGCATCAGGATAGTGAGAGTACTCGAAGTGAGCATAAATCTCCTTACAGTGCTTAGCAACTCTTCCCTTTCTGTCATTCCTGTGGAATATTACCTCACCGAAGTGGAAGGCTTTCAGCTCTTGAACAAATTCATCGGCCGAGGCAACCCCCGAGAACTTGTAAGCACCTATGCAGAAAGGTAGAGGGGGAAAGGAAGCCTTATGCTGTTTGTGGAGCATTGCTCCAATTCCATCCAGGAAGATTTGTCTTACTGCCTCCTTGAGGACCACATAATTCGTGGCATACTGCGGCAAAATGTATGGGGGCTTAGTCCCTCCAAACATTCTGAGGTAGCTGCCTTGCTCTGAAAAGTAAAAATCCCCGTAATCCTCAAGAACCTCCACAGCGTTCTCTGACAGGCAGTTGGGCTCCTCCTTGAATAACTTCTCATATAGGGGCATGATGAACCCCTCACAGATGAGTTTGTAGCTGGGCTTGTAATTCTGAGCCCACAACATCCTGAAAGCGATATAGATCGGAGCGGTGGCCTTATCCCATGTGCAGCCCAATTTGGGGAAGTCCATCTTGGCCAAAATACAATCAATCAGATATGAGGACATGAAAAATTCATCCTTCTTCAAGGCTAGTCCTTCTCTAGCAGCAACTATCATCGAGGCCAAACTATCTGACAGGAGAGTGGCCCAGTCAAACACGGTTCCTTTAAACGCCACAAAGTGGATAATAGGGGCCCACTGAATCTTATACACGGTGCCATCGGGCATGCTGAAGATTCTGCACAGCATCAAGGCGATCAATCTGAAAGGAGGTCTCAGATTCTGTATGTCATATTCATCATTTCCTTTCTTTCTCAAATGTTTGCCTGCCATTAGTAGCTTCTTGGCCATCTCGATGTTGTTCATTTGGCTCAGCCATTCATTAGTCAGAGATTGTTGGACACGGGGAAATTTGTAGGCTGCTGCAAGATATGCGGGTTGAAATGAGGCAATGGCCACTTTCCCGCTGTCATTTATCACTCTTCCTTCAGCATCGGCATGTTGGAGTATCCAACCGATTACTTCAGCACAGCGGAATAGTTCAGGGCGGGTAGCAGCTTTGGTTATGCCCGAGGCCTTGATATTTAGATAAATTGGCCCCTCTTCTAACAACATGTCCGGGACATCCTGGTCTCGGATCATCCTGTAAATGTCACCCCATCTGATTTCTGGAGGAACACCAGTGGTGCACCTAGTATCCTGGAGTGAGGTCTCAGTTTTAAGTGGCACAGGCTTCTTTTCCGTCATTTTAGCCTTCTTCTTACCGGTTTTCGGCATTTTGACTTATCCCTGATAGCACCCATATACAAGTCATCATGAAATTGAGCAACATACTGTGAGATTTTAACAAAAGCATTACCCATTTAACCAGGCCAATGATATATATGAATAAAACTGTGAAACTGTATGCTGGGAGCAAATACACTGTTCCAAATAAGAAATCTAGATTAAATCATCTTAATTCTTTAAAGGGACAAGGTTCGGAATGCTCCCGAGAGGGTAGGTGTGTTGCGGGAGCCACTTGCTCTCGGCTCGGCTGCTAGGGGAAAAGGGTGACCTTCGCCACGGTGCTTTTAATGATTAGTGGCGGGCGAGTCTGAGGTTGAAACCAATTTAAAAACTAGACCAGGGATGAACCTCCGTGTTGACACACAGGCGAGAGGTTTTATCCCAGACGCTATTATTATTTATAATATTTGACAGGGCATCCTACGGTTGGTTTGAGTTCGAGCGAGGGTGATGGCGCCCGGAGAAAGACTGACGAAAAGGCTCGGGCGGCCATAGTTTCGGGTTTCGGTTGGTGTAGTTTAAACATTCACGGGGTTTGGTGACTTCGAATGCGAAGAACAACGATGTATGCGGCTTGCAGACTGACGGTCTAACATTTTAAGATTTCTATGTTTTATATGACGGAACAAATGAAAAAATAAGCCGTATTTGACGTGCAAAATAGCCTATGACGGGCATTTTGCCCATCGAATTCAACCAATGCCTATCGGTTTTAAAAAAAAAGACAACCCAATAGCAAATTGACGCGTAGAAGGGACATATTTAATGGTTAAGATCCTACCTGGCACCGACGAGGATAGTTGACTGAGGTGGCCGTGAACGTGGTCGAGCAATCTGAGCTGGAACGGTCGCACGACGTCCAATGGTTTTGCCAATCAACAAAATGACAATGTTTTTGTTTGAACCCCTACCATCCATTTAAATGAACTGGGCACGTGTGGCACTTAAATTTGGTGGGTGGCGCATTTAAAGCACGGCTTAAATATAAGTACGTTGGCGTCAAATCAAACCGCCTCGTTACGCGTGCTACCGCCACCCGCGGGATGAACTCGCGACCCTCACCCGCTGTTGCGGAACGATCGAACGAAGGTTTCCGCCGAACTCCCCGCCGTTTCGGGAGGCATTAACGAACGACTTCCGCAAAAAGGACGTGAATGGTTGATTCCTTCGGTGGCACTTTTCGGGGTGATATCGCGAAGGATTCCGAAATTGCGGAGAGCTTTTGCCAATGGATTCCGCCGTTTCGGAAGACTTCCGCCAATGCTTCCGCAAAAGGCCATCGGGAAATCGAGAATTTCTCTAAGTTTCGGCCGCTCTCGCTTCTGACGTTGCGGAAAGCTCTCGCGATTTGCTTCCGCCGTTTCAGAAGGAAACAACGAATGGCTCTGCTGTTTCGGAAGACTAAAAGTAAGACGTCCGCAACTCGAACCAAAAATTCCAAGGCTCCGCGGGGTTTCGAAAGGAATATCGCCATCGCTTCCGCGAAGGCTCGGGAAGAATACCGCTAACGCTTCCGCAACTTCAATACTCAAAGATTTTCGAAAAGACTAAGTTACTTGGCGGATTCAGGGAAGGTTGGCGAATTTCATCCGCAAGTTTTGGGCGGCTTCCTTGAATTCTTCCGCCGTTTCGGGAGGAATTGGTCAAACGCTTCTGCGACCTTTTCGACAATAATTTTGAATTCTTTTCGGGAGACTTATGACTAATGCTTCCATAGTTTCGGAAGGATAAAATGAACGGCTCCGCAGTTTCAGGATGGAAATTTCTACAGCTCCGCAAAAGGAAACTCCTAAGTCTCTTCACAGTTTTGGAATGGATTCGTGAATTCCTCCGCGGTTTCGGGAAGCTTACGCGAGTGGCGTCCGCAAGTTTTGGGCGGTTCCCTTAAATTCTTCCGCAACCTTTTGGGAAAATGTTTCAAGTTCTTTTCGAGAGGTTTAGACAAACAGCTCCCACCGTTTCAGAAGAAAAGCTTGAAAGCTTCCGTGGTTGCAGAAGGTTTGAACGAAGAACTCCGCCATTTTGGGAAGGATTTCCCAATGGTTTCCGCGACTTTCCAATCGAAATTTTCTAAGTCTTCTTTTGGGAGTTTAAACAAAGGCTTCCGCCACTACGGGGCTTTATCAAATCATTCTGCGACTTTTCAGGAAGACTTCATAGAAAAGATTTTTGTTGAGAAACAAGATTTTCTGTTGAAAAACAAAGATAACAACTGGGATGGCTTCTTAAGGCAAACTTTCTACAAAAATGAAAGGAGGGGCCCCGATATGTACAAAATTTTGGGGGGGGTGTTGCTGCAACAACAGGTCCCGAACAAATTGCAAAAACAAAAAGTACATGACCTCAATAATGAATGAGGAATAATCTGAACATATGGACGAGGCGGGAATTCCCATGCTCGTATCAAGATATAAGACAACAATAACAATGGGGTCCAAAATATGGTGACCTGAAATATACATGGCCTCAAATAATGAATGAGGAAGAATCTCAATATATGGACGAGGCGGGCATACCCATGCTCGCATCAAGATACATAAATAACTGTGAGGCCCGAAAAAGGGGGACCTATAAGATACATAGAGAACCACTGTGTACATCAGAAGGGTCCAGAGGGGACACCAATCTGGGACATACTGTTGGGTTGACCATGTCTGAGCTGAAGAAATGATACACTGGAATAACAACAGTGTTACTGAGTGGGGTACCAGAGGAACTGATGAGCTGCTGGAGCATAGTGATGGGGAGTCATATCCTCAATGGTACACTGAACTGGAACGAAACTGGGTACTCAAGGAAGCATATAACTGGATGGCTTCCGAATACAATCGCCAACGCAACCCGGACATCCACGGGAACATAAAACTGGGTGTTCCGAAGTGACTCACCAATGTGCTAGAGTTGGGGGAAAGCCGGGGTCATCGACCAATAACTGAAGGGATATAAACCCTGCACGATTCTCAACGATGCGATCAAGGTGTTGAAGTTGAGCATGTGAGAAAAAACCACTCGGAGAGGCAATGATGACTCCTCTCAAAATGGTCCGTAGGCACTCACCACAGATGGTGATGGGTCCAAGGCACAGGGAACTTTGGGTCTATCCTCTGGAATAGAGGGGCTGTCGTCGACAGAGGGAGACCTGCAACTAACATGGCAGTGATGTTTCCTTGATAAGAGCGCGAGGTGGAGAACCGAAGTTTGAGAGTACTAATGGTAGGACTATCATACTGTGGGGGATAACTGGGCAAGTAGAGTGGGTGGACTCAAACTTCCTTTGTTCAGAGGATGATGGTGGGGATGATCGGGCAGCATATGAAACTGACTGGTGGGAAAGGGATCATAGCTGTAATGGATCAAGGATAGGGACAGGGGTGAGTGATACTCAAGTTGGTGTAAAATGGCAGGAGATTGCAGAATACTTTGAACAAAGGCGACCTGATTGGGGGTGCTGCTGAGATGATCGATCATAGTGCCAAGAGGCATGGGGGGACTTCTTCATGGGTTAAGGAACTAGAAGAAGTGTGTTGAAAATGGCACTGTCGTGTGGATTTATACGAGCCCAGGACAGTTCATGCTCATGATTGCTTTCAATTTTAAGGAGTCTGAAAGCGATAAGAAGACTCTGAAATAATGGAATGGTATTGTCGTGTGGATTTGTATGAGCCCAGGACAGTACATGCTCGTGGTTGCTTTCAATTTTAGAGAGTCTGAAAGCGATAAGAAGACTCCAGGGAGTTTCTTTTTCGTGTGTTAGTCTCCAAGGCCCAAAGAAGCATAAAAGGATGCAATGAAGAACTCTTCTAGCCGGTGTGACTAGAGTATTCCTTTTTCGTAATTAGTCTACCAGTTCCAGAAAACGGTTAAACTTATACCAGATAGACGCCCTTTCAGGTACTTTAACGAGCATGAAAGGAAGCAAGATTGCTCAACGATCTTTTCATTGTTTTAGGAGTTAGAAAAGAGCTTAACAGAAAATCTCTAAGTGCCTTTTTTGTAAAGGACTTGTCCGGCTCGAAAAATGGATAAAATTATACCGAACAAAAGGAATGATCAGGCAAGGAGGAAGTGCTCAATCAAGGAACATTGATGATGACCAAGAACAAGGGCAGGGGGGGAACACTGGTGGGCCTCCTTGCGGGATAATGAATGGTGGCAAAAAATTGCAGTATGAAAGGAGTGAATGGCTTATGTAAAAAGGTGGAACAATCCGATGGCGGTCGAGGTGGTGTGCAAACCGAGGCAGCAAGGTGGCAGGACACAATGTTGAAACTGTACCTGGTGAGAGCGAGGAATGACCTCAAGCATCATCAAGAACTCAGAAAAATGAATCCGACGATATAAAAAGTGTAAAAAATGAAGAACGACCGAAGTGGCACGCAAACCGAAGCGACGAGGGGTGTTTTGGAAAAAATACGCAAAAAATCTAGGGGTGAGAGCAAGAAATGAGCTCAAGCATCATCACGGGCTCGAAAAAATGAATCCGATGATATAAAATATATAAAAAATGGAGAGCAGCTGTGGCACGCAAATTGAGGCGACTAGTGTGTCTAAAAAATGCTCAAAAAATGATGTGAAAAAAATAAGAAAACAAGTTGACCATTATGACGGTCTCGTCGTGCTGATTCCAGTGGTGGAAACGGTTCGAAAAATGGACTCCGTATGGGTTCAGAATGGCCAAAATAAGAAAAAGTCAACGGACTATAAATAGTAAGTGGGTCCAACATGACAAGTGTCATTTGGACTTGTTGACTTTGACTAGTGAACAGAGTGGACCAGAGCTGAGTTGGTGTTTCTGGATGATCCGACCGACCATTTTCAGATCTGAGAGTTACAGGTATTCCGTTAAACTCATACCTGCATTTTCATTGGGTTTGGGGGGGGGTAGTGGGTCCCAGGGGAGTTTTTGTACGGTCCACGTGGGGTGGACCGCGGGTTTGTGGGGTGGAATCGTGGTCGGGGACCGCGGGTTCCAGGGTAGACCACGCGGACGGGGACTGTGAGGTTTGGGTCGGAATATGCGGTCCAGTACCGCGAGTTCCGAGGCTGGACACGCAGTTCGGGACTGCAAGTTCGACTCCTACAGGCACGGTCACGGACCGCGACTGTAGCCCTGACAGCCGCGGTCGGAAACTGCGGCAAGGGGCCCTAAAGCTGCGATTGGGATCAAGCTTTTAGGGTTTCCCCAGGGGGGGGAAGGGTTACTTCTTTGACATGAGTCTGATGAGTTTGCCTTGTGTGATTGACAGGATGCCGTTGGTGCTTTGGTGAGAGCAGGATGTCCCGGATGACATAGTGGAGGTCATCCGGAGGGATCGGCATTTGCGGTCGACGTTGGGGTTATGCGGGCTGCTGAAGTTCGCATAGGTGCCTATGATGCGTTCAGCAGTGCTGCTGTTGAACTGATTAGTGATATTTTGGGAGCCGGACATTCAAACATTCAAGGTGTAGGGAGAGAGGGTGGATCTCACCCTCGCAAATGTATACTTCTTGACGGGGTTTCCCTGTCTGGGTAGGGTGGTTGATACGCAGCCACGAGTATCCGTTGATGTGGATATGGAGGATATGTTGGAGCGGTACTGTTTTCTGGAGGCTAGGGTGCAGAGGAATGCACTCCGGGTGGTGGACCTGCAGGAGCCAGCAGTACAGGTGATTGCGGCGTGCGTGGTTTGAGTTTTGGGGTCCCAATCACCTGAGAAGGTGTCCGGGGGCCAGATGTAGCTGGTGGAGCGGGTGCTGGATGGTGTTTATTATGATTGCGACTAGATGTTCCTCACTTGTGTTCAGCGGCAGCTGACATCGGTGAAGGAATCTGGCAAGGGATTCTGTTATGGATCCTTTCTGTGTGCCTTCTTCATGGAGCGGGTACCTACGGTACGACCGCGGGTGCTGGTCAGGGCAGGAGGACTAAGGGAGTCATGCATGGTGCGGTGGGGAGAGATGATGCACCAACGGGGTGGGGCGGTGAGGTTGGGAGATACTTTACCCAAGAGCTCTACCTTCAGTGGTTGCAGATGCTGCTGACACTGGATGATTATCCATACAGAGATATGGATTACACCAGGGATCCAGAGGCACCATGGCCGCTAGGGCAGGCGTGGGGACCAGATGGTACGTATTGATTTGCTTGCATGTTATTGATGTCAAGATTTGTGTATGATAGGTTTAAGATGTTGATATGCTGTTACTGACTGATGTATGATCTGTAGATGTTGGGTCGAGACCACAATCAGGACATGTAGCGCGCAGGGGGCATGTGGCGGTACCAGCCTTTCCAGGCCGAGGGGAGGTGCGTCGACGTGACGCTGAGGGGACTCTGGAGTCCGTATGGATGCTTCTGGATCGATTTCTAGTTGGAGTGACTGATGATGGGTGGTGGGACGTGGATCCGGAGGTGATTTAGGATTATTTGAGGGCGCCACGGGAGTTCCGATCGATCGCGATCTGGGTGGCTAATTTGGTGAATAGGGGTCGGGCACAGGAGCCCGTAGGGGAGGAGGAGCTGCCGGAGGAGGAGCGGGGTGAGGACTCGGAGGTAGCTGATGCAGGCAGTGACGGAGGGTATGACTCTCAGTAGGGAGTGCAGGGGACTCCCCCCCCAATTTTGTAGCTACGGCATGTATTCTATGAGGCGTATTGATGTATAGATATTTTTTGTATAGCTGAGTACGGGGGTACTCAGGACATGTGTAGCATATTGATGTTTATTTTTTGATATATATATATGCACATGGATGCACCTTTTTGCAATGATGATTTAGGGTATGCACGTGGATGCGCTTATGGTTTGGTATATGTTTGTACTGCATGTGGATGCAAGTAGCGTAGGATGATGGGCACATGGATTCCCCTTATGCATTTTATGTTGTGCAACATTATGTATGTAGGATTAGGCACGTGGATTCCCCTGTATCGTAATGTGTTTTTATTGTTATAGCACATGGATGCAAATGTTTATGTGGTGATAGGCATGTGGATTCCCTTGGCAATATTTTTGGATTTTTATATATTTGTGATGAGATGTTATGGGATGATGATGCACGATGGAGGTTTTACATGGTGTGATTGATGTGCCAATCTAGGATGTTGTTAGCCATTTGATCTGCGACACTATTTTGAGCTCTTGCGACATGGGTGAATGTGATGGATTCAAATTGTCGGCTGAGTTGTTTTGTGCCCAGGAATTTTCTAAAGAGGCAAGGATCATGCACCCGGTAGCAATTGTTGAGCTGGGAGACAAGTCGCTGGGAGTCAAGGAACACATGAAGGTGACATATGCCCATCTGGAGGGCAGCAGTTAGGAGGCCGGTCACAACATCATACTCTGCCTGGTTATTGGTAGCAGCTCCTATACATATTCCGTCAAGGTGAATCAATTCATGTGAAGAGGAATATAAGACCCATGCTGCAGAAGCCAGGTTTGGAGACCAACGGCTTGCTCCATCAGTGAAGCCAATGTAATGAGGTGGAAGATGGTCCATCTATGATCATGCAAAAATGATGAATGTAAGATTGTGGTTAAAAAGGTGAAAAACAAAAAGAGAGCAAACTGTACAATACAGACCAATGGGGCCGCGGGTTTATTTAGGGATAAAAGCGTTTAAGATACAACCCATTACGAGGGTTGCGCAAAGGGTGACCTTCTGAGTCAGTAAAAATGTATGCCCCATTGCCAAGGCAGGTCTGCACGATGTAAGGGCCTTGCCACATGGATTCAAACTTTCCTTTACTAGTCTGGTCGTGGGCTTGGTCATAGGTGAGGACGAGGTACCCTTCATAGAAAGTTCGAGGGTGGACATGTTTGTCGTAACCGGCTTTGGAGCGGTTCTTGGCGTCTTCAATGGTCTGGAGAGTGGCACGGCGGTCTTCATCAGCTCGTTCTAGTGATAGCAGACGTTGCTCGAGTGGGTAGGTGTCTGGGAGAAGCTCGACGGCGATGTGCAAGGCAGGTATCTGACACTTGATGGGGAGGACAGACTCTACACCGTGAACTAAATGAAACGGGGTAAAACCGGTGGCGGTTTTGGTGGATGTACGGTAAGCCCATAAATCAGGGAACAACATGTGGTGCCAATTGGACTTATGCCAGTCAACAGTGCGTTGGAGGATGGTTTTTAAAATTTTGTTAATGGCCTCTACTTGGACGTTCCCTTGGGGGTAGTAAGCAGAGGAATACTGATGTTCGAACTTCAGTAGGGTGGATAACTCATGCCAAAGGGAATCTTCAAAGTGTGAACCATGGTCTGAGACCAACTGTTTGGGGACCTCGAATCGAGTGATAACAAGGTTAAAAAAGAAACGGGTAGCAGTGTCAGCTCTACAATTGAATGTGGGCATGGCTTCAGCCCATTTGGTGAAGTAATCGACGACGACAATGATGTACTTATGGCCGTTGGTAGATGAGGGTTTACATTCAATGAAGTCGATGGCCCACTTACAAAAGGGGCCAATGGTGACGACTGGGTGTAACGGAGCGGGTGGTGTCCGGGCCTTGGGGGCAAAAAGTTGGCAATTATGGCAATGTTTGACCGCTGTGATGTAATCAATGAAGAGTGTGGGCCAGAAGTATCCAGCGCAGATGACCTTTTGGGCGGTGGCCATTCCAGAGAAATGTCCGCCGCAGGCACCGCTATGACAGTCATTGAGGACATGTTCGACTTCCTCATGTGTAAGGCAACGACGGAGAATTGTGTCAACCCCTCACCGGTAAAGGACATTGCCTAAGAGGAGATATCGAGAGGCCTGGTGACAGATACGACGACGTCCATCACGACTGATGTTGGGTCGAAACTTCTGCGTGCGAAGGTATAACAAAATATCACCGTACCATGGGTCATCAGACGAGATGATGAACAAGTGATTTTCGGGTAACTCATCGGAGATTTGTCGGGACGACAGAAGGGAGGGGAGATCAGTGATGAGTTGGGAAAGGGCGAGGGCTTTAGTGCTCTTAGGGGTTCTGAAAGTGAGGTCATATTATTGTAGGATAATTACCCATTTAGCAACGTGACCTTGCAGGAGGCGTTGATTTAAGAGATAGACCATGGGGTTGGAGTCGGCGACAACGGTGGTATGACTGAGTAAAATGTAGTGTCACAATTTTTGGATGGAAAAGACCATAGCAAGGGCTATTCTTTCCTCATATGGGTAACATAGGGGTGGTCCAGACAAGGTTTGGCTAACGTAATAAATGACATGCTCCTGGTGAGTGGCGTCTTCTTGAACAAGGACTCCGGACACGGCATAATCGGATGCCGAGACGTAAAGGTTGAAGTCCTGAGAGAAATATGGAGGGGAGATCAAAGGGGCTTGTGTGAGAGATTTCTTGAGGGCTTTGAATGCGGCTTCTGTTTGCTCATCCCAAACAAAGGGTATGTGGGTATGAATCAGGCGTAAGAAACCATGAATGGTGGTGGCATAATCAGGAACGCAGCGACGAAGGAAATTAGATCGCCCCTGCAGACTCTGGAGCTGCCAAAGCGTGCGAGGAGAGGGAAGGTCTATGATGGCTTGGACTTTCAGGGGATCAACAGCAATTCCTTTCTGGGAAACAATGAAACCCAACAATCGGCTTGCCGGAACGCAAAAGACACACTTGTGTGGGTTCAAGCGGATTTGATATTTGCGACACCGCAGAAAGACTTGTCGGAGGTCATTCAGGTGGTCTGATCATTTCCGGGAGTGAGCTGTAAGATCGTCAAGATAGACTAGCAGGATATGGACCAAGTCGTGAAAACAATAGGTCATGGCCCGCTGGAAGGTGGCACCAACATTTTTGAGGCCGAAAGGCATGACGCGATAGGTAAAGGTTCCCCATGGGGTGGTAAAGGAAGTCTTGTACTGATCCTCCTTACGGATCTGAATCTGGTTGTATCCGGAAAAACCATCCATGAAAGATAGGACTTCATGCCCCGCACACGCATCGATGAGTTGGTCAATAAATGGCATGGGAAAGTTGTCTTTGGGACAAGCTCGGTTTAAATCGCGAAAGTCAGTACATACTCTGATGGTGCCTTGTTTCTTGTTAACAAGGACGAGGTTTGAAACCCGGGTGGTATATGTAATAGGATAAATGAATCCTGCTTTGCAAAGTTTCTCAATCTCTGTTTTAATAGCGGGGAGCTTTGAGGGATGAATGGGGCGCTGTTTCTGGCGAACGGGGGGTACATCTGGCCATGTGTCAATGTGGTGTTCTATAATAGTGGGGTCTAGACCAGGCATCTCGGTATAGGACTAGGCAAAGACATCACAGAACTCTTGGAAAAGTTTTTTGTACTCTCCAATATCATACTCACTACAGGAGTCTCCTAATGTAATGATTTCAAGAGCACCAGGTGGGTCAGAGATATCTATGTGGATGACAGGTGAGATGTTGGCCATGTTACCCTCCTCAAAGGCATCAGGAGTGGGGATGGGATCCTTAAACCAGTCGACTTTGGTGGGAAGGAAATATTTGGATTCAACCACAAATTGGGTAGCTGTGGTAGAGGAGGATTCTTCTGGGAGGAAATAGGAATGATGGTGCATGTCTTCCCAGGGATAATCTGGGGCAGTGAGAGCCTCTATAATCTCCTCATCATTATGGAAAATTTGAGTTGTCAAATCGGTTGACAAGGGAGTGGTAGTCGAAGAGATCATATAAATGGTGTTAATCTCTCTGTATGAGGGTGATACTAGGGGGTGGATCTCCTCAATTGTGGGGGGTGCTGTCTCAAGGTCCAAATTATTCATCTCATAGAGAGCTGCTCTGTAATCTGGGATATCAGGACAGTGATGTGAGTAATGGCCGTAAATACCACATATTTCCCAAGGGTGGTTGGTACGCAGTGATTTATCATGAGGCTTAGGGGTTGGATTGAGTTCGACAACCGGGATGTTGGGGTTGTCGTCAAGCATTTGCATGTGTTACTGTAATGCAGGTAATTGTGGACATTGATGAGTTGGATGGCCTAACTCATCACACAACGAGCATTTGGGAGGAGCACGAACCACGAGGGGGGGGGGTTAACTATTTTGGGCGGGGGTACAGCAATGTATGGTTGTGGGCCTCTGCCCCCAGTGTGCTTGATAAGAGGGGGGGGATTAGTAGATGACAAAGGGGTAGTGACACCGGGAGGTGGTTGACTAGTAGTGGAAATGGGTTGCACCGGTTGTAGGACGACATTTGGTGTCGGCGGGGGGATGGGAGGCGAAATATACCACACGGGTAATCCTAAGGTTAACTTGGGGAGGCTGAGAGTAGCCATAACCGGGGTGCTTACTACTCCCGAGGGAGAGAATAAGAAGGGGATTGTGTGGATGTGTGTAACACCAATGTGACTAGGTACCAATGGTGGTTTGGGTAACAAGGGCGGCTGATTGTTGGGTGTTTGTGTATTGTGGGAAAGGGTACATAGGTCAAATACTTCGGTCGCGGGTGACAGGGGTGGAATGAATTGGAATGTTGAGGTCATTGGTGTATCTGAGTAAACCCTAGGTCCCACGGAGGAAACAAACGAGGTAGTTGCACCACAAACAGGTTGTTCAACCATGGGGAGAAAATTTTTGGGTGCAGCGGGGGCATTGGGATCGTAATAGGTGAGTTGGTTGACCTTGACCACACGTTCGTCATGGGGAAACATCATGGTATGAAAAACGGATGAGGCAACAACACGCCAAGTAAGAGGTTATAATCAAGTTGGGCATTGATGACCTCTATGTCAATGAGCACGGTTTTTCCAGCCAACTGGACGGGGACATTAGCTAAGAGACCTTGGGGTTGAGCCGAACGGCCGTCGTAGGCTCGCAACGTAGTGGTGGACTGCTGGAGAGTAGGGGATCCCAACTTCTGCCAAACGAATGTGGACATAACACATGTAGAGGCACCTTCATCGATAATGAACCGATGGATGACAAGATTCCAAACGAAAACGAAAACTTGGAACGCTAAAGTGGAAGGTAAGCGTGGTTCGGACTGGTCCAAATCGAAGGCCATTAGTCGTGAATCATTTGGGTCAATAGCACCAATGGCGGAGAGCAAAGTCTTGCGCTGTGAAGGACAGTTTTTTAAGACTTCTAACGTAGACATGGCTGCGGGAGACTGGGCTAAGTCATCTACAAGGTTGTAATTAGATGCAACACAAGCATTGGGATTATTGTTGATGCGACGAAGTGGGAAGCGAGGTGCTTTGGAGGAGCCATCTAGTGGAGCTGGAGGTATACGTAACGTCTGATTAGTGGGATGAACGTTAGTGTTTTTGTCGACAGGAGGGGCTTTAGGGGTGGAGCCATATTGGTTCCGACGGGTTTGGAGGTCGACATCAGCGGATGACATCATTAACAAGTGATGGGTACCTGAGTCTATCATGGGTTGATCAGGAGCAGCATAAGTAATCTGCTGTTGTGGTGGCGCGTTTCCTTGAGGGGGAGCCAACGACTGAGTGTTCACTACGCCTTGGGTTGGTAAGGGGTTTTGTAGCACCAAAGGTTGATGCTGAGGTGGTGGGGGGTTGGGTGGTGCCTGAGGAGCTGTGTGCCCTTGGCGATGGGCATCATCAGTACAGAGTTTTCGAGCTCGCTCCAAATGTGGGAAAGTATGTGTGCAGTGGCCATTGACCCCGCAAATAGAACAAGGATGGTTTGTTCGCAAATTAGGATTTTTGTCCTGTTTGGGCGGCCGATCAGGGTTCTGGTTGGTAGGTGCCGCGTTATTGTTGGTTGGGGGATTGGGAGGTTGATCGGCTTGGTCTGGAGGGGGGTTGTTCCCACGATTACGGCTTTTGCCACGGTTTTGTTGGCCCTATTGGCGCTGGTTATTTTGGTTTTACTACGGATTCTGTTGGGCGTACACTTGCCCTTGGGAAACAGGTGGGTTTTGGGGTTGTGCAGGTGCGGGAGCAGGCTGCGGTGGATAATAAGTAGGTGGAGGCTGCGCAGGTGCTGAACCTTGTGGGGGTTGCTGATACGTCTGCGGAACGGGTTGTGGGTTTGCTGTAGGGGGTGCCTGTGGCGGGTAATAAGCAGGTTGGGCTTGAGAGGACACAGGAGCGAGTGCAGCCTGTGGGTGGTAATATGGCTGAGGTGCGACCGGGGGGGGCGTAAGCGGGGGATGCACGACCAACGCACTGAGGTGGATAGGAGGGTCCGTGGCAATGGTGGTGATGTGCCATGGGAGCATACAAATTGGTTGCTCTCGATTGAGATGTAGCCTGCGAAAGGTCGGGACCATGGCTAGGGAGCGCTATTTTAAAGGGTTGAAGATGCGAGGCAATACAGCCAATGATGCCATCCGTGGCATGGGATGCCCCTGGCTCATCGTGTGGGGAGGAATCGTCGCGAGGGGCGTGAGGTATGATGGTATATAGATAACCCGACTGGGCGTAAATGAGGTCAAATTGCTAGGCTTTGAGGATGGCCTCTTCTTCAGACTAGGGTCGTTCAGATGCCACATCCTTGGCAATGATAGGAAGGAGAGATTTTAGAAACCAATCTAAGAAGATACGGTCGTCTAACTTGATTTTGCAGAGGTTGCGGCGTCGACGCCACTCATGAATGTGGTCAGTGATGTGGGTAGCCGTGTTCTGTCTGCAAGACAGTAGGATCTCAACTCCCACGTCACAGCGAAAAGGTAATTGGAAGAACTACAGGAAAGTCGAGGTAAGGGAAGTAAAGGTGGCATGGTTCCCATGGGGTTGCTCGATGTACCACTTAGCTACAGAGCCAGTGAGGGTGCGCTGTAACAGACGGAGGCAGACAGAGTCGTCCACTATGGAGTTGGAGGAACACCATAGATGGAAGGACATAATATGGTTCTGGGGGTCCTCACCTGCCTTGCCCTCAAACTTAGGGATGTCGGAGGGGAGCTTGGTGGGCATGTGAGGCCATGCAGGGTCATGTTTGATGGGATCGTTAGTCAGTATAGCTAGGTCATGAATGTTGAGACTAGCCATGAATGGAAAACTACTAGAAGGATGTGACATATTAGTGGGTGTGACCATGTTGGGGCCAATGCCCCCAAGTGGAGGGGCAGGGTTTGGGATGTTGCCCCCAAGTGGAGGAACGAGAGTGGTATGGGACAGTCCTGCACCGCCAAGGGTAGTGTGAGTCACTGATGGAGTGGAGATAGCTATGCTAGCTATTGGAATGGGTACAATGATTGGAATGGTAGATGTGGGCCCCATCGAGGGGATGCCCAAAGCAGGTGTGGTAGCTGGTGTGGTGGTGGATGCTCCACCAATGCTCCCTACAAAGAAAGGGGTGGAAGTCATGCCAGCCATGGGGCTGGTTGGTGCAGTGTAAGTGGGGTTCTCGGACTCTGCCTCAGAATTAGAGGTAAAATAAGGGGCGTCTAGATCGGGTGACGAAGTTCTATGCCGTTGACGAGTGGAGTCAAGTGACAAAGCTCGAGATCTATGATGAGTGGTATCAAGTGATGAAGATCGACGTCTATGACGAGTAAGGTCAAGTGAACCATGCTGTGGGGGCTCGCCCCGGAGGCGCCGAAAATGTCTCAGGGACTTAATGGTGTCAAGTATCTGGGGGTTGTGTTGAGTAAAAAACAGCTCAAAAACCCTAATCCAATCGAGTGTGCAGAAGGAGAGTTAAAAAAATATGGCACTCAGGCCAACAACCAACTCAAAACACTTACTGTAACAGCTGTGCTACAATAAGTGGAGTATCAACAGAAATGATCAGAATACCAACAAGTAGAAGGTTTCCTAAAAAATAAAAATAGTGGACTCGCTAGACCAAAAGGAGGTAAGGGAGCATGCAAACACCTAGCTAAATAGTATTCTAACTCAACTAGACATATCCTCTACAAGGTGATGAAATCCAAGTTAGATAATATGAATAGTAGAGCCAAGTGGCTAAAGATATCCCCCTACCGAGAGGGACATCGGGTAGTCAATCTTAGAAGAAAAGCAACTAAGATACCCCGTTCATGACATGTTCGGTTGGGTGAATCTGCCGTTTGGTTCTATCGTCGCTGTATCCCCATACGGGTGATACACCGAGAACTGCGAAAGGTATCTTTCGGTTACTGAATGGATTGCAGTATTTCACTCAGGCTTCCGGAACTAGTCTGGCGACTTCAACCCTCCTAGGGGAGAGGCCTTCCCGATAAATTGGTTTTAAACTATGTCAAAAAATAATAGGGGATTTTGGTTCCCTAATGGACAACAACTATGTCTCAAGTGAAAGCAACTGATGGGTGTTATTTGGATGCCTATCCCCCCGATCCTACCTAACTACAAAAATTCTTATGTGTTCCCCAAGTGGGGTTAGAATGTTGGTTGTGTTAAGTAGTATTTTTAGGGCTCACTTGAATTAGGTGACAGAGTGTGTGCATGTGAAATGATGAACCCAAGTAAAAGTGCCACGGGGTGGACAACTTTCTAACTAAAAATAACAATACAGAATTTAAACTTTGAAATGCAAAATTTTCTCTTTTCAATTAAAATGCTGAAATTTTTAAAAAATATTCTTTAAATGGAACATAAATAATATTGCAGAAAAAAGGCTGTAGGGAAGGATGGTTGCAGATAGGATAGATGGCCGTGTAGGTGCAGAAAATATTGCAGCAAAGTGCTGGGTTAAAAACAGTGAAAAAAGTGTAGGAAACAGACCGCGGGTCTGTGGCAAATCTGTGCGGTCGGACCGCGGAAAACAACTCAACAGTCGTGGATGGGTTGCGGGATTTTGGTCGAAAGACACAGGCGGACCGCGGGAAAAAGGCCAAAAGACGCAGGCGGGTTGCAGAAAAATGGCTGAAAGCCGCAAGTAGGACGCGGGAAAAAGGCCGAAAGACGCAGGCAGGTTGCAGAAAAATGGCTAAAAGCCGCAAGCGAAACGCGGGAAGAAGGCCTAAAGACAAAGGCAGGTTGTAGAAAAATGGATGAAAGCTGTAAGCGGGACGTGGGAAAAAGGCCAAAAGACGCAGGCGGGTTGCAGAAAAATGGCTGGAAGCCACAAGCGGCCCGCAGAAAAATGGGTTAACAGCCGCGGTTGGACCGCACGAAACAAGCTAATAGCCACAGTCAGATTGCAGGTTACAGACTGGAAACCACCGGTAGATCACTGGAAACAGTCTGAGAGCCGCGGTCGGATCGCAGGTAAATTCCTGAAAGACGCGGTTAGAACGCAACTGCGGGGGACAAAAGACGTAGTTTACGGCAGCCAAAAGGGACAGCCGAAAGGAAAAAATAGAAAACTATTGCAGAAAATTAAAAATGTTTAAAACTTTAAAACTATAACCAGAAATTCAAAGGAACACAAGGGGAGTCGCCAAAACTGTAGCTAGGGTTTTCACCCTAGCTTGTGTCTAGGGTTTTCACCCTAGCTTGTGCAAATGAGCACCTACTAAGGAGAAGGGACTCCTTAGTAGCAGTTCAGAAAAACAGTACAGTAAAATAATAACTACTCTAAACATGTGCATAAAATAGAAAAGACAAGATAATAAAAAGGGTTTTTTGTATTGATTATACCTCCAATGTGAAGGTTGGTGAAGCCTTTGCAGCAGTCCAAGAGGGTTGCTTCCAAGCTTCCAGTTTTGCTCATTTCTCTTTCTCTAAAGGGATTTGGAAATGGGCCAAAGGGACACTCAAATGTGAAAGTAGCTCAAGGGTGAGCTAGGGTTTCAAGAGTGATTTTGGCAGAGCAAGGGTGTGTTTGACTGTGGATATGAAATGAGGGGCCTCCATCACCTATTTATAGGTTTTTAGTGGTGGAATGCTGGCCCATAGTTTTGGGCACCATATGGTTTAGGTCAGCTGTATAGGGTTTTTGCTTCCTTTTTCCTTCTTTTTTGTATTTTTTTATTCCCTTTTTAGAGGGTTTTTGCTATTTTGGAGGAATTTTGGATTATTTTGGGGAAAAAAGGGGTTTTTTTGGCCTTTTGGAGGCTTTTTAAGGTTTTGGAGGCAAATATGGTAGGAAATATGGACAAATGAGTCATGTAATGGGGTAGATGAGGTAGTGAGCACTTTTTGGGTGTTAATAGGTGTTAATTTGATTGTTAATAGAGAAAACCACATAATGCTCTCTTATAATATATAGATTACATTCATGGAAGCACCAACTTCCAAATTTCTCCAACACCAATTGGAAGGAGGCACCGACCCCCTGGTTTTATAGGCACCGACCTGAAGGAAGCATCGAATCCCTGATTTACCAGGTTCAAATGGAAGGAGGAACCGCCCCCTGCTCCTTTCTCTGTCCTACCACCCTGATATGTCTGTAGAAGATATTACTTTGTTGTTCTACTGATCCACACACTCTTTAGATTATCTGATGTTCATTCTACTGTGCGCACTTTATGTATCCTTGATATTTTGCAATCACCGAGTTGTATCATGAACTTCACTTGACAACATCAACATTACATAATTGACTTCATACTTCACAAACTATGTGCTGCTTCATCATATCACTCTGTTTCTGCACACTTAACATATACTATGCATCATGTGTTGTTTTACTGTTCTGACTTTATGCATCTGCAAATCTAATTGATACTGTGCATCCTTTGCTGTGCTACTATTATGACTTTGCGCTTCTGTATCGGATCAATCTGTGCACCTTCACTAATATTTTACCCTTCTGTCTTGGTGCATCCGTCTTTACATAATCTACGACCTTCTGTGCATCATCTGTGATAAGGCCTTTATGTTCTTCTCTTTTGTCTCAGATTACTCTCTTCATGCTGCACATCTTCTGTTGTGATGCAAGTTTGTCTTCGTGCATCTCTCTTAGATCATTTGTGAATTACTGCGTACTATCTGCAATACATTCATTCTATTCTTATGCACTTGGGAATCCTCTGTAGTTCTGCATTTCTATCTTCACGCAACTACATCGTTTTGCACACCATCAGCAATTATGTTCTTCTTTTCGTGTGCACTTGGCTCTCTTCTAAATCATGTTGTTCTGGTTCCATGAGCCCTTGATGCCCTGGAAATTAGAAGCTTGTCAAATCTGTATCTTCCAGTCCCAAGCTTACAAGCTTAATTTAACTCTCCAACTTGGATTCTTATTTATACTTGTCCTGAATGGATTATATGTCCACAAGTTTTTCATAATGTCCCTTCTTCCTTGCTTCATGGTTCTACTTATTTCACGCTTCCACCACTTGTCATGTTCTACGCCATTGAGGTGACATCTCTTGTGGGTCTTGCACATACTTGATATTTTTCCTAGTGGGACTTGCGCCCTTGATGTACCATTGCTTGTGGAACTTGCACATTTAACTTCTCCAACCACCACTTTCTTCCTGTACTCCTGCGCGCTTCAACATCTTGCATACTTCTTATGGTTGGTGAGTCTTTCACACTTCCAGGACTTACATACCTGTCAAACCACTTTTTGTTCTTAAGCCTTTTGTGCACTCCTAAACCTTTTCCAACCATCTCTTTGGAATTCCCTTGAAGTGGCATGGCTAGGTGGACTTAGGACTTGCACATGTACCATATGTACTTCTTCAAACTAAATGTACACCTTATGTACTTCTTCAAACTTGATGTACTTCTGGATATACTTCTATATGTACTTCTTCAAACTAGATGTCTTCAAAGTGACTTTCATATACTTCTTCAAACTAGCACAAGAATAATGAATCCTCTTTGAAATCAATGACAATCAAAGTTCAACAATCTCCTCGTTTGGCATTGATGTCAACACCTCATGAAGCTGTGCATGTCAACACTCATAAAGTTGTGTGCTTCATCTGTGTTGTTTGTAGTACCCCCCTGTTTTCTTGCAAGTTTGAGCCTTTACCCATCTCTGCATCCTGTTTTCAGTGCTCTTTTGTTGTCTTTCATTTATGCGCAGATTTCTTCTACTAATGCATGCTTGCTGGTCTTTCTCCTTTGTTCCTTTGCATTACATGGATTTGTACTTCTCTCCTTGTTTTCATCTCTGCACTGATCACATGATTCATGAATTTCTATGTCAATCACATGCTTAATGATCTTTCTCCCCCTTTGACATCAATGGAAAAGAGGTGCCTTCAATGCGCAATTACAGATTCTCATTTCTTTAGTTTTGCATTGTCCTTCAAACACCTGCTTGCTTAGATTACTCCCCTTGTCTTTATGCTTTCTTCTCTTTTCTTGTACTGGGGTTGTTGCGCAGAGCTCAATCATATTGCAATTTGTACATTCAATGCTATAGCTATCTCAGATATGCCCCCTGTACAATTGCTCACTTTCTTCTATATTGATCTTCTATTCATGTCATACCAATCAACCACACTTCATTTCTTGCACAACCTTCAATGCCATATTCCTGTCATATTTACTTCGCACTGTAGAGTTCCACCTGCTTCCATTTTGCATTATCTTCAATGTCCATTTATTCTAGAATCGAACTATTCTTTTTTGTCGCATTTACTGTGCTGTGGCCAATCTTCATTACATTCTTTGACTTTGCATATCCTGCCACGACAACCACATATTGCTTCTTAACTTCGCACATACTTCCATCCATTAGCCAACATGGCAACAAGGCAATGTGACTAACAACTCGTGTGAAAAATTTGACATGTCATCTTTGTACTTGAGTCTTTTGGGAAACATCATTTTGGTTGCATGGAGCAATAAGTTGGATTTCTGATTTTTTTCCTCTTGCTTGAGTAAAATTTTGACGTCTCCATAACCATCTTCGAATCACGTGGACATGAGTAAAATTAATCTTCAACGTCTCTTCAATTTATTTTCGCACGCATGGAGAACCACCTTCTAATTCTATAAATTAGCTATGAATTTCCTGGTTCATCACCCTTGTTCATTCACCATCTAGCTTGTTCCACGTCTCGTTGCTTCTTCCATCATGTCTTCCTTCTTCCAGAGATTCAATGACACATTTGATAGTATTTCCTTGGAAATTCAGTTGTAGCAGGTGGAGTTCACGCGACTGAGAGTGGACATGGTGACGGGCTTTTTAATTGCCTTCTAATTACTTAGAAAACAACTAAGAAGTGTACATTAATTGTCAACCCAGGGTTCGTTGAGAACTTGCGAGTTACCATGCACTGTATGTGCAAACCAAAATCTCCTCTTACAATGGTTTACCTACTTGAAGTTGTAGTTCAATAACCTTACTTACAAACAATGGTATGAGCAATTACATTGTCTTGGCAAGAAACTACAAGCTAAACAACTACTAAACTAAGTTGCACAAAAAGTAAATCACACGACATGAAAGTAAAACACACGACATGAAAGTAAATGCTAAAATTAAATTCACACTTGAAAGTAAATTCTAAAACTACATTCACAATCTGCAGAAAAGTAAATCCTAGAACTATGTCACACTTTGCGGGAAAAGTAAATTCTAATACTACATTCACACTGTGCAAGAAAGTAAATTCTAAATCTAAGTTCACAACACACTTGACAGAAAAGTAAATTATAGAAATAAAATCTAAAAGCTATCCTTGCCAAATATAAGTTACTGTTTATGATCCAATGGAGTAAATAACATTATTGCATTAAGCTCAATGATTGTAAAATAAATATTTAAATCTCTATCTATGCATTGAAATCAAATTGCAGAAAGAAACTACATAATGAGAAATGCAAAATTATCTAATTGAAACAAAGCAACAAATTATAACTACATCAACATAAAATAAATAAAATAATGCTACAAAAAGAAAATAATAAAACTAAGATCTAATTGAATCAAAATGAGAGTATGGATTTATTCCATCATCAATTGGACTATTGCTCTAAGAGTCGTCCCATAGAATGTAGAATGAACTCTTATTTATACATGATTTCTCCATAACAAATAATAAATGGGGATTCAAAATATCCTCAACAAATTTCTAAAAGTTTGGATCTCAAAACTAATCCAAGATCCTTATTAACTACATGCTATTTAGAATACATTTGAAGTCAAATTCGAATTTGAAAGTCACAGGCAAATAGCAGAAAAATGGCTGAAAGCCGCAGGATTCTTTATCGTTCAAAGCAAGAATGAGGAAAGGAAAAATCACGGGCGCAGGATTGAGGATCACACCTACAAAACATAGCAATTTCTCAAATATATAATATCTTCTTGAGGTGGGCATACCCATGCTTAGTAGTAAACAAGCATGGCCACAAACAATATACAATGGATCCATGTCAAAAGTAAATTTTGCAGAAGTGTAAACATGCACTTTGATGAGTGCGAGAACAAGGTCTTTATTGAACTTCTGACATGGCAGTCTAATCTTGCGCAGCTCAGGCAGTGCATCGATGAGTGATACAACTGGTTTTTCGAAGGTCTTCAATACAAATCGATTATAGTACAAGTTTATATCATGCGAATAAATGATATGATGTCGAGCATAATAAAACACCATCTGATTACCGGTCATTGATGTATACCATTAACAGATGCAAAGAGACCCACCGATAATGATGATGGACTCTAAGGTACTGAGTACAAACTAGCAAGTGTGAATAGATGTTCTGAAGTCGAACACTTGTAGAATCAAACAATCAGGGGGCATTGATGTGTACCCACTGTCATTTGCGAGGAAACCTGCCACTAACGACTGCAGGATCCAAGGTAATCTTGGGTTTCTAGATCCATGTCCTAGATGATGATTTGATGTCGACAAGAATAGATCCATCGGAAGGAGGGAATTAATGCATCCCACATCAATCGATACGAAACAAAGATCAATAGTATGATATAATTTGGTAGAAATGCAAGATCCAACACTGTATACTGACACAAGAAAGGCCGACATGATTGGTCAAGAATATTTGAGGAATGGCCGACTCAGTTTGAACTTCCCTTGAACACATAACACGACGCAGAATGGACACTTGGCAACATAGGACTTTGAGTAACTGATCTTAATGAAATACGTTAATTCCAGATGCATTAACGAAAGCTCCATTGGTGATGGGAAGGATAACCCATCGGTGGAGATCTGTTCAAAATACTAGTACAATTCCCTAAGGAAAATGCAGATGGTGTACTGACAATGGATACAATATTATGTGTTGTGTTCAAGGGCGTCAAGGATTGACTGTTGCTGTTTTCTTCGAAGTTTCTAATATGAAGTGATTCAAGTCTCTCCCTTTTTGGATTTTTGTGTTTTTAAATTTTTATGCTTTTTCATTTTTTTGAAAAAGAATAAAGAATGTTATGATACATAGGAGGGAACGCGTGTTGCATGGGCATACACCTATTTTTCAAGGGCACGGGTTAGGCCAAGGCAAAGATCCATATTGCAAACAAGGGCTAAGCTAGTTGTGCACACTCTTACAGTTGTTCCTTCCCAGGGGGGGCTATCTAAAGCAGGATTATGTGTCGACGGATGGTGAAGTAATACCATGTGACTGAGTTTATCCAATTTGGGGAAATGGCCAAGTAGGAATGGTTCAATGAGTTTTAATTCAGCTTGAGTCTTGTGAAAAATGCCAAAATCATAGATCATCATGAATCATGGTCTGTCTCAATTACCTGAGTCAAATAGTTCGAACTGTCAAAGTCTTCAAGTCCTGAAATCAAAACCATTTCACTACCCAACAATTCAGTTAGAAAATAGTTCAAATGTGCATTTAATATCTAAAAAGATAGCTAAAATTGAGGAATTATGCATCTTTCTATCATTCAAAATGATACGATATGTATGAATAAAAGATAAGTAAGAAATACTCATGGTTTACCATATGCGTTTATAGTGTAGCCAATGTATGAGAGGAGGCATCCCCTTTCAGCTTGAATTTCTAGAAATTGTGAACCTTTAGTCTTTGATCTACCAGTTGTGGGTTAGTTTCGATGTCAGAATAGAAAATTTTGAAACAATTTCCCATGTTTTCAATTTTTTCCAGATTTTTTCATTTTTTTTTTATGAATTTTTTTTAGGTGTTATCTGTAAGAAAAAGAATCAAAAAGAGAAATAGTATTTACACTATTCTTTTTGGTGTGTGCAAAATTTACACACTTTTTGGGTTATGATATAAGTAGGTTATTTTGGTTTTACTTATGTCCTTAAATGATGTGTTCAATTAAATTTGCCATGAAATAATGTACATGATTTCTTTTTGGTATGATGTTAATGACTTAGATGCCAATCAAGTACATAGTTGGCCAAAAAATGAGCCAAACTATTTAGACTTCTAGGAATGTGTATATATTCAATAAACTTGAACTGGCACTCTAAAAGACGTACTCGTAGAAAATTTCTAAACAGTGTTGGATTTTGAACATGATATTGACCATTTAACTGGGATACAACTAATTATGAGTCCAGTTTAACGATTATTCGTCGGATGCCAAGGGTGATAGCCTCGACAAGAAGCTCAATGTCTGCGCTATATTCTGAAACATTGTTGGTTGCAGATCCGAGAAAAATGCCTCCTAAACTAAGAACTTTGTTATTAGGTGTGAAAATGATCCATGTGGTGGAAGCAATGTTCCGAGAACTACGGCTAGCGCCAACCGCATATCCCAAATATGTGAAAGATTCTTGTGCCATCTGCCAAAGTGACAATGCCAAGAAAGATAAGTGTGTGCCTGAAATAACTAATGTACAAAAGTTTATACAAAGAATACAACATAATACAACAAATGGTGCGAGGCATCAGAGCCTACGCGAAGTATTTCTTCAAATAGAGACCATTTCTGATCTCCGACATGGGTTCCCCATCAAAATTGACCAATTCATAAGATCCCTTTTTTAACATAGTTTTGACAACAAGTGGGCCAAACCATTTAGCTACAAATTTCCCTTCTCCTATTTTATCTTGGTTTTGGTCATAAACTAAAACCAGATCACCTTCAGAAAAGACTCGGGGACGGGTAGACTTGTCATATTGTGTTTTAACCCTCTGCTTGTGTGCTTCTACATTTAGAGAACCTTCCCTTCTAGTTTCATCCAAAGAATGGAGATGGAGAAGCCGTTATTCTTCTGCAGAAGTGTTATGTAGGAGTTCGACTGCTATCTTTAATGATGGGATTTCACATTCAATCAGCAACACAACTTCCTCTCCATAAAACAGTTGGAAGGGAGTGCATCCGGTTGTGGTTTTAGCAGTCGTTCGGTAATCCCAAAGAGCAGTAAACAACATCAAGTGCCAGGTATTCTTGTTTTTATTAATTGTCCTCTGTAACATAGTTTTCAAAACCTTGTTGATGGCTTGTACTTGTCCATTAGCTTGAGGGTAATATGGCGAGCAAAAGTCCTGCCGCAATCCTAACCGGTCTGTAAGTTCATCCATACATGAATTCCTAAAATGACTTCCGTTGTCGGTAGTGATCTCTTTGGGTACACCAAACCTTGTTATTACATGATTGAATAGAAAGTATGCTGCAGCTTTACCCATGCAATTGAATGTAGGCATCGCCTCAGCCCACTTGGTGAAGTAGTCCACTGCTACGATGATGTAGTGGTGGCCATCGAATGAAGGGGGGTTGACTGTCATAAAATCAATGGCCCATTTCGAAAATGGACCCATGGTTACTACAGGGTGTGCGCGCATTTTTCTTGTGTAAATTTGGCAAGGATGACACTTTTTGATAGCATTAATGCAATCTTTGAAAATTGTAGGCCAAAAGTATCCTGCACGCAAGATTTTTTGGGCAGTTGCCAACCTAGAAAGATGACCGCCACATGCCCCAGCATGGCAATCATTCAAAACTTGTTCAGCTTCCTCGTGTACTAAACAACGTCTTAATATCATGTCTATTCCTCGACGATACAAAGTATCCCGGATGATGAGGTATCTTCGAGCTCTCGAATGCGACATTGTACAATACTAGAAAACTGAGGATCGATCCTTTGGGTTTGAAGATATATGATGAGTGCTCCATACCAAGGATCAGAAGTTTCAATGAGGAAACATGTTCATTTGCCCAAGATTCAACATATACATTACCCTCCTTCTCAATGGGTAACTTATACATTAACTCAGCAAATGCTAATAATTTCTTGGCTTTGGCATTTTTGAATTCGAGGTCGAATTCTTGTAAAATTACTATCCATTTGAGGATTTGCCACCAATGATATGGCGGGACAAAATGTGTCTCATGGGGTTCATTTCAGCCACTGTGGTTGTTTTCCTTGGAAGTACGTAATGTCTAAGTTGTTAAACAGCATGGATTGCTGCCAAGGCCAACTTCTCGACCTGGGGATATCTCAATTCGGGACCTGCAAGGCCCTTACTAAGATAGTAAATAACATGTTCTTGAGATGATTCATCCTCTTGTGCTAAGACCATTCTAATGATGGAAGGAGATGCAGCCAAATATAACAGAATGTCTCTATTGTAGTTTGGTGGACTAAGCACTGGGGTGGAGACCAAAGCTTTCTTTATTTCATCAAATGAACGTTGAGCTTGGTCATCCCATATGAATATTGCATCTTGTTTTAAGAGACGCATGAAACCTTTAGCCTTTTCAGCAAAATTCTTGACAAATCTCCTCAAGTAGTTAGCTTTCCCTTGAAGGATTTGAAGTTGAGTGATTGTCCTTGGGGAAGGAAATTGAAGTATTGCCTCAACCTTCATGGGATCAACCATGATCCCCTTTTGGGACACTACGAACCCAAGTAACCTCCAAGATTCCACACAAAACATGCATTTATGTGGATTTAACCTAATGTTGTACTTGCGACAACGCTCAAAGATGGCTCGTAAATGGGTAATATGCTTAGCTCTCCTTTTAGATTTAGCTGCTAAGTCATCAAGATAAACCTCAACGATTTTATTAATGTCGTGAAATGCGTATGAAATATCTCTTTGAAAAGTAGCTCCGACGTTTTTAAGGCCGAATGGCATTTTCCGATAAGTGGAGGTCCCCCAAGGGCATATGAAAGCTTTTTTTATGTTGGTCTTCCTTTTTTATCTGGATTTGGTTATAACCAAAGAAGCCGTCCATTAACGAAAATATTTCATTCAAGGCACATTCATTGATGATCTGATCAATGAAGGGTGTGGGATAGTTATCCTTGGGACAAGCTAAGTTTAGATCTCTAAAATCGGTACAAACTCAGTTAGTTCCTTGTTTTTTGTTAAGAGGAACAGGATTGGATACCCAATATGTCAAAGGAACATGATAGATGAATCCAACTTTTAAAAGCTTTTCGACCTCGACTTTAATGGCAGCAAACTTCTTAGGGTTCACTGGACATAGTTTTTTCTGCACAGGTTTAACATTGGGATAGGTTTTGATTTCATGTTCCATGATACTGGGATCGATGCCTGGCATTTCTTCATAAGACCATGCGAACACATCTCGAAACTATTTAAATAAGGCACTATAAAGTGCTATTTCCTCAGGAGAACAATCCGCACCTATGTTGATATTCTCAACGATGACAGGTTTTACAGATATGTCAATTGGGATGGTTTTCGAAATGTTCACTAAGTTTCCTTCCGAACTCACATTGTGGGTTTGGATAGGGCATTGGTACTTGGTCATATCGTCATCAAAGTAAATATTTTCAGGCTTAATTTCTAATGAATCAATTTTGGGAATAAATGAGGATTTGTGGTGCATATCCTCCCAGGGTCGTTCTGAGATGTTCATGACCTCTAGGATGGCTTCATCCGAAGAGAAATTCTGATCCAGGAGATCATGGGTACTATGAGAGTTCAAGGCCCAAACAAGTGAAGTATAGGGATCATATTCCTCCATCTTGGGAGGATTTTGATCCGGTTCTACTGGAGCCATTTGAATAGCTTGATAAGCGAGCTGTACGACAGAAAAGGGAACACTACTCTCCATTTTCTCATGGTGTGCAGAAGTATGTGTCTTTCCATTATTCTTTTCATCCAAGGAGTTTTCTTTGGAGGTTCCAACCGATGAGGTGAAACCAACCTTCGAAGTGGAATTAGAAAAAACTCTTAATGGAAAGTACACTTCTAATGTAATGGTGAAAATCGGAGCAGTGTTAGGGGTCAATATTGGTGGTGGAATTGGAAAAGTTCCCAAAAGGGACGAGTCTTTAAACATTCCTACCCCAACATCCTGAATCACCGTCGTTGAATCCCCTACAAAAGGTACATTCGAGTGGAGACCATTTTCAGGTGTGCAGTAATCTAGTTGATTGATTGTAACAATCTTCCCTTGGTGGGGGAACTGAATGACTCAGAATACAAAAGATACTACAGCCGTCATCTTATGTATCCAACTACAGCCCATCAGAAAATTGTAGTCTATGGGCGCATCCACTACCTCAACATCTACTTGAACTATTTTTCCCCCCAGTTCAACTAGGCAAGCCATGATAAGTCCATGAGGTGGGAACGAATGACCATAAAATGCCTTGAGAATTGTGTGAGATGGTACTAAGGTGGGTGATCCCAAATATTTCCAACAAGCTAGTGACATGACACAAGTGGAGGCTCCTTCATCCACAACGGTTCGAAAAATGTTCTTAAAGTTACTTTAATTTGAAATGCAATTTGTGAGGGAAGCCTACATGTGGGCTGTTCTAAGTCAAATGTGATCAAATTAGTGTCTGATGGATCAATATCACTGATGGCAGACAATAGTGCTTTCTGTTGAGTGGGACAACTTTGCAACACCTCCAAGGCAGACATTGCACAAGGAGTTTGAGCTAAATCTTCAACCACATTGTAGTTTTGAGCAGCTCGTGAATTGGGGTTATGTGTTGTTTTGTGGAGGACCCCTTTTGGAGGTCGAGGCACCATGTCAATAGTCGGTTTTTCAATATTTAGAGAACCACTAGGCTGTGATCCAACTGTTTCAGCATCTTTTGAAGGCATGTCATAAGAATGAGCCCTTGTTTGGATATGGATGTCATGTTCACCAATTGTGAAGATATTAGCGTTGGGTGGATTGCCCCCTCGAGGGGGTTTTCCTGGTTTCCTCCTGGTGGAGGTACTGGTGCCACAACAACCATCTATTGTTATTGGGGGAAGGGTTGAGTTAGGACAATAGGTTGTGGTTATTTACCTCCTCGTTGTGCCAACATGCAATGAATATCATCCATATGAGGACAAAGATGAGTAGGATGGTTCCCTTGGAAAATTTTGCAAGGGTACTTGTTCTTCCGATTTTCATGATTTCCTCCAGTAGGATTATTCACCTTACGTGCATCTCTTGTCCCAGGGTTAGCAATAGGATTCTTCTTTTTTCCTTTTGGGTCCGCAGTTTGAACCGTAAGGACTTCAGAAGTTTGGGTATGAGTTGCAGATTGCTGAGTTATCTGGCCAACTATGGGTTGCTGCTTTTGAACTGACATTTGTTCCAATTGTTGAGTCATCTGTTCAAGTTGGTTAACGGATCCAATCACACCATCGATATGAGGTCCTTTTGGTGGCCTAGCTAGATTAGACGTAGGTATTACAACATGGGGTATTAAGTCATAAAGTGTGCCCGATTGGGAATATACTAAATCCATTTGATGGGCACATTGAATGAGTTGTTCTTCAGTCATGGCTCTTGACATGGCTACATCTTTGGTAAGAGTAGGAAATACGGATTTTATGAACCAATCTGCTAAGAATGGGTCAGGGATATCAGCTTTAATAATCCTTCGGCGCCTCCTCCACTCATGGATGTGATCCGAGATGTGAGTAGTGGTGGATTGCCTAAGTGAAGTTAAAAGCTCTGTTCCCGTCTCATAGAGGATAGGTAATTGAAAATGTGTCAAGAAGACCATAGCTACAGATGAAAAATCTGTGAATGTATTGCGTGGAAATTCAATGTACCATTTCGTAGCAGTTCCCGTTAGGGTTCGCTGAAACAACCTTAACCTAACACTATAATCAACTATGGAATTGGATGAACACCACATATGGAATGTCATCACATGATTGGATGGGTATTCCCCTAATTTTCCGTCAAACTTGGGTATGTCTGAGGGTAGTTTAGTTGGTATGGTTGGACACCCATTCAAATGTAGATCAAGGTCATTAGTCAGCCGGGATAAATCCCATAGATTCAATGTGGCTAGAAATGGTGACTTGGATGGTGTCGGAGAAAACGTTTGATAGCCAGGTGAAGCTTGATGGCTCCACTGTTGGTTTCCTTGGGCTTGAGAAGCATTCCAATAAGGGTTACCTCCTTGCGGAGATTGCATCCAAAAATATGGGTTACTTCCTAAAGGTTGTCAATTCCATTGTGGAATAGGATGCATGTATGGATTGCCCGCCTGCGGAGGTATGTTCCATTGAGATTGGTTACTTGGTGGAACATTGCCACTCCATTTTGGGATGGGATTACTGGGTGGATTGCCCCCTTCCGGGGGTATGTTCCATTGAAATTGGTTACTTGGTGGAACATTACCACTCCATTGCTGGTTAGGATTCATGGGTGGATTTCCCCCTTGCGGGGGTATGTTCCATTGAGATTGGTTACTAGTTGGAATTGGACCACTCCATTGAATGTTTCCTTGGTTTGGATAAGCGTTCCAAGGTTGATTCCCCCCTTGCGGGGGTGGTTCCCAAGAAGATTGGGTACTTCCTGGAACTTTCCCACTCCATGGTGGAATGGGGTTGGTGGAAAGGTTACCTCCTGGTGTGCTACCTGTTGGGGGTATGGGATTTCCCCCAGGATTTATGCTAGGAAAGTTTAGATAATGGCTTCCCGAGGCACTTCCACTAACTTGTGGAGTATTACCCCAATTGGAATTATTGTTCCATGGTCCATTAATTCCATTAGAGATATTGAGATTCCAAAGTGAAGGATTCCCCCCAGGGTTAGAACTTGTAAGAATGTTTGGTATGCCAATAGGATTTTGGTTTACTCCCTAATTGTTTTGACCTTGAGTAGCTGAACCAGATGGAAAACCCAAGTTTGGTAAGGCACACCCTCCAGTGGGGATTCCTGCAGGCAAAGTGGATGTACTTTCAAGATTGGGACCCAAAACTGTACCAACTGGCATTGAATTGCTAGTTGAACTTATGGTAGCAGTTGGTAAACTAACTATTGGAGTTGCGGTAGAGGTCAAGTTGGAAGTATTGCTACCTCTAGCAACCATTTAAGGTTGTGATGATGTGGTCCCTTGTGGTCCTGATGAAGCCATAGGGATGTTGGAAGTATTGCTACCTCCAACACTCATTTGAGATGGTGCTGATGTGGTCCCTTGTGCTCCAGATGAAGCCATAGGGTTAGATGTTGAATTTTGCATGTGTACCAATTGTGCCAAAAGAGGATTGATGGTGTGCAATGGTTCACTGATGTGAAGTACCACTGGGCCTGAAAGATTTGTCAAAGGTGGATTTACGTGAGTTGCAGTGTTGTCTTCTAATGTTTCAATTTCAAATGGAGCAAGAGGATCAACAGTTTCTGTGTTTTCCTTGATAGGTAATGTTGCAGTATTTGTTTGATGTGTTTCTGCTCTATTGTTGTTAATTGAAGTCAGAAATGTTTCAGTTTCAAAGTCAAAATGCTTTGTATTTTGTCGCTGTCTTCGCAATGTAGTGGGGCCTTGAATTTCTGGTGAATCACCTCTATGCCGCCGTGATTGGCGGGTTGGGAGAGAAGCCACTTTGAAGAAATTTAATAAAGGATGTGTTTAAATTTTTTTTGAAAAAAGATTCAAACAATCCTATGGTTTTCTAGACTCAACAAAATAAAAAGTGTCCACACAGTAAAAATTCCTAGATATTTGAAGCAAGCAAACTTACTCTTCGAAATAACCGAAGCTCAGTGAAAAGCTGGATTGGAGGGCCTTCCGAAACTAGTAGTTGCTGAGGGATTTCATGTCCTCATACAATTGCTAGAAGCGAAGGTGTGAAAAACAATTACAATAAACTTTAATCGCCAGGGGTGCAAGTGTTGGTTCCTGACCAATCACCCTCCCAAGGAGTAAAAGTTCCAAAGTTTGTCTCATGTATTGCAAGTGTGTCCCACTCACAATAGACTATGTGATATCCTAGGAATATCCACTAAAGTTACCACTTCACAATCGACGATTGGGGGGAACAGTTGTAAGTCGAGGACAACTCTCATAACCATAAACTCTAGAAACATTGATGTAACCCGAGGACTTGTCACTGAACATAGAATCCCATCGATAAGCTCATGTCCCACTAAATAAGCAAAAGGGGGGAACCACCCTTTACTTATCCAGATTGACCTCGTGCTTGATGCATGTTTCAGAAGCGCTTTCCCGACAAGCGTTTTTTGCTACTAATGGATTTACTCTCTTTAATCAATGCTAGTTTCAAAGTTTTGCAGCCCAGGAGTGTTAACTCTCCAAACCTAATCCAGGGCACTAACCTAAACTTGTTGGTGATATGAAAATCAAAAGTTTGTTAATTTTAGATTAAGCGCCAATTTTAAGGGTAGTTTGCTTAGTTTCAGGAGTGGAAGTGAAATTGGTGGTGTTTTGAATCGAAAATAGGAAAATGAACCAAACAATGCAAAATGATCACTACTCTACCTTTCAATTCGATGAATATGCTAACTTAAGGAAGAGTTAGAGGTTCATGAGTTTCTTTGAGACATGCAAAACTTCGGGTAGATTTCGTATGTTCATGCACAGTTTTTTTTCTTCTGAAATAGGGATAATGATTGATGTGTAAAGACCAATGTAACCCAAACAGATATCTCAAGTAAACATGAATCTAATTCTATTACACGGGGGATCCCTATTTGTCATTCACAAGATCGCCATAAGGCCCAAGTGAAGAGGATACACAGAGCCCTTTGGAATGCTTATGAATTAAATTTGAAACTATTACAAGTGAGATCCACTTTCTCATTCACAAGATCACCATAAGGCCCAAGTGAAGAGGATACGGTGGCTCAAAAAACTGTATGCGAAAATTAAATCTACTATGTTACAAGTGAGATACACTTTCTCATTCACAACGTCGCCATAAGGTGAGAGTGAAGAGGATATGGTGGCTTGATATAAGATGCTTTGAAAAAATCAACTCCTAAACTATTACAAGCGAGATACACTTTCTCATTCACAAGATCACCATAAGGTGTGAGTGAAGAGGATATGGTGCCTCATACACAATATTTTTAAGGAAAACTGGAGTCTAAAGGTGCAACTCTCTCTAATTGTGCATGCAAATTATGAAGAAAATTCCAACTACGAAACAAAATGTAACTAAATGAAAGTTTATTTTTGTTTTTCGGTAATAAATTATCTTCAAGTTGTCTCAAGCGTGTTTTCCAAATGCAAAATGTGTGTGAATGGTTCCTTCAAGTGTGTATGGTTCTCCCAAAGATGTTTGGTTTAAAGTTTTCAATGAAAAAGAGGTTAATCCCAACTTTAAGCAAAAAAGATTCAAAACTTTCAAAAAGGAGTAAAATGGTGTTTGTATTCCTTTGAAAAGAGAATTTTAATTCCAACTTTAAACAATACTTTTCAAACTTTTTAAACTTTTTCAAAAGCATATACCTCCAAACACATCCCCACTTAATCAAAACTTTTTGCAAGAAACTTTTCAATTCTTTTTAATCCAAAGAAAAACAATTTTAACCCAAAATATACAAAACTTTGTGCAAAAAGTTTTGAACATGAGTTTTTTAAACAATTTTGAAAGGGTTAAAGTGCATGTTTGGAATCAGATTGCTTTTGGCGCTCAACTTTTATTATGTTTTAATTAGCCATTCTGCGTTATCTGCAACATAAGACAAAAACCACCGGCGTGTAAGAACCAAACAAAGGTCGTCGTGGCAATGTTTTGTTGAAATTACAGGTTAGATACGTTTTATCACATATAAAAAGCTTGATACAAGAACATGTAAACAATTGTACTACTTAATTAAATTTAAACTGAATTAAAACATAAATAACATAATTTTCATCTCTTTCAACTTAATGCTCCATTTGGTCACTGCATTAATGTTGGTCCTCGAGAATCATCAAATGCCAAAAAAAAAAATCTCAAATAACATTTACAGTAAAATAGCCATGTACTGCATTAAAGGATTAAAACCAATATTTGGATCCAACTTATACTCAGATAGTTCTGAGTTTGATCTTGTCACTGAAAGGACAAGTCAAACCGGTTAAACCATATGCATACCTTGAGAGAGAGAGAGAGAAGGTTCAGGTAAAAATAAACAGACCTCAAGTTCTTCAATCAATAAGCAAATGATAGGGGTAAAAGAAACACACAGGTGCTGGAGACTTTGAAAGGCAAGCACGCAAGCAATAACCCACACATAAGAATTCACATAGAGATCAATAGAGATCACACTGCAAGCACTCACTCACCTATAGATCTCACACAGAGATCACGCACAAAAATAATCAGAGACGGGTTCAAGAAAGAAATTGCAGAGATGAGAAGTGATCTCGTGAGGGAGCGAGCCGTGAACAGGCTAACAGTGAGATAGTAAACCGAGGATAGAGAACCAAGCAACAAACTCGTGCTGTTAGCCCAAAGTAAGAACCAAAACGTGGAACAGCTGAAATAAGGATGAAACACGAGAGGGAGATCAGCTCGTGAGATCAAACCGGTGAGACAAGCTGAGAATAGATAAGCCAGTGACGCAAGCCGTGAAGGGATGGACCCGTAACACAGGCCGTGAGGGGATGAGTCCGTGAATCAACCCGTGAAGAAAACCGTGAAGGGGTGAAGCAAACCGTGAGACAACCGTGGAGGGATGAACCCGTGGATGAAGAAGCCATGAGAGGAGTGGGGCCGTGAATCAACCTATAAAATCCGTGAAGGAGAAAATGAAAAGTAGCTGGAGCATACACGCGATTAGAGTAGCGTGGGGTAGAAAATAAACATGTGCAGGCTCGCCAAATCCGTAGAGGAGCAGACCAAAAACAAATGACCGGAGGAGAAGCAAACACGTGAAGAGTAAGTTCACGGTTAGTTGGTTTGGAGCATGGTTTGGAGCATAAGTTTAATAAAATTTATATATTTTTAGAGTTAGAAAACTTAGGATTAAAAAAAGGAATAAAGTAAAAAAAAAAGGAAGATAAATAAAATAAATAATAAAATGAAAAAGGTCAAAAGATAAAGTACCAATGGTCCAAGGTTTCAAAGAGATAAAATTAGGATAAGACTTAAATGGTCCAATAAAAAAAACTTTATTAATAAACTCATAAAGTCTTTATTGATAAAATCATCAATATTTTATTAATAAGACTAAAAAATAAATATTTAATGAATTTATCATAAAGTGAAGAACCAAAGAGTCCAACATAAAGTAAATGGACCAAAAAAAGTGGGACAAGGGCCCCAAAACAAAACATAATGTAACTATAATAATACATGGTCCAAAGGTCTTTAATAAGCCCTTAGGTAAAAATGCTCCATAAAGTAGGGGTCATCATAGTCAAAGGTGCACACAAGTGAGAGTGCTAGGACCAAGTAAGAATAGGACCATAAATCAACAAACACAAGATCAAAGTGGATAAGCAATTAAATAGGACCAATAATACCAAAGACTTTTCTCTCTCTCAAGATACATAGTTTATATATTTTGTCATCACCGTATAAGGGAGAAGATCCAAACGGATGGTACAATACTTTTGTCCTTAACACTGCTCCTAAGGGTTAGGTACTAGAGACATCATCAAGGGGTGGATAGTCCCTTGAGAAGCAACCTAGCAATAACCGATTAGGAGAGGGGACAACAATATCTTCCATTCTTAATGAATAGCTTTCAGCCCAAGGCTGAGCCTCATTCCTAGACTAGGACATGTTGATCAACCATCCGGTCCATGTCCAGGATCTCCATTCTCCCAGAGAATGGTCCTCAACCTCAAGTTGAGCATTAAATCCTAGACTGAATGTTGATCAACCATCTGTAGGACCTAGGATGTCTCTGTCTCAACCTGCAGGATCTTCTTGGTCATCATGACCAAGAAACCGTTTGGTTCTAGACCAGAATACCCTAGAGACAAATAGGGGCCCTAGCCACATGGTAGGGGAATCAATCTGCTTGGTCCTAGACCAAGAACCCCAAGAGACAGCTGGGGGACTTAGGGTACTTTCTAGGGTCTTACTCATACTCTACCTGGTTAACTTGACCAGGAACCCTAGTTAGCTGACTAGGGTACCATTCTCTCTGAGAATGGGTCTCGCAACTGTACTAAAAAATTAACACTCCCTCTCAGCAAGAGGGGCATTCTCAGCAACACTAAGCTTGTCGAAGATAGAGGCTTAGTCCACACAACTAACAATTGCACCATGTCATTGTCATGGTGAAACAACTTGTCATAGAGTACATGATTTTCTAAAAGCTTCAAGGAGCTTTAAATGTCAGCAAATACTTTGATCTTATAGATCCAATTTGAAGTTATACCTAACTTCCCTTGTTTTCTGAGAATTACTTTCCATATATCATTATCATTTTTCAATTGAATAACATCTTTCCAAACCCGAGGTTTGGATAACCCCACATTAGTGGATGAACTTGAATCAGTGACATGGCTCCTACTGGAGCAATCTTGGAACCTCTCAATAGGTTCCTTAGTGAGATCAAATGAAGGCATCTTGGCCTTCTCCCTCTGCTTCTCTGAATGACAAGTCTTATGAGCTTCTAAATTTGAGCCATTGAAGGACTCTCTCTTGATCTCCGAAACATGACAAGGGTGATTAAATAGAGATTTAACAACATATCCCGGGACTCTATAAAGGCCCCCCTCACGGATACGAATCCCAAAAGCTGAGCTTAAATTTTCACCTTTAGCCCATACTAATACCTTTCCTTCGGAGAAGGCTACTGAGAACCACTTTTCTTCTAACATTGCCATTGAAAGAACGTTCCTCTTTAAACCAGGAACAAATAAGATTTCCTCAACATGAAGTAACGTACCTGAATCAAGATTTAAGGTATTTGAACCAACTCCTTTTATTTCAAAGGTACTTCTATTTCCGATCTCCGCTTTTGCATTAAACTTCTTGGCCTTGTAACCTACAAGTGCCTGTTTGTATCTAGTCATATGCTTGGTGGCCCCACTGTCAATCCACCATGAGTCTGATGAGTGGGAGATGGAGCTTGAGAGTGTTGAAATCAAGTAGTACTCTCTTTGATATTTTTCTTTGGTCTCTTTAAATTTCTTTTGTTGAGTCTCTTCTTCTTCTGTAGCAGTTGAAGCATGATGCTTCCTGGTGAGCTCTCAGGATGGATTCCTAATGAGGGAAGCTAGACTAGGAGCCTACTTTAATTATCAACCCGGGGGATGTACACAATTCACAGGTGCAAGCACTATATGTGATCTTATAGGATAATCTTGGTCATGGTTGGGTGTTGGTATCAATGTTTAAGGGTTGCCTAAAAGGAATCAAATAATCTGGAAAAGGATTGCCTAATTTACGGATGAAAAATACCTATGTGTTAACACCCAAAAAGTGCTCACTACCTCATTTACCCCATTACATGACTCATTTTTCCATATTTCCTACCATATTTACCTCCAGAACCTTAAAATCCCATTAAAAAGCCTCCAAAAGGCCACAAAACAATTAAAAAAGCCTCTAAAAGGCCAAAAAACCCTTTTTCCCCCAAAATAATCCAAAATTCCTCCAAAATAGCAAAAACCCTCTAAAAAGGGAATAAAAAATACAAAAAAGAGGAAAAAGAGGGAAAAAGGAGGAAAAAACCCTATACAGCTGACCTAAACCATATGGTTCCCAAAACCATGGGCCAGAACTCCACCACTAAAAACCTATAAATAGGTGATGGAGGCCCCTCATTTCATATCCACAGTCAAATACACCCTTACTCTGCCAAAATCACTCTTGAAACCATAGCTCACCCTTGAGTGCCCCTTTGGCCCATTTTCAACCCTTTGGAGAAAGAGAAAGGAGCAAAGCTGGAAGCTTGGAAGCAACCCTCTTGGACTGCTGCAAGAGCTCCACCAACCTTCACATTGGAGGTATAATCAATACAAAAACCATTTTTATTATATTGTCTTTTCTGTTTTATGCACATGTTTAGAATAATTACCATTTTAATGTATTGTCTTTCATTTAATATTTTTATGAACTGCTACCAAGGAGTCCCTTCTCCTTAGTAGGTGCTCATTTGCGCAAGCTAGGGTGAAAACCCTAGCTACAGTTTTGGAGACTCCCATTGTGTTCCTTTGAATTTCTGGTTATAATTTTAAATATTTTCAATTTTCTGCAATATTTTCCTGTTTTTTCCTTTCGGTTGTCTCTTTCGGCTGCCGTAAACCGCGTCTTTTACCCTCACAGTTGCATTCCAACCGCGTCTTTCAGGCATTTACCTGTGATCCGACTGCGGCTCTCAGACTGTTTCCGATGACCTACCAGCGGATTCAAGTCTATTACTGCAACCCGACCGCGGCTATTAGCTTGTTTGGTGCGATCCAACTGCGACTGTTAACCCTTTTCCCGCGGCCCACTTGCGGCTTTCAGCCATTTTTCTGCAACCCGCCTGCGTCTTTAGGCCATTTTCCTGCGTCCCGCTTGCGGCTTTCAACCATTTTTATGCAACCCTCCTGCGTCTTTCGGCCATTTTCCCGCGTTCTGCTTGCGGCTTTCAGCCATTTTCCTGCAACCCGACTGCGACTTTCGACTTGTTTCCCGGGGTCCGACTGCGTCTTTCGACCAAAATCCCGCAACCTGTCCGCGACTGTTGAGCTATTTCCCGCGGTCCGGCCGCCCAGATTTGCCACCGACCCGCGGTCTGTTTTTCTGCACTTTTTTCCTGTTTTGAACCCAGCACTTTGCTACAATATTTTCTGCACTTGCAAAGCCATCTGTCCTACCTACAACCATCCTTCCCTATAGCCTTTTCTGCAGTATTATTTCTGTTCCATTTACATAATATTTTTAATTTTCAGCATTTTAATTGAAAAAGAGAAAATTTTGCATTTCAAAGTTTAAATTCTATATTGTTATTTTTAGTTAGAAAGTTTCCCACCCCATGGCACTTTTACTTGGGTTCATCATCTCACACGCACACACTCTGTCACCTAATTCAAGTGAGCCCTAAAATACTACTTAACACAACCAACATTCTAACCCCACTTGGGGAACACATAAGAATTTTTGTAGTTAGATAGGATCGGAGGGATAAGCATCCAACTAACACCCCTTGGTTGCTTACACTTGAGACATAGCTGTTGTCCATCAGGGAGCCAAAATCCCCTAGTATTTTTTGGCACGGTCACAACCAGTTTATCAAAGGGCCTCTCCCCTAGGAGGGTTGAAGTCGCCAGACTGGTTCTGGAGGCCTGAGTGGAATACTGCACTCCATTCAGTAACCGAAGGCTACCTTTCGCAGTTCTCGGGGTATCACCTGTATGGGGATACCGCGACGATAGAACCAAACGACAGATTCACCTTTTCTGGATGTGTCATGCACGGGGTATCTTAGTTGCCTTTCTTCTAGGATTGACTACCCGGTGTCCCTCTCGGTAGGGGGATATCTTTAGCCACTTGGCTCTACTATCCATATTGTCTGACTTGGATTTCATCACCTTGTAGAGGATATGTCTAGTTGAGTCAGAATACTATTTAGCTAGGTGTTTGCATGCTCCCTTACCTCCTTTTGGTCTAGCGAGTCCACTATTTTTATTTTTTAGGAAACCTGCTGCTTGTTGGTATTCTGACCATTTTTGTTGATACTCCACTTATTGTAGCACAGCTGTTACAGTAAGTGTTTTGAGTTGGTTGTTGGCCTGAGTGCCATATTTTTTGAGCTCTCCTTCTGCACACTCGGTTGCATTAGGGTTTTTGAGCTATTTTTCACTCAACACAACCCCAGATACTTGACACCATCTGTCGCCATTGAGTCCCCGAGACATTCTCGGCGCCTCTAGGGTGAGCCCCCACAGCACGGTTCACTTCACACCACCCGTCATAGACATAGATCTTCATCACTTGATACCACTCATCATATATCTTGAGCCTTGTCACTTGAGTCCAGTTGTTAACGGCATAGAACTCCGTCACCCGAGCTAGATGCCCCTTATTTTAACTCTAAGTCTGAGGCAGAGTCCGAGAACCCCATTTACACTGCACCAACCAGCCCCATGGTTGGCATGACTTCCACCCCTTTCTTTGTAGGGACCATTGGTGGAGCATCCACCACCACACTAGCTACCACCCCTGCTTTGGGTATGCCCTCGATGGGGCCCACATCTACCATTCCGATCACTGCACCCATTCCAGTAGCTGGCATACCTATTCCCACTCCATCAGTGACTCACACTACCCTTGGCGGTGCAGGACCGTCCCATACCACTTTCGTCCCTCCACTTGGGGGAAACATCCCAAACCCTACCCCTACACTTGGGGGCATTGGCCCCAACATGGTCCAACCCACTAGTATGTCACATCCTTCTACTAGTTTTCCATTCATGGCTAGCCTCAACCTTCCTGACCTAGCTATATTGACTAACGATCCCATCAGACACGACCCTGCGTGGCCTCACATGCCCACCAAGATCCTCTCTGACATCCCTAAGTTTGAGGGCAAGGCAGGTGAGGACCCCCAGAACCATATTATGTCCTTCCATCTATGGTGTTCCTCCAACTTCATAGTGGATGACTCTGTCCGCCTCTGTCTATTACAGCGCACCCTCACTGGCTTTGCAGCTAAGTGGTACATCGAGCAGCCCCATGGGACCCATGCCACCTTTACTTCCCTTGCCTCGACTTTCCTGCAGTTCTTTCAGTTACCTGTCTGCTATGACGCGGTAGTTGAGATCCTACTGTCTTGCAGACAGAACACGACTACCCACATCACTGACCACATTCATGAGTGGCGTAGACGCCGCAGCCTCTGCAAAATCAAGTTAGACGACCGTATCTTCTTATATTGGTTTCTCAAATCCCTCCTTCCTGTCATTGCCAAGGATGTGGCATCTGAACGACCCCAGTCCGAAGAATAGGCCATCCTCAAAGCCCAGCAATTTGACCTCATTTACACCCAGTCGGGTTATCTATATACCATCATACCTGACGCCCCTTGCGGCGATTCCTCCCAACAAGGTGCGCCGGGGGCATCCCATGCCGCAGACGACATCATTGGCTATGTTGCCTCGCATCCCCAACCCTTTTCCATAGCACGTCCTAGCCATGGCCCAGACCTTTCATGGGCTACATCTCAATCCGGAGCAACCAATTCGTATGCTCCCATGACACATCACCACCATTCCCACGGATCCTCATGTCCACCTCAGTGCTTTGGTCATGCGTCCCCCACTTATGCCCCCCCAATCCCACCTCAGCCATATTACCACTCACAGGCTGCACCAGCTCCTGTGTCCTCTCAAGCCCCCCCCGCTTATTACCCGCCACAGGCAGCCCCTGCGGCAAACCCACAACCCGTTCCGCAGATGTATCAGCAACCCCCACAAGGTTCAAAACCTGTGCAACCTCCACCTGCTTATTATCCACCGTAGCCTGCTCCCGCACCTACACAACCCCAGAACCCACCTGTTGCCCAAGGGAAAGTGTACACCCAACAGAATCCGCAACAGAACCAAAATTACCAGCGCCAACAGGGATAGCAAAACCGTGGCAAAGGCCGTAACCGTGGGAACAACCCCCCTCCAAACCAAGGCGGTCAACCTCCCAATCCCCCAAACAACAATAATGCGGCCCCTGCCAACCAGAACCCTGATCGGCCGCCCAAGCAGGCCAAAAATCCTAATTTGCGAACAAACCATCCTTGTTCTATTTTCGGGGTCTATGGCCACTATACACATGCTTTCCCACATTTGGAGCGAGCTTGGAAACTCTGGACTGATGATGCCCATTGCCAAGGGCATGCAGCTCCTCAGGCGCCACCCAACCCCCCGCCCCCTCAGCAACAACCTTTGGTGCTGCAAAACCCCTTACCAACCCAAGGCGTAGTGAACACTCAGCCGTTGGCTCCCCCTCAAGGCAACGTGCCACCACAACAACATATCACTTATGCCGCCCCTGATCAACCCATGTTAGACTCAGGTACCCACCACTTGTTAATGATGTCATCCACCGATGTCAACCTCCAAACCCATCAGAACCAATATGGCTCCACCCCTGAAGCCTCGCCCACCGATAAAAACACTAACGTTCATCCCACTGATCATACGTTACGTATACCTTCGGCTCCACTCGATGGCGCCTCCAAAGCACCTCGCTTCCCACTTCGTCGCATCAACAATAACCCCAATGCTCGTGTTGCGTCAAATTACAACATTGTTGATGACTTAGCCCAATCTCCCGCAGCCATGTCTGTGTTAGAAGTCTTAAAAGACTGTCCTTCACAGCACATGACTTTCCTCTCTGCCATTGGTGCTATTGGCCGAAATGATTCACAACTGATGGCCTTCGATTTGGACCAGTCTGAACCATCCCTGCCTTCCACTTTAGCGTTCCAAGTTTCTGTTTCCATTCAGAATCTTGTCATCCATCGGTGCATCATCTATGAAGGTGCCTCTACATGCGTTATGTCCACATTCATTTGGCAGAAGTTGTGATCCCCTGCTCTGCAACAGTCCACCACTGTGTTGCGAGCCTACGATGACCGTTCGGCTCAACCCCAAGGTCTCTTAGCTAATGTCCCCGTCCAGTTGGCTAGAAAAACCGTGCTCATTGACATAGAGGTCATCAATGCCCAAATTGATAATAACCTATTACATGGCCGCAGCTACATGTATGCCATGCGGGCGGTTGCCTCAGCCGTTTTTCGTACCATGATGTTCCCCCATGACGGATGCATGGTCAAGGTCGACCAACTCACCTATTACTATCCCAATGCCCCCGCTGCACCCGAAATGTTCTCTCCATGGTTGAACAACCTGTTTGTGGTGCAACTACCTCATTCGTTTCCTCCGTGGGACCCAGACTTTACTCAGATACGCCGATGACCTCAACATTCCAATCCATTCCACCCCCATCACCCGCGACCGAAGTATCTGACCTATGTACCCTTTCCTACAATACACAAACACCCAACAATCAACCGCCCTTGTTACCCAAACCACCATTGGTACCTAGTCACATTGGTGTTACACCCATCCACACAATCCCCTTCCTATTCCCTCCCTCGGGCGTAGTAAGCGCCCCGGTTATGGCTACTCTTAGCCTCCCTGGGTTAACCTTGGGATTACTCGTGTGGTATATTTCGCCTCCCATTCCCCCGCCGACACCAAATGTCATCCTCCAACCGGTGCAACCCATTGCCACTACTAGTCAACCACCTCCTGGTGTCACTACCCCTTTGTCATCGATGAATCCCTCTCCTCTTATCAAGCCCACTGGGGCAGAGGCCCACAACCATACACTGTTGTACCCCTGCCCAAAGCAGTTAAACCCCCCTGTGTTTTGTGTTCCTCCCAAATGCTCGTTGTGTGATGAGTTAGGCCATCCGACTCATCAATGTCCATAATTACCTGCATTACAGGAACACATGCAAATGCTTGACGACGATCCCAACATCCCGGTTGTCGAACTTGATCCAACCGCTAAGCCTCATGATAAATCACTGTGTACCAACCACCCTTGTGCAATATGCGGTATTTACGGCCATTAATCACATCACTGTCCTGATCTCCCAAATTACAGAGCAGATCTCTATGAGATGAATAATTTGGACCTTAAGACGGTACCCCCCACAATTGAGGAGATCCACCCTCCAGTATCACCCCCATCCAGAGAGATTAACACCATTTATATTATCTCTTCGACTACCACTCCCTTGTCAACCGATTTGACAACTCAAAGTTTCCGCAATGATGAGGAGATTCTATAGGCTCTCACTGCCCCGGATTATCCCTGGGACGACATGCACCATCATTCCTATTTCCTCCCAGAACACTCCTCCTCTACCACAACTATCCAATTTGCAGTTGAGTCCAGAGATTTCCTTCCCACCAAAGTCGACTGGTTTAAGGATCCTATTCCCACTCCTGAAGCCTTTGAGGAAGGTAACACGGCCAACATCTCACCTGTCATCCACATAGATATCTCTGACCCACTTGGTGCTCTTGAAATCATTACATTAGGAGCCTCCTGCAAGGAGTATGAGATCATAGAGTACAAAAAACTTTTCCAAGAGTTCCGTGATGTCTTTGCCTGGTCCTATACCGAAATGCTTGGTCTCAACCCCGCTATTATAGAGCACCACATTGACACATGGCCAGATGTACCCCCCATTCGCTAGAAACAACGCCCCATTCATCCTTCAAAGCTCCCCGCTGTTAAAGCACAGGTTGAGAAACTTCGCAAGGCAGGATTCATTTATCCTATTGCATATACCACTTGGGTTTCAAACCCCATCCCTGTTAACAAGAAACAAGGCACCATCAGAGTATGTACTGACTTCCGTGATTTAAACCAAGCCTGTCCCAAAGACAACTTCCCCACACCATTTATTGACCAACTCATCGATGCGTGTGTGGGGCATGAAGTCCTATATTTCATGGATGGTTTTTCCGGATACAACCAGATTCAGATCCGTAAGGAGGATTAGTACAAGACTTCTTTTACCACCCCATGGGGCACTTTTGCCTATCGCGTCATGCCTTTCGGCCTCAAAAATGCTGGTGCCACCTTCCAGCGGGCCATGACCTATTGTTTTCATGACTTGGTCCATATCCTGCTAGTCTATCTTGACGACCTTACAGCTCGTTCCCAGAAACGATCAGACCACCTTAAAGACCTCCGGCAAGTTTTCCTGCGTTGTCACAAATATCAAATCTGCTTGAACCCACACAAGTGTGTCTTGTGCGTTCCAACAGGCCGGTTGGTGGATTTCATTGTTTCCCAGAAAGGAATTGCTGTTGATCCCCTGAAAGTCCAAGCCATCTTAGACCTTCCTTCTCCTCGCACGCTTCGACAGCTCCAGAGTCTGCAGGGGTGATCTAATTTCCGCGTTGGATACTTCTGGCCCACACTCTTTACCGACTGCATCATAGCGGTCAAACATTGCCATAATTGCCAACTTTTTGCCCCCAAGGCCCGGACACCACCCACTCTGTTACACCCAGTCGTCACCGTTGGTCCCTTTTGTAAGTGGGCCATTGACTTCATGGAATGTAAACCCCCATCCGCCAACGGCCATAACTACATCATTGTCGCCGTCGATTACTTCACCAAATGGGCTGAAGCCATGCCCACCTTCAATTGTACAACTGACACTGCTGCCAGTTTCTTTTTCAACCACGTTATCACTTGATTCAGGGTCCCCAAATAGTTGGTCTCAGACCATGGTTCACACTTCGAAGATTCCCTTTGGCGTGAGTTATCCACCCTACTGAAGTTTGAACATCAGTATTCCTCTGCTTACTACCCCCAAGGGAACGGCCAAGTAGAGGCCATTAACAAAATTCTAAAAACCATCCTCCAACGCACTGTTGACCGGCATAAGTCCAATTGGAACCACATGTTATTCCCTGCCTTATGGGCTTACCGTACATCCACCAAAACTACCACCAGTTTCATTTAGTTCACGGTGTAGAGTCTGTCCTCCCCATCGAGTGTCAGATACCTGCCTTACACATCATCGTCGAGCTTCTCCTAGACACCTCCCCACTCTAGCAACGTCTGCTATCACTAGAACAAGCTGATGAATACCGTCGTGCCACTCTCCAAACCATTGAAGCCACCAAGAACCTCTCCAAAGCTGGTTACGACAAACATGTACACCCTCGAACTTTCCATGAAGGGGACCTCGTCCTCGCCTATGACCAAGCCCACGACAAAAATGGTAAATGCAAGTTTGAATCTGTGTGGCAAGGCCCTTACATCATGCAGACCTGCCTCGGCAATGGGGCATACATTTTAACTGACTCAGAAGGTCACCCTTTGCGCAACCCCCGTAATGGGTTGTATCTTAAACTCTTTTATCCCTAAATAAACCCGCGGCCCCATTGGTCCGTATTGTACAGTTTGCTCTCTTTTTGTTTTTCACCTTTTTAACCGCAATCTTACATTCATCATTTTTGCATGACCACAGATGGACCATCTTCCACCTCATTACATTGGCTTCGCCGATGGAGCAAGCCACTGGTCTCCCAACCTGGCTTCTGTAGCATGGGTCTTATATTCCCCTTCACATGAATTGATTCACCTTGATGGAATATGTATAGGCGCTGCTACCAATAACCAGGCGGAGTATGATGCTCTGACCGGTGTCCTGACTGCTGCCCTCCAGATGGGCATATGTCACCTTCATGTGTTCCTTGATTCCCAGCTACTTGTCTCCCAGCTCAACAACTACTACCAGGTGCGTGATCCCTGCCTCTTTAGAAAATTCCTGCGCACAAAACAACTCAGCCGACAATTTGAATCCATAACATTCACCCATGTCCCCAAAGCTCACAATAGTGTCGCATATCAAATGGATAACAACATCCTAGATTGGCACATCAATCACACCATGTAAAACCTCCATCATGCATCATCATCCCATAACATCTCATCAAAAATATATAAAATACCCAAAAAGATTGCAAGGGGCATCCACGTGCCTATCACCACATAAACATTTGCATCCACGTGCAATAAAAAATAAAACCACATTACTATACAGGGGCATCCACGTGCCTAATCCTACATACATCATGTTGCATCACATACAATACACAAGGGGCATCCATGTGCCCATCATTCTATACTACTTGCATCCACGTGCAGTACAAACATATAACAAACCATAAGCGCATCCACGTGCGAACACTAAATCATCATAGCAAAAAGGTGCATCCATGTGCATATATATATATATATCAAAAAATACATGTCCATCTGCTACACATGTCCTGAGTACCCCCGTACTCAGTTATAAAAAAAATATCTATACATCCCTATGCCTCATAGAATACATGCCGTAGCTACAAAATCGGGGGGAGTCCCCTGCACTCCCTAATGAGAGTCATACCCTGCATCACTGCTTGCATCAGCTGCCTCCGAGTCCTTCCCTCGCTCCTCCTCCGGTAGCTCCTCATCCCCTGCGGGCTCATGTGCCCGACCCCTATTCGCTAAGATAGCCACCTGGATCGCGATCGACCGAAACTCCCGTGGCGCCCTCAGACAATCTTGAATCACCTCCGGATCCACGTCTCGCCACCCGTCATCAGTCACTCCAACCAGCGACCGATCTAGAAGCATCCGTATGGACTCCAGAGTCCCCTTAGCATCCTGTTGACGCACCTCCCCTCTGCCTGGCAGGGCTGGTACCGCCACATGCCCCCTGCGTGCCACATGTCCTGGTGGTGGTCTCGGACCAACATCTGTAGATCACACATCAGTCAGTAATAGTATATCACAACCATATCATACATAAGACTTGACATCCATAACATGCAAGCAAAACCATATGTACCATCTGGTCCCCACGCCTGCCCTGACGGCCGTGGTGCCTCTGGATCCCCGGTGTAGTCCATATCTCTGTATGGATAATCATCCAGTGTCAGCGGCATCTGCTGCCACTGAAGGTAAAGCTCCTGAGTAAAGTATCTACCCACCTCATTGCCACCCCGATGGTGCATCATCTCTCCCCACCACACCATGCGTGGCTCCCTCAGTCCTCTTGCCCTGACAGGCACCTGCGGCCGCAGTGTAGGTACCCGCTCCATGAAGAAGGCACACAGAAAGGATCCATAACAGAATCCCTTGCCAGATTCCTTCACCGATGTCAGCTGCCGCTGAAAACAAGTGAGGAACATCTGGCCCCAAGCATAATAAACACCATCCACCACCCACTCCACCAGCTGCATCTGGCCCCCGGACACCTTCTTAGGTGATTGGGACCCCAAAACTCAAACCATGCACGCCGCAATAGCCTATACTGCTGGCTCCTACAGGTCCACCACCTGGAGTGCATTCCTCTGCACCCTAGCCTCTGGAACACAGTACCGCTCCAACATATCCTCCATATCCACATCTGCAGATACTCGTGGCTGCGTATTTTCCACCCTACCCAGACAGAGAAACTCCGTCAGGAAGTATACATCTTCGAGGGTGAGATCCATCCTCTCTCTCTGCACCCTGAATGTATGAATGTCCGGCTCCCAAAATATCACTAATCGGTTTAGCAGCAGCGTTGCTGAACGCATCATAGGAAACTGTGCGAACTTCAGCAGTCCTCACAATCCCAACGTCGACCACACATGTCGATCCCTCCGGATGACATCCACTATCTCATCCGGGACCTCCCACTCTCGCCAAAGCACCAACGACATCCTGTCAATCACACAAGGCAAACTCGCCAGACTCATGTCAAAGAAGTAAAACTACCCCCCCGGGAAACCCTAAAAGCTCGATCCCAATCGTGGCTTTAGGGTCCCTTGCCACGGTTTTCGACTGCTGCTGTCAAGGCTACAGGCGTGGTCCAAAACCATGCTTGTAGGAGCCGAACATGAGGTCCCGAACCGCGTGTCCAGCCTCAGAACGCGCAATACCTGACCACGTATTCCGACCTGAACCTCGCGGTCTTCAGCCACGTGTTCCACCCTATAACCCAGGGTCCCCGACTGCGATTCCATCCCACAAACCCGCGGTCCACCCCAAATGGACCGTACAAATACTCCCCTGGGACCCACTACCCCCCCCCCCCGAACCCAAAGGAAATGCAGGTATGAATTTGTCGGAATACCTATAACTTCCGGATCTGAAAATGGCCGGTCGGATCGTCCAGAAACACCAACTCAGCTCTGGTTCACTCTGATCACTAGTCAAAGTCAACAAGTCCAAATGACACTTGTCATGTTGGACCCACTCACTATTTATAGTCTGTTGACTTTTTCTTGTTTTGGCCATTCTGAACCCATACAGAGTCCATTTTTTGAACCGTTTCCACCACTGGAATCAGCACGACGAGACCATCATGATGGTTAACTTGTTCTCTTATTTTTTCCACATCATTTTTTGAGCATTTTTTAGACACCACTAGTCGCCTCGATTTGCGTGCCACTTCAGCTCCTCTCCATTTTTTGATATATTTCATATCATCGGATTCATTTTTCTGAGCCCGTGATGATGTTTGAGATCATTTCTCACTCTCACCCCCAATTTTTTTGGGTATTTTTCCAAAACACCCCCCGTCGTCTCGGTTTGCGTGCCACATCGGCCGTTCTCCGTTTTTGACACTTTTTATATCGCCGAATTCATTTTTCCGAGTTCATGATGATGCTTGAGATCATTTCTTGCTCTCACTTGGTACAGTTTCAACATTGTGTCCCCACACCTTGCTGCCTTGGTTTGCGCACCACATCGACCGCCATCGGATTGTTCCACATTTTTACATGAGCCATTCACTCCTGTCATACTGCAATTATTTCATTATTTTTCCACCATTCATTATCCTGCAAGGAGGCCCACCAGTGTTCCCCCCTACCCTCGTTCTTGGTCATCCTAAATGTTCCTTGATTGAGCACTTCTTCCTTGCCTGACCATTCCTTTTGTTCGGTATAATTTTATCCCTTTTTTGGGCCAGACAAGTCCTTTACGAGAAAGGCACTTAGGGAGTTTCTGTTAAGCTCTTTTCTGACTCTTAAAACAATGAAAAGATCGTCGAGCAATATTGCTTCCTTTCATGCTCGTTAAAGTACCTGAAAGGGCATCTATCTGGTATAAGTTTAACCCTTTTCCAGACCTGGTAGACTAATTCTGAAAAAGGAATACTCTAGTCACACCGGCTAGAAGAGTTCTTCATTGCATCCTTTTATGCTTTTTTGGGCCTTGGAGACTAACACACGAAAGAGCAACCCCCTGGAGTCTTCTTATCACTTTCAGACTCTCTAAAATTGAAAGCAACCATGAGCATGAACTATCCTGGGCTCGTACAAATCCACACGACAGTACCATTCCATTATTTCAGAGTCTTCTTATCGCTTCCAGACTCTTTAAAATTGAAAGCAACCATGAGCATGAACTGTCCTGGGCTCGTACAAATCCACACGACAAGTACCATTCCATTATTTCAGAGTCTTCTTATCGCTTTCAAACTCCTTAAAATTGAAAGCAACCACGAGCATGAACTGTCCTGGGCTCATACATATCCACACGACAATACCATTTTACACACACTTATTCTAGTTCCTTAACCCGTGAAGAAGTTCCCCCGTGCCTCTTGGAACTATGATCGATCATCTCGGCAACACCCCCAATCAGGTCGCCTTTGTTCAGAGTAGTATGCAGTCTCCTGTCATTTTACACCCACTTGAGTCTCACTCATCCCCGTCACTATCCTTGATCTAGTACAGCTATGATCCCTTTCCCACCAGTCAGTTTCATATGCTGCCCGATCGTCCCCGCCATCATACTCTGAACAAAGGAAGTTTGAGTCCACCCACTCTACTTGCCCAGTTATCCCCCATAGTATGTCAGTCCTACCATCAGTATTGTCACACTTCGGTTCTCCACGTCGCGCTCCTATCAAGGAAACATCATTGCCTTGATAGTTGTAGGTCTCCCTCTGTCGACAACAACCCCTCTATTCTAGAAAATAGACCCAGAGGTCCCTGCGCCTTGGACTGTAATATCCCCAATTCGACCCTTAGGATATATTAGCCTTTAATGTAAATAATGTGTACATGTGATGTATGTTTTCCTAGCGTGGAGCTCAAGGCCAAGGCCCCGCTAGTGAAGGCCCGAATTTTATTTAAGGGCAAGTATTTGATATTTTGATACCATGTGCTCTTAAGCCATGGAAATTGTAATAGGATGTAAATAAACATCAGGCATTAGAGAAATTTTGAGGTCAAAAAAGGGCCTCAAAACAAAGAAAATGTACTATAAAATACAACCAATCACATTCTAGTAGATGACATCATCCCCCTTGGTGAGGTGGCATTGCATGAGTTAAGAATGCTTATTTGTCAAATTTTCTATGGTGGATGAAAACACATAGTTAACCAAGGTAGTGGTGTAAGTACTTTCAAGTCATAAAGTAAAGTACTCATAATGATAGTCTTTTCATAAAATAATATTATTGTCATTTTCAAGTAAAGTACTCATAATGAATGTCTTTTCACACTTTCACATAAAATAATATTTTTGTCATTTTCAAGTGAAGTACTCTTAATTCATAAAGAAAGTCCTTTCACATTTTTTTATAAAATAATATATTATTATTATTATGTTTTTAATTTTAAATTATATATTCACTCCATTCTATTTAATAACATAATGTCAAACTAATAAAGAATAATAATAAATTTAATAAATAATAATAATAATAATGCAATGTGGATTATAATAATATTATTGACATTTTACATGTAAATAAATTTTCAATTAAATTACATTATTAAATTCATGAGAAAATTACTAAATATAAAAAGTCAACATAAAATTTTAAAAAAAACTCTTAAAAATGTTTTTTATTATTTAATTTCATTTGCAAGTTCAAGACAAATAAATGTTAAAGGACAATACATTTTTGGGAATTTACAATGAATCTTAGTCACATCAATGTAGACTTATTTTATTAATTTTATTTCTAGTGAATTTTGAAAAGTAACTCAACCATGGTTATTTATATTGTGCATAGAAAATAGTGTGGGAGGTGACTTGTCATATATACCTACCACATAAAACCCCCAATTCATAATATTTTAATATATCTCATATTTTTGTAGTACATCTCTTAGGAGGCGCTTTTTTGACCTCAAAATCTCTCTAATGCAATATAAAAATCCAAGACTGGCTATGGAGGAAACGAATGAGAAGGGGCCACGTGTATCCACTAGGGAGTGGTGAGGGGGCTATGGGAGTGAACCATAGGTTGCCATATGTCTTTATGAGAACCCATTTGACCTTTCTAGAAAACATTTATTCCTGTTGTAAGAAGTGGTTGAAGAATTAAGTCAATGACTTTGATGGAGTATGGGCAGCCATGAAATTCGTATGGGTAGGTATGGGCTCTTTTGACTTGTCCCACAAGTCACTCTACATCTTGGGGGCTGCTCCATCCTTATCCCCATTCCATTGTGGAAGTATGGGGCATCTTTCTCCACCCAAAAACGAGCTCCCAACAGTGAGAAAACCGAAAATCGCGACTGTGAGAGAACCCACGTTTTGGGAAGCCAAAAACGTCCCGATTTGGTATTGGAAAGAGAAATCCAATGGGGGATCCATTGGTAGGAACCTTGGGGCGAATTTGGGAGCAATAGCTACCCCAAAATCCATGGGAAAACCCAGTTTTAATGGCCCAGAAAATCAGTGACGGATTTGGGTTGTTTGTGACAGATTTGTGAGAAATCCAATTGTGGATATATGAATAGAGGATGGGATTGCTGAGTCCAGTTTTGAAGGGTATGTGGCTCTGGGTTTGAGCTCATTGAACTAGCATTCTCCTCCATCTCCTTTTGCATGCTTGAGAAACCCAACTGTGTGTTGGCTTAGCATGGCTGTTTGATTGAAACCCTGACTGTGAGTGAGCCATCTAGTTCCTCCTTAGTGGATACACAACCCAGCTCGGGGGTGATCTCTCAGCCGAAAGAATACAGGCTGGACAGAGATCTATGGTTGGGTGGAATGTTGCTCTCACGTAGCCAGTCGTTGGATATCGCGTTGCAAGATAAGTGCCATCCGTGACTTTAATTTGGATATATATATCTGGGTTCTGCAATGTGTTATTTGAATGATTATTCTTCATGTTAATGAAATTGAAATGAAGTCTGTGCATGGCATACGAATGAGAATGGGTCTCTTTATGTTGAATCATTCTCTGCTGTGGTAAATATGTTATGCAATTACGGTCTATTTGTGTGCTTGCTAGTATGTTTATCCGCTGTGTTTATATTGAAACGAATCTGCATATAGAAGTTTTAAAATGTTAGTTATTTATGTGCAAAAATATTGGGGCTAAGTTTACCAAAAGCCCGGTATGTTGTTAATGTTTCCTTCCCTGTTGTTCTATGGAGAAGGGGACGCTACATGGACCCATCACCATCTGTGGTGAGTGCCTACGGACCATTTTGAGAGGAGTCATCATTGCCTCTTCGAGTGGTTGTTTCTCATATGCTCAACTTCAACACCTTAATCTCATCGTTGAGAATCGCACAGGGTTTATATCCCTTCAGTTATTGGTCGAAGACCCCATATTTCCCCCGACTCTAGCACATTGGTGAGTCACTTCGGAACACGCAGTTATATGTTCATGTGGCTGTCCGGGTTGCGTTGGCGATTGTATTCGGAAGCCATCTAGTTATATGCTTCCTTGAGTACCCAGTTCAGTTCCAGTTCAGTGTACCATTGAGGATATGACTCCCCGTCACTATGCTCTAGTAGCTCATCAGTTCCTTTGGTACCCCACTCAGTAGCACTATTATTATTCCAGTGTACTAGTTCTTCAGCTCAAACATGGTCAGTCCAACAGTATGTCCCATATTGGTGTCCCCTCTGGACCCTTATGATGTACACAGTGGTTCTCTATGTATCCTATAGGTCCCCCTTTTCGGGCCTCACTATTATTTTTTATGTATCTTGATACGAGCATGGGTATGCCTGCCTCATCCATATATTGAGATTCTTCCTCATTCATTATTTGAGGCCATGTATCTTTCAGGTCCCCATGTTTTGGACCCCATTGTTATTATTGTTCTATATATTGATACGAGCATGGGAATGCCCGCCTCGTCCATATGTTCAGATTATTCCTCATTCATTATTGAGGTCATGTACTTTCAGTTTTGCAGTTTGTTCGGGACCGTTGTTCTGGGATCTAGTTCGTTTCTTCTCTTCTCCACACGCGAGGAAAACCATAAAAGACTTATGATGTGTATCGGCCATACGATGAGCTCCTGCCCTCACACATCAGGGGGCAATCTGTTAACACCCAAAAAGTGATCACTACCTCATCTACCCCATTACATGACTCATTTGTCCATATTTCCTACCATATTTACCTCCAAAACCTTAAAATCCCATTAAAAAGCCTCCAAAAGGCCACAAAACCATTAAAAAAGCCTCTAAAAGGCCAAAAAACCCCTTTTCCCCCCAAAATAATCCAAAATTCCTCCAAAATAGCAAAAACCCTCTAAAAAGGGAATAAAAAATACAAAAAAGCGGAAAAAGAGGGAAAAAGGAGGAAAAAACCCTATACAGCTGACCTAAACCATATGGTTCCCAAAACCATGGGCCAGCACTCCACCACTAAAAACCTATAAATAGGTGATGGAGGCTCCTCATTTCATATCCACAGTCAAATACACCCTTACTCTGCCAAAATCACTCTTGAAACTCTAGCTCACCCTTGAGCTACTTTCACCCTTGAGTGCCCCTTTGGCCCATTTCCAACCCTTTGGAGAAAGAGAAAGGAGCAAAGCTGGAAGCTTGGAAGCAACCCTCCTGGACTGCTGTAAGAGCTCCACCAACCTTCACATTGGAGGTATAATCAATACAAAAACCCTTTTTATTATCTTGTCTTTTCTATTTTATGCACATGTTTAGAATAATTACCATTTTAATGTATTGTCTTTCATTTAATGTTTTTCTGAACTGCTACTAAGGAGTTCCTTCTCCTTAGTAGGTGCTCATTTGCACTAGCTAGGGTGAAAACCCTAGCTACACTATGCTAAGAAGTTAAAATGTTGAAAACAACAAATCTATATTAAGGAATTAAATGTTGCAACAGTAAATATGTCCCTAAGAACTAACTTGCTGAAAATAGTGAATTTATATGATGAAATTGAATGCTAAAAACGTAGCAGATCTATTCTGAAATAATGAAAGCTGGATATTTAATCTAAGAAGTAATTTATTGTAAATCAAATGCATAAGATGGATCTTTAATCTAAGAAGTAATTACTGTAACTCAAATGACTAAAACTAGAAGTCTGGTCTAACCTATTCAATTTTCAAAACCAAGTTCAGAATGCCATTACCTAATGCTAAAAACTTTAAGAAGTGAATATCGTTAATTAACCACATTATTGAAAGTAAGCAATCTTTATGAGCAATCATAGTAATGGGAGAGTGCATAAGCTTTAATATTTGAATCACTGTTCAAAAGCAATGCGAGCACATAGGAAAATAGATGCTTAAAATATGCCTTGGAAGAATGCTTCTACAGGACTACTGAAACAGTATTACCGAACTACATAATGCATTATAAACTACTACAGAATCAGACTGGTTACTTTACTACAGAAATCAAATCGTACTATTTAACACCATTCGAATGCTTTCATATGCAAAATAGATTTCAGTCAATGTAAAGCACATAATGAAAAATACCTGAATAGTAAGATCTCCTAACTTATGTGTTGGAGGGGCCCTCTCCAACCCGTACTCAGGAGTGAAGGAAACTTATATACGCCGAATTGAAAGCAACATCAAATCTTTAGTCAAAATAGAAACTTCATAGTTTAATGAAAGTCTGTAACTCAAAGTATCTTGACAGTATAAAAACGTAAAACAATGGTTCTAAAAAAGGTAATAGGATCCCCTCGCTAGCCAAGAGGCCCGTATATATATGCCTCTAATGCTTAACCTAACTTCTATGTCTAATTGCCGATTCTGTTTGAACATGTGTTCTCTTTAGAAATCAGGCAAAAGGCGCTGAGCTTTGCATGATATTTCAGTCCTCTGCTTGATCTGTGTGTTTGTCCTTTTAGTGTACCTGGACCTGCTCAACCATACTCGATTTTCACATAATTAGTTTATTTGACACACATTTAAACATACAAGAATAATCTTTAAAACAACTTCATTAAATAATCAAGGTAAATCATTTCTCCCACAAAACAAGTGTATTTCTTCATCCTTTCTTGTGATTTTACTGTGGGGAAAAGGATATCAGATACCTGTATCTTGGACTCATCATTCTCCCCCATACTTGAAGGATTCACCCATCCTTGGGTGGCAGATTTAGCTCATCGATGACCTCTCTGATGTCCCATGCTACTACCCTGGGGGTCCCTGCCTGCCTGTGGTAGCCCATGGTATGATCCTCCTTGACCCATGCTCTACTCTCTTCTTCTTCATTAATCTATTCCCTAATAGCTGGGGGAAGGAAGAATGGGGGATTCAGCCTCATTCCAATCCATATGAGTTGATTCCTTATCATGGATTCGCTGTAGAGTTTGGCTTTGAAAAGAGCATCTTCAAGTCTGAGAGGGGATTGGAGTTCTCTTCTTTTTAGATCATTTGCTATTATGCACCATCTTTCCTTAATGGACTCATGAACCTCTTTGTGTGTGATTTGGAGAGTAACATCAAAGTGAGCCACAGCCTCCTGCTGCTTTGCAAGGAGAATGGGGATCAGCTCCTCATCCTGGGTGAGGATCCTATGGTTGTAAATTATTCTTTCAGGGTGAGTTGCCTCTGCCCTGACCATTAATGGAGTTTTCCATTTTGCTGCAACATAGATGTGGTAGTCCTAATCTTGCTCGATTTCGTGATTCATCCATGAACACAATGCCCTCAACTGGAAATTGCCCATGTAAGGGTTTAGCGACCAGTTGGATGAGCTAGGAACTACAAAATTGTGCAAGAAAAATTTACTTAACTGGTCCTTCTCCAACTCTGTGGAGTTTAGAGATGCATCCATAAATTCTTTGGGGGAGTTTATTTCTATCGGGAGTCCCTATTTCAGCTTTTGGAGTTGGAATTTGCCCCACTTCTCCTGTAGATAAACTACATAAATTGCTGATGGTGGCCTGAGGTCCAGCATTTTATCATATATTTTAGTGGTAATAGCCAAAACGTCCCTCAATTGGACAATCTCCTGGTCCTTTTTGGCTAGCTCCCCTTATGCCTCAACCAATTTCTCTTTAAGTGCTGAATTTTTCTGCTCGGCCAGTCTTAGCTCCCCTGCATGATGCATTTTCAGGATTTGTGTCTTTTTCAGTTGAAAACGGGGAAGATGTGGGCTAGATTCCTGATTCAATCCTCAAAGTTGCCAGCTCTTTTCTGAGCTTTTCCAATTCCTCCCGTGCCTCAGCGAGTTGGTTGACGACCTCAGGGTTTTCATTGTGCTCAGGAGGGTTCCCCTGGAAGTTATCTTGCTCTTCTTGTGCATCCTATTCTTCTTTTTCATCCTGCTCTTCTTGTTCATCCAGCTCTTCTAGTGTAGAGGGATCCTCCTGATCCACCCCAAGATCATCGTCCTCATCAGACACATTTTGAACTAGGGGACTGGGTTCCCTTTTCTCTTGCTTGGTAATTTGGATTCTGGATGCTTGTGTGAATATTTTACTTTGTCTCTTCGGCCCTTGATTACTGGCAGAAATCCCTAGGTTCATTTTGGGGGAGTCATCTCGTGAATGCTTTATCTTCACTAGGGTATCAACCACACTGTCCAGTTCGATTTTCCTCTTCGTCCCTGATGTAGAGGCGGTCTTGTTCATTGATCCAGGCGGCAGGGGTATGCCAACTGTGGATGTTCCCTTCATTCTCTGAACATCTTCAGCAGATACCAACACGAATTATTCCCAAGAAAGATCTGGAATCTGTGCTTTTAATTCCTCACAAACGATTAATTTGATCAGCCCATGATGGGCTAAAGCATCCTCCTTTCCTTTAATCACTTTCTTGCTCATTTCTGCTAGATAATGGAGCAGGTAGTATGGAATACTAATGTTGTTGTTCGGTGGAATATGGGCCCTGTCCCTCAACAAATCTAGAATTTGAAAATGAAAAATGGGGACATAACTTAACCTACCAGTGCATGTAATGTACTTCTGGAGGATTGCAACCATTTCATCCCATGGTGCCGGCATGGAGAGTCCTTTGAATCCATTTTTATCTTCATTGTAAACCTCTCCTCACTCGAAAAATGCTGTCTTTGCTTCATGGTTTGCCTCCCGGTCGTCCCTGCTTCAATGCAATCCCATTGGTAGACCAGTGAATTTGGCAATCACTTCATCGTCCATCTTTATACGTAACCGCTTCACTCGAGTGACGAACTGTTCATCCTTGATATGTTTTAAATTCCTTGCAAACTCCAGAGCCACCCCTGCATTGTATCCTCTCAATCCTAAGATGAAAGGCATCCAACCCATGCTGCAGATGATTGCTAGGATTCACGGGTTCTGATAAATAGCACTATGTTCCTCTGGTTCGCTTTTCTTGAAACTTTTTGTCATCCTGAAATCCTTTACTATAACAGTAAATCAGTACTTGGAGCGTGGCTATCTTTCCTCAAATGGTCGAGGTTGATTACCAGTTCGATGGATGGATTGATGTCTGTGTGACCACACTAGCTTCCAGTTTCTTGCTTCTGGAGAGTTCTGAGAGGTTTCATATATGCAAAACTGGCTTTTTGGAAGATCATGCAGCCTTACCTAACTGCATGTTTGCACTTATCCTCATTAACATTTGTTGTAACTTCTGCTTGATTCGAGCTCTGCTTTTCGTTTCATGATTGTATCTTGCCCCATTTGCTCTGATTATTTGGAAGTATGGTAGCTAGATGCGGGTTTATCATTTGTTGACATGACAAAGGTAGTAATCATGATTCATTGAGGTTGATATGACTTAAGTAGCAATCATGATTTATTGAGGCCTTCTGAACTGAACCGTGCCGCTGAATGAAGATTGAAGCTATCCTTGGCTTCAGAAAAAAAATGTCTTGCAGGATAATGATTTGGCCTTAAAAATAAAACAAAGATGTTTAGAGATTACCTTGTAATGTTTTAGCGTACCCGATTTGATGATTTGGCCCGATTTTTATGTGTGGTGGATTCTGTAGTAGATTTGGCAATGTCTGTAGTAAATTTTGGCATGTCAGTAGTTACGTGCGCTTGCTGCTTTTCCCTTGTGTTCATTTGAATTTGCTGTATTGGCTGATTTTGAAATTTGTTCCGTTTCCTGATTCGACGTTGTGATGATTCTTTTGCATTGGGTTTTGGATTTTTCATTGTATTGTTGTAATCTATGCTGGCTCTCTTGAATAGATGGCAGGCTCGCGTGAAATAATAGATGTGATTGGATATCTTGTTTGCTGGAAATAAATTCTGTAGCTTAGTTGATACCTTTGCTGTCTTTGTTTGTAGACATGGATGGCTATCTTGATTGCTTTAATGGTTGAAAATAATCGGGCCCACTTGATTAGATTTTTGGTTCGCTTGAATTTTGATGACAGGATTGCTTGAATAGTAGCAGGCTCGCTTGATTGAATTCTGTAGTATGATATCTTTGTTGCTGACTGTAATATATGACTGGCTTGCTTGATTGTTGATTGTCTGCAGTTTTCATGCTGTGCCTTCGTGGGGATGTATGATGCCCTGCAGTTTTACCTTATCATTTATGTAGTGTGTTATTTGGAATTTTTCCCATCCCCCTTTCTCATGTTTGTTTTCTTATTCTTTTTTATTCCTTTTTTCTATTCTGCTTCCCTTTTTAGCAAATATTTTCTTTTTTCTTGTTTTTTTTTTCATTTTTTTCTATATTTTCTATATATATTTTGAACTAAATTTCAATTTTTTTTCGATGCTCTCTATCAGCATCAATTGTTGCTGGTAGAGTACTTGTGTAAACTCCTCCTTTGACTGTGGCTTCTTGTAGAATTTGAGCCGATGTCCATTTACTATCATAGGAAAATCTTCTTCATCAATTGTGATGATCCTTACAACTCCATTTTCGTAGATGTTTTGAATTATATAAGGTCCCAACCATCTGGTTGTTAGCTTTCCCTTGAATGTGTGAAACTTGGAGTCATAAAGTAGTGCCCAGTCACCTTCCTTGAAATTTTTATCCTTTAGGTGTTTTTCATTCCACTTCTTCCTTTGCTGTTTGATGATTTCAGTATGGGCAAGTGCTTGCTGGCGTTGCTCATCCAGTTGATTTAATTGTAGCATGCGTTCTTGTTGTATCTCTGTTAGTTCCATATTTAACTCTGCTGCAATTCTTAATGTCTTTATTTCAAATTCGATTGGCAACATGACTTTCTTTCCATATACTAGTTCATAAGGTGTGAATCCTGTTGTTGTCTTCCATGTGGTATTATATGCCCAAACTGCCTCACTCAGCCTGTCAGCCCAATCTCTTTTGTGGAGTTGGATAGTCTTTGTTAAAATTATCTCTAATTCTCTGTTGGTTACCTCAGCTTGACCATTTGCTTGAGGGTGATAGGAGGAGGATTGTATGTGCCTGACATTGTTTCTTTTAAGCAAGTCTTCTATTAAATTTGATGTAAATTGTGGCCCTTGATCAGAAACTAGTTCTCTTGGTACTCCAAACCTGTGAAATATTTGCTCAGTGAAGAATTTTGCCACGTTGGTTTCATTGGTTGCAGCAAGTGCTGCTACCTCAGTCCACTTTGTGAGGTAGTCATTGCATACTAGGATGTAGCTCTTTTGATTTGACCGTGGGTTGGTTGGACCAACAAAGTAAAATCCCCATTTTTCGAATGCCTCCAAGGAGATTTGTGGATGGAGTGGCATTTCTTCTTTTTGTGTTGGTTTCCCCATCCTTTGGCAGTCATCACAGTGTGAAACATATTCATAAGCATCTTTGTGGACTGTTGGCCAATAGTAGCCTGTTTGCAAAATTTTATAGGTTGTCCTCTTTGCAGCATAGTGCCCTCCACATGGTTCATTGTGAGTGGCATGCATTATGTCATGCACTTCATCTTCTCTAATGCACCTTCTGAGAATTTGATCTGGTCCTTGTTTGAAGAGCATGCCCTCTATCCATGTGTATGTGGCACTTTGCCTTATTACCTAAGTCTTTTCTTTATAACTGTAAGTTTTGGAAACTTCCCAGACACTAAATAGTTTGCTATGTCAGCAAACCATTGGATTCTTGTGGATATGGAAAAAAGGTGCTCGTCTGGAAAACTGTCATTGATTACTTCACCGTCTTGTCCATGTGTTAGCCTAGATAGAAAGTCAACCACTACATTGTGTTTACCTGGCTTGTCTAAAATCATGATGTCAAACTCTTGGAGTAGTAGTAGCCATCTAATGACTCGAGCACTTGTGTTGGGTTTGTTCATTAGATATCTTATGGTTGAATGGTCTGTATGAACAAAGACTTGGTAGCTAGTGATATAGTGCCTGAATTTATTAATGGCATGTATGAAAACCAAAAATTCCTTCTCAGTGACAGTATAATTTAATTCTTCCCATGCTAAAGTTTTACTGATATAATATATTGCATAGGGATTCTTCTCTTTTTCTTGTCCAAGGACAAACCTGATTGCCTTATCTAATGCATCCGAGTGGATGTGGAATGGAAGTGCCTAGTCTGGTCCTTGGAGTACTGGAGCTGTAATTGATTTCTCCTTAAGGTTATCAAATGTTGTCATGCAATGGTTTGTCCATATGAACTCAGTGTCTTTTGTGAGAAGTGCAAAAATTGGGGCAACAATCCTGCTATAATTTTCAATAAACCTCCTGTAGTACCCTGTTTTCCCAAGGAAACTTCTCACATCCCTTTGTTTAACAGGTGGTGGCAGCATTTTGATTACTGATACTTTTGCTTGATCAACCTCTATCCCCCTATTTGATATATGATGTCCTAGAACGATGCCTTCTTCCATTAACATTCTGCATTTGTCATTGCTAAAGCATAGGCTCATCTCAATACATTTTTTTAATACCAATTCAAGATGGTTCAATGCTTGATCAAAGATTTGTCCATAGGGTGTGAAGTCATCCATAAAGACTTCCATTTGATCATTTATGAAATCCGAGAATATACTTAGTATGGCCCTTTGGAATGTTGCTAAAGCATTACATAACCCAAAGGGTAGTACACTGTATGCGTAAGTACCCCAAGGGCATGTAAATGTTGTCTTATCTTGATCAGCTGGGTGTATTAAAATTTGGTTGTACCCACTGAAGCCATCCAAAAATGAAAAATACTTGTTCTCAGCTAATGTGTCCAGCACCTGATCTATAAATGGTAGTGGAAAGTGATATTTCTTTGTTGCTTTATTTAGCTCTTTGTAGTCCACACAGATTCTCCATTTGCCTCCTTTTTTAGGGAATATAACCAGTGGCGAGACCCATTCGCTGTCAGAGATGGGATATATGAACCCAACATCTAATAACTTCTGTAGTTCTACTTTGACAATGTCCTTTAATGATGGGCTCAACTCCTCTGTGGCTGCCTGATAGGTATAGAACCTTCTTTGATGTAAATATAATGTTTGCATATATCAGGATGTATACCTTTCATGTCTGCATATGTCCATGCAAAAGCTTTATTTTGTTTTGATAATACTTTCATTAACTACGTTTCTTTCTTTGGCTAGAGATTGGAATTAATGTTGACTGTCTTTCCAGGCATAATTTCCACTGTCTTTGCTTTTTCTGATTGTTCTTCCAGAGATAGTACTTCTTAACACGTTTTATTTAAGTTCTGGTTTGAACTTTCGCCTTCTTGTTGCTACTCTGTGTCAAAAAATCTTTTAAGACTAACATAGAATATGCATTTTGTAAGAACCTATCTATATGACCATCTTCATCTATTGATTTTAATGATAGTGCAACATCAATTGTTAGGACAGGTTGTAGGTTTTGATTTGGTGTATCGTTATAATCATTAGTCCAATTTTGATATTCTAAGTCTGGAGATTTTCTTGCTGGTGGGTAGATCGTGATTTTCTTCCTGGCATGTCCATTGGTGATAGTCATGTTTCTTGATCGACAACCTATGTAAGCGTCTGTAGTTGCCAACCAAGTTCTTCCTAGTATGATTGGATAACCACTAAGTTTACTTTTGACTTCAATGACTACGAAATCAGCTGGGTATTCCCAGGATTCAATATTGATCATAATGTCTTCGAGCATCCCTTCAGGTTTCACAGTGGATGTGTCAGCTAGCTGGAGTACTGTAGTTGTTGGTCTAACCATTGATTCAAGTCATAGGTATATCATGGTTTCTTTAGTCATTACGTTGATAGAAGCTCCCAAATCGATTAAGCTTCTACTTATTTGTTTGTTATTGATCGTGATGTTCACTACAGGATTACCTGGATCAAGATACTTAGGGTTAATAATAATACCCAGCATTAAATTAGCCAATTGTCCGACTACATTTATGGTTGGCGGGTCACGCTTCCTTCTCCCAGGTTTCTTTAGACAAGTTTCTCTAATAAATTTGTTATAGATGGGCACATCCCTTATGGCTTGCAAAATCGGGATTTGGATGTTTAAGTGCTTTAATTCGTTTAAAATTGCATTTTCTTCTTCCTCTTTTGTACTTCGTATAAGTTTCTCTGGAAATGGAGGGTTTTTGTTTCATGGGAGTGGTTGGGTTTCTTCCTCTGGAGGATTTGGTTCATCCAGATGATGAACATAGGGTTCTGTTGTTTGTTCTTGAGCTTCAGGTTGTTGGATATTCTGTGTGGATGTATTTTGCAACGTTTTTCAAGATCTGAGGTTTATTTCGTTTATTTCCATGGTGTCTATGACATAGGTAGGGAATTGTGTGATATCAATGTTATAAGTCTGTTGCTGTTGTGGAGGTCTATTATTATTAGGGTTTGGGATGGGTTTGGATGGAATTGGTGGGGGTCTGGGGGGTGGTTGAGTCTGTGGGGGTGGCATAATAAGTGACTATTGTAATGGGGCCCTCCAATTTGATGGATGGGGGTATTGATTTGCATAATTCGTGGTTGATGGAGGAAAAGGTGGAGGGTATGGAGGGTAAGATGGTGGGTAATAAAATTGTTGATAGGGTGATTGATAAGTTTGCATAGTTTTTGTTGGCTGCAAAACAAAGTTATCTACACCCTAAAGCTCTGATACCATGTTGAAATTATAGGTTAGATACGTTTTATCACATATAAAAATATTGATATAAGAACATGTAAACAATTGTACTGCTTAATTAAATTTAAACTGAATTAAAACATAAATAACATAATTTTCATCTCTTTCAACTTAATGCTCCATTAATGTTGGTCCTCGAGAATCATCAAATTCCAAAAAAAATAAAATCTCAAATAACATTTACAGTAAAATAACCATGTACTGCATTAAAGGATTAAAACCAATATTTGGATCCAACTTATACTCAGATAGTTCTGAGTTTGATCTTGTCACTGAAAGGACAAGTCAAACCGGTTAAACCACATGCGTACCTTGAGAGAGAGAGAAGGTTTAGGTAAAAATAAACAGACCTCAAGTTCTTCAATCAATAAGAAAATGATAGGGGTAAAAGAAACACACAGGTGTTGCAGACTTCGAAAGGCAAGCACGTAAGGAATCACCCACACATAAGAATTCACACAGAGATCAATAGAGATCAGACTGGAACCACTCACTCACCTACAGATCTCACACAGAGATCAAGCACAAAAAGAATTAGAGACAGGTTCAAGAAATAAACTACAGAGATGTGAAGTGATCCTGTGAGGGAGTGAGCCGTGAACAGGCTAACAATGAGATAGTAAACCGAGGACAGAGAACCGAGCAGCAAAGTCGTGCTACTAGCCCAAAGCAAGAACCAAAACATGGAAAAACTGAAATAAGGATGAAACTTGAGAGGGAGATCAGCTCGTGAGATCAAAGCCGTGAGATCAAACCTGTGAGACAAGCTGAGAATAGATAAGCTAGTGAAGCAAGCCGTGAAGGGATGGACCCGTAACACAGGCCATGAGGGTATGAGTCCGTGAAGCGACCCGTGAAGCAAACTGTGAAATGGTGAAGCAAACCATGAGACAGTCGTGGAGGGATGAGCTCGTGGATGAAGAATCCGTGAGAGGAGTGGGGCCGTGAATCAACCTATCAAATCCATGAAGGAGAAAATGAAAAGCAGTTGGAGCATACACATGATTAGAGTAGCGTGGGGCAGAAAATAAACATGTGTAGGCTCATCAAACTTGTAGAGGAGAAGACCAAAAACAAATGACCAGAGGAGAAGCAAACACGTGAAGAGTAAGTTCACGGTTTCTTGGTTTGGAGCATAAGTTTAATAAAATTTATATAGTTTAGAGCTAGAAAACTTAGGATTAAAAAAAGAAATAAAGTAAAAAAAAAAGAAGATAAATAAAATAAATAATAAAATGAAAAAGGTCAAAAGATAAAGTACCAATGGTCCAAGGTTTCAAAGAGACAAAATTAGGATAAGACTTAAATGGTCCAATAAAAAAACCTTTATTAATAAACTCATAAAGTATTTATTAATAAAATCATAAAGATTTTATTAATAAGACTAAAAAATAAATATTTAATTAATTTATCATAAAGTGAAAAACCAAAGAGTCCAACATAAAGTAAATGGACCAAAAACATAAGTGGGACAAGGGCCCTAAAACAAAACATAAGGTAACAATAATAATACATGGTCCAAAGGTCTTTAATAAACCCTTAGGTAAAAATGCTCCATAAAGTAGGAGTCATCATAGTCAAAGGTGCACACAAGTGAGAGTGCTAGGACCAAGTAAGAATAGGACCGTGAGTCAACAACCACAAGATCAAAGTGGACAAGCAATTAAATAGGACCAATAAGACCAAAGAATTTTCTCTCTCTCAAAATACATAGTTTATATATTTTTTCATCACTGTATAAGGAAGAAGATCTAAATGGATGGTACAATCCTTTTGTCCTTAATGCTGCTCCTAAGGGTTAGGTACTAGAGACATCGTCAAGGGGTGGCCAGTCCCTTGAGAAGCAACCTAGCAATAACTGATTAGGAGAGGGTACAACAATATCTTCCATTGTTAATGAATAGCTTTCAGCCCAAGGATGAGCCTTAGTCCTAGATTGGGACATGTTGATCAATCATCTGGCCCATGATCAGGATCTCCATTCTCCCAGAGAATGGTCCTCAGCCTCAAGCTGAGCATTCAGTCCTAGACTGAATGTTGATCAACCATCTGTAGGACCTAGGATGTCTCTGTCTCAATCTGCAGGATCTGCTTGGAAATCATGACCAAGAAACCGTCTTGTTCTAGACCAGAATACCCTAGAGACAAATAGGTGCCCTAGCCACATGCTAGGGAATTTTCCATGGCATCAATCTGCTTGGTCCTAGACCAAGAACCCCAGGAGATAGGTGGGGGCCCTAGGGTACCTTATAGGGTCTTACTCATACTCTGCTTGGTTAACTTGACCAGGAACCCTAGTTAACTGACTAGGGTACCATTCTCTCCGAGAATGGGTCTTGCAGTTGTACTTAAAAATTAACATGTTTCACGCTGAGATCTACAAACGTTTAAAGCTGGTTTTGAGAGTTTTAACGCAGATTTAGAAGCGTTATGGTCTTCGAAGTTTAAAACTGAGATGACATTCAAATTAATGCTGAGATTTTTCTTTGGTTTTCAAAGTTCAACGTTGGTCTTCATCTTTCAATGCTGAGTTTTAAGAGTTTCCACGCAGAACCTTAATATCCTTCAACGCATTATGTATACTCGTCTACTGCCTTAAAATGCAGAGCTTAACACACATGGCTTTCACATGCAGAGGTAAAAGCTTTCGACGCATTATATATATTGGTCTAGTCTTAAACTGTAGAGCTTAATACACAGGGCTTTCACACGCAGAGGTAAAAGTTTTCAACGCTGAGTAACATGGAGACAGGATACATGTAGAATTTGAAGAATTCTTAAAAGTTTAAGCATCTACAAACAGAGTTTAACACGCCGACATCTACAGGCAAAGTTTAAAGAAATGGTGCAGGGCTTAAACATTCAATGCAGAGATTAAATGTTGAGAATTGTCAAAGTTTGTTGCAAATTGTGGCAGAGATTTCTGATGGGATTAATGTTGGTAGAGTTTAAAGGTTGCAGAGCATCGATCTTGGAACGATTCATGCAGTTTTGAGAGCTTAAATATCTTCAACGCAGAGGTTATAGAGCTATCCTTCAATGATCAACGCAGGTGGAGAATCGTGGCAGAGTTTAAAGGTTGTAGAGCATGGATCTTGGAGTGATTCACCGTTAGAAATCGTGGCAGGGTTTTAAAAAACTTCAACACTTCACATTCTAAGTTTAATGGCAGAGTGTTAAAGAAATCATGCAGACCTTTAAAGTTTCAAGATATATGTAGGGTTTAGGCCCAAAATTCAAGGCCGAGTTTGATAAAAAACACAGATCCCTTTAAAAACAGATCCATTAGACACAAAGAGATCCCTTTAAATTTGTAAAAAGATAAAAATAAAGGCAGAGTTTGATAAAGGGAACTATTACGCAGAGATCTTCAAGGTTTAGACTACACACAGATTTCTAAAGAAGTCACGCTACCAGCTCTGAAAAACCCAAGAAACTCAAAATTCCATACACTAAACAAATTAAGAAACTCAGATCTGAATGCAAATTGAGATATTTTGATGAATTAAAGGTGTAGTTAGGCTGATCTTGAGCTTCTTAAGCTATATATAAGGTTCTTTTAATGATCTTTAAGCCACAATGGAGTAAAGTTGAAGGAAGACCACCACAAAAAATGAAGAAAAATCAAGAAACTTCAAGAAATTTCAACAAACAGTATGGTTGCCAATTTGATAACATCAATTAGTGTAGGGTTGTTGTTAACACCCAAAAAGTGCTCACTACCTCATCTACCCCATTACCTGACTCATTAGTCCATATTTTCTACCATATTTGCCTCCAAAACCCCAGAAAACCATTAAAAAGCCTCCAAAAGGCCAAAAAACCATTAAAAAGCCTCCAAAAGGCCAAAAAACCATTAAAAAAGCCTCCAAAAGGCCAAAAACCCCATTTTCCTCCCAAAATAAGTTAAATTCCTCCAAAAATAGCAAAAACTCTCTAAAAAGGGAATAAAAAATACAAAAAAAAGGAAAAAGAGGGAAAAAATGAAGCAAAAACCCTATACAGTTGACCTAAACCATATGGTGCCAAAAACCATGGGTCAACACTCCTCCACTAAAAACCTATAAATAGGTGATGGAGGCTCCCCATTTCACATCCACAGTCACCCCTATCCTTACTCCGCCAAAATCACTCCTGAAACCCTAGCTCACCCCTTTTGAGCTATTTTCACATTTGAGTGCCCCTTTGGCCCATATCCAAAACCCTTTGGAGAAGGAGAAGGAACAACACTAGAGCTTGGAAGTAGCCCTCCTGGACTACTGCAAGAGCTTCGCCAACCTCACATTGGAGGTATAATCCATACAAAAACCTTTATTTAATTTCTTTATTTGTCTCATGCACATGCTAGTTTAAATTTACTATTTCCATTTACTGTCTTGCTGTTATTGTTTTAACTGAACTGCTACTAAGGAGTCCCTTCTCCTTAATAGGTGCTCATTTGCACAAGCTAGGGTAACCCTAGCTACAGTTGTGTCTACTCTAAACATGCTATTTTACTAAGAAGTGGTGAGCCTCTATGTCAGCATATTAAAATGATTATCACAAGTTATTAATCAGATCTACATTCATTCATCAATTAAGATAAGCAAAACTAAGATCTAATTCCACTTTAAACATCTAAATCATGCAAGATAAGCAACATTCAAACATTCAAATGGAACAAAATTGAATCATTTCATATTAAAGCAATGAAGAGATACATTCCTACCATGGATCTTGGTGTGAATCCCTCCTCCATTGCTATGAGCTTTCCTTTCTCCACCCTTGCTTTGGAGAAATTGAGCTTCTCATCCTTCAGAATCTTTTCAGCATGTCTTTGCTCTTCCTTTGTGTACTTTACAATGCCTCCCATGCCTTTCTTATATAGCATTAGGAAATGAGCCTTAAGCTTTTCTCCTAAATGCGGGATTACTCATTTTCCTCATTTTATATTATTTTAACCTCAAAACCCACTTTTCCATAGTTTTTAGGCTTTTGCACAACTTAGCAATTTTAAGCACAATTAATGCACTTTAATGCATTTCTCTTCAATTTTTGATTAGTGTAGCTTAGTTTCGGACCTTTGGTGAGTGGTTCATTTACTGAACATGGTCTCTTAAGTTTCAACTTTCTTTACCTAATCCTTCCATTTATGGGAGAAGTGATTAGATCCGAGAGGACTTGTTTCTGAATGTACTTGTGTTTCTATCTTCATGTTGTGGGCGCATAGTAAAAATGTGCTTCTTCTGTCACATGACTAGGGGTGTTAATTTGATTGTTAACAAAGCCCCCGTGTTAGGACCATAGATAGCACTTATCTTATAGGATGAACTATCCAAGCAACTAGCTATGTGAGAGCAACGTTCCACCCAACCATAGGTCTCTGTCCATCCTATATTGTTTGAGCTGAGAGACCATCCCCGAGATGGGCTGTGTATCCACTAAGGAGGAACTAAACATGCTCACTCACAACCATGGCTTCACACCACAAACATGCTAAGCCAACACATAGTTGGGTTTATCAATCATTTAAGGAACAATGGAGGAGGATGCTAATCCAACGAGCTCGAACTTAGAGCTACAGGCCTCTCAATTCACACTCAGATAGTCTTGGCACCCACAATACCTACCACACCCAACAAAAGGAAGGTCCCCTTCTCTGTTGCACAGTCCCTAAGGTGCCCCTTCCCTCCAAGCTACTTGTTGCTTGAGATTCTAGCCTTCACTGGGTTATCAAGAAACCCTACCTTCTGTCCTATTCTTCTCTGTCATTCCCACTTGGATTTTCTCAATTTATATGGCCAAAACGACTCTATCCCGCAGCTGGGTTATCGACTATCAACCCAGGGTTTCTGTCACCTACCCACTTTTTGAGAATAATTATTATTCTTTTTGCAAAAATACTTTGTGTTAAATTATAATTACAAGTTTGTAATTATGACCAAGTAGGTCAAAATTGAATGTAATGACTCATTATTATTACTTAATAAATGAAAATGGGAGACAAACACTCAAGAAAACTGTTACAAGAGTATCCACTGGCCCACTAGGAGGAATGGAAGCTGCTGGAAGGATTGGGAGAGATGGCAGCATTTTCACTCTACCATTAGCTGTTGGTATGGGACAACTCCCCCTAATTTTGTGGCATTTTCCTCTCCAGGTGGAGAGAGGTGAGCAGGCAGCTCACTAATGACCAGTTAATTACAAAAGACCTAGGCAGCCTATAAAGGGCAATTCGAATTGAACAGGCAGCTCTTACAATGTTTTCTGCAGAAACATTCCTCATGCTCATCAGGTGATGGCTGAGAGATTTGAATAGGGGAGGCTGTGGAGAGTGCAAGTATAAGTCTGCAAATTTTATGAGAAGGATAGACCAGAGGTGCTAGTGCTGATCCCATGGAATTACTAAGCCTGATAAGGCTGGATATATAAATTTTCTTGCTACTACAAGTGGAATTCCCAAGCTGCAGAACCTTCTTCCTCCTGGTGGATCAATGGATAGGCTCGGGGGTCCTAAAGCAGACATCTTGGTTGATTGGGAGCAGGTTGGGTGGAACGGGTTTCTTGAGTGGTTGTTCCTCCCATTACTCTCAGGTTCTATTCTGGTGTGTTTTCTTTTTCAATTCACATGAATGCTCTCAGAAAATGGTTTAGTATTATTATTTAATGATACATAGTAGAAAATGGCAGATCCTAGTTATTATAGATTTGCTGAACCAATAAAATGACTCCTCTGCATTTTCCCCCATGCGTGGAGCTACATCATACTCCAGTACAGAGAGGTAGCATTAAATCTTCCCAGCTAAAATGAAACCTTGCATGCATCTAAACATCTAAACCAAAGACCACCCATGCACAGACTATGTTACCATGCATATAGTATTTTTGCAGCTGTAGATTTGATCTATGCATGTATTGTTTTACTATTTAATTTTGCATGCTGAAGCAACTTAACAGAAACCAAGTATGGCAGTAGATTATTTTCCTGAAGGTGATCATGATGTTAACAACTAGAGTTACTGATCTTTATTAGTTATTTCAAAGAAAACAATAGTATGCATTCTGTTTAACCATATTCCCATTTTTCTTCTATCTCCTTATTACTTTAGAATCTGACTGATCTTATATGAATATTGTCTCCACTGTATTATATTGTACAGATAGAAAGAAAGCTACTGTGTATTTTATCCTTTCATTTGAGGTCCAAAATGGACGAATACAGGAATAAATAGCTAGAATAGAAAAACTGCATATTCATAAGCAATGCAATTATTTGACGATTGCACTGTTATTATCTTTGTTTACTGAACTATCAATTGCATATGATAAAACTTATACGAAGTTATTAACAGCTAGGGAAAACACAGCTTAATTAAATTAACAGATTAAATTGTAATATCTCTACACCCTAGCTGGGATCAATAGCGTTTCAATACATTATTATTTATAAACATTAAACAGTTGCCAAAACGAAGGTCTCATCACCATAAACAATTAAATTGTAGAATCAAGAGTTGTTGTTCTTATTCCTTTAAAACAACAACATATACATGTAGATTTCATTCACATCGATAGCTAGGGTTTAAACGATATCACTCATGCCTTCAAACAAACCATATCTTTCTTTCTATTTCTTGGCTTATAGACAGTTTTTACTGAAACAACTGAAAACATGCTTTTCAATCCTTGGATCTAAGTTCAAGACTGAAGAAAGCGAACAACACTTACGCAGACATAAAACCCAAATTATCGTAATCGGCGATTAGACATAGATGCACTCATCCCACCTATAGGTTACCACTCGTCGTTCTAGACTTGACTTCCATGAATAATTGTTACTCGCAGACCCAGGGTTGCTATCAGTCTTAGGATCGAGCCCGAGGGAGGCTAGAAAAACCATCAAACCCTAAGTGTTTCTCGGCCGGTTGGCCTCACCTCCCAAACCCTACCACCGAGAAAATGACCAAGAAACGTTGCAAATATGCATAAGTTACGCGAGGGTTCGGCTTATCCCAACCAAACCATTTATTACAAACCACGGTGGCCAGGCACTTTAATTGCAAACCAAACCTTTTATTACACCATCGATTCGTTTACAGGCTTTCTGCAGGGCCATCATTCCACCTGCCAACCCATACGAATCTACGTTAAAAGTTTCAACATGTAAACTTTAGCAATGTTTATTGATCAACCGATAGCATATAACCAAGGTCTCATACGATCCATATAACCAATTCGAAACTTAATCATAACATTTGAATATCCACTAAGGTTGCGAGCAACCATAGGATATGGTTTGACCTCGCCCTTCACATTAAGACTTTTATATAGTTCACTATAGGGCTCGTTGTAAGCTCATAAAGCTTTTCCACACCATAAGTCATTTAAACACATCGTTAGGGTATGGTGCCACCCAAGGAACCATCGCATTCATTGCATGGTTGGGTGTTAATACTTAGAGAGTCACCATTTTAATTGCTCAGGCAACAGAGTGTAGAACCATTTTGTCAAATCTCTCCATAGTATGACTTAATACCTTGCGACCTTCTCATCAACCTGTCACCGTCATTATTATAAAAAGAATTACTTAACAACTGCAAGGAATTCATGGAATGAACTGACATAAATTAATCAACACTTGATGGACACATTCACACCAATCACACCCTGAAATAGACGTTATCTGCAGACGTGAGAGAGACAAGTTCATCTTACAAGCATTGAAAAGAGATCATACCTGTAGCATCAAAATCATAAGCAGTTTCGATTTCTATCCTGGTTATTAAACTCTCGACTTTTGTCGCTATTGTCTTACTTGCGAATCTGCGCATGAAGGATGAATGCAATGCTTTAGCAGATTCGCTAAGTAAGCCTCGGGGCACCTCGTGGGACCCCTTTCATCATCATCCATAAAATTTAAACTGTCAGCATTTGTCAAAGAATTCTGTTTTCCATTACATCATAAATTTTCAATCATTCCAGCATACGAACAAAATACATAATCATCAATTGATTTTCATGACATCATTAAAAGACACAGGACACAATCATTAAATTGTTCCTACCAAGCGACACTTTTATTAATTAATGAATATTGATTATTATTATTTCCGCATTTTACAATATTAGCCCTTTTTTGGCGATTTAATTTTTTTTAAAATATTGGGATGTTACATGTGATATCAGAGCTCATGTTCTAACTCTAGGCCTAAAGATGGTCCAAGAAACACGCAAACAGAAAATTTATGACTGTGAAAAATTTCAGTAACTCAAGTTTAAATTATTTTGTCCTATACAAAAAAATTTCTTTTATTATAGATATGGGAGGATCAGCTGAACACATAAGGGGCAAATTTCCGCCAAACAACCCAAGTATGGAACAACAATTCCAGGGCAATCAGGGTAATGATCCGTTAGAATTATTGCGTTCTTTTCATGAATTAAAAGTAGAGATCCAGTCAGTAAAACAAGACAATGAAAGAATCCTGCAAACACAGGAAGAGTTGAAGCAAGCACTGTTTGACCAATATACAAAATATGAACAGAACTTGGAACTTACTTCTGAAACTAAAGGGCTATCCCAGGAAGGCAAGAGCAAACAAACCGGAACAACTGAAGAAAACAACAACTCAAATTCATAAAGAGATGCCAAGCAACCACGTAAAAAGAAGCATAACTACTCTAGTGTTAGCAGTGAAGGAAACTGTAAGCCAAAAAGAAAAAGGAGTCGGCAGTACGAACAGATATCTGGTGAATTCAAGAAAATCAAACCCCCAATTTTCAATGGCGAGATAGAAAAAGGAGAGACAACAGAAGCATGGTTGTCCGGCATGAAAAAGTATTTTCAGATCTACAACTACTCGGAGTCCTTGAAGGCAAAGATGGAAATTTATAATCTGACTGGGAAGGCAGATATTTGGTGGCAAGACCTTAAAAAGGTAAAAGGTGTAAAAGACCGAGATGTGAGTTGGAGTACTTTCAAAAGACACTTCAATAAGAAATTCTTATCTGAGCAGTATTATGAAGAAAAATCCAAGGAATTTTATGATCTGAAACTGGGAACAATGAATATGAAAGATTTGAACAACAAGTTTTTAAGTCTGCTAAGATACGTGCCGTATATGGTGGAAGAAAAACCGAAGGTCCAGAGGTACCTAAGTTGTCTACCTTTCCACATCAAGGAAAGGATAGAGTACGACAAACCTAAGACCCTAGAGGAAGCCATGAGGAAAGACACCTTTTGCTTTGACCAGAATAAGAGAAGAGAAGGGGTACCTAGATGGAAAAACTCAAAACCCAGTAACTTTTTACAGAAAAAGAAGAATTTTAGATATGGCGGCAATTCCAGTTTTCAGAAGAAAAATTTTTAGAATCAAAAATTTCAGTAGAACAAAAATAATCAGTAGCAGAAATTTACAGCACCCAGGAATGTCCCCAATGTTGCCATGACCAATGAACAGAAGCCACCTATAAAATGCTTTGAGTGCCAAGGGCCTATTATGCCTCAGACTGTCCCCTCAGGAAATGGGCGGCCAATCATATTCACTCCATACAGTCTGAAGCTACTGTAGGAGATGTGGCAAGAGAAGTACCCAGAATTAGTGCAGCATTAGACAACCGACAAGCAGAACACCAAGTCTCAATGGTGGAGGTCGAAGGTATGCTGCAAAACCACCCCGTTTCTATTTTAATTGACCCCGGTGCTAGTCTGAGTTATATATCACCAGTTGTGGTAGAAAAACTTAATTTGAAAACAGAGAAATTCGATAAATTCTGGTTAGTAAGATTAGCGACAGGAACCAAAAGGAAGGTTTCTGATTTTGTGGAAAATTGTGCTTTATCTATGAATCAGCTAACAACATAGGTTAAGATAAATATTCTGCCATTAGGGTCATATGACATCCTAATCGGTACGGATTGGTTAGAAACCCATCGGGTCATTCTGAACTGTTATGAAAAAAGCTTCAATTTCCTGGATGATGAAGGAAAGACAACTGAGGTAAAAGGCATCCCCAGAAAAACATCCGTTCGGTAGATTTCAACCACGCAAGTAAAAAGGGCAATTAGAAAAGGGTGTTAGATGTTTGCTATGAATGCGGTGCACGATGAGATAAGTACTAAGGAGGAAAAACTAAAAATGGAAGACATACGTGTCTTGCAGGATTTCTAAGATATTTTTCCTGAAGAGATCCCAGACTTACCTCCCAAAAGGGACCTGGATTTTACTATTGAATTAATACCTAGTGTTGTACCAAGTTCTAAAGCTCCATACTGGATGAATATACTGGAGCTGAATGAGTTAAAATCTTAGCTGAAGGAGCTGATCGATAAAAAATATATAAGACCCAGCATGTCTCCTTGGGGAGCACCGGTCATTTTTGTTAAGAAGAAGGATGGTACCCTAAAGCTTTGTATAGATTATCGTCAACTGAATAAAATGACGATCAAGAATAGGTACCCGCAACCCCGCATTGACGATCTCTTTGACCAGCTACGCGGAGCAACAATGTTCTCGAAGATCGATTTATGATCAGGGTATCATCAGGTCCGTGTGAAGAATGAAGACATATTCAAAACAACCTTTAGAACACGTTATGGACACTATGAAGTCGTTTTCATGCCGTTTGGACTAACTAATGCACCTACTGTATTTATGTGCTTAATGAACAAAATTCTACACAAGTACTTAGATAAGTTTGCAGTTGTGTTTATTGATGACATTTTGGTATATTCTAAGAACAAGGAAGAGCATGATGAACATCTACGTATCATTCTGCAAGTTCTGAGGGAACACCAGTTGTATGAAAAATTCAACAAATGTGACTTTTACAAAGACAATATTCAGTACTTGGGACACATAATCTCCGAGGAAGGGATTGCAGTTGACCCCACTAAGATAAAGGCCATTAATGAATGGTCAGTTCCTAAATATGTGATAGCTGTGCGATCGTTTATGGGCATCACTGGGTTACCAAAGAATACAAAACAACACGATTCCATCATGGTGGTAGTACACAAACTTAGCAAGGCAGCCCATTTTATCCCTGTCAAAACTACCCATAAAGCCCCTGATATTGCAGAAATTTTTATGAAGCAGGCTTTCTGACTACATGGCATACCCAAGGTAATAGTTTCAGACCGAGATTCGAAGTTCACAGGTAATTTTTGGAGATCTTTGTTTAGGGGGTTAAACACCACCTTAAATTTCAGCATTGCATTCCATCAACAAACAGACGGACAGACTGAAAGGGTGAACCAAATATTAGAAGATATGCTCAGGCTGTATGTTAAGGATCAGCCTGGTAAGTGGGAAGACTACTTGCATTTAGCAGATTTTGCGTATAATAATCACTACCATGCTTCAGCCAAACTTAGCCCATTTGAGATCCTTTACGGAAGAAAGTGTAACACACCAGTGTCATGGAGTGATCCAGTTAGCAAGGTCACCTTAGGGCTTGAATTGTTGCAAGAATTGGAATCAATCGTGAAGCAAGTACAAGGGAATCTTAAAGCTGCCTAGGATAGACAGAAAAGTCAAGCAGACCTTAAAAGAACTCATAGAGAGTTCCAGGTTGGTGAACATGTTTTTCTTAAGGTAAGGTTGAAAAAGAGCTCCTTAAAATTGGGAAGCTGTGCTAAACTCGCACCCAGGTATTGTGTTCCTTTCGAAATCTTGTCCAGGGTTGGACCTGTGGCATATCAATTAGCCCTACCTTCAAACCTCAAAGTCCATAATGTTTTTCACTTTTCATTTTGTAAGAAATATGTGCATGATCCTACTCATGTTGTAAATTGGAATAATGTTTAGGTGGAACAAGGCGGTGGTTTTCCAGTGGAACCGGACTGTATTCTCGCAAGGAAAGAAACTCTATTTTGGAACCACATGGTTGGCCAAGTAAAAGTGCAATGGAATCACTATAGCCCAGCAGAGGCTACCTGGGAGTTGGAGAGTAGTATGCGGGATGCATATCCAACTTTGTTCCAGGAGCACTCAATGAGTGAATAAAGCAACATCGAGGACGATGTTGAGGCTTAAGGGGGGGTGTATGTCACCTACCCAATTTTTGAGAATAATTATTTCCTATTACTATTCTTTTTGCAAAAATACTTTGTGTTAAATTATAATTAAAAGTTTGTAATTATGACCAAGTAGGTCAAAATTTAATGTAATGACTCATTATTATTATTTAATAAATGAAAATGGGAGACAAACACTCAAAAAAACTGTTACAAGAGTATCCACTGGCCCACTAGGAGGAATGGAAGCTGCTGGAAGGATTGGGACAGATGGCAGCATTTGCACTCTACCATTAGCTGTTGGTATGGGACAACTCCCCCTAATTTTGTGGCATTTTCCTCTCCAGGTGGAGAGAGGTGAGCAGGCAGCTCACTAATGACCAGTTAATTACAAAAGACTTAGGCAGCCTATAAAGGGCAATTTGAATTGAGCAGGAAACTCTTACAATGTTTTCTGCAGAAACATTCCTCATGCTCATCAGGTGATGGCTGAGAGATTCGAATAGGGGAGGCTATGGAGAGTGCAAGTATAAGTTTGAAAATGTTATGAGAAGGACAGACTAGAGGCACTGGTGCTGATCCCATGGAATTACTAAGCCTGTTAAGGCTGTATATATAAATTTTCTTGCTGCTGCAAGTGGAAGTCCCAAGCTGAAGAACCTTCTTCTTCCTCGGGGGTCCTAAAGCAGACATCTTGGTTGTTTGGGAGCAGGTTGGGTGGAACAGGTTTTTTGAGTGGTTTGTTCCTCCCATTACCCTCAGGTTCTATTCTGCTGTGTTTTCTTTTTCAATTCACATGAATGCTCTCAGGAAATGTTTTAGTATTATTATTTAATGATCCATAGTAGAAAATGGCAGATCCTCTTATTATAGATTTGCTGAATCAATAAAATGACTCCTCTGCATTTTTCCCCATGCGTGGAGCTACATCGTACTCCAGTACAGATAGGTAGCATTAAATTTTCCCACATAAAATGAAACCTTGCATGCATCTAAACATCTAAACCAAAGACCACCCATGCACAGACTATGTTACCATGCATCTTGTATTTTTGCAGCTGTAGATTTGATCTATGCATGTATTGTTTTACTATTTAATTTTGCATGCTGAAGCAACTTAACAAAAACCAATTATGGCAGTAGATTCTTTTCCTGAAGGTGATCATGATGTTAACAACTAGAGTTACTGATCTTTATTAGTTATTTCAAAGAAAACAATAGTATGCATTCTGTTTAACCATATTCCCATTTTTCTTCTATCTCCTTCTTATTACTTTAGAATCTGACTGATCTTATATGAATATTGTCTCCACTATATTATATTGTACAGACAGAAAGAAAGCTACTGTGTATTTTATCCTTTCAGCTGAGGTCCAAAATGGACGAATACAGGAATAAATAGCTAGAATATAAAAACTACATATTCATAAGCAATCAAATTATTTGAGGATTGCACTGTTATTATCTTTGTTTCCTGAACTGTCAATTGCATATGATAAAACTTATACCAAGTTATTAACAGCTAGGGCAAACACATCTTAATTAAATTAACAGATTAAATTGTAATATCTCTACACCCTAGCTAGTATCAACAGGGTTTCAATACATTATTATTTATAAACATTAAACAGTTTCCAAAACGAAGGTCTCATCACCATAAATAATTAAATTGTGTTAAAATTCAATATGCTAAGACAGAAAATAGCAGCATTACATTCCATTTCACAATAATAGCATATACAGGATCACTGAAGAAACAACAAGCATAGCATAAACACAAGAGACACAAATTTATCCCGGGAAACCCTCATGGGGTAGAAAACCCAGCAAAGCTTCCTCAAAATAGATGACCAGCAATATACAAAGATGCAAACCAAAGACATGATCTCCTCCTCCACTATAGCAGACCTCTCCTCCACAAGTGCGCCTCTCTTAAGTGAGTGAGTGTGTCAAATGAGGAACACACCTCCTCTATTTATACACTACTCTGACATATATTTTTCACAAGTACATGTAGGCTCGTATTTAACCATTAGGTTAAATACCCTATTATAACTGACTGGGCCGACCCCCACATGGTGGGTCTAATAACCCTAGTTACCACAACTTCTCGGAGGAATAAACATCTCCGGATACATAATAAAATCACCTCGGAGGGATGGAACATCTCCGGAATAAATAATGTATAAATATAATATTCTTAGAAGTTACAATATTCAACACTCCCCCTTAACGAGAAGGATATTATAACAACATCTGCAGGAGCAAGGAGTCATTCATTACATCATCTATATATCATCGGAAGCTTTCTTCAATTCATCATCATCAGTAACTTGACTAGTTACTGGAACATCAACATCATCAGAGTCGATAGTACTCAATCATCAGCATCATCATCACACGATCAACAACATTGTCATCATAAGATCATCAGCATCGTCATCAGCATCGTCATCACACGATCATCAGCATCATAATCAACATCGTCATCATACGATCAACAGCATCATCATCACACGATCATCAACATCGTCATCAGCATCGTCATCATACGATCAACAGCATCGTTATCACACGATCAGCAGCATCGTCATCAACATCGTCATCACATGATCAATCCAGTTCTCTTTAGGACCTATGTCCAAGGATGATGCAATCCAGTCATGTACCTTTTGAACCGAAGTCCAGGGACGATCTAGTCCTATCAATTTTTGAAGACCTCATGTCTACGGCTCAGTTCACAGGACCAAAGTCCAAGGATGATCCAATCCTTACCGTACATTTAGGACCACGTCCAAGGATGACTTAATCCTCAACCGTACATTTAGGACTACGTCCAAGGATGACTTAATCCTCCACCGTACATTTAGGACCACGTCCAAGGATGTCTTAATCCTCCACCGTACATTTAGGACCACGTCCAAGGATGACTTAATCCTCCACCGTACATTTAGGACCACGTCCAAGGATGACTTAATCCTCCACCGTACATTTAGGACCACGTCCAAGGATGACTTAATCCTCCACCGTACATTTAGGACCACGTCCAAGGATGACTTAATCCTCCACTGTACATTTAGGACCACGTCCAAGGATGAATTAATCCTCAACCGTACGTTTAGGACCACGTCCAAGGATGACTTAATCCTCAACCGTACGTTTAGGACCACGTCCAAGGATGACTTAATCCTCCACCGTACCTTTAGGACCATGTCCAAGGATGACTTAATCCTCAACCGTACATTTAGGACCACGTCCAAGGATGACTTAATCCTCCACCATACATTTAGGACCACGCCCAAGGATGACTTAATCCTCAACCGTACATTTAGGACCACGTCCAAGGATGACTTAATCCTCCACCGTACATTTAGGACTACGTCCAAGGATGAATTAATCCTAAACTGTCCACCAAGGACTTCATTCTCGAAGACATATGTCTACGGCTCTTCTTTCGGATTGGAGTCCAGGGATGATCCAATCCCCTCACATGTTCACCAAGAACTTCATTCTCGAAGACATACGTCTACGGCTCTTCTTTCGGACTGAAGTCCAGGGATGATCCAATCTCCTCACATGTTCACCAAGAACTTCATTCTCGAAGACATACGTCTACGACTCTTCTTTCGGACTGAAGACCAAAGATGATCCAATCCCCTCACATGTTCACCAATAACTTCATTCTCGAAGACATATGTCTACGGCTCTTCTTTCGGACTGAAGTCCAGGGATGATCCAATCCCCTCACATGTTCACCAAGAACTTCATTCTCGAAGACATACGTCTACGACTCTTCTTTCGGACTGAAGTCCAGGGATGATCCAATCCCCTCACATGTTCACCAAGAACTTCATTCTCGAAGACATACGTCTACGGCTCTTCTTTCGGATTGAAGTCTAGGGATGATCCAATCCCCTCACATGTTTACCAAGAAATTCATCAAAACATGTGTCAATCATGTATCCTCATCATCAAAACATGTATAACAAAACATGTATCCTCATCATCAAAACATGTATAACAAAACATGTAACCTCATCATCAAAACATGTATCCTCATCATCAAAACATGCATAACATCTATCATCAAAAGCATGTATACATCTATCATCAAAAGCATGTATATCTAATATCAAAAGCATGTATACATCTATCATCAAAAGCATGTATATCTAACATCAAAAGCATGTATACATCTATCATCAAAAGAAAAAATATAAGATTCCTAAATCTAAATAATTCTAAGTAACTAAGTGCAGCAAATTGATGGGATAGACTTGTTATCAGATACTATACTACTCCCCTCTTCGAGGAGGGTCCTTCTGGACTATACCAAGCTTGTCTTGGAAGTATTCAAACTTTACTCGAGACAGAGGTTTAGTCAAGATATCAACAATCTGATCCTCAGTGCTTATATACTCGAGCTTGATAGCTCCTCTCTGCACCATATCTCGCATATAGAAGTATCGAATCTCTATGTGTTTTGACTTATCATGGAATACAAGATTTTCTATCTTGATGCAGTTTTGAATGTCACACATAATCACAGTGGAATCCATTTCTAAGTAAAACACTCCATATAATAGCTTCTGAAGCCACACTGCTTTACAGCTGGCAAAGCAGACAACTATATATTCTACTTCAGCAGTACTGAGAGCCACACTAGATTGTTTCTTGCTGAACCATGATATCATGGCAGATTCAAGACTATAACATCCACCTGATGTACTCTTTCTGTCTGAGGCACTTCCTGCCCAATCAGAATCTGAGTAACCATGTAAACGGAGTTCATGACCTCCAAGATAATATAGACCAAAATCTAATGTACCTTTTAGGTACCTCACTACATGCTTTGTAGCTATTAAGTGAACCTTTCTAGGTTCTACTAGATACTGACTTAGGGTATTTGCAGCAAAGCATATATCTGGCCTAGTATTTGTTAAATACATCAATGACCCAATGATTTGTCTATATAGGGTTAGGTCCACTAAATCCGATGAGTCATTAACTAATAACTTCAAGTTGGAGTCCATGGGAGTGGCCATGGCTTTATACTCCAACATATCAAATCTTTTTAGAACCTTCACAGCATACTTACCTTGATTTAAAAGATTCCTTTTGGATCTTGCCATACTTCTAGACCTAAGAAGTAGTGCATTAATCCGAGATCTTTCATTTTCATTTCTGCAGCCATTTTCATGATCTGTTTCTCATTCCTTGTCAGAAAGAGATCATCGTCATACAATAATGGTATGATAGGTTCATCATCCACAACCTTAAGGTAAAGGTTAGGATCAGCTTTACTTTTGGTAAAGCCCAAGCTTTGTCATGAAGCTGTCAATTGTCCATTATTCACACTCTGCATTGAGTGATCTTCTGCATATCTATCTGTGCCATCTCTCGTCAGATGGGTCTACTAATATGAGCCTCAAAATCATTCGAACTCTGTGGTGAGTTCCTTCTTGCATCCATGTCATATGTGTATAGAAGCCATATTCAACCTTGTAGAAAAGGTTGAGATCCACATCACCCATGATGATCTTTCCTACAAATCAAAATTAAGTACATGATTAGTAATACTTCATAATCATTAAATCATATTGACATGATGACCTATTATGCATACAGCTATCATTTACATAGTTATGCAACTATTTTGACCAATACTTTGGCACAACACTTTCCCATATCCTGTATGCACACAGTGGCTATCTAGTTGCCTTCCATCTCTACCAGAACATACTATCGAGAGTGTGCACAGCTCTCAGCATGTCAGCAAAGAGGTTTCATTCTAGACAAGCAACAATGGAATGTTTGTCCAACTTACCAATCATATGCATATTAGTAGCATGATATATTCTAGGAATACAAATATGCATACAAGCAATATCATTTACTATTTCTAATAACAACTCAAATACTTATCTTTTATGTTTGTGTGGTTGCCTCCCGCTTGATCTTCTGTATGTCTTCTGAACTTCTATTCATTCTGTACCACTGTGCATGCTCAAGTGTGCACTAGTGTCATTCTCATGATCTCATACACAAACATACATTCATTAGTATATTCTCAATGTTATCAAAACATTATAGTTCTAAATAATCTTGAAAATGTATAGTCATGATTATAGATAATATTCAAGGTATCAGGGAAGTCTTCTTTTACTCATGCATATTCTTGTTTGATCTAGTTAGTTAAACCATCAACCAAGATAAGAGACATAATATTCATAAACCCTTGATTACTAACTTTATGAATAAGCATAACCAATCATACCAAGTATACTTATATAAGGGATCCTAACACAAGGTAAGATTCTAACTTGACATAGGAAAACATACCTGGATTAGTATACCTGCTTAGTTATGTACAACATACCTAAACAATCTCTTCATTGATTTAGAGATCCTGAGCTAGAACCTGCATGTCTCATAGGTTAAGAATAATATAACAAAGTCATACATACCTTGTAAGTAAAACAAATATTATGGATGAGTCTTTGTCTTCATGTTGTCATGGTCATGGAACTTGATTTGTCTTTTGTGATGTACCTGTATCTTGTTAGCAGACAACATCAACCTCACACAACACCATAATGCATTAGTACAATCATATAGCCCTAATTAATGAATGTATTTGATCATTCACATGCATTCATATTGTTACTAGGGTTATAAGACAATTCTAACATTAATCAAGATTGTACTAATAAATAATATGAAGAAAAACACATTATGAACTTAATCAAGAATCAGATTTCAAGACATACCTGAACCTCTTTAAGTCATACTTGTCGAGACTTCTTGTAGTCTTCTTATGTAAGGCCTTAGCCTCAACTCCCCCTGAAACTTGATCTGGAGCTTGATTAGGGTTTGCTAGAGAAACCCTAAAAATTCAATCTTTGAATTTCACACTTCTGAATGGATTGAAGGATGTGTCTTGCTGAGCTGATCAAACTAGCATACTTCAATTTTGAAATCTCCAAAATTTGACTCCTCAAAATTGCCTTCGAAACTTCTGAATCTTCTGGACAGGAACCCGAAATAGGGTTTGATGAAGCCCACCCTTCTGTCCAATCAAAAGGTTGGATCCAAGGCTCTAAATTCTTATTTTTCTGAGGAGTTTCTAGCCGTGGTTACAGACTTAAAAAAATCCAACTTTTGCTGAAGCCCTAATTTTCCATCTTTCTGATCAAAATCCTGAACTAGGGTTTGATCAAGCCCGGTCTTCTACCCAACCAAAAAATTTGATGTTGGTCTCTAAATTTCGATTTTCCTGAGTATCATTCAGCCGTGGACTCCGATTCCAAAAATTCTGACTTTCTCCGAAACCCTAAATTCCGGAAGCCATAAATGAATGTGCTCAAAAAATAATTCTGTTTTGACATAAATATGTACCTGATTGTTTTTGCTGTAACTCTGAATTTTTTGATCCACAGGGTCTGAAAATGTTTTATGAGATAGCCTGACCTGTTATATTTCCATCCTGATAGGTCTGACCTCAATTGGACTCTCTGAGAGAGAGTTATGCCAAGTGTCGTAACGTGACCTGTTTATGGGATAAAACAGGGGAGCGAACTTGTACTGCGTGCCACGTGTCACTGTTTGAACTTCAAACTCTGAAAACTTTTCCTGAAATATATCGCCCTGTTGTCTTTCCATCCTGATAGGTCTGACCTCAATTGGACTCTCTGAGAGAGAGTTATGCCAAGTGTCGCAACGTGACCTGTTTATGGGATAAAACAAGAAAGCGAACTTGTATGGCATGCCACGTGTCACTGGTTCCGTTTCGGCCTCTAAAAAAGCTTCCTGAGATAGTACAGTCTGTGTACTACCTGTAACTTTTTACTAAATTTCATTTGGAGCTTCCTAGCCCAAGTTATGACCTTTTTTCCTAGGTCACCTGATTTTGACTGAGATCTGGAAGATGCAAAAACCCTAACTTGTACTGATCATAACTCACAAAGTACAACGAATATGAGGGTGCCCTTTGGACACAAGGTACCTGGGCATGTTATCTACGACCTGTAAACTTTTTAGATCCTGAAACTTCGCATAAATGGATTTATAGCGAAAGTTCCACGATGACGGGTTTTTGCTATATAAAACCCTAACCTTCAAATTGTCGCAAGAGAAGCAAGTGTCGTAAGTGCCATACATTGCCTTCCTTCAGGTTAGCTCTGATACCATGTTAAAATTCAATATGCTAAGACAGAAAATAGCAGCATTACATTCCATTTCATAATAATAGTATATACAGGATCACTGAAGAAACAACAAGCATAGCATAAACACAAGAGACACAGATTTATCCTGGGAAACCCTCATGGGGTAGAAAACCCAGCAAAGCTTCCTCAAAATAGATGACCAACAATATACAAAGATGCAAACCAAAGAAATGATCTCCTCTTCCACTATAGCAGACCTCTCCTCCACAAGTGCGCCTCTCTTAAGTGAGTGGGTGTGTCAAATGAGGAACACACCTCCTCTATTTATACACTACTCTGACATATATTTTACACAAGTACATGTAGGCTTGTATTTAACCATTAGGTTAAATACCCTATTATAACTGATTGGGCTGACCCCCACATGGTGGGTCTAATAACCCTAGTTACCACAACTTCTCGGAGGAATAAACATCTCTGGATACATAATAAAATCACCTCAGAGGGATGGAACATCTCCAGAATAAATAATGTATAAATATAATATTCTTAGAAGTTACAATATTCAACAAATTGTAGAATCAAGAGTTGTTGTTCTTATTCCTTTAAAACAACAACATAGACATGTAGATTTCATTCACATCGATAGCTAGGGTTTAAACGATATCACTCATGCCTTCAAACAAACCATATCTTTCTTTCTATTTCTCGGCTTATAGCCACTTTTTATTCAAAGAACTGAAAACATGCTTTTCGATCCTTGGATCTAAGTTCAAGACTGAAGAAAGCGAACAACACTTACGTAGACATAAAACCCAAATTATCTTAACTGGCTATTAGACACAGATGCACTCATCCCACCTGTAGGATACCACCCATCGTTCTAGACTTGAATTCCATGAATAATTGTGACTCGCAGACCCAGGGTTGCTACCGGTCTCAGGATCTAGCCCGAGGGAGGCTAGACAAACCAACAAACCCTAAGTTTTTCTCGGTCGGTTGGCCTCACCTCCCAAACCCTACCACCGAGCAAATGACCAAGAAACGTTACAAAGATCCATAAGTTACGCAAGGGTTCGGATTATCCCAATACACAACGATCAACGATGGAGATTCACCCACATCAAGCCACGTTGGAAGGTGGCAGGTGCAGCATTAAATGGCTCATCTACCTGCCAAGCCACGGAGTTGCCATATCGGATGATAGCAGGGCAGGAGGCCGCTACAACTCAGCAAATTGCCAAACCTTTTCATGCCGAAACTTCCACATAGACATGAACGTAACACTATCTCTAACATGGTAGCCAGGAACTTTTATTGCAAACCAAACCATTTATTACACCATCGATTCGTTTACAGGCTTTCTGCAGGGCCATCATTCCACCTTCCAACCCATACGAATCTATGTTAAAAGTTTCAACATGTAAACTTTAGCAATGTTTATTGATCAACCAATAACATATAACCAAGGTCTCATACGATCCATATAACCAATTCGAAACTTAATCATAGCATTTGAATATCCACTAAGGTCGCGAGCAACCATAGGATATGGTTTGACCCCGCCCTTCACATTAATACTTTTATATAGTTCGCTATAGGGCTCGTTGTAAGCTCATAAAGCTTGTCCACACCATAAGTCATTTAAACACATCGTTAGGGTATGGTGCCACCCAAGGACCCATCGCATTCATTGCATGGTTGGGTGTTAATACTTATAGCGTCACCATTTTAATTGCCCAGGAAACAGAGTGTAGAACCATTTTGTCAAATCTCTCCATAGTATGACTTAATACCTTGCGACCTTGTCGTCAACCTATCACTGTCATTATTATAAAAATAATTACTTAATAGCTGCAAGGAATTTATGGAATGACCTGACATAAATTCATCAGCACTTGATGGACAAATTCACACCAATCACACCCTGAAATAGATGTTATTTGCAGACGCGAGAGAGATAGGTTCATCTTACAAGCATTGAAAAGAGATCATACCTGTAGCATCAAAATCAAAAGCAGTTTCAGTTTCTATCCTGGTTATTAAACTCTCAACTTTTGTCGCTATTGTCTTACCTGTGAATCTGCGCATGAAGGACGAATGCAATGCTTTAGCGGAATCACTAAGTAAGCCTTGGGGCACCTCGTGGGACCCCTTTCATCATCATCCAGAAAAGTTAAACTTTCAGCATTTGTCAAAGAATTCTGTTTTCCATTACATCATAAATTTTCAATCATTCCAGCATACGAACAAAATACATAATCATCAATTGATTTTCATGACGCCATTAAAAGACACAGGACACAATCATTAAATTGTTCCTACCAAGCGACACTTTTATTATATAATGAATATTGATTATTATTATTTCTACATTTTACAATATTAGCCCTTTTTTGGCGATTTAATTTTTTTTATAAATTTTATGAAAATATTGGGATGTTACAGTTTCCTCTCGGGTTTCTGAGCATCTCACACTCTGTAAATTTTCCCTAGGTTTTAGGCCGACGGATCCCCAGATGGATTGAACTTCCCACACAAACCTCTAGGTGAATTCGACACTCTAAATCAAGGTTTTTCTCAGAATCATGATTTTTCCTTTCTCTTCCCTGCTCTGCTCCCGATTATGCCTGCTAAAACTCTTTTTGATAGTCCCTAATGGAATGGGGATGAGGGAAACAAATTCCTAGGAAGCAGAGTGACTTGTGGATCAAGGAAAATAGAGCCCCATACCCTACCATCCGAAATTTCAGGGTTTCCCACACTCCAACGACTTCATGAATAGTTTCTTCAACCACTTCCTGCAATAGAATTAAATGTCAGCAAAGAAGGTCGAATGGGTTCTAAATATGACATTTGGTAGTCTATGGTTCAATCCCACAACCCCCTCACCTCTCCCTAGTGGATACACATGACCCTCTCTTATTAGTTGCCTCCATAGCAGTGTTTTTGGTATTTTTATTGCAATGTTAATATTTACATCATTTACCATGTCCCATGGCTTAATAACACATGGATAATAGAATATCAAATACTTTTCTTTTTAATACAAACCGAACATCCACTAGCGGGACCTTGGCCTTGAGCTCCATGCTAGGAAAACATACATCGCATGTATACAATATTTACATTGAAAGCCAATATGTTCTAAGGGTCAAAATGGGGATGTTACATTGCTGTAATAGCCTGAATAGAAAAACAACATATTTGTCATAGAAAAAGTCTAGTATACTTGTCTTCAAACTGTGAGATTGGCTTGGGAAATATCTATATCCTATCATTGACTGTATGCTTCTGCAACTTAAAAATGGCATACATTATAGTTTCCCAATTCTAAAATATGAAAATGTTCCCCTAACAAAAGTTAATATCTCAGAAGTGACTCTGCTATGTGCGTAGGTTGCAAGTATTTTTTTTTAATTATATTTATTCCATCCCGAATAAAATCACATTTAATAGGATAAACATATATTTACAACAATTCCATATTTCCATATAAAGGCCGATTATTGTTCACAAGATCCATGTATACGTAGAAGAAACATGTTAAAAGAACCAACAATGCAGTGGAGGAAGATAACCATCTTCATAATCAAGTTTCTTTAGTTTTTGTTTGATCTGAACTGAGTTTGAATCAATTAAAGATAAAATTCTCTCTAGATATAACAAACAAAGGCCTAAATGAAAGATAAGGTAGCCCTATAAATTTTTAATTAATTCATATTTTATATCTATGGAATGACTAGGCCAACTTTCTTTTCTATTTGATTTAGATGTAATTTTCATAAAAAAAATTGGAAGGAAACTATCAAACACAATGATAAAACATATGAAGAAAGAAAGTAAATGAGGAACAATATATTGTTATAGAGAGCCTATGATTATTATAGACAGTTAAATTTATAGTCACATTTCTTCAAAGACCAATAAAAAACATGATATTAGTAGCTTAATAGCATGGTCTTCATGATTAGTATGTGGTATGTATAAAGTGCTATTCGTTAGCCATACTATCTACCTCGAATGGAAACAAAAGGTGATAATTTCAAGCTTGTATTCCCTATGGTATTATATACTTAGATAATTGATACCGAGTATGTCTATTCATAGTGGTAGAGTCTATGTCTGGATAGGCTGATTTGCAACGAAAGTGACTCCAAAAATTTGAATGTTGCGAACTCACAATTGCTTGGGATGTAGACCAAATAGATCTCATTTGTATGAGAACACACAAGATAGGAATTGGGACCCAAGAACAGTGATAGATTGCATCAAGGGATAGGGACCATTGTTTATAGTGTATCAAAATATATAATGTACAACTATTTCTATGTTTTCTTGTAATATCCCGATTTTGACCCTATTGCATTAAAATTGTAAATGATGTAAATATCGTTATTAAATCATGGTGAGGAGCTCAAGGCCAAGGCCCCGCCATCGATTTAGCATTTTATGTATCAGCAATTAAAAATCGATGCATATGGTTCTTGTGCTAGCCACACACAATAGAAATTAAGACATCATGTAAATATGAATTTTAATGAAATACCCACAACTAGCTATGCAATGCAACAAGAGATGGGGGCATGCGTTTTACAAGGAATAGGGAGGGAAAATATTCAAACCTTTGAGCCAATAGTGTTAAGCCAAATTTCAATGAGAGAACCCATAAACCATCAACTACCCATTTTGACTTATGCACCCAATCATTTAGGTCTTCCAAGAGTTGGTTGAGGTAGTTAATGCATTGAGAATGGAGAGGTATGGCTGCCCAATTTCATGTATGGGAAAGCCATCAATTTGGGAAATCGTATTTTGGCTTCTATGACAAGAAAAAACCCACGAAATGGTGCCCAAACCATTATTCACCCATGGTCTTTTCTCCCTCACGCAGTCTGAGCTAGCTGGGGTGTTTTCCATCTTTTTCCTTCATTTTCCATAGCTGGGAATTCGCTTTTGTGTTGCATACTAGATGGGAGGAAGAGAGACACTATTTGGGGGTTTATAGAGGTCGCTTATGCCCCTTGAATGCCCAAAACGTGTGGTGAAATTGATTTTTCTTTCCAAGGGTTTACTCCTCCTCTAATAGTCCGTTTTTCGGTGCCCACGATTTTGGAAACTCATGGAAACCCCATTTTGGGAATCCCACAGTCAAAACGTTTGTCTTCATACCCAACACTTGTGTTTTACTGTTATGTGCATCCCTATTTTGGTTTGAATTTGTGAGTAATAAATTAGGAGTGGAAGAGGATTAGAATTGGCTTGACAAACCTAGTGAAGAGAGTAACCTCACAGAAAGATAAAAAAGGCCTTAGCTACTCTTCTATGCACACCCTGAAGAGCACTAGAATGGAAGGTATGGCTTGAGGGACTGTGTAGCAGTGAAGGGCATACTTCCTTTTTTTGGGTGTGTAGGTATTGTGGGGACCAAGCTAGATAGATCTTGTAGAGGTATCCATAGCTCTGTGGTTGAGCTGACTAACTTAGCAATTCATCCCCTTCCATTGCCTTAGAAGCCTGATAAACCCAACTGTGGATTGGCTTGGCTTATTTTGGTGTATATTTGGCTATGTGTGACTCTGTTGTTCCCTTTTTCCTTGTAGAAATCATGCCCAGCTCGGGGGTGGAAGTTGTGTTGAGAGATTGATGAGAACAACTGGCCTATGGTTGGGTGGAATGTTGCAGTTGCATAGCCAGTTGCTCGGGACTACTTTGTTTCAAGGTAAGTAATCTCTTGTGTTAATTCTGCAATGTCTTTATTTGATGACTATCATGAATATATTGAATGCATGTTAGATGTGTAGTATAATTTTATTCCGATGTGTCAAATTTAATCATGCATCTGCACACACATGCATTCTGTTTGTATGAAATTATACATCTTATCATGGGGCTGAGAAGCATAAACAATCCAGTTTAGTGTCATGTCTTCTCCCTTGCGTTGGATCGATGGGAGGGGACATGACATTTCTTTTCCCTAAATATTTATTTTGTCACCGAAATATTGCTTTACCATGTAATCCATTGAAAATTCTGAAGAATTGTTTATATAATAGGCATAGATCTCAAGGAATGTAAAAATGGTGTTGTAAAAACCTTTAGGTGTTGGCACTAGCAGTGTGCCACATGAACCTCTTGTTTTGTCATCTTGAGAAAGATATATGTTCACATCATATTTTAAAGCCCAATGTTATATGTTTCTAAAAATTTAATGGATGCCATATTAATAACATAATACTTATTCATTTGTCATCATCCCGAACATTTCTCACAAGGTAGGAGCCTTAATGTATAAGGGAATGCAACTTGCCAGGGGATTTCTTTTATTTGGTGAGCAACAATAACAAAAGTTTCAAACCCTTAATTATCTCCCCCAAAATATATTTTTATGGCTTCCTCTCATAGCTATTGTCATGAATATTTTACTTTATTTTAGGTAAGGTTTTTAGGTAGCTTCTTTTTCTTCTTATTTTTTGTAAAAACAAAATTTCGTTGTGAACCTATTGCAATGTCATGGTCTGTTTGGAAGTTCATAATATTGGTTGTTCCCAATGTAATCTTGTTTTGCATGTTTTAGAAAGTGTCCCTGAGCATCTAATACTATAGAAGGATAGATTTTCTTTATTTTTTATTCCAGGTCTGGATATACTAATGGATTAATATTCCTAATATCTAGACTAATGCTATCGTAGAAAATTATTTATTTTAGTGATTTCATAGAAAAAATATCATGAAGCTGGAGACAAACAACTTCCTTTTTCCAAGTCACAACTAAGATAACTACTTCATTCCAATAATTTAAGGAAAACACTCAAACAAGGATTCCTTGTTGATTGGGAAAACTAATCGTTGATAAGCCCCTACCCTTAAGGTTTTTTTAATGATTCATGTTAAGGGGCAGAAAACATATCTAGGATGGGAGGCTTATTACACTTGTAAGATAGTAATTATTTCAAATGTAAATCCAATTTGGGCAGTTGCTCCTAAGCAAGGCTTGGATCCATGTTTTGGGTTTTCTATAGTTGGAAGAGCTTGTACATGGGATTGTTTTTAACTCTAGACCGAATATTTGATTGTATTTTTTAGTAATGATGGGAAGGATTTGTCCTATTAAGCAATGACCTTATTAGGTATCATCTATTGAAGAAACACTATTATATTAGATATATATGAGGCAGGTAGAGGGGATTTATGGAAAAATGAGTCTTATGTTGAGAGATGATAAAAGGAAGTGGCTAGTTAGTGTGAAGAATATTTAGAGTGTATACTGTTTGCATAGGAACTTGAATAATTAGAGAGAGATAGAGAGGCAGGGGAGTGGGGGAGGGAGAGGGTGGGGATGGAGTGAGGGGAGGAAGAGAGAGGGAAGGAGGGAGGGAGAGGGAGAGGGATGGAGAGGGATGGAGAGGGAGAGAGAGAGAGAGAGAGAGAGAGAGAGAGAGAGAGAGAGAGAGAGAGAGAGAGAGAGAGAGAGAGGGAGAATACCGTATGAATTCATGGTTTTTGACATGCAAGTTTATCACGATGGTAGAGAAAATGCATATGAATTCAAGAAAGATGGACAACGGTATAAAATCACACCAATGCTGGAAAATACAATGGAAGCAGCAAATACTTGTGGAGAGATAAGCACTAGTAACAATAATATAATGCTATTTTCAGCTAAGGAGTTTTTACATGAAGAAAGAAGAGTAAATTTTTATTGGGATTTGATTCCAAAAGAGGTAAAAGAGGATTAAGTGATATCAAACAGCATGTCGGCTGAAATTAAATAATTGTTAGATGAATTCAAGGAGATTGTTGTTTATGACTTACCGAAGTAGTTACCTCCCGCAAGAAGTATCTCTCATCAAATGGAATTGATTCCTGGATCAAGCTTACCCAACAAGGTGTCTTAAATGATGACTCCAACAAAGAGTGAAGAGGTTAACAGACAAGTACATGAGCTGCTTGATAAAGGATTGATTCGAGAGAGTTTGAGTTCATGTGTAGTACCAACAATGTTGAATCCAAAGAAAATGGGAAAATGACAAATGTGTATGGATTCACGAGCCATTAATAGGATTACCATCAAGTACTGGTTTCCTTTTCCAAGGATGGATAATCTTATGGACTGTTTAAGTGGAGCTACATACTTCATGAAGATAGATTTGAAGAGTGGTTATAATCAACCATGGATAAGATAAGGGCATGAGTGGAAGAATTCTTTTAAAATCAAAGATGGATTGTTTGAATGGTTGGTTATGCCATTTGGGCTAACTAATTCTCCTATCACATTCACGAGGCTTATGAATGAAGTCTTGAAACCGTGTTTGGGCAAGTTTGTGCTAGAAAAACAGGATCACAGAGCAATAACAATAAACAATATGCAAATATAAATTACACAAACACATTACAAGAGAGACACCAATATATCGTGGTTCACCCAAGATGGGCTACATCCACACTGAAATTGCCAGTCCTTATTATTATATCATCCAACAAATGAAGGGATACAACCTGCATCACATCCGCTTCACTTCCTCTTCATTGTATCACAGTCTCTCTTCACGATCTCAGAGATATTTACAATGAATAATACCTAATACATCAACCCTAGCCATATTACAATGTATTTCTTATAAAGGGGAAATACAAAGGGAAAATACCACGGGTTACCCAAAACCATGGGCCCGTAATTTGTTGGTGAAACAACCCAAAAATTTCCTTTGGGGTCTATGCCCCAGAACCCCCTTTCTCGGGGGCACTGCCCCTGGACCCTCGACAGGGATCCACTGGCCCCCGTTCCCCCCCAACCAGGGGAGTGCAACCACTCCCCGGACCCCCTGGGGCGCATGCCGAGATCATAACCGAACCTGGGGTACAACACAACTAAAACAACATCATTTATGAGACTGGAATATCACGATTCACAACCAATAGTTTGTTGTCATTTATTTGGATGACATATTATCTTTTAGTAGGAACAAATAAGAGCACTTGGATCAAGTAAGGAAACTGTTGCAACGATTGAAGGAGGAAAATTTATTGATCAATTTAAAGAAATTTACATTTTTGCATACATAATTAGTGTACTTGGGATTTGTGATTTCCAAGGAAGGCTTGAAGATAGATCCTGAAAAAGGTGAAGGATATTTTGGATTGGCCAACACCTCAGTCTACTTTTGAGGTGAGAAGTTTTCATGGATTGGCGAGTTTCTATAGGAAATTCATTCGAAATTTCAGTTAGATTTGTGCACCTCTTACTGAGTGCATGAAGAAGGGGACTTTCGAATGGACAACAACAACACCAATGAAGGCATTTACAGATTTGAAAAAGAAGGTGACAGAGAAACCAGTTTTGGCACTTCCAAACTTTGACAAAGTATTTCAAGTGGATTGTGATGCAAGTGGGACATCAATTAGGGCAGTGCTAAGTCAAGAAGGAAGACCGATAACATTATTCAGTGAAAAGTTGAATGAGGCTAAGAAAAAGTATTTTGTGCATGATCAAGAGTTTCATGCTATGGTGTAGGATTTGAAGAAGTGGAGGAACTATTTGCTTCCCAAAGAATTTGTCATGTTTACTAATCACAAGGCACTGCAATATATCATTAAGATAAATAAAAGACACTCTAAATGGGTTGAATTTCTGCAAAGTTATTCATTTGTATGGAAACACAAGTCTGGAAAGTCAAATAAAGTCACAGATCCTTTGAGTAGGAGAGTGATGTTTCTTAACACTTTGTCCGTGGAAGTTGTGAGTTTAAAAAGTATGCATGAGTTATATGAGAAAGATACAGATTTTGTAGAAGCTTGGAGAGCTTGTAAAGCACCATGGAGTGTGGACAGAACAATATTCTTGGATTATCACATCCAAGAGGGATTCTTGTTTAAGAATAATAAATTATGCATTCCTCAAGGTTCAGTGAGGTTGAATCTTATTAAAGATCTACATGGTGGAGGATTGGGAGTAAATTTTGGCATGGATAAGACCACAATGTTGGTAAGGGAAAGGTATTTTTGGCCCAACATCAACAAGGATGTCAAGATATTTGTTGAGTGCTGTAGAATTTTCCAACTAGCTAAAGGAAGCAGTCGAAATACGGGACTGTATACTCCATTGTCGGTATTCAAAAATCCTTGGGAAGATGTGAGCATGGATTTTGTCTTGAGGATGCATGGGATGCAAAGGAAGTATGATTATGAAATGGTCATGGTGGATCGGTTTTAAAAAATGGCCCATTTCATAGCATGTAAAAAGACGAGTGATGCTATTGAAGTGGCTATCTTATTCTTTAAAAAAGTTGTAATACTTCATGGTTTGCCAAGAAACATTGCTTCAGACATAGATACAAGATTCCTTAGTCACATTTGGAGGACTCGCTAGAAGAGAATGGGATCTAAACTGTTGTATAGTTCATCCTATAACCCACAAACAAATGGACAAACTGAGGTAGTGAGCAAAAGTATTGGGAATTTGCTGAGGAGTTTGAGCGGAGAAAATCCCAGCCAGTGGGATATGGTCTTGGCACAAGTTGAGTTTTCCTATAATGAATCGGTGAACAGATTAATTGGTAAGATTCCTTTTTAGATTTTTTATGGAAGATCACCAAAATAATTTGTGGACTTAATCAAGTTTCCAGACTTAGGAGAAAGAAATAGTGTTGAGACAAGTGATTTTGCAGACAACATATAGGAAATGCACGAGTAGGTGAAACCGAGGCTACAACAATGTTAAACCCTTATTTTCCACCTTAGGTTCATTGGAGATCCCACTTTATTTCCTTACTGAGACACTTAAGTTTGTACCTTTCTCTAGCCTCATTTTCCCACTTTTTTTCCACCACCGCCCTCTATATACTTCTATGGGGGCGATGATCAGTCTTCCATACCTCTCTGTATACTTGTAGGGGAGTGACACCATCACTCCCTACATGCCTTGAGGGGGGTGATGGTCCACTTATACTTGAATTTTGGGCATTATCTTGATTGGATCATGTGCATGAATTGGCTCCAATTCATCTAGCATGGGAACTCACACACCAGATCGATCCCATCCATCACTTCGAGTCTAGATTCATCCTCCACTCACCTATATATTAAGGCCATTTTATGAGAAAGGGGAGAATCTTGTTATGCATTGTTATGCTATTGAAATCACCATGATTCCTTCAGCCATTGTGACTAGCTTATTGTCTACAGTCTAGGAAGGTCTTGGATCAAGAACATTGGAATAGATTTGCATCTTCAAGCAAGGTAATATATGATGTATGTCTCTTGATCATTTAATATAGACATGTGATTATTCCCCCCTCTTATCATGTTGTTAAAGGACGAATATGTTCTTTGTTATAGATCTACATTATTCATAACACATACATATTGGATCTGCTACTTCTTGTGTAATACAGATTGGATCTTGTTTATGCTAGCTTAGATCTATGTTTGTATGTTCATTTTTATGCATCTTTATATGTCAAGAGGTTTTTGAGAAAGGTTTGATGTCTCTTTGTGTGTAGGATTGATTGTATAAGTGGAGATGGAACTAGAGCAAAGATCATCACCTCTGCAACATCTAAAGATTATCTGCACCAAAGGATCTCTCTTGCCTAAGGTATGTCATCTCCATTTCTCTCTCTTCTTACATGATTGCATGAAAGTGGATGTGTACATATAGTGTTTATATAGTTAGATCTAGTGGGAAAATCACATTGGTGTACCCTACGGTCTTCCTTGAACTAAGGGAAAGGGTTCAAGAGGGTGCTCACCTGTCCATAAGAGAAAACTCTACAACAGAATAGGTGACTTCATTGGGGAAAGGTTTATTATACTTTCCCTAGTTTTTTCCTTTCCTTTCAATTCATTGAATTATTGATTCTTTGGATCTCCTGGGTTTTGATCTGATTACAAGGGTCTTCTTGCATAAGTCTTGGGCCTATTCCACCTTTGGGACTGCTAAGATATGAGCCTGAACTCAACATTTTTTCCCTTTTGCTGCCCCATCGCCCCTTCTCTTTGAGGACCAGGGTGAGGCCATTCCTCCCTGTAGGATTATAGGGGGGCGATGCTCCCTATGCCATCCCTCCTCTTTAGTCTTTGACAGGGAGATGGTGCTCTAGTTTGGCTTGTTTGAAGAGTTTGGGTTTGTTTTTACTCATATCTCTATCTTATTGCTTCTTAAATTGTGTCTTCAGTCTGATAAGCTCTGTGAAACCCTCATATAGTATCCTTTTGAAGTGTTTGAGTGATTTTGATTGCTTTAAATCCTTCCTCTTTGAGTGTGTTTGATAGTCCTTGAATTAGTGCTTGGGTCTCTAATTCAATCCCTTTGGTTTGGTGGTGATCTTGGAGGACTGTTTTATCCTCTGTTTCTATTCCTAAAAATATGTTTAAGTCAGTACTATAGCAAGGGTATCTTTTTGTTAATTCTTTGTCACACCTTGTATGCCGAACATTGGGATGATGAAATGCGTTTTAGTGGTCTCTCGTTGTCCTATTGATCACTGTTTTGTCTTGCTTCGTTTGAATACCTGAAGTTGTTTGTCGCATGCATATTCTTGTTGTTATTTTGTTTCACAATTATAAACAAAAAGGAAAAACAAAAGGATTTTACATTTGCATGTGCATAGATTTTTCTTTAGTGTGATTGTTTTCAGTTTGACTGCATAGAAGGAATGTTTGTGACAAGATTTGATTTGAAGTATTTGCATATTCTTGTTGGGATATTTTGGATTGAGTGAAAAGGAAAAGAAATCTCTTCCCTCCCATAGATAGAATTTCATCGAATTGAAACAAAGTGCATTATCATTCTTGAATCTTTTCTATCTTTTGGGTCTAGAGTCTTTCACATCACCAAGTCTCACTCCATATACCTGCTTGAGTAATCAACGACCATAAAAGAAAGCACTTAATTAAAATATATTAGACATTTTATTTTTGGTCTAGCAAACCAACATTAGCTTAGGGTGTAGGGCCTTGGAATATGATTGGAGAGGACACTCTCCAAGGCCATATAAATCAACTAGAGTCACTGAAGAGAGAAAATCCATTAGTAACAAGAGACACTTACTGGGAAAGTTCATCTAACACATGAGTCAAGCAAGAGTTCAAGCCAGGTGAATTTGAGAGATATCCCGTCTTGGTGTGCTTAGTGGTTTCTTACGTGTATTGGGGCTTAGACAGTTGGCATTCCTCGGGGTGACACATCCTAAACAATATTCAAGTCTTCAACATATGTCGCACGTTCCCTTCCCACACGTATGAACTTGACTTACGACTGTTCTGCTTGGTCATCCTTTTGTGAAGTGGTAGCCTTAGTTTCTTTTCCTATATATCTACACAGGTGATTGCAAGTGGGAAGTGATCGTGGCACCTAAGACAAACGATATATCATCTGCTTTCTCTACCTTGTGGGGTGCCCCGTGAGAACTTCAACCTTGGATTTGAGAGAGTATAAGGGGTTATCGTAATTGTTTCTCGCCTCTTTATTGGTGGATTGAGACCCACCTTCAGAAGAATCATTTGAGCCAATTGGTTTGCCTGTTGATAGCCTATATTTTTATAGGGGTATGTTGTGTATTCTCTTGTAGTTGGCCTTAGGATTGTTGGTTTTTTTTTGTAAATTTCAATTTTTCACCATGGCTAATTTGCCAATTTGTCAATCTCGACATATTAGGGGACTCTCTCCTGTCGAGGAGGAACCTCCATCTATTCAAAGGCGAGCTACCTCTCCAGAAGGGGTAAGAGACACTGTAAATTTTGAAAGTGATTCGGTTCATACCAACCATTTTGACATTGAAGTTGTGGACGAGGGTGTTGTTACACAGTTTAACCCACCTTTGACCCATCCGTTCAACCCGTACTTGAGCAAGTTGGACCTTTACCTAGTGACCATTTTTTCACTGTTCAATCATATGATGTCTAACACCACATTACCTTCAATTATGGAGCAACCCATCACATATTCACTCAGTAGTGGAGGAGGAAATTTGGTTAATTATCTGCAACCATCTACTAGTGGGGTAAATGATCCATATACTACACCCAACACACCTACTTTTTCCCGTTGGGGAACATCGTTCGTACCTACTATTTCACCCATTGGTCAATCCAGTACTCCACCATCTAGTGGATCATCACCTCAAGTCTCCTCAACTTTTACTTTTAGGGGAGGGCCTTGTTGGTGTCCGTTTTGTCACCACTTTTGATGATGAAACACACTCTGATTGGCATCATTTTCACTATTTTTTATATAATAAATTATTCTTTCCGCCATTCAGATTGTCAAACAGATCAGGTATGCATATATTCACACATCACATGATTTTGGGTAAAAATCGTCGTATTGTGATTTATTGATGTTTATTTGATATTTCCTAGCTTGCTTGGCAAATATATTTCATTCTAGAGGTTATGGATTTCAAACAGACCTCCATTCAGATGCATGTTCACATTGCAAACGTTCAACCACATCCATCCCACCGTTCACACCTTTATTCAACCCATGAGATCGTCAGTTGGAATATTTCTGGTCATTAAAGGAAGAAACAAAAAGGTGGGTTCTGTTAGCAACATGGCTGTCGTGGTTGGTGAGCCATTGTTCTAGAAGATTCGCCCTCCTACTCGCTTCACTTGACAACACACCTACAACTCACGTCAACACTCCAGAAGTTCTGTCTTTCTTGCATGCTCAGCTTGAAAACACATTTCTCTGCCCACGTCAAAGGAGGGTCAATGTCTCAATGACCGTGTGAAGGAAACCAACGCCGTGGAACCTGGTAGATGCTCCGTGCGCTGTCGTAAACTGTTATGAGGCCGTTCCTTGGCCATGCGCTGTCATGTATTGTTAAGCAGAGCCATTTTCTGGCATTAAGACTGCCTATTATTAGAGCAGTCGACCACTAAAGGGTCGACTTGCTCTCCCAATTGTAACTCTGTATATATAGACATCTTCGTGACTGAGACGAGTTAGTCTCCTAGTCCTTTAGTCTTTTAGTCTTTAGTCTTTTCAGCTGCAAATAGATGTAGAAATGCTGTAACTTTGTTTTTATTTAATATACCTCTGTTCTAGTTTTATGAAAGCTCAGTAGCGTGCGTGGTGATTGATTGATTAAGGCGCAACCTCTAATTACTGAGAAGGGCCCCTCAACAACTAGTGGTCTTCCGTCTGTGTACATAATTTGTCTTTGTCTTCTGCAGATAAGTTGTGTTATTTGTTTAATTCATGTAGTTATTTTGTATATGATATCTTTGTCTTGTAATATGTATGTTGTTTTACCACTTATGTAATTGATACCTCTATTTTATGATATGTATATCTCATTTGCTGTTCATGTTAATGATATTTCCATAATGTAATTAGTGACTGGTCACGCTTAGTTTGCTCACGCTTAGTTCGCTTAGTTTGCTCAGTTTGCTTTTAGCCCCGTTCTTTACAAATACCTAGAGTTTAGTTAGCTTAACATTCCAAGTTCATAGTTAGAATTGGTTCTGTTAGTTTCTTTCCTGTAGTTGTAGGTTAGTCTTATTTATTTCAGTTTTGTTTTCTTATGCCATAGAGATAGTTCATTCCTTAGACAATGATTTAGATCAGGTTACTTCTTGTTATCTTAGTTCCTAAACACTCTATTCCTTGATTCCTTGCACTATAGGTTCATATGCACTAGTCAGCTGACGTTAGGATCATCCAAACAACTTCTTTCCTTAGTTTAAATAATTTTCCTCCATCTGGACTGTCATTCAGACTGTCATCCGGATTGTCATTCGGACCTTAATACTTTCTGCATTGTTTTTATGCTTGTTTAGAATCCAGTTTTCTTAGGTCTTTTTATTTTATTTTTTGTAACTAGGGGAATCGACAATGGGAGACTGGGCTGGTACTCACGTGACACGAGGTCCAGGGATCCAATCCCGCTACAACTATACCCCCAGGTGCCCCACACACCCTGCAAACATGGGACACGGGTAAAGCTAGGTGTGATTTGAACTCGTGACCTCTATTTACAACTGTGTCTTCATAACAACTGAACCGCCAGTGAGCCACACCTGTGCAGGCAGTTGTTTTAGGTCTTTGAACTATAATATTTCTTGCAATTAATTAGCATTCTTAGCTATAATCAAGACCTTGTTTTACGCCACTTAGAGTTTTAATTAAGTTTCATCTTCATCCTTAGTTTTCATTATATTTTCCTTTAACTTTGCTTTAGTTGTTTTACAGATTATGTTTATTTGATATCTGCTTCATTAATGCTTTACTGTTACAGAATTTATCAGTTTCATTCTTAGTATGGTTTATCATATGTCATTAAGATTAATATCATATTAGGTTTAGCAATTTAATTCTCCAAGTTATCTCAGTCTTGAATCATTTCTCCCATTCATACAGTTAATGAAGATGTTCATGACATAGGGTTTGGTTCATAAATAAATATTTTTATCAAGTTTTCTACTTGCTTCCAAATCAAATTCAGTTCAAGTAAATATCTTTATTAAGTTTTCTACTTGCTTCTAGATTTCATCAGTTCCAATTCATTTGCTTATGGATAGAAGATAGGTCATAATGTTTAAAGTTAATTGTAGTTGGACAATCATTAGTTTGCATTTATTTGTAGAAGTTAAACTAGATTTGCTTCCATTTTGTTTCCTTGTTACATTTGAATGTCACTTTGATACATTCGCTCCCATCCCTATTACATTTGATACACTTCCTCAGAATCCCCAAGGAGAATGGAATTAGGTAGTTTAGTGTAGTCTTGAAATATTAATTGAATGCATGAATAGTTTTTGAATTCACTTAGTCGTTTGTAGTTTTGCTTTAAGTTCTTTGTTTCATATTTAGTTGTCAATTGAATTATCTCATAGATAGGTTTCTGAATTCATTTACAGTTGTTTCTGATTCCTAGATTAGAGTTCTATTGGTAGTTTCCAACTTCATCAAAGTAGTTTTGTTTTTGATTAAGTCTTGCTTCCTAGAACAATGTTGTTGTTTTTATATCTTTCCAGTTATTATCCATAGAGTAGAGTAGTATAGCTTGATACTATTATGATCTGTTGGTTTAGTTAGGTTTAATTAGCTCGTTTGTTGTATTTCTAAAGTTTGACTCAGTTTTTTATTTTGAAAGATCTTTTGATCTTTTCTTTATTAAACATTTCTAAGGTTTGCCGAGTCGAAACTTTAGGTGCCATTCTACCTTAGCATATACTATGCCACAACTCTAAGATTACCAACCCTAGTCGATAATTAAATATTTTGTTGATTCCTTAAGACAGTAAATATACCTCAATAGGCCTATTCCTACATTTACTATTGCGGTAGTTCCCAATCCACCATTGGAAAGTCTACAGAAAGCCTTATCATTCCAAATTTTGGATTTCCTTTTGGGTGGAACCTATCTATAGGGGAAAGAATCCTACCTCACTCTCAAGGGGGGAAATTTTTTGGAAGTACCCAACCCATGGGAGGGTCAAATGTTCCTAGTAATATTCCCTTTACAGGAAGCACACCTATGTCTGGAAGTTCACCCTTCAAAACAAGTAGTAATGTTTTTGGTAACTTCCCATCCATTGGGGGCACTAGTTCTCCTAGTGGATTCCCTCTTCCTGGGGGAAACACTTATGTCGAAGGAGTTCCCTATCCTAGTGGTAGTCATTCACCTTGGGGTAGTTATGGAAAAATCCCTTCCTTGGGGGAAGTCAACCTTATGGGGGTAATCAGTTTACTGGGTGTAATCTGTTTCCTAGGGGAATTCATGCTTTCCCAATTTCATATGCTTCTGGAAGCCAATATATGGTAGGACCTTATGATCAAATGGGTCTCAATTCCCAATTACCCTTGACAAAAAATACATTTTCCAACATGCAACTACCCTTTTTAGCTACTTTGGATTTACTATATTTTTCGAGGTTAAACAATGACCCAATTTTGCACAACCCCATATGGCCACCTATTCCACACAAGATACGTGTAGAAATACCCAAATTTGATGTTAAAATGGGAGAAGACCTATCCACTCATGTTACCACTTATCATTTGTGGTGTGTCTCCAACTCCATGTTGGATGACAATGTTAATTTATGTCTTTTCCCTCGGACCCTAACCGAGAATGCATCCAAATGGTACATTGAATTGCCAACCGCCTCCTATTCTAGCTTCAATACGCTTGCAATGAATTTATTAACCCACTTCCAATTACCTATCCGCTATGAAAAAATAACGGAACTTTTGACATCTCTGCGTCAAAAAATACCAACCATATTTTTGACCATATCCATGAGTGGAGATGAAGGAAAAGGATTGTAAAAGCCACCATTTTCGACCAATTATTAGCATACTGGTTTATGAAGCCACTTTTAGCTTCCATTTCTCGCGATGTTGCCATGAATGAGGCCATAATTTTAGAGCAAGCTATCTATCATGCCCAACATTTGGATTTGATATATTCACAATCAGACACTTTATACGACATTATCTGACATGATCCTCAACCGTCAACTGATCCATCTAGACCCACACCTGGACCAGATGCCGATGGTGTTGTTGGTTCCATCTCTATTGTTTCAGTGAACCAGTTAAGTGGGAAACTTAATCAAATTTCCATTGCTAGTCCACCTGCTTCAACTATATTTACTACCAAACCACCCAATGTTCCAACTCAAACCTCTAAGATCAATACATTACAATCTCAATGACAAAAATCTCAACAATCTGGAGGTAAAAAGAAGAAAAACAAAAATAAAAATCCTTCCAATGAGTTTGGAACGCAGCAAGCACCACCCCCTAATGATGGGGGAAACAAGAAGGAAAGGAAACCCAAATTCCCATGCAATATTTGTGGGGGTGATCATATGGCTCATCTATGTCCACACTTAAAAGAAGTCAACAAGGTCATCACTCATAAAGACTCTACCCCACCTCCCGCGGTGTTAACTCATCATTTCTCTCTTTAACAACACCAACAAATGGTTGTTGCAAATCCTCTACCTCCGCAAGGGGACAATGGAGGTCATCCTCTCCAAGGGGATGGACCATCAAACATGTTTTTAATAGAAGAAACAATCTCCCTTACAACTCAGAACCACACTTATGGGAAACCTGAGACCAAATCTCTTGATAAGGACTCAACTTCTCCATCTCAACCAAATGGACTTCTTCAAATAGAGAAAACTGCTCTTAACATAGTCATTTTCCCTCCTAAGTGGGTACTTCATCGAGCAACACATAATACCAATGCTCAATTTGCTCAGCATTATAGTATTTTTTTGGATTTATCTCAATCCCCTTGTTCCATGTCTGCTCTCGAAGTGTTGCAAAGTTGTCTTGCACAATGAAAATCACTGTTGTTGGCCATTGGAGGGGTAGACCCCACATAATCGATTTTAGTTGTTTTTGACATTGAACATATCCAACAAAGGCTCTCCCACCAAATTGCAGTTCATATACAAGTAGTTGTATGTGGGAAAAATATCTTTCGTACTGTTATTGACAAAGGAGCCTCAACTTGTGTTATGTCCATTTCATTCTGGCGTGCGATAGATTCTCATGATCTTGTCCAATCCTCCACTTATTTGAAAGCATTTGATGATCATACTTTCACACCTCATGGAATCATAACTTCCTTACCAACTGATCTAGGGGAAAAAACTACCACGATAGATGTTGAAGTTGTTCATGTGCCTCTTGACTATAATTTGTTACTAGGGCGTAGTTGGTTTTATTCCATAAAGGTGGTAGTCTCTTCGGTATTTCGGCTTCTTTTATTTTCCCATCAAGGAAAGATCGTCACTGTAGACCAACTTGCTTATTGAAATCCCAACTTACAACTCGCGACTAGTGGTAATGTTCCCTTCATAGGTGATTTCGCGAAAAGTTATGAGAATGTGGGTGCTGGTTTATTTAAAGAATCTTCATTGATGGGCACTTTCCCTTTTCTAGTACCTAACCCATCAAAACAAGAAGATCCCATTTGTATGATCTCTTCCTTCCTTAACCATGCCCTTGGTTCTTCTAATCCTTGGGTGATACCTAATGTTACGTAAGTAGACTCCATGGGAGATTCTATGCCTTTGTCAACGGTTGAAACTCCTTACTAAGTTATTCAATATAATCCCATTGACCCAAATCATAATCATCACCCATTTTTTGATCTCGATCCTTATGTCGTGTCTTCTTGGGACAAATCTCCATCTTCTTCACATGACCTTCTGATGAGGAAATTATGGAAGTCATGGATTCGTGTGAAAATCCTTGGAAGGATATGCATCATCGTGCCTATTTACTTCCAAATTCAGAGAAGATGGAGGAAATTATCCAATATCCCGATCCTCACCTAGGTGTTGATCTCGATGTTGATTCAGAACCACACCCAGGTGTTGATCTTGATCCTCACTTAATTGTCAATCTTGATCCCTTATCCACATGGGACTATTCTTCACCAATTTTGCATGACTTTTCTGATTATGTCTTACCTTTGGATGAGACATTTATGGAAGTCATGGATACTCATCAAATGCCTTGGGAGGAGGAGTACCATAGTGCATCTCTTCTTCCCGATCAGGAAAAGGTGAGAAAACTTAAGCACACCCTCGTTGCGACTACCCAACCCTTATGAAACCATCCCTACAATTTTAAACGTGTGCTACATCATGGGGCATATGAGTTAGCCGATTATGATGGTGACCTTTGTGGGCCCTTATTGAGTATTCTTTTATCCCTTTTTCAGGCTCATTAAAACTGAATGAAAAAGGCACCTTATGGAGAATTTTTCTCTCTCTTCTTTAATCTACTTAAAAAATGAAGATGGATCTGAGTTCAATTGTCTAGGATTGTTAAAATTTCATGGACAAGGTAGCCTTATGAGCATTCTTCCATATCTCCTTTGAGCTCATTAAAAACAGAAAGGAGGTCTCGAGTTTACTTTTACGGGCTCATTAAAATTTTACGGAAAAGGTACCCTTACAAGCATTCTTCCATCTCTCGTTCGATCTCATTAAAAACAAAAAGGAGGTCTCAAGTTTACTTTTCAGGGCTCATTAAAATATTACGGAAAATGTACCCTTATGAGAATTCTTCCATCTCTCATTCGAGCTCGTTAAAAATAGAAAGGAGGTATCAAGTTTAATTTTTCAGGATCGTTAAATTTTCATGGAAAAAGTACCTATGGAGTCCTCTTTAAGCTCTTTTCTGACTCCTCAAAATTGAAAATATTGCAGAGTAAGCTTGTTCCTTTCACACTCATTAAAGGATTTGGAAGAACATCCATTCAGTATAAGTTTAACCCTTTTCCAATCCAAATGGATTAATTACGAAAAAGGAATAATGTAGTCCACTTTGGCTATAAGAGTTCTTCATCGTATCATTTTATGTTTTTTCGGATGGTGGGGAATAACTCTACAAAAACACGCACCTTAGAGTTTTCTTTAAGTTTTTTAGACTCTCTAAATATGAAAACAACAACGAGCATTGACTACCCCGAGCTCGATACAAATCCAAGGGTAGTATCTTATCGAGCATTAATCTATCTTTTCTTCAAGCTCATTAAAAAATGAAGAAGGATTCAAGTTTAATTCTTTTTGCTCTTTAAACCTTTACGAAGAAGACACTATCAAGCATACTTCTATCCTTGTTTGAGCTCATTAAAAAATGAAAAAGGTAAGTCAAAAAGAGAAAAAGGGGGGGAGTAATTCATTGTCTATTTCATTCAAGAGGCAACATTTTGTATGTCACCTTTGAACATAGCACTTGTTTGTGTCTTTGTCTTAAAATTAGGTAATAGCCTTGCTTCATAACAATACCATTTCCCTAATTCATAGTACTTCTCTGATTGGTTACTCTTCTAATCACGATGGAGGGTGCCTTGACCCCTCATGTGTCGTCACACTACAATCTATATGGTTCTCTTGAGTCTTTGCTACCTAGTCACACAATTGTCGTGCTATATGTTCAAGGGAATTTCAACCTGAGTCGGCCATTCTGTAGTTCTATTGACCTTTTGTTTCAGGAATCCCTATGTCAGTTTTTTGTACTTGGTGATCATACATATTTATCACATCTCTTGATGTTTGTTTCATGTCAATTGATGGGGGATACATTAAGGCCCTCCTTCGACAGATTCCTTCCTATCAACGCCAACTCATCATCTAGGAAGTGGGTCTAGAAACCTTAGTACCTTGGAGTTTGTAGTCATCAGTGGAAGGATTCCTTGTGTTCGAGAAGGGGTAAACATAATTGAATCCTAATCGGGCGATTCTATGGGTGTTCAACATCAACTCATTTATTCACACTCATTAGAATGTACTAGGTGTCTTGGGATCCATTATCATCATCAGTGAACTCCCTTGTGTTTGTTAATAGTAAACATCATTGATCGATAATCAGCCGGATTCTCACTTGTTCGACATCAACACATTTATTCACATGTTGTAGAGTCACATCATCAGGGTTTGAGATGAAGACCTTGGGTTAGGGGTTGCATCAATCATCCTTGCTTCCCCTCCAAATTTGCGTTGGATTTATATCACCAATTCAAACATTGTATAAGGACCATCTCTGCACTATCAATGGTAATCTCTGTCCTCCTAACATGTATATTGTATATTGTGACATAGATCCACACTGTTTCGGTCGGTGGCTATGATCTCATTGGTTCAAATAGATCCACACTATAATGGTAGGTGGATATGTTATTTGTTATGACATGGATCCACTCTTGTATCTCTTGTGGCCATGAACTCATACTTCATTTATGGATCCATAGTATACTCTTGGAATCCACGTTTTGTCCTAATTTTACCGAGCATGGGTATGCCCAACTCAGGGATGATATGCACATACCTGGTTGATGTTTTGCAGGTTCTCTCTAGTTTCTTGAATCCATGACCCTTACCTTGATTTATTTTTTATAAATTGTTTCGTCCATCAAATTCTCTTCTGACGTCACACTTTAGGGGGCATCTGTTATACCCTTATTTGCCACATTAGGTTCATTGGAGATCCCACTTTATTTCCTTGCTGATACACTTACCTTTGTACCTTTCTCTAGCCTCATTTTTCCCACTTTTTGTCCACCATCACCCTTTGTATGCTTCTAGGGGGATGATGGTCAGTTTGTCATCCCTCCCTATATACTTGCATGGGAGTGACACCATCACTCCCTACATTCCTTGAGGGGGGCAATGGTCCACTTATCCTTGAATTTTGAGCATTATATTGATTGGATCACGTGCATGACCTGACTCCAATTCATATAGCATGGGAACTCACACACTAGATTGATCCCATCCATCACTTGGAGTCTAGATTCATCCTCCATTCACCTATATATTGAGGCCATTTTATGAGAAAGGGGAGACTCTTGTTATGCATTGTTATGCTGTTGGAAAGTTGGGAATCCAAACACACTACGTCAAGAAAACGCGCCCCCGACTTCTGCATTCTGCAGTGTAAATTCAGAAAGTTGGAAGCTAGCCAAACCCATGTTACAACCAACTTCTAAGGCTGATAAATTCTTCATCCTTAGTTGATTTTTTCAAAACGCGGTATCGTTGGAAAGCTCTTGGAGAGCTCTATGCAACGACGTGGACCGCTACCATAGTTGAGGAATCTAAACTTGCCTCTTTTCCAACAAAAACACTGCTCGAATTCCATCAAAACCTCCTTACCCCACTGTCAAAAGCCCTGAAATCACCCTTCCAAGGCCCCTCCCTTCATCTAACCAGAGAGGGGGCATGAACACATCAGGGGGTGTCTAATTCATCCCCCTAGCTCATATAATGAATTGAAAACCTGTTGAGGATGTGTGAAATTCATAGTAGATATACATAGTGGAACTAAATCCAATGAATGCATCTACAACATACATGGTTAACAGCATAACAACATACTTAAAATAAGAAAAATGATGAAACAAGCAACCAATGCACCAGCCTTATGTTCAGGCTTATACACAGACTTCCTATTGTTTAATTACATATGCTCATTCCATTCAAATTAAATTGAAATAACAAATGAACACAACATAGGAATTAGTATCATTGAGAACCACAAAAAACACTTATCTTATAAGATGAACTGTCCAATAAACTGGCTATGTGAGAGCAATGTTCCAGCCAACCATAGGTCTCTGTCCAGCCTATATTCTTTCGATGAGAGACCACCCCCGAGTTGGACTATGTATCCACTAAGGAGGAACTAAACAGGCTCACTCATAGCCATGGCTTCACATAAAAGACATACTAAGGAAACACACAGTTGGGTTTATCAAGCATTTAAGGAAGAGTGGAGGAGGATGCTAAGACAGTGAGCTCAACCACAGAGCTACATGCCTCTCAATTCACACTCAGATAGTCCTGGTACCCACAATACCTACCACACCTAACACAAGGAAGGCCCCCTTCTCTGCTTCTCAGTCCCTCAGGTTCTCCTTCCCTCCAGTGCTATTCAGGGTGGGCATAGAAAGGTCCAAGATTTTTCTTCCTTGAGACTCTGGCCTTCATTGGGTTTATCAAGCAACCCTACCTTTTGTACTATTCTTCTTTGTGATTTCTACTTGGGTTTTCTCTACTTTTGTGACCAAAGCAATTCTATCCTGCAACTGGGTTCTCGGATATCAACACAGGGTTTCCTCATGGGTTTCTGAGCATATCCCACGCTGCAAATCTTCCCTAGGGTTCAAGCCAATGGATCCCCTGTTGGATTGAGATTCCCAAACGAATTTTTGGGTGGATTCGACTCTCTAAATTAGGGTTTTTATAGAATCGTGATTTTATTCTTTTTTCACTGCTCGTATATACCCTCCCCTCCAAAATTTGGTTGCTAGTCCCTCATGGAATGGGGATTATGGAATACAAATTACCAGGGGTAGAGTGACTTGTGGATCAAGTCAGACATAGTCCCATACCATGCCATCTGAATTTCGGGATTGCCCACACTCCATCGACTTCATGAAAAATTTATTCAACCACCTTCTGCAACCAAATTTAATATCAGCAAGGAAGGTCAAAGGGGTTCTAAATATGACATTTGGAAGTCTATGGTCCAATCCCACAACCCCCTCACCTCTCCCTTGTGGAAACACATGGCCCTCTCTTATTAGGTCCCTCAATAGCCATTTTCTTTGGTAATTTTATTGCAATATTAATATTTACATAATCTACAATGTCCCATGGCTTAATAGCACATGGATAACAGAATGTCTAATACTTTCCCTTTACATGAAACCAAGCATCCACTAGTGGGGCCTTGGCCTTGAGCTCCACGCTAGGGAAACATACACCACATGTATACAATATTTACATTGAAATCCAAATATGTCCTAAGGGTCAAAATGGGGTATTACATTTCCCTCCCCCTTAGAACAACACCATCCTCGGTGTTCTCAAAACTGAAAAAAAATGGGAATGCCTCTCTCATGGAATCCTCCAGCTCCCATGTAGCCTCATCAGGACGGAGGTGATTCCATTGCACCTTCACCTATTCGATAGCTTGGTTCCGGAGCAATGTGACCTTCTTCTCGAGGTTGCACATAGGCTCCACTTGGAACTCTCCCTTGGGTTCCACCTGTATCACATTCCAATAAATTAATGTGATTAGGATCATGTACATATTTCTTAAGAAAAGAGACAAGGAAAACATTATGAGCTTTCATGTTAGCAGGTAATGCAATTCTATATGCAACTGGTCCTATCCTATAAAGGACTTCAAATGTCCCACAATATATTGGTGTCAACTTGGCACAACTTCCCAACTTTAGGGAATTTCGGGCTGCCTTTAAATTCTTTCTGATTTTAACAATTTCCTATTCCATTTACTTGATCATCTATGGCCCAAGCACTACTGTGTTCACCGGACTATCCCAACTCACTGGAGTCTTGCATCCTTTTCCATATAATACTTCAAAAGGACTCATCCCTAATGATGCATGATGTCCATTATTTTATGCAAATTATACCAAGTGTAGGTAGTCCTGCCACTTGGATGGTTTTTCCATCATAACCATCTGTTTGAGGATGATATGTTGTACTAAAGTTCATCTGAGTTCCCAATTCTTGAAATAGTCCCTTCCAAAAATTGGATGTGAACTTTACATCTGGATATGAAATTATTGCTTTGGGCAATCCATGCAATTTGAATATCTCCTCCATGAAAATATTTGCTATGTCTCTTGTCTTGTGAGTGGACTTGATTGGAATAAAGTGAGCTACCTTTAATAGCTTGTCCACCACTACCATAATTGAATCATGCTTCCTCATTGTCATTGGAAAACCTGTTATAAAATCTATAGAAATTACTTCCCACTTCCATTCCAGAATGGGCAAAGGTTGCAATAATCTTGCTGGAGGTTGATGTTATGCCTTGACTTGTTGGCATTTTTGACACCTAGAAATGTATTCTACTATGTCCTTTTTCATCCCATGCCAAAAGTATTGCTTTCTTGTTGTTGTTATTGTCTTTTGATATCCTAGATGTCCAGAGTATGGCATTTTATGTATTTCATCCATCACTAGCTTCTTTAAATCTGCACAATTTGGAATATACAGTCTTATACCTTGATCCAGGAGAATATCATCTTCACCAAGCTAATATCCTGCACACCTTTCATCTATAGTTCCCTGCTGCAAATTTTCTTTAATTTGAAGGTAAGTTCCATCTGTGCACACTAAAAAATCCTTCCTTGGATTTGCAATCTTTAGAACAGGAGCGCTGGTAAGCAAATTCTTTAACTACTTTAAGCTTCTCTCACATTTTTCAGACCATACAAACTTAACATTCTTCCTCTGCAATGATATAATTGGATGATCTATCTTGTAGAATCCTTCAATGAACCTTTTATAATAGCTTGCAAGATCCATAAAAGATCTAACATCTGTAACATTCTTTGGAGTAGGCCAATCCATTATGGCTTCAATCGTTTCTGGATCCACTGCAATTCCTTCTTCTGAGATGACATGACCCAAATACTGTACCTTCCTTTGATAGAAATCACACTTTCTCAGCTTGGAATACAATTGGTGTTCTCTAAAAACTCGCAAAGCCATTCTTAGATGTTCATGATGCTCATCTTCATTCCTTGAATAAACAAGAATGTCATCCAAGAACACTATCACAAACTTATCCAAATACCTGTTGAAGACACTATTCATGAGACACATGAATGTAGCAGGTGCATTTGTAAGACCAAATGGCACCACTATGAATTCATAATGACCATATCTTGTCCTGAAAGCTGTCTTGTGAATGTCTTCTTCTTTTATCCTCACTTGATGATAGCTAGACCTTAAGTCAATCTTTCAAAACACTTTAGCTTCCTTCATTTGATCAAACAAATCATCAATTATTGGCAATGGGTACTTATTCTTGATTGTCACTTTATTTAGATTCCTGTAATCAATACACAACCTTAAAGTCCCATCCTTTTTTTGACAAATAAAACTGGTGCTCCCCAACGAGATACACTTAGCCTACTATACTTATTGTCCATTAATTCTTGTAGCTGCATCTTTAACTCTACCAATTCTGGTGTGCTCATTCTATAAGGAGCTTTGGAATTAAGTGCTACTCCTGGAACAAGATCAATGGTAAAATCAATATCTCTCTTTGGTGGCAGCTCGAGTACTTCATCCGGAAAGACATCCTTGAACTCTTGCAACAACTGGAAGTATTCTATCCTTGGTCCTTAGTCCTCTAATGAATCTGAGATGTGAAATGCATATAACTGGAAAGCTTTCTTATAAATATTTTTCAATTGTAGGGATGAAATCTGTCTTACTGAGACTTGTTTGGGAATTCCCTTTACCAATCTGGGTCTACCCTCTTCATCAATGCATTCAATTACCTTTTCATAGAAATCTATCTTGGTTCTATGCCTTTCCAACCAATCCATACCAATTAGAGCATCATAAGATCCTAATGGTAGGGCATTCAAATTTATTTTTGTGAGGAATCCATTCAACTCCATGGGGCACTCCATCACTACCTCACTCACTTTTCTCTTGGTCCCCCTGTGGCTAACTGAACTAGTCAAGACTCACTATGCTTCATTTTTTTAAGAGAACAAACTTCAACCACTTTTGGAGAAACATAGCTATGAGTAGATCCCGGGTCAATCAAAACAGAAATGGATTGCTTAGCAATCTTACCTTCAACCTACACCACTATTGACTGATTTTCTACTTGATGATTTTCCAATGCTGCATAGATTCGAGGCACTTCCCTTTCCATATCCCCCACTATAGCTGTTTCCTCTAAGTTGTGAAAAATTCTAGGATTCTACCTCCAATGTGGACATTCTTTAAGCACATGGTTTCCTCCACATCCCCAACACAGAAGTGGCCCTCTTGGTGCTTTTTCTGCTACAATTGTTGGCTTGTTCTCACTTCCTTCTTGTTGGCCCTGTGGAAAATTTCTGGGCTGATTTTTGAATGGTGGCTTGAATCCACTTTTCCTTTGTTTAAACCTCCCACTTGGATTTCCTTTCCATGCTGGGTGGACATATGATTTTCCTTTTCTCTACTCATAGAAATGCACTGCCATCCTAATGGATTCATCAAGACTTGGTGGATTAACAAAATCGATCCTATCTCTAAAATTATGAGGTAGAATTTCAAGGAAACACTGGATCTTAATTCTCTCATCCTTGATATAGTCCACATACCTCAACAATTCCAAAAACTTGTGGACATGTTCATTCATGGATTTCTGCCCCAACCTGAGTTCATTGAATTCTTTCATCTTGTTGTCATAATACCTAGCTGATAGGTATTTTTCCTTGAAATACTTGTTAAATATCTCCCAATTGATCCTCCTTTCACTGATCCCTTTCACTTGCATGAGGTGCTCCCACCAAATTGAAGCTGTGCCATTTAGGTTGTAAATGGAAATTCTGGCCTTTTCATTTGCTGAGTAGTCATGAATCCTGAAATATTTCTTCATTCCAAGAAGCCATGCCTCTGCCTCTTGGCTAGTCTTACCTTCTCCATAAAATGTGGGAGGCCTTTCCTTCTTAAATTCTCCCTGTGGAATTCCTTTGGGTTTCCTTCTTCCTTCAACCCTGTTAGAAGTATGCCTCGGGATTCTTCGAGGGCCTCTTGAGTCACACGACCTGCTGGAAGAAGATCTTAAGGAGGGTGTGTTGTGCTTTTTTCTCAGTGAAGTATTTCTTAGGCTTGGATTCCTCTTCCTAGTATGACCTCTAAAGCGACTCTTTACACCTCTTCCTTCTTTACCTACGTTGCTTGGGTTGGACCCAAGTTTTACCCTCTGTTGCATATCAGTGAGGCTTTGCAAAATAGCATCATTGAGCTGATTATGTTCTTCCTGAGCCTTCATCAACCTTCCATTAAATCTTATCATGGTTTCAACCAAATTCTGAGAGGTTATTTGCTCCCTTCTCCCATTGGATTCAGTCTCAACATGATCTTCTTGCACATTTTCTCCTAGCACATCTTCATCATGCACGTAAGGATCCTGGGCGACATTCATGGTTACCATATTCCTTTGGAGATTTCTTTCCCCTACCTGCTGCTCTCTGCTACACTATTTCAAATTCTATCAGCTATAAACACTATGTATTATAGAGATGTTTATTGAACATCATATAAAACACAAAACATCCATTTTTAACAGAAATAAACTCATTGAATAATTTATAAAGCTATTATTCCTTCTACTTTTGCCCAAGCAGCCCCAGTGTTGCAACCTTGGGCTCTGATACCATTCTGTCACGTCCTCTATCCCCTCGGTGCCCTTCAGAGTGATGGGGGAACAACTTGATAATATTTTTTTTCTCAAATAATCCAAACTATGCACTTTTGCACAGCTGCAATTGTCTTTGATCCACAATTCTGTAATCCGCAATCTGCACGTTGGAAGTCGGAAGAACGAAATGCTCAAATCACAACATTGATCAAAATATGACTCTGACTTCCGCATCCTGTAGTGTGGGAGTTGGAAAGTCGGAACGCCAAAATACCCGGCTTCGAACAAAATGCAATCCCAACTTCAACATTCCACAGTGCGGGAATCAGAAAGTTGGGACTCCAAATACACCATCTCGACGATTTACGGCTCTGACTTCCGCAATCCACATCCATGATGTGGGAGTTGGAAAGTCAGAACACCAAATCCACCATTTCGACGAAAACGCGCCTTCGAATTCCGCAATCCGCCTCTGTGATGTGAGAGTTTGAAAGTCGGAATGCCAACTCAACATTTCAACGAAAAAATGCACCTCCGACTTCCGCATTCCGCATCTGCGATGCGGGAGTCAGAAATTCGGAACACCAACTTCACTATCTCGACGATTATACGCCTCCGATTTCCACACTCCGCATCCGTGATGCGGGATTCATAAATCCAGGACGCTAAATAGACCGCGTTGAGGAAACGCGTCCCCGACTTCCGCATTCCGCAGTGTGGATTGGGAAAGTCAGAAGCTGGCCAAACCCCTGTCACAACCAACTTCTAAGGCTGATAAATTATTCATCCTTAGTCCATTTTGGGAAAACTTGGTACTATTGGAAATCTCTTGGCGAGATCTATGCAATGGTGTGGATCCATTCCACACCTGAGGACTCTGACCATGCCTCTTTTCCAACCAAAAATATTCTCGAAGTCCATCAAAACCTCCTTACCCCACTGTCAAAATCCCTGGACTAACCCTGCCAAAGCCCTTTGCTTCATATGACCATAGAGGGGGCATGAACACATCAGGGGGTGTCTAATTCATCCCCCTAGCTCATATAATGAAGTGCAAACCTACTGAGGATGTGCGCAATGCATAGTAGACATACATAGTGGAACTAAATCCAATGAATGCATCTACAACATACGGGGTTAACAACATAACAACATACTTAACAGAAGCAATGCACTAGCCTCATGTTCAGGTTTATACACAGAGTTCCTATTGGTTAATTACATATGCTCATTCCATTCAAATTAACTTGAAATAAAAAATGAACACAACATAGGAATTAGTATCATTGAGAACCACATAAAACATTTATCTTATAAGATGAATTGTCCAAGCAACGTTCCACCCAACCATAGGTCTCTGTCCAGCTTATATTCTTTCAACTGAGAGACCACGCCCGAGCTAGACTGTGTATCCACTAAGGAGGAAATAAACATGCTCACTCACAACCACAGATTCACACAACAAGCATACTAAACCAACACAAAGTTGGATTTATCAAGCATTTAAGGAACAACGAAGGAGGATGCTAAGCCATTGAGCTCAACCATAGAGCTACAGGCCTCTCAATTCACACTCATATAGTATTGGCACCCACAATACCTACCACACCCAACACAAGGAAGGCCCCCTTATCTGCTGCTCAGTCCCTCAGGTGCTCCTTCCCTCCAATGATATTAAGGGTGGGCATATAAAGGTCCAAGTTGCTGATTCCTTGAGACTCTGGCCTTTACTGGGTTTATCAAGCAACCCTACCTTCTATCATATTCTTCTATTTCATTTCTACTTGGGTTTTCTGAACTTTTGTGACCAAAGTGACTTTATCCCATAGCTAGGTTCTCGGCTATCAACACAGGGTTTCCTCACGGGTTTTTGAGCATCTCCCACACTGGAAATCATCCCTAGGGTTCAGGCCAACAGATCCGATGCTGAATTGAGCTTCCCATGAATTTCTGGGTGGATTCGGCACTCTAAATCAGGGTTTTTACAGAATCATAATTTTCTTCTTTTTGTATTGCTCGGCTCTCTCCTCCCCTCCTAAATTTGGTTGCTAGTCCCTTTGTTGGGATGGGCTCAAGTGGGTTGGAAAAATATATAAGTATGGAAAAGCATGCATAACGCGTTGCAACAGGAAGAAAAGACAATTTTGATAATTGCGCATTGCGCGCTGTGGCAGGAAGAGAAAGCAGTTTTGGTGAAAGCGTATTGTGTGTGGCGGCAGGCGACAAACAATTTTGAGGTTGTGCACGTGTCGCGTGATGGAAATGACTAAGGCACGGTCGCGCAGTAGGACAATGCGCATGGTAGTTGATAAGCTATTTTTGGGCATAACATGGGTAAAGGTCAGACGAGGATATCACCTAGTTTGGGTAAGGAACAGGTGGAAGACAGATGAAGGTGACCTGTTCGAACGTGTTGCAGAAAGCAGTTGAGAAGCTAGGCCATGACGCCAATGGCGATAGGCAGGCAAAGGAGTGGAAAGAGATAGGCCATGATGCAGTTGTAACCATTTTGAGGAGTGCGGCTGTCAGAAGAGCGTGTGAGCCACGAGTGGCCCAGGAGGAGCAAGCTGTCGACGGCGACAGCTAGGGTGGCAGTTAGCCACAACAGTTTTGGAAACCTTAGGGTTTCGGCCTAATGATTGTAAAGACATGACCTACGGGCATGATCTATAAATGAGGCACAATATTGTAAGGGAAGGGTGACTCTTCATTTTGTTAAGTGTTGATTATTGTAGAATCTTAAGTTTAGAAAAGCCATTGTAAAGGCTCTGCTGCTAAGTGCGCAGAGACCTATCTAAGAGAGAGAAGAGAGTCTGCAGCTGAGTGCGCAGACTAAGAATGGTTTGTACCCTTCCCATTAAGAGCAATATTAACAACCGTTCTTATAGACGTAGCCTCCATCCGGGGGGTGAACCATGTTAAATTCTATGTTGTGTGACCAATGTGTATTTATGATTGTTTAATTGCTTGGTATGAATGTTTAGTGCTGGAAACTTCTGTTATGTGATTGCTTTTATATGTATTTGCCACAGTGAATGGGAAATATATGTTAAGTAATGCATGCGCAGAGGAATGTTAAGTATTCAACATGTATGAATCTATCGATTGGAATGTATGAATCTATCTATTGGTCAAGTAGTGAACACTAAGTTTAAGCGTAGCGTTGGAGTGCGTAGTAACGTATGTTATTAAACCACCCACAATTTACTGATAAGAACTTGAATGAAATGAAGGGATAAAGAATGCTAAGTAGAGTGGTTAGAATTGGACACCATGGAAAGGATGTGTAGTCTCATTGATGTGCCAAGTCATTAAAGGTTGTTGCGAGGTAAGCTTTTGATAGCTTACTATCGTAACGCAAAGGTATCATGTATTGCACAGTCATTGGAGGTGCGAGTGCGGTTGCGCGCTGAAGTATCTGACGCGGAACAAAAGGTTTGCGTAGTTATCTATCCGCGCAACTCGCAAGGTATTGCGCTACTTATTAGCTTTCCCCCCATCGCATAACCCGGTTGTGGAAACTTGATTCCACAACCACCTCCTTAGCTTTTCCTCGGGTGAGACCTCAGGATGCGCGCAGCCTATTGCCGGAAGGGCCGGTGAATTGAGGTTTTGTTGGTTCCTTGAACCGCGAAGTACCTGGGTCTACACTGGAAACCTCAAGAAGGTGATCTACAGCCAACACCCTCATGGAATGGGGATGATGGAATACGAATTCCCAGGGGTAGAGTGAATTTTGGATCAAGGAAGACATAGTCCCATACCCTTCCATCTGAATTTCGGGATTTCCCACACTTTATCGACTTCATGAATAGTTTCTTCAACGACAATCTGTAGCAGAATTAAATGTCAGCAAGGAAGGTCAAAGGGGTTCTAAATATGACATTTGGTAGTCTATGGTCCAATCCCGCAACCCTCTCACCTCTCCCTAGTGGATACACATGGCCCTCTCTTATTAGTTTCCTCCATAGCCATTTTCTTTGGTATTTTTATTGCAATATTAATATTTACATCATTTACAATGTCCTATGGCTTAATAGCACATGGATAGTAGAATGTCTAATACTTTCCTTTTACATAAAGATCAAGCATCCACTAGTGGGGCCTTGGCCTTGAGCTCCACGCTAGGGAAACATACACCGCATGTATACAATATTTACATTGAAAGCCAAATATGTCCTAAGGGTCAAAATGGGGTATTACAAGCAAAGTAATGCCAAGTATAAAAAGAGGGCAGATATGCAAAGAAGAATGAAAGTTTTTGAAGAATGTGAGATGGTAATGACACATTTGAGAAAATAAATATTTCCTAGGGTTACATACAACAAACTCAAGTACACAAAGATAGGCCCATGCAAAATTTCAAGATTTTTTTTTGAAAATGTATATAAGCTAGAATTGCCAGAAAACTTGTTTATCTATCTGATATTCAATGTTGTTGATTTGTATGAGTTCCACGAAGGGGAAAAGAGTGATGAAGTGGGTAATCTAGATGAATGGAAGAGACAACTACCAGTCAAACCTGTTAAAGAAGTGGAAGAGATTTTGGACACAAGGGTCGGTAAGAAGACCTACCAAAGGGAATATTTGGAATATTTAATCAAATGGAAAAGCACAGGACCTAAGGATTCATCATGGGTTTCTGAGCAGGATTTAACCCATCTACCAGGTTCTTCAACCTCTGAGGAAGTCACCACATGAGCTAGAAGATCATGTTTTGTTTTTACCAAGGGTGTCCGATGTAGGAGCATCCTTGGATTTGGACAATCAACATCACCCAAAAATATTTTAGTTTGATTTAGTAGTTGTAGGAAGAAAGAAGCGGCTGCAGATCCTTGTTGAATGCGATCTTGTTGCTGCAAATCCGTGCTGCTATAGAACCCTGTTGCTGCAGAACCCTATTAATGTAGATTCATGTTACTATAGAAACCTGTTATTGTAGATCTATGCCGCTGTAGAACCCTGTTGTTGTAGATCCTTACTGCTTTAGAACCATGTTGTTGCAGATCATGGTTGCGGAACCTTGAGGCTACAGATCGCACAGGATGCCAATCGAGTCATGGCTGCATATCAGTTCTACCACATGGAATGAAGTGGCTATAACTGAGGTTGAGCACATGAGTTGAGCAAAGGATTCGTTGGTGGAATTGGTTGGAAGAAGAATGGTTGCAACTATCCACCTTCTTCTCTTGAAAATGAAGAGACGGGAAAGGAAAAGATAAGAGGGAGAAAATTGGAAGGAGGAAGGGATTTTCGTTTTTTTGGTCGGGTTCAATTCAACTCAACCTTGTTCATTGGGGAATCAAAAGCAGAGAGAGTGGGATTGATTCTGCTTGTTTCAGAGTTCCATTGCGTACAAATATATCAGAAGCTCAACATCATTGTTGCAAAACCAATGCGAATATAATTTCCACGTGTGATTATATTAGGGAGAATGATTTTTTGTTTCATTTGTGTATCTTATAAGTAATGTTACAAATAAGGAATACTGCAAATTTATGTTCTTTTGATCTCGATGTCTGAATCTATGGACCCCATTGTTATTGTTTCATCCTTGTTATTGATTAATACATACTTGTTGCTATGCATATGAGAGGCAATGAGGTTCATAAACCTGTAGAAGAGAGTTGCATGCTTAGCCACTGCATCACAAGATCACCAAACAAAAGGGCCTAACACTTACAAAATATCCATACCATTTTCAAGACAACAAGATGGACCCTAGTCCATGAGAGACATGTATCATCACAAGAGAATCCCATAAGCAAGAACCATACCTTTTCCAAGATGAAAAACAAGAAATAAAAACTTCACCAAAATAAACCCTAGATCATTTAATCACATAGCCCTTCCAATAATATTTTGAATGGGCCAAGAAGTTAGTAATTTCAATATCGTATGAGAAAGTTATGCCAATTTTACCAATCTTTACCAAAGAACAAAAATGATTTCAAAACTTTGCAGACTAGCTCCTCCACAAAAGTTTGCACTTTTTTCTCCAAGATTTGCATAATTTAGAAGAGATAATTCAAGAGATTGAATGATGATGAAATGAGAGGTTTCATATCCTATTTATACCCTCCAAGATGACTTTAGTTTGCTTTAGGGTCGACGTTTCACTTATCCTTAAATTTAGGATCTCCATATTTTAAGGGGTACTTGAATGGGTCAATACCCCACTCCAGGGTTTCATCATGGAACTTTAACTTGCCTTCATTATCACTTCATATATTCATCAAAGGTATTTTGGGCTTCTCCTCATCATACTTAGATACATCATTATTCCTTTCAGGGTTTCTTTCCTCTTTATGTGGACCCACCATCAATACTTTGGGGGATTCTTCATTCTTCACACCAATATTGATTTGGAACAATTTTAGGGGTTCATTAGGGCCTTATTCATCATGGGTCATGTGATCCCAACATCATGGTGATGTGGAACCAACACTATTATTCTAGGGGTTTCTTCACCTTTCTCACTAACATTGCTTAGGGGAAACTTTAGGGACTTCTTTATGGGTTTTCCCCATATGTGTACAACCCAAAGTGTCTTCCCATGAGGGCCATGCTTAAAGATATGACATAAGGGGAATGATTTGGAGTTATATACACTAGGAATTTGAAATCAATGACAACCTTATTCAACAACTAATTGTGTACATTGTTAACACCCAAAAAGTGTTCACCTAACTCATCCCCCTAGTCACATAACCCATTTATCCCTTTTTTCCACATATTTGGCCTCCATAAACCCAAAATCCCTAATTTTCCAATAAAAAGGGCAAAAAGTAATCATTTCCCTCAAAAAATTAATTAAAATCCACCAAAAAAGGTCAAAATCCCCCAAAGAGAAAAATTTAAAAAAAGAGAGAAAAAATGGGAAAAATATTCAATATAAAAGAAAAAGGAGGGAAAATATTAAATACCATTGGCCAATACTAGTGGCTTCCTAAAACAATGGGACAAGAAACCACCAGCCAAAATTGCTATAAAAAGGTGGTGTATGCCCTCATTTTCATTGTACATTCACTCTTCCTTATCGACACTCTGCCGAAATTCCTATTGAAACCCTAGCCTCCCTTTGATCTTGTGTTTCCCCATTCTAGTTCAGTTTTGGATACCCATGAGCATTCGATGGAGAGCAAGAGACATTGGAGACCCGGAGCACCATCACTTCTATGGCTGCAAGGGCCCACATATTCTGACCATATTGAGTAACCCATGTTGTAAATCTGTGTTTACTATAATACAAAACCATTATTTGATTCACAGGTGTTTGATATTTTAGTTTACATTTTATTTTACTGCAGTAATCATTAGAAATTTTACTTTTACTTTATTTGCATGCACATCACCTTCACGAACTGTTACTAGGAAGATCATAGCTCTTAGTAAGTGTCCTTTTGCACTAGCTAGTGTGAATAACCTAGCTACAGTTTTGGCGACTCCAACTGGGTCGATTCCCATTGATCTGTGGTTGGGTAAGATTAGTAGTTCTTTTTAGCTTTTGCAATTGTTATTTTCTTTTTTCACTGTAGCTCATTTCAGTTTTTACAGCCATCTCCCTCTTTAGGGTAGTTCTGGCATAGTCTTATACCACGTACTTGCAGGTTTGGCCCTTGCCATCGCAGTGCCTTTTTTTTTCCGTTTTTACGGCCCGAGCCGTGACTTTCGACGCCGTTTCCGTGCTTCGGAGTGTGGGTTTTCCTTCGTGAAGTGCACTCTACTCTTTGCACCCTGAGCATGGCTTTCGCTCCCAGAAGCATGCTCAAAACATGACTTTCTTCCTGAGAAGCGTGCTCCAAGCGTGCTTTTCCCATCCCTTAGCGTGCTCAAAGCATGCTTATTCAGCTAAGAAGTGTGCTACAAGCGCACCTGTACGGGCCATAAGCGCGCTTAACTTGCCCATAAGCACACATTAGGGGCATTTTGAGATAAAAAATGAGTCTCCAAACAAAAAATGTACTATCAAAATCAATTTTTTAAGAACCAATAAGATTTTAGAGAATGACATCATCCCTTATGGTTGAAGTGGCATTGCTTGAGTTAAAGTTTCCTACTTGTCAAATTCTAAATGGTGGATGAAAATCCATGATTAACCATACTCATAATAAAAAAAAATACTTATAAATTTAATATATATATACTTAGTACTTTTATTTTAACTTATTTTCACTTCTGAATATAAAAATATAAAAATAAGTAAAATTCAAACTTAAATTTAAAAACAAAATCTTGAATACATACTTTTATAATCATTTCTTGGATATAACGTGTACCTTGTAATTAAATAAGTTTCCTCAATCATGAAAATTCATAACATGTATTACCATTTAAATTCGTGATTATAATATATGAAAAAATTATCATAACTTATTGTAGAGTGTGTTATGGCTATAACGTAGGAAAGGAGTTATGGTTTAATATTTATCTTAATGTAAGGTTATAACACGAACCAATTCTTGGTTATAACGTATGAGTTATTGTATTTTGTTTATGGTTATAACATATGAAAAAGTTATTATAATTTTATGTATTGAGTTATATTATAATATGTAATGTATGAATAAAGTTATTAAAACTTGTTGTAAAGTATATTATATGTATATGTTATAAAGTGGTATTATAAATTTATAATATAGTATATGTTACGTTATAATAAATATAATATAATATATATGATGTTAAATTTAATTTATGAATATAGATTACAATTTTATATTAAATAAGTTAATATATTTTAAAATAAATAATTATTAATGTGAATTATTTTATATAATTTATAATTTATTTATAAAAGTTTAATTTAGGTGTATAATTCAAAAGTAAAATATTTTATTTCATGAGTACTTTATTTTAGTATATCTATGTATTCAAAAGTACTCATGTTTCTAGTCATATCAAAGATGATTTTTTATTAATTTTATTTGTATACTTTTTTACTTTAAATTAACCATAGTTACATGAATTGTAGTGCAAGAGGTGAGTTATAAATATACTTTCTTCACAAAATGATAAACTCGCAATATTTTATTATATCTCTTATGAGGCCCATTTTAAACCTCAAAATTCCCCTAATTCTTATTTCGCCCAGAAGCGCGCTCCAAGTGCACTTAACTTGCCCAGAAGCGTGCTCCAAGCACGCTTATCTCTCCCATAAGTGTACTCGACCTTCTATGGTGGTTTTTTCTACCCCAACGTGACTATGTTGCAGTTTGCAGCATCCCGAGCGTGACAGTTCCCCCGATAGACGTGCCCTGCACCTGTTTTTGGATTTTGCATTCACACCAATTGCATCTACAACCTCACTTTTCCTTTCGCCCATTGTGGCTAGTACTTTTCTGCTGATTGTTTGTTGTAGCATTTGGGATATTTCAGTTTGCTTGCATACATGTTTGCTTAAGTGCACTATTCTCTATTGCATTCACATTTCAACAAGTTTACTTAATGGCTGCACCATTTGCATGCATTTTCTAGAAGTTACTCATTTCATTTGAAGAGAAAAGTAGTTCTTTATTTCCACATTTACTTTCGGCGTATCTTGGGCTTGTTTATACCACTTGTGCACCCACTCACTCCCTAAGCTTCAAGTGAGACTAAGATTGGTTTAATTGAACACACATCTAACCCCACTTGGGGACCCAAAAAAGTTTTAGTAGTTAGGTAGGAAATTGGGGTTAGGCATCCAAATAACACCCCCTTTGTCATGTACATTTGAGGCATAGTTGTTGTCTTTTAGGGAGCCAAAATTACCTATTATTTATTGGTACTATTGACACTGATTTGTCGAAGGGCCTCCCCCTTAGTGGGGCAAGTGGCAAGACTAGTTCCAGAAGTATGAGTGGAATACCATTCTCCACTTTGTAATGAAGGATACCAAATCGTCATTCTTGTTGTGTATGTTGGCCCCCATACTGGGTGGGCGACGACCAATGAAATGAAGCTGTGGGAGACCTTTTTGGACATGCCATGAATGGGGCATCCTAGTAGCCATTCTTCTAGGAATAGTTTACTTGAGATCCCTCTCGGTAGGGGGATATCCCTTAGCCATTTGGTTCTCCATTTCGCATTTCCTGACTGCGGATTTCATCACCCTACAGGGGATACGATTTGCGTGAGCTTCCATATCTTTTATTTAGGAATTTGCATGCTCCTATACCCCATAGGTTAGTGACTCTTTGTTTTTTCAGGTGTGTTTCCTATTAGTATTCTAACATTTTTCAATGTCACTCCACCTGTTGTAGCGCGTTGTTGCAGTAGGTGTTTTTGAGCTTGTTGTTAGCCCGAGTGCCATTTTTTGAGAGCTCTCCTTTTGCATGCACAGTTGCACTAGGATTTTTGAGCATATTTTTAGACCACAACCCTTTATCACTTGCACACATGTCACCATTGATTCACCGAGACACTCCCATCACCTATGGGGGCATTCCCCGTAGTACATTCCATTGGACCCCACACATCACGCTCCCATGAGACGCACATCTTTATCGCCAGATCTTCATCCCGACACCCCTTATTTCACGTCTAATTCCTTTGAGTAAGAGTCACCCATCCATACAGCTCCGTATAGCCCCATGGCTAGTGTGAATCCCAACCCATTTTACAGAGAGATTGTCGTTATTGGATCCACCACTGGACCCACTACCACTTCAACATCTATCCCCACTATAACATCCACAGGGCCCCCCATCCCTGGTACTACAGGACCTACCCCCCAACACGACAGTGCACCCAACCACTATGTCCATACCCAACGATAGTGGATCTATTCCAACCATGGTCCCTTTAGTTACCAGTGATACCCTTGGGGGAACCAAACCTTCTTTCCAGATCCCTCTGCCCATTATGAGGATTTCCTCGATTCCCATTATGACTATCGCCAATGCCCCACTTTTTTGCGAAGACGACCCCACGGTTTCCACCATGGCTAGCACGCAGGCCGGTCCGACCACGTCACATCCTCCTGCTAGTTTTCCATTCATAGCTAGTCTTAACCTCCCCGACCTAGCCTGATTGACCAACGATCTGATCCGACATGACCCGACGTGGCCTCCCATGCTTACCAAAATCCCTTAAGACATCCCCAAGTTTGAGGGAAAGGGTGGTGATGACCCCCATAACCATATGATGTGCTTCCATTTGTGGTGTTCCTCTAACTCTGTAGTGGATGACTCAATCTGCCTATGCTTTTTAGAACATAAACTCATTGGTGCCATAGCCAAGTGGTATATTGACCAACGCCATGGGACGTATTCCACTTTTGCATCCCTCGCATCTACTTTCCTGCAGTTCTTCCATCTACCAGTTTGTTACGATGCTGGTATTGATATTCTCCTATCTTGTAGACAGAGTAAGACCACTCACATCATAGACCATATTCATGAGTGGCGTAGACACCGCAGTTTGTGCAAGATCAAGTTAGACGACTGTATCTTTTTAGAATGGTTTTTAAAGTCTCTCATACCATCCATTTCCAAGGATGTGGCATCCTAATGGCCCCAAACCGAAGAAGATGCCATACTTAAATCCTAATAGTTTGACCTTATCTATGCACAGTTAGGATACCTTTACACCATCCTCCCTGATGCTCTTCGCGTCGATTCCTCTCGGAAGGATGCATTAGGGGAATTTCATGTTGCCGACGACATCATTGGACACATTTCATCCACCAGTCGGCCTTATACACATATGCCTCCAGCATCAACCCTTGACTATAACCACACTCATAGTTCTACGTCACTTGCTATGAGTTGCGGCCTCGATATTTTACACAAAAAAACATCATTCTAGAGCACACCTTCGTATGTCCACTGGCCCAAACTCCACACCAACATGGTCCCACGTACTTGATGCCTAGCTATGACAATCCCTCGCACACATATGCTACCCCTGCCGCACCACTTTCTTATTACACTCCACTAGCCACACCTGCTCCATCCCCATCTCAAGCTCCACTCGCTTATTATCCTCCGTCGACCGTGACCGCACTCGCCCAACCTCAAAATCCTCCTATTCCACAAGGGCAAGTTTATGCCCAACAAAATTAGTTTCAAAACCAACCTGCCCAATGGAACCAAAATAAGAGATGCAGTCGCAACCGGGGAAACGACCAACAACCCGGTGGAGGTGGACAACCTCCAAACCCCCCAGATAATAATGGTGTCGCTCCGCCAAACCAGAACCCCGACAATCAGCCTTAAAGAGGTAAGAACCCTAACTTACGTACAAACCACCCATGTTCTGTTTGTGGGGTTTATGGCCATTACATGCACACTTGTCCTTATTCGGTGAGATCCCGACAACTTTGGAATGAGGACCCCCAACTTCAAGAGCATGTTGCACCTATGACACCACCAAACCCACCATAACCCACCACACAACCTATGGTGTTACAGAACCCCTTACCCACAAAAGGGGTCACCGCCACCCATCCCATAGCACCTACGACAGGGGTTGCTGCTCCACCATAAACCGTTACTTATGCTGCTCTCTCTAGTCAACACCTTGACTCAGCAGTTCACAATCTTTTAATGATGTCTTTCGACGAAATGAACCTTCAAACATGTTGTAATCAGTATATTTCAACTATTGAAACCATCACTACAGATAAGGCTACCACAACTAGCCCTGTAGATCCGTCTTTATGACTTCCTCCACTACCGCCGGAAGGAACTCCCAAAGTGCCCAAATTCCCTTTGCATCGTATCACCAACAACCCAAACGCTCATGCTACGCCTAATTCTAACATTGTGGATGACTTAGCCTAGTCCCCCGATGCTATTTAAGCTTTAGAAGTTCTAAAAAACTGCCTAGCACAACGCAAATCATTGTTGTTTTCCATAGGTGCGATCGACCTTTCTGACTCACGATTGATGGCATTCGACTTAGACCAGTCTGAACCTTGCATCCCTTCGTCCATTGTGTTTCAGATCTCTGTCTCGATCCAGAACCTCATTATCCATCAATGCATTGTTGCTGAGGGATCCTTTATATGCGTCATGTCCACATTCGTGTGGCAAAATCTTGGATCCCCTCCCTTGCAATTATCCACAACTGCCCTTCGAGCCTATGATGGTCTCACAGCTCAACCACAAAGCCTTCTTGTTGATGTCCCCGTGTAGTTAGCCGATAAAACCGTCCCGATTGACATTGAATTCGTCAATGCGTAACTCGACTACAACCTTCTTCTAGGGTGAATCTACATGTATGCAATGAAGGTTGTTGCCTCATCTATCTTCCGGGTTATGATGTTCCCCAATGAGGGACGGGTCATCAAAATAGACCAACTTACTTACTACGACCCTAATGCACCCGCCACACCAGAGAACATACTCGCCATGTTCAACAAACTCTTCTTGGTGCATCTACGCCTTTGATTTCCATAGTGGGGCCTGGTCTTTATTCCGAGGAACCCATGACCTCCACATTTACCGCATTACCCATACCCCTTCCCGTGCCAACCATTGCAGTCTCAGAATTGTGCACCATTTCATCCAATAAGTGAGTCCCTAACTTGCATCCCACTACTTAACCGACGCCCCAATTGCAACCTCAATGGCCATCCCAACCCCAACTGCTGTCGGTACCCAGTCACGTGGGAGCCACCCTGATCCATATGATCCCCTTTTTGTTCCCACCATCAAAAGTGGTAAGCATGCCCGTCATGGCCACGTTTAATCTCTTGGGACTAACATTAGGGCTTCCTGTTTGATTTTTCCCAACACCGAATCCAATTCCAACCCCACAGATCGTGCTTCAATCGGTTCAACCCATCAATACTGCCAATCACCCACCCCCTAATGTGTCTCCAACAACTTCATCCAACCCCACTCCCCATTATTCCAAGAAGGTTTGGGAAAATCCCTCAAAACCAATGGTTTGACAATTATGAAAAAAGCAGTGAACCCCCCTCCTACAGTATGAACACCTCTGAAATGTGCTTTTTGCGATAGCTTGGCTCATGCTACCCATAATTGTCTGCACTTTCCCAACCTTCGCACTTATATGCAAACATTGGATGATAATCCAGACATTCCAAACGTTGAATTTCCTGCCACTCCTCCGCTGCATAAAAAATCATTACACACCAAGAAGTCATGTGTCATTTGCGGCACCTATGATCACTGTTCCCACCACTGTACCGACCTACCCGAGCATCGGTTGGTGCTACGTGAGTTGCAATGACCATCGTTAGAATTCTCGATAACTGTAATTTAGGAGATCCACCCGTCGGAACCCTCCTCATCGACCGAGGTAAATACCATTTACATGGTTTCCACCAACGACTCCTCCATCCCCTCGACATCCAAATCCACTTCTTTCGATATTTCCACATGATGCTTCCACAATGATGAAGAAATCCTCGAAGCACTAACTGAACTTGACTTTTCTTAGGACGTCATGCATCATCACACCTATTTTAATCCCAAGGAGTCCACCTAAGTTTCAACCGATCAATTCAGGGTCAATTCAAAATAATTTATCCATGACAATTTGGATTGGTTCAAGAACCCAATCCCAACCCCAGACATCTTCGAGGAAGGTAACATGGCTAACATATTTACCACCATCCAAGTTGATGTATCCATTAAGCTCAGTGTTGTTGAGAACATCACAATAGGTGCATCTTGTACTCCCAAAGAATTCACTGCCTACAAGAAACTCTTTCAAGAGTTCTGTGATGTCTTCACTTGGTCATATACTGAGATGCTTGGCCTCAACCATGCTATCATTGAGCACCGCATTGATATTTGTCTTGATGTCGCTGCCATTTGCCAAAATAAATGACCAATACACCCATCCAAAATGCTCGCAGTAAAGTCCGAAATTGAGAAATTGTGCTAAGTTGGGTTCATTTACCCCATCGCATACATCATGTGGGTGTCCAACCCATTGCCAGTTAACAAAAAACGATGAACCATTTGCGTCTCCACTGATTTTCGGGACTTGAATCTAGCATGCCCAAAAGATAACTTTCCTATGCCTTTCATTGATCAACTCATTGATGCATGTGTGGGCCACGAAGTTCTATCCTTTATGGATGATTTCTCTAGTTACAATCAGATTCAGATCCACAAATAAGATCAGTATAAGACTGTGTTTACCACTCCATGTGGCACCTTTTCCTATTGATTCATGCCTTTTGGCCTTAAAAATGTTGGAGCCACTTTTTAGCAGGAAATGACCTTTTGTTTTCATGACTTGGTTCACATTATCCTTTTCTACTTGGACGATCTCATCGCTCGATCCAAGAAATGTTTAGACCACCTGGATGATCTTCGACAAGTCTTTCTGCATTGTTACAAGTATAACATTCGCTTGAACCCCCTCAAGTGTGTGTTTTGTGTTCCTATTGGATGGTTATTGGGATTCATTGTCTCTAGTTCAGGAAGATAGTGCTCGCTAAGAGCACATAATATACTATTTGTGTAAGACCTTGTCTTGTCCAGCACTCCGTTACCCCCTTGAAGAGAAAATGGCCCTTGCCATCGCCTTCTTGGTTCAAAAATTACTCCATTACATTCTTATGAGTTGAACTACAGTTGTGGTAGACTCCAAACCTATGGTCTATCTCTTGAGCCACCTCCTCATCCAAGGCTGAGTGGTTAAGTGGACCGTCATATTCCAATACTACGCTCTCGAATTTGTTACACCCAAAAGTACTAAGGCACTCTCCTTGGCACAACTCATAAGCTACCTATCCTCTTCATTGGTGTCACCTCCGATCATGATCGACCTGCCGGATGAACATTTGTTCACCATTTCATTGGATGAGCGTGGTACAAAGATATCCTCGTGTATCTATGCATGCAGAAATTTCGCCCTCACCTCGGTTGTGATGATCGACGTCGCGTTTTCCAACAAGCTTCATGATACCTCCTCATCGACGATGTCATTTATCAATGTGGTGTTAGTACCATTCTACGTCTATGTCTCACACATGACGAGGCCGGGAAGGTTTTGAATGATTGTCATAGCGGCTCTTGTGGTGTCCATTTCTATGGAATGGCTAGTTCCCAAAAGGTTATCCACGCCGATTATTTTTGGATGACCCTTTTTACCAATTGCATCACGATAGTTAAACACTTCCGCAATTGCCAACTCTTTTCCCCCAAGGAAAGGACACCTCCCACCCCACTCCATCCGGTTATTAGAGTCAACCCCTTCTGCAAATGGGCCATCAACTTTATGGAGTGTAAAAAATCTCAGCTAATGGCCATAAATACATCATTGTGGCCATTGACTACTTCACCAAGTGGGCCTAAGACATGTCAACATTTAACTGCCAAGCTGAGAGTGCGACGCGTTTCTTTTTCAACCATGTCATTATGCATTTCAGAGTCCCCAACCAACTTGTATCCGAACATGACAAACATTTTGAAGATGCCTTCTAGAAGGAATTGTCCACACTCTTGAAGTTCGAAGATCAATATGCCTCCTCTTATTACCCTCAGGAGAACGACCAAGTCAAGGTTGTCAATAAGATTCTGAAAATGATCCTCCAACACATGGTGGACAAGCCTAAGTCCAACTAGCACCACATGCTGTTTCCAACACTCTAGGCCTATCACACCTCTACTAATACGGTAATGCGTTTCACCCCGTATCATTTAGACCATGGCATGGAATTTCTTCTCCCCATTGAGTGTCACATTCCTGCCTTACATATCATTGTCGAACTTCTCCCAGATACCTCACCCCTTGAGCAACATTTACTCTTGTTGGAACAAGTGAATGAAGATCTTCGGGTGGCCTTACAGATGATCAAGGATGCCAAACATCGATCCAAATCCCATTATGATACTCGCATTCATCCCCGTACCTTCCAAGAGGGAGACCTAGTGTGCATTTATGACCAAGCCCATGACAAACATGGAAAAGGCAAGTTCAAATCTCTGTGGAAAGGCCCCTACATTGTTAAAAATTGTCTCGGTAAGGGGGAATATGTCCTTTCCAATTCCGACGGATGCCTCTTGACCAATCCTCGTAATGGGTTGTACCTTAATAGGTTCTACCCCTAACTTTACGGAACACATCGGTGTAAGTTGTACAATTTTCTTTCTTTTTGTTTTCCACTTATTACCTTTTGAGCCTTATAGTTTTCTTCCCTAATTGGTACCAGATGGATCTCGTTCCTCCGGTGTACATCGGTATTTCCGATGGTGCAAGTTGATGGTCTTCTAACCTCGCCTCGACAACTTGGGTGTTGTATTACCCTTCGCATGAGTTGATCCACCTCGACGAAGTGTGTATTAGCACTGCACCAATAACTAGGTTGAGTACGATGGCATGATCGGTCTCTTGAACGTTGCCCTCTAGATGGGAAAAATTCACCTTCATGTTTTTTTTAGACTCCCAACTCAACAACTGTTACAAGGTACGCGATCCTTTCCTTTTTAGAAAGTTCCTACGCACTAAACAATTGATCAGACACTTTGAATTCATTACATTCACACATGTCCCATGATGTCAAAATAATGTTGTAGACCAAATGGCTAATGACATTCTAGAATGGCACATCAATAACCGCATATAGGAAGTAAATCAACAACATGCATCATCATATCATTTTTCATTCACATGTATATATGCATTGTTAATGCCTAAAAGTCACACACATGTGACATTTCAACGGTTCATCTAATAAGGCATCATCAACATAAAGAATGCATCTCACCAAAGACATCCTTAGCAGATCCATAAAACAATTTGAGCCTTAGAGTACAAAAGGCATGAATTCCGGGCCACCCGCACGACTTTTCCTTCAAAGGTCGTGCTACCATGCAGGTTTATAACTATGTAACCACGCTCACACAAATTTTATTCATAAAGGTCATGCTTGCACGACTTTTATTCATAAAGGTCGCGCTACATGTGTCTTTTCTTCATAAATGTTGTGTTACGCGTGGCTTTTCTCCATTAAATTCGTGCTATTGAAAAAACTATGGGACCACATAATTCCCATGGCGCATTGAAGGCTCCATCACCTCCATGAACCCAAATTAGACCCTTTACACACTTGGTGGCATTAAATATCCCCCGTGGTGTACTTGGGAACTAGTTCATGGAGGATGAGTTCACATTTGGATCTAGTTGTTTGGTTGCCAACTCTTGGCCTATAAAAGGAATCCATTGGCATGCATTTTGTAGAGAGAAAATTAGAACAAGGTTGTGCTGCTGGATTTGAGTTGGAGATTCCTCATACCCACCATTTCCTACCATTGTAAGCATTCCCAAGCTCCCTTGTCACCTTCCATCAAGGGGCAAGTGTTTCTCTCCATTGTTCTTCCATCTACTTAGCATTTTGTTTGGACAAAAAAGGCCTCCCTAAGGGAGATTTTTGACTTCCCCTAAAGACTTCACCTCCTAGGTGTTGTACATCTATTCCATTGGGCAATACAAGAGTGGTTTAGCATATCTTTGGTTGTTGTTGGAGTTTGCATTCTCCTCCTATCTCTTTCATTTTGTTTTTATCAATATTTTCATGTTTGAATGTGAACTACACTAACAATATCTTGTAGGATCACTTGGAGGAATACCAACCACCATCAAAAGGGGCTCCAAGGACTGAGGCCTTGCAGAAACCTACAAGTCTTAGCCCCTTACCAAGTGGAAGAGTGCACTTGTGAAATTTTTTCCACAACAATTCTAATGGCGACCATACTTATTTTTGTTCATTTCTTATTAAACTAGGTTGTTTTATGCTAAGTAGTTAATTTTGGGTATTTGTCACTTGCAGGATATTAGGAATTCCACCCCTTGCTTCCAGAATTTGGCCCCATCACGATCCCATTTATTTTTCCATAGCCGCGTGGTTCCCGATGTCTCTACTGCGTTGATAGCATGGAATCGACTCAGACAGTATCGTGCATAGTGCATGTTACTAGTGTCAGACCCACTCTACACCGTTCATCACACCCGTGTGGAATGTTAGTTTATTACATGTGCTACAACGCATCTGTTTTGTATTAACCCATGTGACATAGTTTGGTTTAGCCGCACTACTATTTTTTATTTGATTTTTATCTACATAGCTTAGTTTGGCAGCCCAATTGCTTCTTACTAGTGAAATTAAATTAAGGATAATTCACCCAATTACTTAAATTTTTAGTAATTAGTGCACCTAGACCAATATTAGGAAGTAAAGAGTACATCTCTCTTGAAACCTACCTAGGTAACCAACTTTGAGGCTTTCAATCGGCCCCATTGTTGTCACTAGTATTCAAGACCATTTCTTGTTTATGCATCAATTGACATGTTGTTTTTAGTAGTATTGCTAATGTATAAAACACTTTTTGCACACAAGCAAGGAGCTAAAGACACTTGTCGCCCAAAGTATGCTCTTCACCTCACACTTTATGTGAGCTTGGTGAATTAGAAAAAGGGTGGGAAGTGTGAAATACCTCCATTACACACTTGTCTATTAGTTAGAAATATTTGATTTTGCAAAGCATCATGAGCATCTCTTAGAGTTAAAAGTACGCATTACTTGATATACTCTTTTAGTTAATTGGCCGATAAAATAATTTCTTGCTTTCATCACATGTGTTTTCACCACTAGCACACAATAAGAGGCATAAAGACTCTTCCCATCCTACTATACTATTCACCTCGCAGTTCATGTGAGCTTGGTGAATCAGAAAGGTATGGATTGTTAAATACCCCTCTTATACTTCATAAGTGAAACATTCAAACCCCTTAAAATCAACATTGCAATTGTCTTAAAAAACTTAAATACTCCACAGGAGGTCACAAAACAATATTTTAGTTAGGTAGGATTGACCGAGCTAGGCATCCATTAATTCCCACCAATCTAGTTTCATTAGTGACATTTTGAAACATAGCATTGTTGTTTCATAGGGTACTTACAAAATCCTGTTATAAGCAAGTGTTAAACGAAAACTCGGATCGGAAGTGCGCTATGACCAAGGAGGTGAACGCCAAGGTATATCTACCCTACTCTCCCATACAAGCTACTCAGCTTGTTGTAGGGAGTCGACACTATGTCGTGCAGGCCGAACAGTTAATCCACAATTGACGCAAGTGTTGACGTCCATTTTTGTCACTATTTTTTATCATACAATCTACTCTGAATGGCGTCAATCTCACTTTTTTTGATATAATAAGTTATTCTTTCAGCCATTCAGACTATCAAACAGACCATGTATGCATGTATTCGTTTATCATATGAATTTTGTGTGATGAACCTGCAATAATTAATTAATGCAAATACACAAGATATCAGAAATAACAGAACAGAATCACTTTTATATTGATCACGGGCCACTTCGAGGGGGCAACCTCCTTTGAGCAAGCTCAATACAATTAACTTCACCATGCCTTCAATGACCTCAACACACACTTATATACTAAGTCTATGCCCAATACTATGAGTCAAAACCATGGGACATATAATACTACAGGACGACTTACAAAGCATATGCGTCCAATACTATGGGTCAATACTATGGGCTAATATAAACTACGGATCGACAAATACTACGGGACGACTTACAAAGCATATGCATCCAACAACAATATACTAACATAGTAAAGAGAAGGGTTGACATAGGTTCCTAACATCCCCTCTCCCTTAGAAAAAGCTTTGTCCTCAAAGCTTTGGTTGGAGAAATTGCTGCAGAATCTGAAGGAGTGGTTCCCTGGTAGCATCCTCGATTTGCATTTCGGGCCACTGACGCCTTTGGAGTGTCAAGGAGGATTGCTTGGAAGGCTGTAGATGAAGAAGAACCCTGTCAGCTGCGTGGAAAATGCGCTCAGAACGGTGCTGATCGGCTTGTTGTTTCCGACGAATTCTGGCCATGTGAAGATTGTCCTGCAGAATGAGAAGAATCTGATCGCGGTTTCGAAGAACCGAGTCAATTTATGGAACTGGGGAGCTGCTAAGGGTGTATGGAAGAAGAACTGGTGGTGTTTGTCCATAGACTGCTTCATATCGTGTCCTTTGAGATGTGGTATTGTACCACCAGAGTGCTGCTAGGAAATCCATAGAAATAGTTGGCCAAAGCTGTGTAGGGATGGGCAAGGGTTTGATCAATCCCGAAAGGAGTGTCGGTTCCCCCTTGTTGACTTGGAAAGTATCATCGTTAGCCACCATCTGTTGAATTGTCATTTTTAGTCCCGGCCAAAAGAAGTTACATTGTTCCTGGTCATACATTTTGCAGAACCCAGAGTGCCCCGTTGATGAAGAAGCATGGAGTTCATAGAAGAGATAGCCCTGTTGAACATATTGCAACCAATTTGGAACAAGCAGAGAAAGAGCTGTAAGAGAAACTGGGTCATCAATTGTGCGCAAATGAGCATCTTCCACCATATTGTCCTTACCCTTCTTGTAAGTGATCACATAGGGATAACCCATGAGTTGGATAACCCATTGCAGGTGTGTTGGGGAGGAGACCCATTGTTCTAGAAAATTTTTCAGACTCGGGACATCAGTCTTGATGCAGAAATAATTGCCTAATAAATATGGCTGGCACTTCGGTACTGCATGCAAAATAGCCATCATTTCCTGCTGAGAGGTAGATGTGGCTACATTCTTATCGGAAAGGTCTCTTGAAGGAAGCAAGCTCATTGGTTCAACAAAGATACCTGCATATCTATCCAAGGGAGTGGTGGAGACTGTTGATGGGTGCATCTAAATGGAATTAAGCTGAGTGATGACACCATGTGAATTCTTCTTAAGTATTTTTTCCAGGCGATGTGAACTGATGATGCAGAGAGACCCTGGTTGTAAGCCCCTAAATTTGTGTTGTGCCCCATTGACTTTAAACTGCATCCAAAGTTCAGCAAAATCCCATAAGATGGGGCCAAGTGTGCATAACCATTGAACGCCCAAAACCACATCACATCCGCCTAAGGGCAAGGCAAACATGTCAGAGCGTAGGTTATAATCTTCCATAGAGATACGCACATTATGACACTTCCCCTTACAAGCTAAGGTGCCCCCATTGGCAGCCATGACTTCAAAGTTGGAGCAAGGATGGACAAAACAATCAGCCTGTTTGGCAATTCGAGGGTCAATGAAGTTATGAGTGCTACCAGAATCAATGAGTATGGTAAGAGGGAGCTTCTTGAAGTATCCCCTAACCCGCATTGTTTGTGGGGTGGTGACGCCGGTTACAGCATGGAGAGAGATCTCGGGTGGGTCGTCCTGAGATGGGGTGTCAACAGGTGGGTGTTGCATGTCAACCGGATCATCTACTGTATCTGTAGCTTCTTCACCAAGTTCTAAGGCAGGCAGAGAATCCACATCCAAGAGATAGAGCTTTTGTTGAACACATCTATGTCCCCGAGTGAATTTCTCATCACAATTATAGCAAAGCCCTTTTTCTCGGCGTGCCTGCATTTCTATTTCAGACAAATGCTTGATAGGAGTTGGTTGAGGAGCAGGCGTGATGGGAGGTCGTTGGGAACCCATATTTCTGAAGGGAACAAAGGTGGGTTTGGAGCGTTGTTGAGCTGCAATCTTGTCCTCGGCCAACTTAGCCAACCCTAGGACTTCCATCATTGTGTTGGGACAAAACATTTTGACCTCTGATCGGATTTCATCCTTGAGACCACTGATAAAACAACTCCTGTAGAATTCATCAGACAATCCTTCTATGTGATTGGCTAGTTTCTCAAATTCCATCTGATACTCTCTCACTGTGCCAGTTTGGTGAAGTTTAGTGAGTGCTCCTGTGAAGTCGTCAAAAGCATCAGGACCAAATCGTCGCAAAATGAGTTGGCAAAAATCTGTCCAGTTTGGCTCGGGATGAGCTTTGATGTACCAACGGTACCATTGAAGGGCTTCCTGTTCCAAATGAAAGGATGCAAGTGGAACTTTCTGAACATCAAAAGTATTATGTAGACTGAAATATTGTTCTGCTCGGTATATCCATCCAGTCGGATCAATACCATTGAAGCGAGGAAAATCAAGCTTCGGCCCACGAAAATTGCTAGATGCAAAGAACCCGGTGGCTGCAAAAGATTCTGGCTGTCTGGTATTGTTCATGGTTGAATCCTGCAGATGGAGGCTGAGAAATTTTTCATCCAGATCTTGGAGTTTGGTTTGGATGGCTGCCAGTGCTTCCTCCATGGTGTGTTCTCCTGCACAGGTGACAACCATAACCAGGTTTTTTTTTTTTTTTTTGGTTGACTGGGTAGGAAAACAAAAATAGGAACTACTTCAGTAAGGGAAAAGTTGGATTTGGGAAAAAATCAGAAGGATAATTGGGGGTTGACTAGGTTTTGGACACTGTTGGATAGACAGGGAAGCAAAAATGAGGATTTCAGAAGCGGGGTGAAAGAATGAGAAAATTTGGCAGAGGGGAACAAAGACGCAGAATTCAGAAAGGAACACTGTGGTAAAATTTGAAGGTGACTGGGTGAAATCTGAGGAAGTTATGGAAAACCCTAAAAATAGGCAAATGTGAGATTTCGGGCTGTAGGAAGGGGAATTGAGGATAGGGTCCTCAGGAATGAAATATGAAGAATGGAATGATAGGGGTTCCCCAAAAATTTCAAGGGAAACAGAGGTAAAACAAGGGAGATATGGAGGAAAAACTGTTTTTTTTTTTTTTACACAGACTGGAGCGGCTACGGCTTAGAAGGAATCTAGAACAACGCCAAACGGTTGGATCTGGAACGACTTGCAAAATGGATCTGAAACGGCGCAACAGTGATCGACAATAGTACAGCTGAAAGTAGATATGGACCCCAGGTATGTGCGGCTTCCTAACAGTTCAGGGTTTTCACTCGGCCACCAATGCTGTCTGACAGCTTGCGTATTGGGGCAGTACCCCTCACTCCATGGCTTAGGTAAAACTGATAACCGCTTTGCCACAAACGACAGCTCTTGGTTTACCTCACGGGTGGGAACTAGTCAATCAGGTAGGGGTCGTTGCCCTTTTCGCTGGCAGGTCCTCTCAATGGGCCAGCTACTTCGGGGTTCCTGTGGTACTCCTCACAATGATTTTTAGGGCTTATGCCCAAGTACTTCCCACAGTTAAGCGGATAGGGATTATTCCCAAATCCGAACCTGCAACAGAAAAAATTTGGGCAGAAATTCCACCCAATGTTCAAAAACTGGATCTATATTGCTCAGAATCGCTATTATAGCCTGTTTCCGAAACTGGAACAACCACTCTGCTTCTACCCATGGAAGCGGAATAGAAATCTGGGCACTCGGTCAAAAGATTTTCTTGCCGCAATTTCCGCGGCCGTCACCGAAATTCTGAAAAATTGCTGATTTTAAATCCGCAATATCTCCACTTTTAGAACTCCAAATGAGATGATTTTTTTTTTGAAACTGCGTATTTTTGAAAGAGGAATTCAGATATGCAATCAGTTTCTTTTGATTTTGTGCAAAAATTTTCATAAATTGACCTGAAAGTCGCCACCCAAAAAAAGAAAAAAAATTTCCCACTTGTGCCAAGGAAACTGCTCTGATACCAGATGTGATGAACCTACAATAATTAATTAATGCAAATACACAAGATATCAGAAATAACAGAACAGAATCACTTTTATATTGATCACGGGCCACTTCGAGGGGGCAACCTCCTTTGAGCAAGCTCAATACAATTAACTTCACCGTGCCTTCAATGACCTCAACACACACTTATATACTAAGTCTATGCCCAATACTATGAGTCAAAACCATGGGACATATAATACTACAGGACGACTTACAAAGCATATGTGTCCAATACTATGGGTCAATACTATGTGCTAATATAAACTACGGATCAACAAATACTACGGGACGACTTACAAAGCATATGCGTCCAACAACAATATACTAACATAGTAAAGAGAAGGGTTGACATAGGTTCCTAACATTTTGGTCAAATCTTGCTATATTATGATTTATTAATGATTAAAGTGACATTTCGAGACATGCTTGGTATTTAGTTTTGATCTACAGGTTGCGGTTTTTCAAAAGATCTTCCATTCAAACTGCGTGTTTATGTTGCTAATGTTTAGCCGTGTCCAGCCTATCATTCTGCCTTGCGTTCGACATTGGAATCAACGGTTGGCATATTTCGGGCCATTAAAGATGGAAATGGGAATGTGGGTTCTGTTTGCCACGCGGTGGTCATGGTTAATAAGCTATGGTTCTGGAAGATCCGTCCCCATGCCCTCCAAGCTCGACAGCACATTCTCCACCCATGTCAACATCCCATGCTCCGATTCTCCTGCTCATTTATCCTGGTATCACGCACAGTTGTTCACACCGATGTTCTAGAGGAGTCCAGTCCGCCCACGCTCAGTCTGCCAACAAAATCCTTTCCCACGTCGACGCTCCAACAGCTTCATCCTTCCATGCTCAGTCCGCCAGCATGTGCTTCTGCCCACGGTTGAAGGAAACAAACACACAGCTGTTCGTGTTGGGTAGGATCAACCCTGTAAAACCTGGTTTATACCCTCTGCGTTGTCGTGTATGACTTTAAGCAGCCGTTTGTAGTCTTAAAAGACCTCTATTTTTAGAGAGGTCGACTCTGTCGACCTTCTATCCCATTGTAACTTATAAATAGATGCCTCTTATGGAGAAAACGAAGGACATATAGCATAGAGAATAGACAGGAGATAGTAGTTACGTCTGCATAAGTATTGTGTAATTTTCTCAGAATTAATGGAAGTTTCAATATGTCGATGTTCTGCTGATAGTGTTTATGACGGTTTAGTTTGCATCTCTGATTGATGGGAAGGTCCCCTCATCAACCAGAGGTTTATTTCATTTTGTATTTTCTTTCTGCAAGTAGATAGTTTATTTCTCAGTTGTTTAAATTACTCTTGTTTACTGTAGATGTTATTTCCTTTCTTTTCTTGTAAATCATATTATGCTGCTAACACAATTTCTTTTTCAGGATTAGGAATGGTTGACCAAGCTTAGTACTCTGTAGTTGCTTTCAGTTTTCTTCCATAATCTGTAGTTAGATGTTATTTCAATTTCTTCCATCGGTTTCTTCTTCCTGTAGCTGTAGGTTAATTCCATTAGTTAATCAGCCTCTTCCTCTGTAGTTGTAGGTTACTTCTATCTTCCATCGTTAATCTTGCTTCAACATATCATAGAAATATTTCTTCTTCTTATATGATGATTAGAATAAATGTTTTCTTATTAGTTTAGCCTCTAACTAGTCAATCTATTGCTTCCTTTGCACTGTAGGATCATATGCATCAGCCAGCTGGTAATTAAAGTCATCCAAAATTCTTCTTTTCCTTAGTTTAAATCGTTTTCTTCCATTCGGACTGGCATTTGGACTGTCATTTGGACAGGCATTCGGATCGTCATTCGGACCTTTACACTTTCTGCATTGTTTTATGCTTTTTCAGAATCTAGTTTCTTCTGCTTTTTAAATGTAATGCTTCTTGCTTCTAATTAACAGTTTTAGATGTAATTTAAATCTTGTTTCATGTTACATAGAGTTTTTAATTAAGTTTTGTCATTATTTCCTACTTCCATATTATCTTCCTTCATCTTATTTTTAACCTTCTTCCAAAGTTATGTTCTTCATATCTGATTTTCTAATTAGTTATTGTTTCAGAATTTATCAGTCTTGTTCCTAGATAGTTTATTTTTAAGTAAAAAGTTAATAATTTCATTTTCAAGTTATTTCAGTCTTAATAGTTTCCATGTTAATCATCAGATTAGTTTTCCATTCATATAAATAATGAAGATGTTCATGATAGAAGATTTGGATTAGAAATAAATATCTTTATCAAGTCTCCTCCTTGCTCTTATATAAAATATCTTTATCAAGTTTTCTACTTGCTTCCAAATCAAATCAAGTTCAATTAAATATCTTTATTAAGTTTTCTACTTGCTTCTAGATTAACATTTATTTCCAAGTTATTTGTATATTGCTTATATTTCTTTAAAATGGTTTCATGCTTCACCTTCGTAGGATAGCATAGATACTTGCATACCTTTGGTTTCAGAATAGTCATTAGATTGTATGATTGATTTCTTGCCAATAGTATCTTACTTTGAATTAATTCTAAGTAATGTAATTAGGTTTTCAAGTATCATTTGCTTGCAAATTGATAATTCATAACCCTTACTCAATTCTAGGAATATTAATAGCTTTAGATTAACTTAGATTACTTCAAGCCTTCAATCCTGCACAGATAGTGTTTGCATCTCATAAGCTCCCTTTCCAGGTTGACAATTTAAATGTTGCATTAGATAGCATATATTTCACCAACAACAAGGTATCTTAGTGGCCCAACTTAGGACATCACTAAGGAGCAATTGTCAGTGCAATTGACTCCTGAAGTTAGCTATTTCATTTGGGAGGTGTTTCCAAGTCTTCTTGATTGGAACATTGGCCCCATCGTCGCTATAACTAGCTCTTTGTTACCTCCACTAGTCGATTGGTGAGTGGATACCATTATCACCATTAATTGTGCTTTTGGGAGGCCCAGTTACATTTGAGAGGAAGGAATTTAAGTATTCTAGGGAATTGGCATTTTTTTTTTTTTTAAATATAAGTTCACTAAAACTCGTAATAAAAAGAACCAGCATGTGGGAGCTCATGCACTAAAACTGACTTGCACATATCACTCACTTATCGCACCATTTTGCATCTGTTGTGGTTGGCATATTTTTGCCTTTGTTTAATTGTGTTTAAATTCCACTATCAATCTCATCTGACACAAATCCTTCACCATTGAGGAAAAAAACAACATCCTAATATAGTCTCATAGACTACAAGGCCTATCCCCTCTCTCGAGGGGTTTTTTTACACCTTTCCTCCATGTTACACGTGGAGGAAATTAAAGCTGGGGTCGTTCCCATGAAGCATTGATAGGATCATCTAGTCAAGGCCAATGTTTTCTAGGTACATTTTCTCCCCTCTGAGAATCTATTAATTACACCACTTCTTCCCCCATCGGAAGTAGCCCCCCACTGGATTCTACCCACAGAGATCCCTCGGTTCCATTCAACCCATCCTATCTCATAGGAGGAAAATTGTTGTTTACAACACCACTTGGGTCTCCCCCTCATGGAAATCAAATCCCACATACAATGGAAAGACCAATCATCCCTATTTTACCATTCGTGGCTAGTTTAAACCTACCCAATTTGGCCAAACTGACTAATGGTCCCATTGATCATGATACGACATGGCCGACTATGCTAGATAAGCTTCCTTCCGATATTCCCAAATTCGAAGGAAAGTAGGGAGACGATCCTTCCAACCATGTTATGTCTTTCCACTTATGGTGTTCATCTAACATAATGGATGACCCCATGAGGTTTCGTATCTTCCAACATACCCTCACCGGAACGGCAACAAAATGGTATGCAAACCTAGAAAGTGGAACCCACTCCACATTTGTGACGTTGGCCATCACATTTCTTATGTAATTTCAACTACCATAAAAACATGATCTAGGACTTGAGATTCTCATTGAGTTTCATCAAAATACTTCCACCCACATCTTGGACCACATCCACGAGTGGTGTGGACGCCACACACTATGCAAGATCGAAATAATACCTCCCTTTTTGTTGGATTGGTTTATCAAATCTCTCCAACCCACCATAGCTAAGGATGTTTCCACCTCCATGCCACAAAGTGAGTTAGAGGCCATTCTAAAAGCACAACATTTCGACCTCATATATGCACAATCCATCTACCTTTACACAATCCTCCCTGATGCCCCTTGCGATCGGTCGTTGGATCCTACACCTTCGGGCTTGTCACATTTGATGGATGGTATTATTGGGTACATTTCCCATCTAGGAAAGGCTCCTCCTGCCACATCGGTTCCATTCAACATGGTGATGTATTACCCATCCATGCCATCTGCGTCGGTACCCCCTACACTGGTACCAACACCATTAATTGGTCAAATGCAGTATGGACCATATAATCCTACATACCCAAATGTTAGCCAAGCCATGATGATTCCTATACCGCCAATGGCGCAAGTTAATCCTACATCCACCTCTTATGGAACAAAAACTACATTTATCCCACCACCGAGATATAACCCATATTATCCGTTCCCATGCCCAACTGGTCAGTAACCTGGACCCCACATGGGGGTTAACTTAATTCAACCTTCTTATGTTCAACAAGCTCAACAATTTGAGCAATTAAATGTCATAAACCCCCGGAATCCACCAAATTAGGGTAAGAAGAAAGGTAAGAACAAGCTGTTGATGTTTATGTAACTTCGGAATGTATTTCACATATATGTATATTGCATTCCTATAGAGATGGTATTATTCCTCTATAAGGAAGTGTCGTCATTTATATTGTAAGTGTCGTAACTTATACTTGATGGGTTATTAGACCACCTTGTTTGGGGTCGGCCCTGTATAAGTCATGTGGGTCAAAGGGTTATTAGACCACCCTATTGGGGGTCGGCCATGTGGGTCAAAGGGTTATTAGACCACCCTATTGGGGGTCGGCCCACTCAGCATTATGTTATGTGGTTAAGTTCGAGCCGACATGAGTTAGGTAAAAAGGCAAGTCAAGTCAAGTATAAATAGAGTGCGGGAGGCACTCTATTTGCTCACTCACTTCTCACACATGCTCTCAAGGAGGAGAGGCGCACTTATGGAGGAGGAGGATTGCTGCTAGGTTATGGCTATCTCTATTGGTTGGTTGTATCGTTGCTCTATCTATCTCTGAGGAAGTTATTGGGGTTTTTCACCTTTATGGTTTTCCCCAAGTAAATCTTTGTGTCTCTTGTGTGCTTGCATTATTGTCTCCATGTTTGATATGCTGTAGATATGCTGTACATGTTGTTCTCTCAGTTAAGATCCTAGATCATATTGAAGTAAATTCAGAAAATTTAACATGGTATCAGAGCTAGCCTGAAAGAAGGCATGATATGGCATGTATGACACTTGTTGCACTTACGATGCTAGGGCTTGATATAGCAAAAACCAGTCATCGTAGCACTTTCGCTATAAATCCGTTTTGGCGAAGTTTTCGGATCTGAAATTGTTACAGGCCGAAGCTAAGATCTCCAGGTATCTTGTGTCCAAAGGACAACCTCTACTTCGTTGTACTTTGGGATTTATGATCTGTACAATATAGGGTTTCTGCCTCTTCCAGATCTGAGTCAAAATCAGGTGACCTTGGGAAAAAGGTCATATCTTGGGCTAGGAAGCTCCAAATGAAATTTCGTAAAAAGTGACAGGTAGTACACAGTCTGTACTATCTCAGAAAAATTTTTCAGAGGCCGAAGTTGAACCAGTGACACGTGGCACGCCGTACAAGTTCGCTCTCCTGTATTATCCCATAAACAGGTCACGTTGCGAAATTTGGCATAACTCTCTCTCAGAGAATCCAATTGAGGTCAGACCTGTCAGGATGGAAAGATAACAGGTCAGACTATCTCAGGAAACTTTTTCAGACCCTGTGGATCAAAAATTTCGGAGTTACACCAGAAACAATCAGGTACATATTTCTGTCAAAACAGAATTATTTTTTGGTACCTTCATTCATGGCTTCCGGAATTTAGGGCTTTGGAGAAAGTTGGAATTTTTGTAATCGGAGACCACGGCTGGATGCTACTCATCAAAATAGAAATTTAGAGACCAAGATCAAACATTTTGATGGGGCAAAAGAGTGGGCTTCATCAAACCCCAGTTCAGGGTCACGTCCAGTGAATCCGGAAGTTTGAAAGGAAAAATTGAGGAGTGAAACTTTGCAGTTTTCAATTTCTGAATATACCAGTTTGATCAGTTCATCAAGGCGCATATTCCTATCCTATCGGAAGGTTGAAATTCAAAGTTTGAATTTTTGGGGTTTCTTTGACAAACCCATATCCAGCTCAAGGTCCAGTTCTTGCAAATCAAGTGGATTGGGTTAATCCTAGAAGAAGATGGATTGATCACCTGCATAAGTGAAAGAAGTTCCTGTCTCAGAGGGAGATGAGGATAAGGCCTTACATAAGAAGATTACAAGCGATCTCGACAGGTATGACTCATCGAGGTATGTTTCGATATTTGTCCATGATTAAGTTTATGGTATGTTTGTCTTCATGTTATTACGTTAGTACAATTTTGATTTTATATTTGTTGTATCACCTTAAAAAAATTATGAATGCATGATAGAAGATATTCATTGGTTAGGGTGTTGACACTTATGATTGTACTAATGCATTATGGTGTTGTATGAGGTTTGTGTTGTCTACTAACATGAAAGGTACACCAAGAAAGACAGATCATGTTCTGATCCAAGAACATATGATCATGATAACATAAGGACAAAGATTCATCCATTGTCATGGATCTCATACAAGATCCATTCACGAGGTATGTATAACTTGGTTTTATAATGGTTAACTTATGAGACATGCAGGTTACTAGCACAAGTCACTGAAGAGAACCAAAAGACATTATACGGGTATGTTAGACATAACTAGCTAACATGATAATCCAGGTATGTTTTTCCTATATCAAGCTAGATTCCTACCTTGGGTTAGGATCTTATACTATCTCGTTGTTGATAATGATTATTCATGAAGTCATAGGTTTGAATAATCATGATTGTATGCATATTATGTTTCTTACCATAATTGATGATATGACTAACCAGAAGAATCATGATGGCATAGGTTTGAATAATCATGATTGTATGCATATTATGTTTCTTACCATAATTGATGATATGACTAACCAGAAGAATCATGATGGCATAGGTTTGAATAATCATGATTGTATGCATATTATGTTTCTTACCATAATTGATGATATGACTAACCAGAAGAATCATGATGGTATAGGTTTGAATAATCACAGGTTTTATGCATTTTATATCTCTTATCTTGTTTGATGATTCAACTAACCTGAAGAGTCATAGGCTTGAGTAATTACAGGTTTAGACATGTTATGTTTCTTATGATTTGACTAACCATAAGAATCCTTGAATGCTAATGCTTATTATTTCTGTTTGAAATGATCATGACTATACATGCTTGAGAGTATTGTGTTTTAATAGTATACTAATGAATGTGTGATTTTATATGAGATCACAAGGACAACACATTCATGATACTAATAAGCATGCATAGGGACCAAGGATGAATATGAGTTCAAGAACAGGTAATTCAGGAAGCAAAGATCAAGAGGGAGCACACTCTAGTTGTTCCTGCAAGAAAGCAAAGGAGCACACTTCAGTAGTTTCTGCAAGGATGCAGATATTCAGAGGGAGTTGATCATCTCTCTACATCCCACAACAGAAAGGTGTAGAAGAAGCTACTTCAGATTAGGACTCCAGCAGCTCCTGCAAGAAAGCGAAGACTCAGAGGGAGTCCACCCAACGAACAAACAAAGATAAGTATTTGAATTGTCATTTCTTAAATAATACTGTTCAATAAATGTATATACTGATGTTCCTAGAATTAGGTTGTGTATTATGCATATTAGAATAATTGCATTGATTAACAGTATACTCCTAATATGCATGGGTAAGTGGCCTATGGCACTGTACAACATTCCATTGCTACTTATCTAGAATGAAACCTCTTTGCTGACATGTTGGGAGTTGTGCACACTCTTAACAATGTTCTGGTAGAGATTGGAAGGCATCTAGAAAGTTACGGAATATGGATAAATGTTGTATTGAAGCATTGGCTAAGATAATTGCATGACTGTATGGCATATTTCTTTATGTGTAAGAATTTGTTCTGAAAACTATGAGATGTTTTCTAATCATGCAATTTAACTTGTTGTGTAGGAAAGATCGTATGCCATCTCCTACAAAAGAAGAACTACAACATTTGTTCCAGCAACAAAGATATATATTGAAGATATTGAAGATATTGAAGTTCCCAGTATCTGGGATGAAGAAATGAAATGCCATGATCCGTCGATCATGAAGAATGATGTTTGGGATGTAATCCCAAGACATGAAGGGAAGTTTGCTATGACTTCCAAATGGAATTATCAGATCAAGCATGTTGCAGATGGCAACATTGAGAAATATAAAAGTGATGAAATAGAAGATGCACCAGATGGATTTCAAGACAGCATGGTGTAGTCACATATATGTGCAGAACTTGGTATGGTAGGATAGACAGCTTTCTATCCAGTTTGGGCTTTACCAAGAGTAAAGCGGATTCCAACCTTTACTACAAAGTTGAGGAAGGCAATCCAGTGTATGCGGATAACCTGTTTGTTACAGGTGAAGATAGATTGATTGCCGACATGCAGCGGAAGCTTACTACCGAGTTCGAGATGAAGAACTTGGGGATGATGCACTATTTGTTTTTGGCATGGAGGTGTGGCAGAGTGCAGATGGAATCTTCCTTGGACAAGGGAAGTATGCAGTAGAAATCTTGAAGAGGTTCGGAATGATAGATTGCAAGGCAATGGCCACACCAATGGCATCGAATATGAAGCTTCTATGTGATGCTTCATCTGAGCCGGTTGATGATGATTGGGTCCTTGATGTACCTGACGACCAGACATTTGCTTTGCTGTGAACACATTGAGCCAGTTCCTGACGGATCCGAGGAGTGTTCACCTGGTTGCTGTAAAGCATGTTCTGAGGTACCTGAAGGGTACAGTGGATTATGGGCTCAGGTATGAGGCGAATCAAAAGTTTAACCTACAGGGTTATGTTGATTCAGACTGGGCTGGCAGTGCTGCAGACAGGAAGAGCACATCTGGGTGTTACTTCAGTATGGGATCAGGTGTGATCTCTTGGTTTAGCAGGAAGCAGTCCTGCGTAGCACTGAGTACAGCTGAGGCAGAGTATGTTGCAGCCTGTTCAGCTAGTTGTGAGGCAGTATGGCTACGGAAGCTACTGTCTGAGTTATTTGATCTCCCGTTGGAGGCTACTGGTATCTTCTGTGATAACCAGAGTTGTGTAAAGCCGTCTGAGAACCCAGTGTTTCATGACAGGTCGAAACACATAGAGATCAAATATCACTATATCAGGGATATGGTGCAGAGAGGAGCTGTGAAGCTCCTGTATGTTGCGACGGACGAGCAGATTCCAGATGTGCTGACGAAGCCAATAGCCAGGCTGAAGTTCGAGTACTTCAGAAAGAGGCTTGGCGTGCTTCAGATCGAGGATACTTCGAGGAAGAAGTGATGGACACATTTGCTGAAGCCATTCCAAGCATGTTGGAAGGAGGATCCTTCACATGGCTGTGGATGTAAGCGCTGGATAATGGGCATCAGGATGATGTTCTGGTTTCTGCTTGGATATGATCAGTTGGATCATTTATGTATGTATGCATCATGTTGGATGCTGGATATGATCAGTTGGATCATGTGTATGTATTTTGTATATGCATCATGTTGGATGCTTGGACCATGTATCTGTATATGTATCAGGTGGATACATTGTATGATCAAGTGGATCATGTATGATGATATGTATCAGGTAGATACTTGGTATGCATCAGGTGGATGCATTGATGTATCAGGTGGATACATTGTATGATCAGGTGGATCATGTATGGTGATATGTATCATGTATTTGTATCAGGTGGATACATTGATGATCAGGAGGATCATGTATGATGATATGTATCAGGTAGATACTTGGTATGCATCAGGTAGATGCATTGATGATCAGGAGGATCATGTATGATGATATGTATCATGTGTTTGTATTAGGTGGATACATTGATGATCAGGAGGATCATGTATGATACTTGGTATGCATCAGGTAGATGTATTGATGATCAAGATGACATGCAGCAGGACGTTGCAGTGATGATGATCAGGATGATCATGGATGGTGAGCTTCAAGATGTTGCTCCAGATGACATGCAGCAGGACGTTGCAGTGATGATGATCAGGACGATCATGAGTACATCAGGATGATGTATGGTGAGTATCAGGTTGATACTCTGTGGCCGTGGATCAGGTTGTGCAGATGAGCATGTCTGGGAGATCCTATAGGTCGGAGTTGTGTACCCGTAACAGCCTGGGATGCTCTTTCGAGACATTGCTCTGGGAGGACATGTAATTCGTTTCCCTGGGAGATCTCAGGTCGGAGTTGTGTACCCGTAACATCCTGAGATGCTCTTGCGAGGTTTTGTCCTATGGCATGTAATTTGGGCCCTGGGAGATTTCAGGTCGGAGTTGTGTACCCGTAACATCCTGAGATGCTCTTGCGAGGTTTTGCCATGACCACATGTAATTTGTGCCCTAGGAGATCTCAGGTCGGAGTTGTGTACCCGTAACATCCTGAGATGCTCTTGCTAGGTTTTGTGGTGGACCACATGTAATTTGTGCCCTGGGAGATCTTAGGTCGGAGTTGTGTACCCGTAACATCTTGGGATGCTCTTTCGAGGTTTTGTGACGCACGTAATAAGTCCTGAGGATTCCACAGTATGGCCAGTGATGACGAAGACCTGCAGGTGGTGGGCCTACATCCAGTATGAAAAAGGACTGGCTCTGTAGAACTTCCTATGATGAGTAGATTCAGAGATTGATTGAGATAGCAGCAGCAGTGACGATGATGATGACTCGATGACGATTATCTAGTGACGATGATCCAGAGAAGATGACTTGTGCTAGAAGAACTATGCTGAGAAATACCTTCCTAGTTAAGAGGGAGTGTTGATGTTTATGTAACTTCGGAATGTATTTCACATATATGTATATTGTATTCCTATAGAGATGGTATTATTCCTCTATAAGGAAGTGTCATTTATATTGTAAGTGTCGTAACTTATACTTGATGGGTTATTAGACCACCTTGTTTGGGGTCGTCCCTGTATAAGTCATGTGGGTCAAAGGGTTATTAGACCACCCTATTGGGGGTCGGCCATGTGGGTCAAAGGGTTATTAGACCACCCTATTGGGGGTCGGCCCACTCAGCATTATGTTATGTGGTTAAGTTCGAGCCGACATGAGTTAGGTAAAAAGGCAAGTCAAGTCAAGTATAAATAGAGTGCGGGAGGCACTCTATTTGCTCACTCACTTCTCACACATGCTCTCAAGGAGGAGAGGCGCACTTATGGAGGAGGAGGATTGCTGCTAGGTTATGGCTATCTCTATTGGTTGGTTGTATCATTGCTCTATCTATCTCTGAGGAAGTTATTGGGGTTTTTCACCTTTATGGTTTTCCCCAAGTAAATCTTTGTGTCTCTTGTGTGCTTGCATTATTGTCTCCATGTTTGATATGCTGTAGATATGCTGTACATGTTGTTCTCTCAGTTAAGATCCTAGATCATATTGAAGTAAATTCAGAAAATTTAACACAAGCATAATAACCAACCGAGACAAGAGGGGAATCCCCCTCCCCAGAAAAACTAGAATATGGGTGATCCAAATGCAGGGACTAACATTACCCCCAAACAAGGTAAGAATCCCAGCCTGAGAACCAATTATTTTTGCTCCATTTGCGACGATTACGGTCATTACACACATCATTGTACTCTTATCCCTGACTTCCAACAGTTAGTGGAATCTAAAAATAAGACGATGGTGAACCCTCCTAAGGAAAAGAAACCTCCCCAACCACAAACCGTTGTGTTACAACAATCCTTTTCCAATCAAGGGGTAGTCACACAACAACAAGACCCTCACCTCCCGACGATGGTTCTTTTCAAATATCTATACATTGGACATAAACCTTCAGACATGAGCTATAGGTTATGACAGGCCTTCCACCCCCAAGTGGAGGACATTCCTATCCCCTCGAGGTTCCCTCTACAGATACCATGCCCGAATACTGAACAAATCCCATGGATTCTGAAAGTCCGCTTCGACGTACCCCTAATAACCCTCACATGAAAGATGCCCACAATCAGAGTATTGTGGATGACTTGGCTTAATCCCCTATTTCCATGTCCATGTTAGAAGTGTTACAGTCTTTCCCAACACAATGGAAGGCATTAATCAATGCACTCAGCATGGTCGATGCATCCGACTTGCACCTCATGACCTTTGATGTTGAAAAAGGTGATCCGCAACTACCATCATCAGTCGCATTCCAAGTCCCAATCACAGTAAAAAACATCATGATCCATCAATGTATCATCGACGAAGGAGCATCCACTTCCGTTATGTCTATAAAAGTTGGTAAACAATTAGGATCTCCTGAGCTGGACCCCTCGTCTAGCACTGCGTATGATGGGAGACCATCCCAACCAAGAGGATTGTACCAAAATGTCCCCATATATCTAGGGGGAAAGATGGTTAGGATTTATATTGAGGTGGTCGACGTAGAACTCGACTACAACATCCTTTTAGGGTGTAGTTACATGTACGCCATGAAGGTAGTTGCCTCCTCAATATTCCATATCATGATGTTTCCCTTAAATGGGAAGGTAGTTATTCTTGACCAGCTTAACTATTATGACCCCAACACCACAAGTAACCCTGACAATGTCCTACTGATTGTACTGATCAATGATCAACCATATGCTGACATTTTCTCTGGTATGTACAAGGATTCCAATTTGTTAGGAATATATTTAGACGACCACCAAAGATCCCTACATCAACTGATGGCCTAATGTCGACAATTTTCACCGCTGAAAACGGATCTGCCTCCACCTTAACACCGTCGTTAGCGACACCACTGATCCATGGAATTGAACAAATGTTGAGTCCAACAGTTCCACCAATATTTCAAATCCCATTCTTATATCCTCCCACAGGTGTACAAGGGACGCTGGTTATGGCTCAATTAACTCTACCTGGGCTAACTTTGGGGATCCCATTTTGGTACCTTACACCACCCTTCCCATAGATGGATTCTAAACCAGTCACCCATTATACGTTTGTCCTTGTTTTGGCTAGTATGACTGTAAGGTCAGTAACATGTCCAGTTACGATAGCCCAACCTATGAAATCCAAAACTGCACCTCAATCGGTCGTCCCCAAGACCGCCAATGGGGGCACCAAACAACCTAAGTTGAAAGGTCCCCTATTACCTAATCAAACATCTAATTCAGTATAAACCGTGAATACTAAAGCAGGGGGCATCAACCATAAGGATTTAAAATCCCCAGTTATGATCAATACTCCAAATCAAAGGTTCACACCACCATGTTCTCTTTGAAGGAAGCAAGGCCATGCAACCAACCTATGTCCTACTCTATTGGAGCTAAGGAATTTTCTTAACACCCCCATTAGCATCACCCAAGCTCCACTAGCGGTGAAAGGGGGCACACCTCCCCCGCCCACATCTAAGCCCAAAACATTGCATACGAATCACGAATGTTCCAAATGTGCTCAGCATGGGCACTATATACACCATTGCCCCAAACTCCCTCGATACCGAGAGGCATTAGCAATAGTTCATCTCACTCAAGTAACAATTGAGGAACTCCTCTTCTTACACCAGGACGTAGCATCCATTAATGTGAGCCCCACATCAAAGACACTATCCATCACCCCTCCCACAGGAGTTGCACCAACTACAGAAAAAATGGTAGAGCCTGTAATGTCGCAAGACCCATTTAAACTTACAACGACGCAATCACACAATGAATGCACGTCATGTGGGCACTCTTCCCATATGCTCCCTCCTAAAACCATCGCATGCATAATGGATCAAATCAACACCTAGGAAGTCCAAGAAATCTTCCATCCAAGTGTACCAAGACCTTTCCGATCTTGTGGAGATACCACTCACTTCTCATTTTAGTGCCCCATTTTACATGCCGAACAAGAAGCTCATCTTGAACTATTGAGACTGCAAGGTCAACTTCCTCCCCTCCATGTGACCCCACAAAGGCCAAAAACCAAGGAGTTAACACCTACCTTACCAGAAACCATTGATACTACATCATATTTGGATGGTTTACTCACTAGTGACGATTCATCATCTTCCGATAAAGACTTGGATCCTTCGCAACCATCACATTTTTCATTAATTAGGGAAAGGTGCGCTATGTTTCTGGTTATTATTTTTGCATCGTCAATGCCTTGGTCACGTTCTTTACTGCACGTGGGTATGTGCATCATATGTGAAATATTACCACTAAGACATGCATGAGACTCTTGTTTTTCCATTATAAGAATAAGACTCCATCCCTCAACAATGGTGTCAGGCCTCTCTCATAGGTATAATTTCGAAACTGGCATATAGGCAATGTTTTCCCTCTTCTTACAATGCATTTACCAGTATTCCCACTGATAACTATAGGGCCCTAAATTCCAATTTTTATGTGCCATCAATGTCATAGTTGGAAATAGCATGATCCCCCATGGGTGTGCATACCTTTTCCATCCTAGTCATTAATTGACACCCATGATGTCGATCCCCCACAAGTCCGAGGAATCTTATCCAACTTTAAAAGATCCCCCCTTAGAGTATCATTTTATAGTTGTGCATTTACTCTACCAAGTAGACCTCATCATATTCCTCGGCGCATGTTACGAGAATGATTAACCGAGCCCCCTCATACTTGCATGATCACTTTACCTTCTGCAATATTCCTTGTATCATCACCCCCACAAAGACACCTATGGGAGCCCCACCCTCTAAAGTAACCAGTTCCATTTAGTTATCCCACAGGCATACACTACATGGCATTGTTTCACGGGGCACCCCTCTTTGAATCTGCAAGTTAACCTCCACTTCATTTTGGAAAGCGTCCCCCAAATCACTCAAAACCATGGGGGTTCCTCCCATCATCAAATTGGTCCCTTGATACACCCAAAACTGTGGGGACCCCACTGATATTCTTTATGTACAAACAACTACCTTGTCACCTCACATTGAGGGAACATCGTATTATTTTGGCAGCAACCCATGGTCGACTTTGATCGATGTATTTGAGTCTCCATATGTTCAGCAGTATTTATTTTTCCAGTAACCATTACCCTTCATTTTGTGTCTCCATCAAATCCCTTTCACTTGCAGTTTGTCTCCTCTTGTTTCAATCTATGTCGTTTCGAAATAAAAGCTGCCGCCCCCACTCCCCATGTTTACATCGATCAAAGGAAGTTATGAGCCCCATACTTATCAACTAGTATTGTGTTAGGTCTTTCCGCCCACCAATTGGTTACATTATGATCTCGGTTCTCACGATGAGACTCCCATCTCATCATGTACTTCAACTCTTGTCGACGTCAAAACACCACATTTTGAGAGTTGTGGTAGTTGCAGTTGTACCTTGGGATACCTTTCAATTACTATAAGGGATCACCTCAAACTTAGTAGGGAGAGTCATTAGTTCTCCCTAACTAAGTGGTTTCCCCTATGCTCGACGTCAACACATCATCGCATCAAGGGGAAATGTACTTTTGAAGGCAACAGTGTTCACATTTGGATATCATGGTAGAAGTCTATTTGGTATAGTCAAGATATCAAGTAGATCTACATACCAGTTTGGTCACCCACCCCAGTGGGATTATCATGGTCACCAACAGTTCCACTTCTTCAATATTCCTCAGTAGTTCCTGGGGAATTTAATCAAACATGGATTGAAGCCGCCTTCATCCATGTCCCAACAATATAGTAGAGTCGACACCTAGGTCCTCTCTCATTGTAATCACTTTGAAAACATTTCATGAGCATGGGTATGCCCACCCCATTTGTATAAAAACTATTCTTTACTACAGCTCCAACAGTCGTCACCAACAATAGTCCCCCATGGGAGAGCCCTATTTTTCCACATATGCTTCGTCCTACAGAACATGAGAGAAACAGCAATAAACATGATGCATTATCGGCTCTATAATACCCTCCAAACCTCATACATCAGGGGGCATCTGTTAACGCCTAAAAATTGCACGCATGTGACATTTCGATGATTCATCCAGTAAGGCGTCATCAACATAAAAAATGCATCTCACCAAAGATATCCTCCGCAGATCCATAAAACAATTTGAGCCTCACAGTACAAAAGGCATGAATTCTCGGCCACTTGCATGACTTTTCCTTCAAAAGTCACACTACCATGTAGGTTTATAACTATGTACCCGCGTTCACATAGCTTTTACCTACGCTCACACAAATTTTATTCATAAAGGTCATTCTCGTGCAACTTTTCTTCATAAAGGTCATGCTACGCACAACTTTTCTTCATAAAGGTCGTGCTACGTTTAGCTTTTCTTCATTAAAGCTGCGCTACTGTCAAAATGAGGGGACCACCTACTTCCTGCGACACATTGAAGGCTCCATCACCTCCATGAACCCAAATTAGACCCCCCCAAACACTTGGTGGCATTAAATATCCCCCTTGGTGTAGTTGGGAACTAGTTCATGGAGGATATGAGTTCTGATTTGGATCTAGTTGTTTGTTGGCCACCTTTGGGCCTATAAAAGGAAACCATTGGCATGCATTTTGTAGAGAGAAAATTAGAGCAAGGTTATGCTGCTAGATTTGAGTTGGAGCTTCCTCATAGCCCACCATTTCCTACCATTGTAAGCATTCGCAAGTTCCCTTGTCACCTTCCATCAAGGGGAAATTGTTTCTCTCCATTGTTCTTCCATCTACCTAGCATTTAGTTTGGACAAGAAAGGATTCCCTAAGGGAGATTGTTGGCTTCCCTTGAAGCCTTCACCTCCTAGGTCTTGTACAACTATTCCATCGGGCAATACAAGAGTGGTTTAACATATCTTTGGTTGTTGTTGGAGTTTGCATTCTCCCCCCATATCTTTCATTTTTTTATCAATATTTTCATGTTTGAATGTGAACTACACTAACAATATCCTGCATGATCACTTGGAGGAATACCAACCACCATCAAAAGGGTCTCCTAGGACTGAGGCCTTGCAGAAACCTACAAGGCTTAGCCCCTTATCAAGTGGAAGAGTGCACTTGTGCAATTTTTTCCACAACATGCATCATATAGATATCAACATTACATCAAAGGTTAATTAGCATAACACATACAAATTAAAAGTGCATCCACGTGCATGTATATATATATATATATATATATATATATATCAAAATGTCACAGTGTTTACATCATCATCATCTAAGCATAACTGCATAGAGGAGCCCCACCAACTTCCTTGTCATAAAAACAAAAGCCGAGTAGAAAACATTCCCCATGCTCATCGCATTGGGGGGAAGCACCATCAACTTCCTACTAGTCATTTGAGTCCTTTGCCTCCTCCTCCTCCTCCTCCTCCTCCTCCTCATATGACTCAGTCTCCTCATAAGACACCTCCTCCTCGTCATCATAGGGTGAATCACCCTAGGACATGGATCTCACTGTCTCGGTTGCCATCGCGATACGTTACATGATAGGCCTCCAATCCCATTGAGCATCGTAGCAAATGTTAATAAAGTCCTAGTCCAACTACTGCCACCTGTCGTCCACTACCCCCTCCAACAATCAGTCGATCCCCACTCACAGTGAATCCAAAGTCGTCGAGGCACTCCGTTGACGGAGATGTCCATGATCACGAGGGTCAATACCCTCTACTCTACCCCTACACACTCCTCCAACTCTCAATAGTGAAAATGATATGTGGAAGGTGGGATCCCCCTCATTTATGGTCCATTTTGGCCTCTTTCTCTCCCTATGACCCTTCCAGAGTCATCCGATCTCTGTTTTTCGTGCCATTTGTGCCGCTGAATTTAGAATTCTGTACCCGTGAGGATTCTTGAGTCCATTTCTTACTCTCATGTACTTTTAATTGGCCATCGTTTATGCTCACCCTACCTCGGTTCACGTTCCCTCGGGTATGCCAATGGTTCCCTACACTTTTTAACCGTTTTATCTCTCATGGCCCATTTACGAGTCCTCCGCTCCCTCCATACTGTAGTTATTGCATTGTTTTTCCACCATTCATCTATCCTTAAGGAGGCCCCATTAGTGTTCCACCTCACCTTTTTTATTGGTCCACTTATACCTATCCATCTCTTTGAACACTTCCTCCTTGCTTGACTTTCACTTCTGTGCAGTATATGTTTATCCCTTTTTCGGGTCGCGTAGATCATTTACAAAGAAGGCACTTATGGAGTTTATGTTAAGCTCTTTCTGACTCCTTAAAGAATGCAAAGATCGCTGAGAAGTCTTGCTTCCTTTCATGCTCGTTAAAGTATATGAAAGGGCGTTTATATGGTATACGTTTAACCCTTTTCCGGAACATGCAGACTAATTACGAAAAATGAATACTCTAGTCCTCGTGGCTAGAATATTTCTCCATCGCATACTTTTATGCTTTTTTGGGATTTGTGGACTAACACATGAAAAAGAACACCCTTGGAGTCTTCTTATTTCTTCCAGACTCTCTAAAATTGAAATCACCCATGAGCATTCACCGTCTTGGTCTCGTACAAATCCACACGATGGTATCATCTTGAGCACACTTATATCCCTTCTTCGAGCTCCTTAAACCATGAAGAAGGCCCAAACGTGCCTTTTGGCACCCCTGTAGATCACATTTGGTTCCCCATTATGGAAAAACCCCCAGTATGGTCTCCTTTGTTTAGAGTATTCTATGATGTGTCCTCCCCAGAGTCTCCTGATATTCATCATCGGTTACCCCATTTTAGTCTTCCCCATTGTAGTCATAGTCCCTGATCCCTTAAGCTATGGTCCCCTTCCCTCGAGGTTAGTTTCATGTGTTGCCAGGTCAGCCATGCCATCATAATCTAAACAACGGAAGTTTGAGTCCTTCACCCTGCGGCCCTTGTATCTCCCCATAATGTCTTTGTCTCATGTCCAGTTCCATCACATCTTGGTTGTATCCCTCGTGCTCCTATCAAGGAAACCTTATTGCCTTGGTAGTTGCAAGTCTCTCTCTGTTGACGTCAGCACATCTATTCCAAAGGATACACCCAGAGGTTCCTAAACCCTTGGCCTCATCTCCATCAGTGGTGAGTTCCTACGGACCATCTGAGAGGAGTCCTTGGTGCATCTTAGCATGGTTGTTTCTTACGTGCTCGCCTCCATCTCCATCATCACACCATTGAGATTCGTAGAGGGTATTGGTCCCTTTAGTTATTGGTTGAAGACCTTGGATGTACCTTAACTATAACACATTGGTAAGTCTATTTGGAACCCCCCAGTTATATGTTCCCGTGGATATCCGGGCTGTGTTGGCGACAGTGCTTGGAATCCCTTCAGTTGTATGCTTCCTAGAGTATCTAGTTTAGATGCAGTCCAATTTACCTCCGGGATTTCTACTCTTAGTAATTGAGTCCATCTAGTTGTTGGAACCCTTCAAATCCAGCAGAGCATCGGTTTTTGTGATACCACATTCAAGATGAATGCCATTGTTTCCATCTATCAGTTCTTCATATCATTCATGGTTTCACCATGAGTACATTCCATCTTTGTGTCCCCTTTGGACCATTATGATGTACACAACAGTTATCTATGTATTGTTTAGATCCCCTTTGGGCCCACTAGTCTTTGTATATATTGAGACAATTATATGAGCATGGGTATGCCTGCCTTGTCCATATATTTGAGATTATATGTACCACATCCATTATTGAGGTGTTGTATTTCTAGTTATAGCCCTTACAGTTGTATGATGCACATGTTCCACTCTCCAACTAGTCTCTGCTCTCCACCATCAAAATGCTCACCACATTGGAAAAATTCAGTACATATTATGTCTATTGGCCATATGATGAGATTTTGCCCTCACACATAAGGGGGCAATTTGTTAACACCCAAACATTGTTCACCTAGCTCATCCCGCTAGACACATAACCCATTTATCCCATTTACCACATATTTGGCTTCCATAAACCCGAAATCCCTAAGTTTCCAATAAAAAGAGCAAAAAGTAATCATTTCCCTTAAAAAATTAATTCAAATCCTCCAAAAAATGTCAAAATCCCCCGCCCAAAAAAAAGAGAGAAAAAAGGGGAAAAATATTCAAAATAAAAGAAAAAGGAGGGAAAATATAAAATACCAATGGCCAATACTAGTGGCTTCCCGGAACCATGGGACAAGAAACCACCAACCAAAATTGCTATAAAAAGGTGGTGGAGGCCCTCATTTTCATCATACATTCACTCTTCCTTACTGACACTCTGTCGAAATTCCTACTGAAACCCTAGCCTCCCTTTGAGCTTGTGTTTCCCCATTCTAGTAGAGTTTTGGCTACCCGTGAGCATTCAGTGGAGAGCAAGAGACATTGGAGACCCAAAGCACCATCACTTCTATGGATGCAAGGGCCCACATATTCTCACCATATTGAGGTAACCCATGTTGTAAATCTTTGTTTACTATAATACAAAACCATTATTTGATTCATGGGTGTTTGATATTTTAGTTTACATTTTATTTTACTGCAGTAATCATTAGCACTTTTACTTTTACTTTTATTTGCATGCACATCACCTTCACAAACTGTTACTAGGAAGCTCATAGCTCTTAGTAAGTGTCCTTTTGCACTAGCTAGTGTAAATAACATATCTACACACATATTGAGGAAAATGAACAACTTGAAAAAGATAAAACAAATGTATTTCGTAAGATCAATTTGTAATTAATTTAAAGGAATCAATATATCCATGAATCATGAACTCTATCTCTAGGAAAGCTTACTATGCCAAGCATAACGCCTCTTGCTAGCCTTGGACCTTTCCTTTTCATATTGAAGTTGATCAAGTTTAAATTTTTCTTTACTATCCTCAAGCTAGTGGGTTGTTTTCCTCTGCTTGTACATGGTGTCTAAATCATCATGTTGTTTGGCCTCCTTTCCCTCTTCAAATAGATTAAACGCAAAGAGGTTTGGTGGTAACATGAATGGATTCTTGTGGGTTACATAAGATTTTGTGTAATTGGGTTTAGCATAAACAATCCCACCTCTGCATTTATTTTTTCTCACATGTTAAGCATCTGTACCTTATCAAACTCTAGTCCATATAATGATTCCAACACCCTCTTAATCTCAATCTATAGAGAAAAGAAACGAAAGCAAGATAAGCTTGAAATTACCCACGAAATAAAAATTTCAGATACATCAACCCATGGTGTTCAAAGTTTATGTGGTGTATGGAACTGATATAACCCCAAGAAAATCAGACTAACTAATCAATATGCCAAGCACCGATTAATGGACCAAAAGCCACTTTCCACTGGTTGTTAAACTAAGACAAATTTTTCTAAGCTACAACGTCAATGCACAGAGTTGTTCATGTAATTTTCCTAAATAATCCAAACTCATTTCGACTGAAATTTATGTCCTTACATTATTTTTCATTGTCTTCAAGTAGTTAGTGATGCCCTAAATATTTTAAGAATGGTTACCGTGATTTAAATTCTATAAAAATAGTTATATAATTTCATATGTGAAGAATTTTGTTGGCAACATTTGAAAGGGAACTATATATAAGATAAATGGTTAAATTAATGGGAGAACCCAACCCAAGCTCATGGGAAGCACATAATTTCCCATTGCAATCCCAAAAATAGAGGAAAATTATTTCAAAGAGATGAAAAGTGATTAGGCTTACACGGGTTCAAATCTCGTGAAGGAACTTTCAAAGGTATTGTTTAAGAAGCAAATGCAAAAGCAAGATTTGGCAAGGAATATTAATTGAAACCGAATATTCTCAAATATTACTCTTCTTAATAACATCATCATTTATTATAGTCATATTTCCCTAGCTTGCATATGAGGATCCGATGAGGGCTAATTTATTTATAAGCTCACATCCAAGAGCACCAACCCCCAAAACAAATAATTTTAAATTTTGCAACTCTATCTGGCTCCATGTCCTTTGGCTGAAAGGTTTCTACATGAAGAGATTCCAATTAATCGAAATAGGATAACTACACATCAATTTAGGATTTTTTATTACCAATATATAATAGTTGGATGCTCAGTTTCCTTGGCTATATAAAAAACTACATAATGAATGTACAATTACATTATTTAAGAGAGATGATGAAAAACATTAAAAGGGTATGGTGAGAAAAAAATAAAACATGGAAAATGGGATGAAACTTGTTAGGACAAGATTTCGCAACCTCCTGCCCAATGAGTCCACCAAACATAGATTCCATGGGATTTAACACTGCACATAATGCACTTGCAAACTGATTGAATATATTTACATTTTCATCAATGGAATTGAAATTCAACTTAATCAGGAAGTTGTATCTGTCATTTAAATCCCTTGTTACATCGATGAATTCACTCGCATCTTCATCAAAAGAAGCATACGAGAAATGCCCAAATTGATGAACAAATTTATCTAGAGCTCAAAATTCCAAGTGTAAAACTAGAGGATGGACATGGATAAATCATTGAGAAGAAACTCACTAATATTTTCAAGTACTTCCTTGAGTATATCAGACTTGATTGAATTTTGTATGGGTTGAGTTGAGGCGACTAGAATCTAGTAAACCACATTCATCGCATCTACCTCTACTATGGATTACTAAACTATTGTCCATCTCGAGCCTCCAATCACCCCCAAAAGATGAATCATGAAGGGAACTTGGCTATACTCTTGACAAGGAAATTGCATTTCTTCCTAGTGAGATTTCCATGAATGGAAAATTGTTTGTTGTTTGATGACAAATCCTTTCGCTTTGATTTTGGATGGAAAATAATGAGGACAATCTTAATGATGTTTCTACCAAATGACTACATTTGTCAATGGAATCGACGAGGGTTTCTTTAGGCCCAATAAAGACAGTGGTGTTGCTTTCTTATTCAAGATATTTAAAATGTGATTTTCAACAAATTTAAATATGTGATATTTCAAGAAAGAGAAACCAATCCCTGGCACCTACAAAGATCTAGAGTGCACACCTCAAGAATATAAGGTAGCTGTTGGACATCAAGACTGTTAAAATTCAATATGCTAAGACAGAAAATAGTAGCATTACATCCTATTTCACAATAATAGCATATACAGGATCACTGAAGAAATAACAAGCATAACATAAACACAAGAGACAGATTTATCTTGGGAAACCCTCATGGGGTAGAAAACCCAGTAAAGCTTCCTCAATATAGATGACCAGCAATATACAAAGATGCAAACCAAAGACATGATCTCCTCCTCCACCATAGCAGACCTCTCCTCCACAAGTGCGCCTCTCTTAAGTGAGTGAGTGCATCAAATGAGGAACACACCTCCTCTATTTATACACTACTCTGACTTTTCTTTTACACAAGACATGTAGGCTCGTATTTAACCAATGGGTTAAATACCCCACTACAACTGACTGGGACGAACCCTCTAGAGTGGTCTAATAACCCTTTGACCCACATAACACATACAGGGCCGACCCCCCACTAGGGAAGTCTAATAACCCAAGTTACCACATTCTGACGGAGGAATAAACATCTCCGAATATACAATAAGATCTTCACGGAGGAATGAATCATCTCCAGAATAATAAAGTACAAATATAATATTCTTTGAAGTTACAATATCTCAACACTCCCCCTTAACGAGAAGGATATTATAATAGCATCTGCAAGAGCAAGGAGTCATCAACATCATACATGATACATCTATAAATCATCGAAAGCTTTCTTCAATTTATCATCATCAGTAACTTGACTAGTTACTGGAACATCAACATCATCAGAGTTGATAGTACTCAATCATCAGCATTGTCATCACACGATCATCAACATCGTCATCACACGATCATCACCATCGTCATCAGCATCATCATCACACGATCATCAACATCGTCATCAGCATCGTCATCACACGATCATCAGCATCGACATCACACGATCATTAGCATCGTCATCATACGATCATTAGCATCGTCATCACACAATCAACAACATTGTCATCATACGATCATCAGCATCGTCATTACACGATTATTAGCATCGTCATCAACATCGTCGTCATACGATCAATCCTGTTCTCTTTAGGACCTATGTCCATGGATGATGCAATCCTGTCATGTACCTTTTGAACCGAAGTCCAGGGACGATCCAGTCCTATCAATTCTCGGAGACCTCATGTCTACGGCTCAATTCAAAAGACCGAAGTCTGAGGATGATCCAATCCTATCATGTACCTTTTGAACCGAAGTCCAGGGACGATCCAGTCCTATCATGTACCTTTTGAACTGAAGTCCAGGGATGATCCAGTCCTATCAATTTTTGGAGACCTCATGTCTATGGCTCAATTCACAGGACCAAAGTCCAAGGATGATCCAATCCTTACCGTACATTTAGGACCACGTCCAAGGATGACTTAATCCTCAACCGTACATTTAGGACTACATCCAAGGATGACTTAATCCTCCACCGTACATTTAGGACCACGTCCAAGGATGACTTAATCCTCCACCGTACATTTAGGACCACGTCCAAGGATGACTTAATCCTCCACCGTACATTTAGGACCACGTCCAAGGATGACTTAATCCTCCACCATACATTTAGGACCACGTCCAAGGATGACTTAATCCTCCACCGTACATTTAGGACCACGTCCAAGGATGACTTAATCCTCCACCGTACATTTAGGACCACGTCCAAGGATGACTTAATCCTCCACCGTACATTTAGGACCACGTCCAAGGATGACTTAATCCTCCACCGTACATTTAGGACCACGTCCAAGGATGACTTAATCCTCCACCGTACATTTAGGACTACGTCGAAGGATGACTTAATCCTCCATCGTACATTGAGGACCACGTCCAAGGATGACTTAATCCTCCACCGTACATTTAGGACCACGTCCAAGAATGACTTAATCCTCCACCGTACATTTAGGACCACGTCTAAGGATGACTTAATCCTCCACCGTACATTTAGGACCACGTCCAAGGATGACTTAATCCTCAATCGTACATTTAGGACTACGTCCAAGGATGACTTAATCCTCCACCATACATTTAGGACCATGTCCAAGGATGACTTAATCCTCAACCGTACATTTAGGACCACGTCCAAGGATGACTTAATCCTCAACCGTCCACCAAGGAATTCATTCTCGAAGACATACGTCTACGGATCTTCTTTCAGACTGAATTCCAGGGATGATCCAATCCCCTCACATGTTCACCAAGAACTTCATTCTCGAAGACATACGTCTACGGCTCTTCTTTCGGACTGAAGTCCAGGGATGATCCAATCCCCTCACATGTTCACCAAGAACTTCATTCTCGAAGACATACGTCTATGGCTCTTCTTTCAGACTCAAGTCCAGGGATGATCCAATCCCCTCACATGTTCACCAAGAACTTCATTCTCGAAGACATACGTCTACGGCTCTTCTTTTGGACTGAAGTCCAGGGATGATCCAATCCCCTCACATGTTCACCAAGAACTTCATTCTCGAAGACATACGTCTACGGCTCTTATTTCGGACTGAAGTCCAGGGATGATCCAATCCCCTCACATGTTCACCAAGAACTTCATTCTCGAAGACATACGTCTACGGCTCTTCTTTCGGACTGAAGTCCAGGGATGATCCAATCCCCTCACATGTTCACCAAGAACTTCATTCTCGAAGACATACGTCTACGGCTCTTCTTTCGGACAGAAGTCCAGGGATGATCCAATCCCCTCACATGTTTACCAAGAACTTCATCAAAACATGTGTCAATCATGTATCCTCATCATCAAAACATGTATAACAAAACATGTATCCTCATCATCAAAACATGTATAACAAAACATGTATCCTCATCATCAAAACATGTATAACAAAACATGTATCCTCATCATCAAAACATGCATAACATCTATCATCAAAAGCATGTATACATCTATCATCAAAAGAAAAAATATAAAATTCCTAAATCTAAATAATTCTAAGTAACTAAGTGCAACAAATTGATGGGATAGACTTGTTATCAGATACTATACTACTCCCCCTTTCGAGGAGGGTCCTTCTGGACTATACCAAGCTTGTCTCGGAAGTATTCAAACTTTACTCGAGATAGAGGTTTAGTCAAGATATCAGCAATCTGATCCTCAGTGCTTATATACTCGAGCTTGATAGCTCCTCTCTGCACCATATCTCGTATATAGAAGTATCGGATCTCTATGTGTTTTGACTTATCGTGGAATACAAGATTTTCTATCTTGATGCAGTTTTGAATGTCACACATAATCAAAGTGGAATCCATTTCTAAGTCAAACACTCCATATAATAGCTTCTAAAGCCACATTGCTTCACAGCTAGCAGAGCAGACAGCTATATATTCTGCTTCAACAGTACTGAGAGCCACACTAGATTGTTTCTTGCTGAACCATGAGATCATGGCATATTCAAGACTATAACATCCACTTGAAGTACTCTTTCTGTCTGAGGCACTTCCTGCCCAATCAGAATCTGAGTAACCATGTAAACGGAGTTCATGACCTCCAAGATAATATAGACCAAAATCTAATGTACCTTTTAGGTACCTCACTACATGCTTTGTATCTATTAAGTGAACCTTTCTAGGTTCTACTAGATATTGACTTAGGGTATTTGCAGCAAAGCATATATCTGGCCTAGTATTTGTTAAGTACATCAATTACCCAATGATTTGTCTATATAGGGTTAGGTCCACTAAATCCGATGAGTCATTAACTAATAAATTCAAGTTGGAGTCCATGGGAGTGGCCATGGCTTTATACTCCAACATATCAAATATTTTTAGAAACTTCACAGCATACTTACCTTGATTTAAAAGATTCCTTTTGGATCTTGCCATACTTCTAGACCTAAGAAGTAGTGCATTAATCCGAGATCTTTCATTTTCATTTCTGCAGCCATTTTCATGATCTGTTTCTCATTCCTTGTCAGAAAGAGATCATCGTCATACAATAATGGTATGATAGGTTCATCATCCACAACCTTAAGGTAAAGGTTAGGATCAACTTTACTTCTAGTAAAGCACAAGCTTTGTCATGAAGCTGTCAATTGTCCATTATTCACACTCTGCATTGAGTGATCTTCTGCATATCTATCTGTGCCATCTCTCGTCAGATGGGTCTACTAATATGAGCCTCAAAATCATTCGAACTCTATGGTGAGTTCCTTCTTACATCCATGTCATATGTGTATAGAAGCCATATTCAACCTTGTAGCAAAGGTTGAGATCCACATCACCCATGATGATCATTAAGCTCATCAATTGACTACCAATCCTGGGTACCCATACAGAACCTGATTCACACTTCTTCTTTAATTACACCATTAAGAGAATGGTATTATCTAGCCACTTGGAGCAAAACGTCTCATCATGATTCTCTTCTAGCCACAAGCCTTCTATAGTGTGTTTGATTTGTAAATCTTTTGTTGAACATCCATCGCTTGTTCAGTGTTCATCATTCATCATGATCTTTCCTACAAATCAAAATTAAGTACATGATTAGTAATACTTCATAATCATTAAATCATATTGACATGATAACCTATTATGCATACAGTTATCATTTACATAGTTATGCAACTATTTTGACCAATACTTTGGCACAACACTTTCCCATATCCTGTATGCATACAGTGGCTATCTAGATGCCTTCCATCTCTACCAGAACATACTATCGAGAGTGTGCACAGCTCTCAGCATGTCAGCAAAGAGGTTTCATTCTAGACAAGCAACAATGGAATGTTTGTCCAACTTACCAATCATATGCATATTAGTAGCATGATATATTCTAGGAATACAAATATGCATACAAGCAATATCATTTACTATTTCTAATAACAACTCAAATACTTATCTTTTATGTTTGTGTGGTTGCCTCCCGCTTGATCTTCTGTATGTCTTCTGAACTTCTATTCATTCTGTACCACTGTGCATGCTCAAGTGTGCACTAGTGTCATTCTCATGATCTCATACACAAACATACATTCATTGTTAGATTTTCTGAATTTACTTCAATATGATCTAGGATCTTATCTGAGAGAACAACATGTACAGCATATCTACAGCATATCAATCATGGATACAATAATGCAAGCACACAAGAGACACAAAGATTTACTTGGGGAAAACCATAAAGGTGAAAAACCCCAATAACTTCCTCAGAGATAGATAGAGCAATGATACAACCAACCAAGAGAGATATCCATAACCTAGCAGCAGATCCTCCTCCTCCATAAGTGCGCCACTCCTCCTTGAGTGCATGTGTGAGAAGTGAGTGAGCAAATAGAGTGCCTCCCGCACTCTATTTATACTTGACTTGCCTTTTTACCTAACTCATGTAGGCTCGAACTTTACCACATAACATAATGCTGAGTGGGCCGACCCCCAATAGGGTGGTCTAATAACCCTTTGACCCACATGACTTATACAGGGCCGACCCCAAATAAGGTGGTCTAATAACCCATCAAGTATAAGTTACGACACTTACAATATAAATGACGACACTTCCTTATAGAGGAATAATACCATCTCTATAGGAATACAATATACATATATGTGAAATACATTCTGAAGTTACATATACATCAACACTCCCTCTTAACTAGGAAGGTATTTCTCAGCACAGTTCTTCTAGCACAAGTCATCTTCTCTGGATCATCGTCACTGGATAATCGTCATCGAGTCATCATCATCGTCACTGCTGCTGCTATCTCAATCAATCTATGAATCTACTCGTCATAGGAAGTTCTACAGAGCCAGTCCTTTTTCATACTGGATGTAGGCCCACCACCTGCAGGTCTTCATCATCACTGGCCATACTGTGGAATCCTCAGGGCATATTACGTGCGTCACAAAACCTCGAAAGAGCATCCCAGGCTGTTACGAGCACACAGCTCTACCTATAGGATCTCCCAGGGCACCGAATTACATGTGACCCCACCACAAAACCTCGAAAGAGCATCTCAGGATGTTACGGGTACACAACTCCGACCTGAAATCTCCCAGGGCACAAATTACATGTGGTCCACCACAAAACCTCGCAAGAGCATCCCAGGCTGTTACGAGCACACAACTCTACCTATAGGATCTCCCAGGGCAACGAATTACATGTGGTCATGGCAAAACCTCGCAAGAGCATCCCAGGACTGATTACAGGCACACAGCCCAACCTATCAGATCTCCCAGGGAACCGAATTACATGCCATAGGACAAAACCTCGAAAGAGCATCTGCCAGATATCCCAGGGAACCGAATTACATGCCATAGGAAAAACCTCGAAAGACTATCTGCAGATCTCCCAGGGCACCGAATTACATGTCCTCCCAGAGAAAAACCTTGAAAGAGCATTTGCCAGATGTCCCAGGGCACCGAATTACATGCCATAGGCAAAACCTCGAAAGACCATCTGCAAATCTCCCAGGGCACCAGATTACATGCTCATCTGCACAACCTGATCCACGGCCACAGAGTATCAACCTGATACTCACCATACATCATCCTGATGTATCGATGATCATCCTGATCATCATCACTGCAACATCCTGCTGCATGTCATCTGGAGCAACATCCCGAAGCTCGTCATCTATGATCATCCTGATCATCACTGCAACATCCTGCTGCATGATCCACCTGATCATCAATGCATCTACCTGATGCATACCAAGTATCTACCTGATACATATCATCATACATGATCCTCCTGATCATCAATGTATCCACCTGATACAAATACATGATACATATCATCATACATGATCCTCCTGATCATCAATGTATCCACCTGATACAAATACATGATACATATCATCATAAATGATCCTCCTGATCATCAATGCATCTACCTGATGCATACCAAGTATCTACCTGATACATATCATCATACATGATCCTCCTGATCATCAATGCATCTACCTGATGCATACCAAGTATCTACCTGATACATATCATCATACATGATCCTCTTGATCATCAATGTATCCACCTGATACAAATACAAATACATGATACATATCACCATACATGATCCACCTGATCATACAATGTATCCACCTGATACATATACAGATACATGGTCCAAGCATCCAACATGATGCATATACAAAATACGTACACATGATCCAACTGATCATATCCAGCATCCAACATGATGCATACATACATAAATGATCCAACTGATCATATCCAGCATCCAACATGATGCATACATACATACATAAAAATGATCCAACTGATCATATCAAGCAGAAACCAGAACATCATCCTAATGCTCATCATCCAGCGCTTACATCCACAGCCATGTGAAGGATCCTCCTTCCAACATGCTTGGAATGGCTTCACCAAATGTGTCCATCACTTCTTCCTCGAAGTGTCCTCGATCTGAAGAATGCCAAGCCTCTCTCTGAAGTACTCGAACTTCACTCTGGCTAGTGGCTTCGTCAGCACATCTACAATATGCTCGTCCGTCGCAACATACAGGAGCTTCATAGCTCCTCTCTGCACCATATCCCTGATATAGTGATATTTGATCTCTATGTGTTTCGACCTGTCATGAAACACTGGGTTCTCGGACAGCTTCACACAACTCTGGTTATCACAGAAGATACCAGTAGCCTCCAACGGGAGATCAAATAACTCAGACAGTAGCTTCCGTAGCCATACTGCCTCACAACTAGCTGAGTAGGCTGCAACATACTCTGCCTCAGCTGTACTCAGTGCTACGCAGGACTGCTTCCTGCTAAACCAAGAGATCACACCTGATCCCATACTGAAGCAGCACCTAGATGTGCTCTTCCTATCTGCAGCACTTCCAGGCCAATCTGAATCAACATAACCCTGCAGGTTAAACTTTTGATTCGCCTCATACCTGAGCCCATAATCCACTGTACCCTTCAGGTACCTCAGAATATGCTTTACAGCAACTAGGTGAACACTCCTCGGATCCGTCAGGCACTGGCTCAATGTGTTCACAGCAAAGCAAATGTCTGGTCTCGTGTTCGTCAGGTACATCAAGGACCCAATCATCTGGTGATACATAGAGACATCAATTGGCTCAGATGAAGCATCACATAGAAGCTTCAGATTTGATGCCATAGGTGTGGCCATGGCCTTGCAATCCATCATCCCGAACCTCTTTGGGATCTCTACTGCATACTTCCCTTGTCCAAGGAAGATTCTATCTGCACTCTGCCACACCTCCATGCCAAAAACAAATAGTGCATCATCCCCAAGTTCTTCATCTCGAACTTGGTAGTAAGCTTCTGCTGCGTGTCGGCAATCAATCTATCTTCACCATAACAAGTTCTGCACATATATGATTTCCTATCATGTGTCTCAGAACCAAGTGGTTGCTCTACATACACTTCTTCTTCAACTACACCATTCAAGGAAGCTATCTTGAATCCATCTAGTGTATCTTCTATTTCATCACTTTTATATTTCTCAATGCTGCCATCTGCAACATGCTTGATCTAATAGTTCCATTTGGAAGTCATAGCAAACTTCCCTTCATGTCTTGGGATTACATCCCAAACATCATTCTTCATGGTCGACGGATCATGGCATTTCATTTCTTCATCCCAGATCCTGGGAACTTCAATATCTTCAATATCTTCAATAGATATCTTTGTTGCTGGAACAAATGTTGTAGTTCTTCTTTTGTAGGAGATGGCATACGATCTTTCCTACACAACAAGTTAAATTGCATGATTAGAAAACATCTCATAGTTTCAGAACAAATTCTTACACATAAGGAAATATGCCATACAGTCATGCAATTATCTTAGCCAATGCTTCAATACAACATTTATCCATATTCCGTAACTTTCTAGATGCCTTCCAATCTCTACCAGAACATTGTTAAGAGTGTGCACAACTCCCAACATGTCAGCAAAGAGGTTTCATTCTAGATAAGTAGCAATGGAATGTTGTACAGTGCCATAGGCCACTTACCCATGTATATTAGTAGTATACTGTTCATCAATGCAACTATACATATCCTAAGTCTAGGAACATGAGCATATACATCATTGAACAATTTTATTTAAACAAACACATATGCAAGAAATGATAATTAAAATACTTATCTTTGTTTGTTCGTTGGGTGGACTCCCTCTGAGTCTTTGCTTTCTTGCAGGAGCTGCTGGAGTCCTAATCTGCAGTAGCTTCTTCTACACCTTTCTGTTGTGGAATGTAGAAAGATGGTCAACTCCCTCTGAATATCTGCATTCTTGCAGAAACTACTGAAGTGTACTCCCTCTTGATCTTTGCTCCCTGGATTACCTGTCCTTGAACTTATATACATTCTCGATCCCTATGCATGCTTGTTAGTATCATCATTGTGTTATCCTCATACTATTAAAACACAATAATCTCAAGCATGTATAGTCATGATCATTTTAAACAAAAATAGTAAGCATTATTATTCAAGGTTTATGCAGGATTCTTATGGTTAGTCAAATCATAAGAAACATAACATATCTAAACCTATAATTACTCAAACCTATGACTCTTCAGGTTAGTTGAATCATCAATCAAGATAATAGATATAATATGCATAAAACCTGTGATTATTCAAACCTATACCTTCATGATTCTTCTGGTTAGTCAAATCAATCAATATAAGAGACATAATTCTTTTACGTATATTCCTATTTGACCATAGGACTTTTCTGGTTAGTCATATCATCAATCAAAGTAAAAATCATAATATGCCTAAACCCATGAGTACTAACTTCAATGAATAATCATAATCAATCATGCCAAGTATACTTAAATAAAGGATCTTATCACAAGGTGAGATTCTAACTTGATATAGGAAAAACATACCTGGATTAGCATGCTAGCTAATTATGTCTAACATACTCACATGATGTATTCTTGTTCTTCTTCAATGACTTGTGCTAGTAACCTGTATATCTCATAGGTTAACCATTATAAAACCAAGTTATACATACCTCGTAAATGGATCTTCTATGAGATCCATGACAATGGATGAATCTTTGTCCTCATGTTATCATGATCATATGTTCTTGGACCAGAACATGATTTGTCTTTCTTGGTGTACCTTTCATGTTAGTAGACAACATAAACCTCATACAATACCATAATGCATTAATACAATCCTAACCAATGAATATCTTCTATCATGCATTCATAATTTTGTTAAGGTGATAAATCTAAAATCAAAATTGTACTAACCGTAATAACATGAAGACAAACATACCATAAATTTAATCATGGAAAAATATCGAAACATACCTCGATGAGTCATACCTGTCGAGATCGCTTGTAATCTTCTTATATAAGGCCTTAGCCTCATCTCCCTCTGAAACAGGAACTTCTTCACTCATGCAGCTGATCAATCCATCTTCTTCTAGGATTAACCCAATCCACTTGATTTGCAAGAACTGGACCTTGAGCTGGATATGGGTTTGTTAGAGAAACCCCAAAAATTCAAACTTTGAATTTCAAACTTCTGACAGGATAGAAATATGCGCCTTGATGAGCTGATCAAACTAGTATATTCAGAATTTGAAAACTGCAAAGTTTCACTCCTCAATTTTGCTTTTGAAACTTCTGGATTCACTGGACGTGACCCTGAACTGGGGTTTGATGAATCCCACTCTTCCGCCCAATCAAAATGTTTGATCCAAATCTCTAAGCTTCTATTTTTCTGAGGAGCTTCCAGCCGTGGTCACAGATTTCAAAAAATCTCATTTTTACAGAAGCCCTAATTTTCCACTTTTCTGATCAAAGTCCCGAACTAGGGTATAATCAAGCCCGGCCTTCTGCACAACCAAAAATTCTGATCTTGGTCTCTAAATTTCTATTTTTATGAGTAGAATCCAGCCGTGGTCTCCGATTACAAAAATTCCAACTTTCACCAAAGCCCTAAATTCCGGAAGCCATGAATGAAGGTACCAAAAAATACTTTTGTTTTCACAGAAATATGTACCTGATTGTTTCTAGTGTAACTCCGAAATTTTTGATCCACAGGGTCTGAAAAAGTTTCCTGAGATAGCCTGACCTATTATCTTTCCATCCTGACAGGTCTGATCTCAATTGGATTCTCTTAGAGAGAGTTATGCCAAGTGTCGCAACGTGACCTGTTTTGGGATAAAACAAGAGAGCGAACTTGTACGGTGTGCCACGTGTCACTGTTTTAACTTCGGCCTCTGAAAAAGTTTCCTGAGATAGCTCGGCCTGTTTCCTTTCCATCCTGACAGGTCTGACCTCAATTGGACTCTCTGAGAGAGAGTTATGCCAAATGTCGCAACATGACCTGTTTATGGGATAATACAGGAGAGCGAACTTGTACGGCGTGCCACGTGTCACTGGTTCAACTTCGGCCTCTGAAAAATTTTTCTGAGATAGTACAGACTGTGTACTACCTTTCAATTTTTACTAAATTTCATTTGGAGCTTCCTAGCCCAAGATATGACCTTTTTCCCAAGGTCACCTGATTTTGACTCAGATCTGGAAGAGGCAGAAACCCTATATTGTACAGATCATAAATCACAAAGTACAATGAATTAGAGGTTGTCTTTTGGACACAAGGTACCTGGAGATCTTAGATTCGTCTTGTAACAATTTCAGATCCGAAAAATTCGCCAAAACGGATTTATAGCGAAAGTTCTACGATGACTGGTTTTTGCTATATCAAGCCCTAGCATTGTAAGTGCAACAAGTGTCATACATGCCATATCATGCCTTCTTTCAGGCTAGCTCTGATACCATGTTAGATTTTCTGAATTTACTTCAATATGATCTAGGATCTTATCTGAGAGAACAACATGTACAGCATATCTACAGCATATCAATCATGGATACAATAATGCAAGCACACAAGAGACACAAAGATTTACTTGGGGAAAACCATAAAGGTGAAAAACCCCAATAACTTCCTCAGAGATAGATAGAGCAATGATACAACCAACCAAGAGAGATATCCATAACCTAGCAGCAGATCCTCCTCCTCCATAAGTGCGCCACTCCTCCTTGAGTGCATGTGTGAGAAGTGAGTGAGCAAATAGAGTGCCTCCCGCACTCTATTTATACTTGACTTGACTTGCCTTTTTACCTAACTCATGTAGGCTCGAACTTTACCACATAACATAATGCTGAGTGGGCCGACCCCCAATAGGGTGGTCTAATAACCCTTTGACCCACATGACTTATACAGGGCCGACCCCAAATAAGGTGGTCTAATAACCCATCAAGTATAAGTTACGACACTTACAATATAAATGACGACACTTCCTTATAGAGGAATAATACCATCTCTATAGGAATACAATATACATATATGTGAAATACATTCTGAAGTTACATATACATCAACATTCATTAGTATATTCTCAATGTTATCAAAACATTATAGTTCTAAATAATCTTGAAAATGTATAGTCATGATTATAGATAATATTCAAGGTATCAGGGAAGTCTTCTTTTACTCATGCATATTCTTGTTTGATCTAGTTAGTTAAATCATCAACCAAGATAAGAGACATAATATGCATAAACCCTTGATTACTAACTTTATGAATAAGCATAACCAATCATACCAAGTATACTTATATAAGGGATCCTAACACAAGGTAATATTCTAACTTGACATAGGAAAACATACCTTGATTAGTATACCTGCTTAGTTATGTACAACATACCTAAACAATCTCTTCATTGATTTAGAGATCTTGAGATAGAACCTGCATGTCTCATAGGTTAAGCATAATATAACAAAGTCATACATACCTTGTAAGTAGAACAAAGATTATGGATGAGTCTTTGTCTTCATGTTGTCATGGTCATGGAACTTGATTTGTCTTTTGTGATGTACCTGTATCTTGTTAGCAGACAACATCAACCTCACACAACACCATAATGCATTAGTACAATCATATAGCCCTAATTAATGAATGTCTTCGATCATTCACATGCATTCATATTGTTACTAGGGTGATAAGACAATTCTAACATTAATCAAGATTGTACTAATAAATAATATGAATACAAACACATTATGAACTTAATCAAGAATCAGATTTCAAGACATACCTGAACCTCTTTAAGTCATACCTGTCGAGACTTCTTGTAGTCTTCTTATGCAAGGCCTTAGCCTCAACTCCCCATGAAACTTGATTTGGAGCTTGATTAGGGTTTGCTAGAGAAACCCTAAAAATTCAATCTTTGACTTTCACACTTTTGAATGGATGGAAGGATGTGTCTTGCTGCGCTGATCAAACTAGCATACTTCAATTTTGAAATCTCCAAAATTTGACTCCTCAAAATTGCCTTCGAAACTTCTGAATCTTCTGGACAGGAACCCAAAATAGGGTTTGATGAAGCCCACCCTTCTGTCCAATCAAAAGATTGGATCCAAGGCTCTAAAATCTTATTTTTCTGAGGAGTTTCCAGCCGTGGTTACAGACTTAAAAAATTCCAACTTTTGCTAAAGCCCTAATTTTCCATCTTTCTGATCAAAATCCTGAACTAGGGTTTGATCAAGCCCAGTCTTCTACCCAACCAAAAATTTGATCTTGGTCTCTAAATTTTGATTTTTCTGAGTATCATTCAGCCGTGGACTCCGATTCCAAAAATTCCGACTTTCTCCGAAACCCTAAATTCCGGAAGCCATGAATGAATGTGCTCAAAAAATAATTCTGTTTTGACAGAAATATGTACCTGATTGTTTCTGCTGTAACTCTGAATTTTTCGATCCACAGGGTTTGAAAACGTTTCCTGAGATAGCATGACCTTTTATCTTTCCATCCTGACAGCTCTGACCTCAATTGGACTCTCTGAGAGAGAGTTATGCCAAGTGTCGCAACGTGGCCTGTTTATGGGATAAATCAGGAGAGCGAACTTGTACGGAGTGCCACGTGTCATTGTTTGAACTTCGGACTCTGAAATTTTTTCCTGAGATAGCTAGACCTGTTATATTTCCATCCTGATAGGTCTGACCTCAATTGGACTCTTTCAGAGAGAGTTATGCCAAGTGTCGCAACGTGACCTGTTTATGGGATAAAATAGGAGAGCAAACTTGTATGGCGTGCCACGTGTCACTGGTTCAGTTTCAGCCTCTGCAAAAGTTTCCTGAGATAGAACAGTCTGTGTACTACCTGTCACTTTTTATGAAATTTCATTTGGAGCTTCCTATCCCAATTGATGACCTTTTTTCCTAGGTCACCTTATTGTGACTGAGATCTAGAAGAGGCAGAAACCCTAACTTGTACTGATCATAACTCACAAAGTACAACGAATTTGAGGGTTCCCTTTGGACACAAGGTACCTGGGGATGTTATCTACGACCTGTAAAATTTTCAGTTCCTGAAACTTCGCATAAATGGATTTATAGCGAAAGTTCCACGATGACTGGTGTTTGCTATATAAAACCCTAACCTTCAAATTGTCGCAAGAGAAGCAAGTGTCGTAAGTGCCATACATTGCCTTCCTTCAGGTTAGCTATGATACCATGTTAAAATTCAATATTCTAAGACAGCAAATAGCAGCATTACATTCTATTTCACAATAATAGCATATACAGGATCACTGAAGAAACAACAAGCATAACATAAACACAAGAGACACAGATTTATCCTGGGAAACCCTCATGGGGTAGAAAACCCAGTAAAGCTTCCTCAATATAGATGACCAACAATATACAAAGATGCAAACCAAAGACATGATCTCCTCCTCCACCATAGCATACCTCTCCTCCACAAGTGCGCCTCTCTTAAGTGAGTGAGTGTATCAAATGAGGAACACACCTCCTCTATTTATACACTACTCTGACTTTTCTTTTACACAAGACATGTAGGCTCGTATTTAACCAATGGGTTAAATACCCCACTACAACTGACTAGGCCGACCCCTCTAGAGTGATCTAATAACCCTTTGACCCACATAACACATACAGGGACGACCCCCCACTAGGGAAGTCTAATAACCCAAGTTACCACATTCTGACGGAGGAATAAACATCTCCGAATATACAATAAGATCTTCACGGAGGAATGAATCATCTCCAGAATAATAAAGTAGAAATATAATATTCTTTGAAGTTACAATATCTCAACAAAGACGCCATTGCTTATGCAATTTTCTAGACACAAACACAAGAATAGAAGGGATGTTTGTCAGCATCCCCTATCTAATGTGAAGACCAATTGTAGTTCCAAGGCTATAACAATGCAATATTTTTCTATGAAATGTTCGGATTTTCATCAAATCAAGCAATGTGGTAGCTTGATGTCTGCTTGGTGGGTGCTCCAGTGTTTCTGAATCAAGTTATTTCTGATTGCCACAAAAATATGCTTCCCTCTCCCTAGGAGTACCGTTAATTCGGTTTGATGGAGGAAAAAGAAAGTAAGTTGCATTACTTTTAGAATGTTTTCCACCTTATGAAAATTCCTAAAGAGGGGGACTGTCTGAACATGGATGGCTATTATTTTTTTAGTTTGCTTAGCATAATAAAATTAAACAATAGGATCACTGAAAGAAATACAAGCACAACAACATAAAGAACACAAAATTTCTCTCGGGGAAACCACAAGGGAGAAAACCCCGACAAAATTTCCTCAATATAGAATTCACCAATACAAGATAAAATCCCCAAGACAAAACATCTTCTCTCCTTCACCAACAAACTTCTCTCTCTCTCCTATGCGATCTTGAGTGAGTGATATGAGTGATACAAATGAGAAGCTCAACCTCCTATTTATACTAAACAAGTGACTTGACCTTTTTACTAATTAGATCGGCTTGACTCACCTAACTGGGCCGACCTGTACAATTTACAATAAAATATTATTTTCTAGATATTTCGAGGTCGACCTAACAGTTAGGGTTTACATTAACTCTTTCAATGACTCTTACATTATCAATTACATCAATGACATCTCCCGAAGGAGAAATACAATAATACAATAGACAAGTACATTTAGAATATCTTCTGTAGTTACTTTTATTTAACACTCCCTCTTAACTAGGAAGGTATTCTGCGGGCAACATCATCAACATCAACAACTGTCCAACTGACTGGTGAAAATCTATATGTCGTAGGAAGTTTTTAGAACATCATCATATGTTTGGGGAATCATCAACACCATCTCCTGGAATATAGCCATCAGTATCATCATCATCATTGTTAGCAAGAATTTGCTGGAACATCAACATCATCTGTTGGAATATCACCATCAACATCATCATCATCGCCAGCAAGAATTTGATGGAACATCAACATCATCTACTGGAATATCACCATCATCATCATCATCATCGTCAACAAGAATTTGCTGGAACAACATCATCGTTAGTATATGAATACTGGAATAACATCATCAATAACCAGTATATGAATACTGGAACAACAACATCATTCTTCAGTAAGTAAATACTGGAACAACATCAATCATTAGTAAGAAAATACTGGAACAAAAAAATCAATCATCAACATGTGAATGCTGGAACAACAACATCATCATCTACAACACAGAGCTGGAACATCGTCATCATCATCTATAACTCGGAGCTGGAATATCATCATCATCTTTAATACAGAGCTGAAGTATCATCATCATTACATAAATATAAAAAATGATACATAAAAAACAATGACAGCACGAGGCTAGCTCATCAGCATAAAGATGGAATAACATCATCATCGTCAATAGCTCAAGGTTGGAGAAACATCATCTATGGAAACAGAATGAGGCAGGTGCATCAAAAATCGACATGATCCTTCCTTTCTGAATTACGGGATCGAGTTCAACATGGGTGATCCTTCCTTTCAGAATTATGGGATCGAATTCAACACAGGTGATCCTTCCTTTCAGAATTATGGGATCATGGACAATCCTTCCTTTCAGAATTATGAGATTCTGTCTAACAACACTGGTTATCCTTCCTTTCAGAATTATGGGACCATGGACAATCCTTCCTTTCAGAATTACGAGATTCAGTCCAACAACACTAGTGATCCTTCCTTTCGGAATTACGAGATTCAGTCTAAGGATGATCAATCCCAACGGCTACCCACTGTGATTAGGATACCATAGTATCATCAACACTACTCCCCTTTTTGAGGGAAGTCCTTACAGACTACACCAAGCTTGTCATGAAAGTGCTCAAACTTCACACAAGATGAAGGCTTAGTCAACACATCTGCAACCTGCTCATTTGTGCTCACATATTGGAGCTTTATAGCTCCCTTCTACACCATATCATTAATGTAGAAATACCATATTTCTATTTTCTTCTACTTATCATGGAACACGGGATTCTCTGTCATCTTCATGAAGCTTTGGTTATCACATAGAATCAATATTGTATCCAAATCCAGATTGAATAGACTTGATAACAACTTCCGAATCCATATGGATTCACAATTGGTAGAACAAGCTGCAACATATTCCACTTCTATAGTGCTAAGAGAAACATTGGTCTGCTTCCTGCTTACCCATGAGATCATGGCTGACCCCAGACTGAAACATCCACCTGAAGTGCTCTTTCTGTTTGAGACACTTCCTGCCCAATTTGAATTTGTATAACCATATAGTATGAAGTCATGATCTCTAGTATAAATGAGACTGTATTCCACCGTACCTATTAGGTATCTCATCACGTGCTTTGCAGCTACAAGGTGAACACGTTTGGGATCAACCAAATACTGACTCAAGGTGTTCACATCAAAGCATATATCTAGCCTAGTATTTGTCAAATACATCAATGACCAAATAATATGTCTGTATAGTGTCACATCTACTAACTTTGATGAAGCATCAATCAACAACTTCAAATTTGTATCCATGCGTGTGGCCATGGCTTTACTTTCCAACATATCAAACTTTTTTAGAATTTCTACTACATATTGGGACAAACAACCTTTGCCACAAATAGAGACTAAGTGAAAGTGTCTCTCCATCTGTACTGTAGTCACTCCCTCTGTCACGTCCCCTCCTGTGGACCCAATTCGAGGAAGGGAACATGATACCAATATCTGGGCTTTTACATCAACTTAGCCCATTCATTAGATTCATACAAGTAAAAACAAAAGTGTGCAGATGTAAATCAAGCAAGTATGCACAGCAAAATTAAAACATCATCCACACACACACAACTCATGCTCATCCAACATATCAAAATAAACATCAAATTAAACATTGCAGAAGTAAATACACATCATATACTTATCTTCATTTCACAATTTTCCCAAGCAACTAGCTATGTCGCTGCAATGTTCCACCCAACCGTAGGTCTATACCCAACCTATATTATTTCAGCACTCATAGACCACCCCTGAGCTGGGCATGATTTCTACAAGGAAAAGGGGAATTTAAGCTCAAACAAAAGCAATGGATACCCATAACCCATACCCAACATACTCTATCTACACACAACAAGCACAATCATTGGGCATGGATACACATGTTTAACAATGGGATTTACAAACAGGTTGGCCATGGGCTTTCTCCAAATCGTTTCCAGCCAAAAAAGGATTGTGGGATGGGGAAAAACACTCACAATGAGGAAAATGATTTCTTCCCCAAGTATCTAAGCATTCAACAGCCAAAACTGTCTCTATGGAATCCCAATTCCATTCCCTTTCTTCCCCACTGGTATATAACACAAAAACGCCCTTCTCCTAGCTGAGAATGAAGGAAAACACAAAATTTCGATGGGGAAAAATGCCTAGCAAGCTCCAAACTCGTGAGAGAGCCAAACTAGTTGATGAGTAATGGCTTGGGGAGAAATTCATGGTTCTTTCCTTGCCCAAGAAGAAAAATGAGATTTTCCATGAAGGGTGGCTTTCCCATACCCGAATTTGGACAACCATACCTCCCATTCCCCAAGGCATTAACTACCTCAACCAACTCTTGGGAGAAATGAATGATTGGGCACAAAAGTCAACATGGTCAGTTGAGGGTTCATGGGTTCTCTCATTGAAACTTGGCTTGACTTGACTGGCTCAAGGGTTTGAATATTTCCCTTCCAATTCCTTGTAATCATCATGCTCCCATCTCTTCTTGCATTGCATAGCTAGTTGTGGGAATTTATATTAAAATGCATATTTACAATCCCCATGGTTCACTAGCAAATGGGTAGCATAATATCCAATACTTTCCTCTTCAAGGTCGAGCGTTCACTAGCGGGGCCTTAGCCTTGAGCTCCATGCTAGGAATCATACATAATATGCATACAATATTTACATTATAGCCCAAAATATTACAAGGGTCAAAATGGGGACATGACACCCTATGAAGCAAAGCTTTCCTGCTCCTTCTATAATTGAGAACTATCCTCCCTCTGCATCGTGTACTCTTGGTATCGAGACATTCTGCACTGGAGTGACTGGTAGCCTTCTCTTCTGATTATCCTCTATGTATACATCTATTTAATCTTTCTAGGTCACTGGATACCACGATCTCAAACTCTGTTGCAAGTTCTCTCTTGCACCCATCTATGAGCTTCTCATCTTCAACCTTGTAGCAAAGGTTGATGTCTCATGATTCTAGGGGATCCTTGATATCATCATTCTATCCCATGGGTGCCTTCTGATCCCGTACAAATCCTTCTTCGATCTGTGCACATGTGGTTCTTTATAGAGAGTCCTGAATCCCGTAGGTTGCTCGATATATTCTTCTACTTCGATTACACCATTTATCTAGTGTAATATTCACCACTGAGGAAGTGTGTCTGGTCACTAGAGAAACATCTCGTCATAGTCGACTCCCTCTTTCTGAGAGAACCATTGCTTTGTACTTTTGTATTATACTTGATTTCACAAGTCTTGTTGAATGTTACAGTTGAACCATCGTCATTTGTTCTATGGAACAAGTCTCATCATTCTTTGTTTGTAGGTGATTGTACACGATATTTCCTACAAGTCAAATTCAGTTGCATGGTTAGAAACATTTCATAGTTTCCAAAACATATTAATAATGGAAAATTATTATGCATAAAAACATAGGTCACACTATCATGCAACTATCTTAGCCAATGCTTCAACACAACATTAATCCATATCTTGTATTCATACGGTAACTTTCTATATGCCTTCCATCTTTACCAGAACATTATTAAGAGTGTGCACTACTCCGAATATGTCAACAAAGAGGTTTCATTCTAGATAAGTAGCAGTGGAATGTTGTACAACACCGTAGGCCACTTACCCATCACATGCATATTAATGCAAACATTCTAACATGCATAATACACATCCTAAATCTAGGAACATAAATATGTACACAACTGGACAATACAGGAAATGACAATTCAAATACCTATCTTTTTTTTGGGTAGTATCTCCCTAGTATCCTTGCAAGAGTCTATAATAGTGTGATCCACTCCATCATCTGATTCTGAGGACCTGTTCCTTTCTTTCTTATGACTGGAAATGTTGAACAAGTCTTCTACAATACAAATCAAAATGACTTATGGTCCTAGCTATTAGGGGTGAGTCTGCATGTCCCTTCAATTTGTAGTCATCCTTCTTCAATTTCAATCACAATTGCATCCCTTCTTATCCAATGCTGAGATAGATAGGAGGTTATTCTATCTTGTCTCCAATAGCTTCTAATTGTTCTTTGATCTAGGATACTCTGGTGAATATGAATGCATAGTCTCATACTTCTAAACCTTCACACCCTTGAGTTGATTTCTCAAGGTCATCTTTCTGTTAATATTCTTTCCTTCGAACAAACTGGTCAAGGCATCAAACATTTCTTTTGGGGTCTTCTTTGATGACACTTGAGGGATCAAGTGATCTTTGATAGAGTCATCTATGATCCTCTTAGCCTTGATCATATTCTTCTTATGTTTTGCTTTGGCCTAATATCCCTCTGGCTCTTTAACTTCTTCTTTTATGAAGCCCTCTAGGTCATGTTCTTCAAGAATGAGCATGAAACTATATTTCCATTCCCTGAAGTTCTCAAATCCCTCAATATTCTCATCAATCTTGGTAGTGGTTGTCATTTTGATAATATGAGAACCTCAAATGGAAATAGAATGGAGATAGTACTTACTTGTAAAACTACTTCTGGCTTGACCTAGGGTTTGACAGAGAAAACCTAGTTTTTCAACTTTGATATCTGGAGAAAATGATTCGAGGAAAATATGCGCTTCCCCAAGGCGAGTTAGGAAAAGTACTCATTTTCCCAGATATGTGGATAGGACTACAAAATATTTGATGCCCTAGTTTCTTCAATTTCTACTGCATATTTGTTTGGTCTTAATTATGATGTATCTCCTAAATTTCTGCTCCTCGAGGTCTGAAACTTTGTCCTATGATATTATGATCTGTCCTCTATCCAACCCTACAGGTTATAGCAGGATTGGATTCACCAAGATGAACTTATGCTAATTTTCCCAAGATGACTTGTTTATGGACTATTTTAGTATATCGAACTTGTACGGAATTCCACATGTCACTGTTTAGTATTAGGGTTTCAAAAATCGAACCAGAGAAACTAAAGTCTGTTTACTTTCTAGAACATCTTACATAATTCAATTTGTATCTTTTTCTCCTGAGATATAGCATTTATCCCTAGGTCACCTTTTTAAAACTAAATTCTGGAGGAGGATAAAACCCTAATTTGCATGGATCATATCCCCTAAAGTACAATGAATCTGAGGTTGAAACTCGCACAAAAGGTCCATGAACATTTCATATTAGTCCTGTCCTTGTTTTAGATCTCGAACCTTCGCCAAAAGTGATTTATAGAGAAAATTCCAAGATGACTAGTTTCCGGAAATGGAAACCCTAGGAAACAGTTGCACAATGTTATCTTTCAGGCCAACTCTGATACCAGGTTAATTTTTTACTTTGTTTAGCATAATAAAATTAAAAAATAAGTTCACTGAAATAAATACAAGCATAACAACACAAAGAACACACAATTTCTCTTGGGGAAACCACAAGTGAGAAAACCTTGACAAAAATTCCTCAATATAGAATTCACTAATACAAGATAAAAGCCCCAAGACAAAACAACTTCTCTCCTTCACCAACAAACTTCTCTCTCTCTCCTATGTGAGCTTGAGTGAGTGAGATGAGTGATACAAATGAGCAACTCAACCTCCTGTTGATACTAAACAAGTGACTTGACCTTTTTACTAATTAGGTCGGATTGAATCACCTAATTGGGACGACTTGTATACTTTACAATAAATTATTATTTTCTATATATTTCCAAGTCGACCTAACGGTTAGGGTTTACATTGACTCTTTCAATGACTCTTACATTATCAATTAAATCAATGACATCTCCCGAAGGAGAAATACAATAATACAATAGACAAGTAAATTTAGAATATCTTTCGCATTTACATTCTTTAACAATGGCAACCAGATTTACCAGTCATAGTCTGTTCATGATCCAAGGCTTACAAGTTAGTGGGTAAGAGTGAAACCATACAACAACAAGGAGGACATCAGATTAGATAAGATAAGCGTGAAACCAATCGACAATGATGAGGACATCAGACAAGAGCTGATAAGCATGAAAACAAGTAGACAAAGGGTGTCAACAGACATGTGGAATTGATCTATTGACAATAAAGACAAAGAATCTTGGAATAGTGTCATGTAGAGAGAATTCTTACAACGTAATTAGAAAACTACAAACTACAAAACTTCATGGATTCTATATAGTGTACAGGTTTTTTTGTTTATTAGATATTGAAAACTCCATTAGTTCTTGATAGTTGGTAGGTTTCTTGATTTGTCAACCATCAAATTGGCCCAGAAAAACCATTTTTTATTATTATCCTCTATAATTTATTGACTAAGTCAGATCAATAAGATAGATTGTTAAGTTAGTTTGACTAATCAAACTCGCAAGTATGATTTAGGGCTAGTTCTAAACACACCATATCATTCCCTCTCCTAGAGAGGTTGAGCTTATTGATCCAGTCAATTCAACAAGATAGATTCTTAAGTCAGTTTTACCAGTCAAACTCGCAAGTATGATTTAGGGCTAGTTCTGAACACACCATATCATTCCCTATCCTAGAGAGGGTGAGCTTATGGATCCAATCAGATCAACAAGATATATTGTTAAGTTAGTTTGACCAGGCAAACTCACAAGTATGATTTAGGGCTAGTTCTGAACACACCATACCATTCCCTATCCTACAGAGGGTGAGCATATGGATCCAGTAGATGCATATGATGTATTAGAAAAGACAATTACTAGATATAGTGGCCTAGTTTCTTGAAAACTAGAACACTTTTTCCTCCCATCCCAATCCTTCATCACAATCCAAATTATTCTTATATGATTTTGCAATTCTCTTATTTTTCAAAAGACTCTGGTAACACTAAAATTTACAAAGCTATTCTCTTGAGAGACCACAATTAAAGTACATATTTGACTATACCAAATACACAATTTAAGAATTTGGTAACACTAAAATTTACAAAGCTATTATTTTAAGAGACCTTTGTAAAAGTACATATTTGACTATACCAAATCCAAATAGATAGCATTGTTTACAAGGAATTTGGTAACACTATATCCATATTTGACTATACCAAATCCAAAATTGATAAAAGTACATATTTGACTACACAAAATTCAAAATTGATAAAAGTACATATTTGACTATACCAAATCCAAAATTTAAGAATTTGGTAACACTAAAATTTACAAAGCTATTATTTTAAGAGACCTTTGTAAAAGCACTTATTTGGCTATACCAAATCCAAATTGATAGCATTGTTTACAAGGAATGATGCTTTTGTGTAAACTCACAATAGGGAACTTGTCATTGGTGTAGCAAATAAGCATGCAGGTTTTCCCCACAAAGCTTGTCATTGGTGTAGTAAATAAACATGCAAGTTTTCCCCACAACATCATCCCCAACTATCACACACTTTATAAATATCGAAGTATTCATCACCATAATAAAATACTCAAAGTTGTAAATTGCAATATTTCTAATGTCCTTTTCTATCTATTTGTTTAAAAATAATCTTTTAACTCATGAAGCATCATCATCTACATCAACCATAGAAATGATAGCGAAGCTTACTTCTCTATAGCATGCATGAACTTAACTCAAGTTACCAAGTCTTGGAAAGCTTTCCTTAGTATAAGAGCATCATGTTACATTGGATACACAAAAGAACCCAATCTTGCTAAGTTGTTCCCATTGACCCATTGTACCACAAATACCTTTTGTTGGACCAAGGCCCTTGTGGGACTTCTTTGCATCACCGATAAAAAATTATATAAAATATCTTTAATACCTTTGTTAAATCACCTATAACTCTACCCACACTAGATTCTATATTGAGTCACTAAAAGTGTCTAAGCACTTTGACTTGGATGGATGAGATTGTGATATTGATCGATGAAGGATGTGATCAATTTTTACAATGCTATTTCAGTTTAGGGACTTGCCTAAACACATCAAATCAAATCTCATACTATAGGATTCTCCCATGGATTTAGACACCACTGGAAGAAATCTCTCGTATCCATTTATACCACATGGTTCTAGAACCACTTTTGTTTATTGATCTACTAAACTTGCTATGAGAACCCACAAGTACAACAATGCAAATATTTGACTAACTATGCAACCACCTAAGTAACTATAAAACAACTTGGGGAGATGAGTAATTGACCTAAATAGAGCTACTATGCATGCAGCTAAGGAATGGAGTTTAGGTAGTTAAGTTGGTAAAATAATTGGCATTAGTGGAAGCAAAAAGTGTAAAGGAATATGTTGAAGAGAGAATATGGACAAGGGACATAGTATGATCTAGTTGAACCAACATATTCAACCACATCTTAAGGTATATATATTTAAACTACCTTTTTCATAGTTGCATAGCATAGCCAAAAGAAAACAATGACCAGATAGAATAGAATCTAGCCCAAAAAATCGACTCAAAACATAATAAGAAAACCAAATTTAGCACATAATTGCACAATTCAAAATAATAAATGGCATAAAAGGCCAAGAAGTAGACACAATTGAGAGAAGATAATGAATTTAAAACAAAATGACAAAAGTAAAATATAGAAAAAAATAATTTAAACTTAAAACAACAAAATAACAACACGGCACACACATAATTTTTACTTCATTTCCCACTAAAAATTGTTTTATAATATCAATGTCAACAAAACAAGTTTTAACAAAAATCCCCAAATTTAACGCGAAAAGTATAAATATTTGGTAATGCAAGAAATTCCAAGGTGAAAACATACAAATTTAATGTCAAGATACAAAGAATGTCACGAAGACGTAGGCTTTCAACAACAATACCTAAAATTAACAACATATTGCATAGAAAACTATAGCAAAGTCTAAGTCGCCAATTACAATACTTTAAAAACAAGCAATTTTTTTGTGACAAAATCTACCCAAAAAGCACAAATTCAAAGTTGAAAATCAACACTTTCAAGACTCATTTTTTAAGGAAAATATTTAGAATCCAAGACTTCACTACATTAAACAAGCATATGTGAAAAAATTCCCCAATGGCACTAGAAAAGACGAGCCCATGGCTCAAATCGACACTTTCAAAGAAAATGCATGGATGGTCGATTCCATAAATGTAGTGGAAGATGCCTTTGTGGCTTTTTCTTCAAGAATTGCAAAGCATTTTTTCCTTCCATGGGATTGAAACGATGTATCTTAAAGCCACAACATATAAGTAAGTTAAAGGATGCCCACATGATGCCCATTTTTGTCAACCTCCATCCATATTGCAAGGACCCTACATATTTCACCATACTAGAAATGAAGTGGTGAGATAGTGGAAATGTTGTGGGAGTGGCCTCAACCATGGGTATTGCCTAGTGGAGAGAAGGAGCATTATCTAGTGGAGAAAATGTGTAGCAAACTTAGTTGCCCTACCATATCAATGAAATCTCATGTTGGGAGGTACAACCCAAGACAACTCACATCCTTCTTAGAAGCCCCTTTGCAAACTGTATTCCAACACCATAGCAACGGAAATATAATTTTAAATATTGATTATATTTATTTTTTAAAAGATGACAATTGAAGAGACACATGCAGGGATTTATGTTCCATGAAAAACTCTTCAAACTAATTGGAAAATTAAAAAACTACAATTTATAAATGATTGAATTTAGTTTTATTTTTCAAAATAATCAATTTAATATTAACTTTATGTGAAGTAATACAAAACTGTGATAATTTTATATGTTATACATCAAACTAACACAAAGTTAACCTAGTTTGACTTGCAAATAAAAAATATATTCCCTACTTGATAGGAGCCGATAATAATATATAAATTTACTATACTATAATTTACTTCTCATTTGTAACTCGAAATTGAGAAATTAGAAAAATATGGACATATAAACTAAGAAAAAATGTTACATATCATTTTATGTACTCACCCTTACGTTGAGATGTTGAGTTTATGTAGTGTACACTACAAGAAAAAAGGTCATTGGTGAGGGTCCTACATGTGACGAACCTTTAAGGGTTGTCACGAATGTCACATATGATGAAGGTCCTTAAAACATCGTCGTTATAGGTGCCTTTTGAGATTGTCCTTTAAGGTTCGTCACCAAATCCATTTCCAGTGACATTTTTAGTGAGGGTTGTTAAAGGCCCATTATTGATTCTCTCTTTGGTGACACTTCTGGTGACAATATTTTAGTAGCCCTCACTAATAAATGTTTATTTTACGTTTGGTGAGTGTAGTAAATGTTTGTCACCAATTATCATTATAATTGGTTTTTGGCGACACTATGTGAGCGTTGCTATATTTTTCGACAAAAGAATATAATGGTTTAAGACAACTAGTATTGTTATGGATTCTTTGTAATTAATATGTTTCCAAGGTCATACTAGTCACAATACCCACTCATAAGGTCTATAAGCAATCTCTAGTGGTTTTCCATAAGAAAATACTAGCAATTTATAATTACCATTCCAAATGGATCCATAAGCAATCTGATCTTATGGATATTCAACATCAACAAAATTGATTCATATATTCTGTTAGATTGTACTTCCAAGCTTTGAAAGCCATTGGAATTAATGGAGGGATGTATACTCGTCCATGTTCTACTCCAACACCTTAATTCACATGGTTTGGATTGCATCACGAATGGTTTGGTTGAAGAATTTGCAGTTCAGCATGTTTTAGTAGACAATTACAGGCTTGGATCAAGCCTGTAGAATCTCTAGTTTCTGTGTTTTTTAAATATTTTAGTAAAATCCTGAAGATGAATAGATTGTTGGTAAAATGGAATGTCTCAAGTATGGGGAAGGGAATCCTGAAAAATGAACAGAACCTTGATACTATCTTGGATTCATCCCTCCCAGTACAAGCAAACTTTCAATTCTATTTGGAATTATTCTTTTCAAGTTGCAGGTATAATGATTTCTTCCAACAAAGTTATATCTTTAAAATCCATGGAGGATATGTATTTGCATGATTGGAAGGATTGGATCTCGGTTTTATCCCCTGCTGATGTGGTATGCTATTCAAAGTCTTCTCTTAATTCCGGACAAGTATTGCTCCGGTAGGGTTAAATTCAATATATTTTTCCTAATAATGTGTATAAATTCTAGCATATAAGAATGATTTGTATACATTTCAATTAGCTTTTCAAGGTCATTTCATGGCTTATTATATATTGTGACATGTCAGACCAAATCTTTTTATTCAAATAATTTCCATAAATGGAGTGACCGTTAACTCATTGCTTTTTGGATGAATGGGTATATGCTGATTTGACCCCATCAATTGTCATAATTAGCTCTATCCTTTTGTCCCTGCATGTCTGAAGAATTATATGTATACCCGATTTGAAAGTTGGATTTCTTTGTTATGCATAAGTCAAGCCTGTAAATACCAATTTGGGTTAAAGGATACCAATTTGATCACCTAACTTCCTTTCAGAAGAGAAAGTTTCAGTTGGCATGGATGCTGCACGTAGGGAGGAGCCATATTCCATTGAACTGTTGGATGAAGATCCCTCTAGTAAGAGGATTTTTCAACAAATTGGATTGTATGCATTTTTTAGTAAATTCAAAGGGCACAACGAAGATGTGACCAAGGAATTTGCTCTAAATTTCGATGGAGCTTGTTCTAACATTCGGGGGTTTCTGCTTCCAGTTTCAGAAACATCCATTGCTCTCGTTGCAGGCTTACCACAAACAAAGGAAAGATGGTTTAAAGCTGGTTGTTTGAAAAACCCCGACTCTTGGAAACAGTTTGTGAAAGTGGCTAATTCTAGTATTGATTGGAAGAAGGGAGCTGAATGCAACTGTTTCATTGCTGAATGGGGTAATGTCATTTTCTTTTTGCAGAAATATTTGACTTGTGAAGGAAGATATAGCGTTGTCTTTATTTATCATATTCGGCTTCTCCTTCACATTAAAGGAGAAGAATTGATGAACATTCCATACATTTTGTGGAAGAGCCTCTCTAAAATGGCTTCAACTGCCCAAAAGCGGCCTGATCAACGACTTGGTAATAGCTTGTATCATCATGGATTAATTAAGTTGTTGATCGTGGAGGAATTAAAAAAGAGCAGCCTAACGTGGGAACAATTTTAGTGGAAAAAGGTTTTCGGGAGCAGGTTAATGATGATCCACAAGATTCTATATCGCCCCCTCCAGCAGTTCAGACATAATTTGATCCAACACCAACATTTTCTGAACCAATTCAATCCCAACCATATCCAAAGAGGCATAGAGATGATGAAGAGGTTTATAAAATTTCAGTTACGGTGAGAAGAAGATCTGCAAGGCTAGAAGGAATTTCTGAAGACGTTATTGAAAAAGTTAGAACATCTGAAGATATGTTTTCGACAATACCGAAACGTCCAAGAACCCGTTATACACAGAGACAGAATTTAGAGTCAACACCCCTGCTAGAATTGGAAGCTACTCAGTTTCAAGACCAAGCTCAAAGGAAAGAAGACGAATCTAATCAAGTGGTAAGGCCGGATTCTCCTGGTTTAATTTCAAGTAAGTTATAGAAGAGGATTAAGAAACTTCAGAAGCAAGTTCGTGAATTTCAAATTTTGGATAGATATGTTAAAAATGAAAATGAAAAGTTAAAACAGAGGAGTAGACAATTATAGAGAAAGAATGATGTTCTTAAAAAAAGACTGAAAATTTTGAGAAGTCAGGCTCACCGATGGAGTTTGAAAAACAAAACGTTGAGGAAACAAAATAAATTGCTTAGAGATAAATCAATACTAAAGGAATCAGTACCAATGGTTGAGGATAATACAAGTTTGGAATTATTGGCTACAACAGCTACATAAAACATTCTTCCTAGTACCTCTAAAAGTTCTAAAGATAAAGAAAAAGTCACAGGTGTTCTCTATGAATTTTTTAATCAAATTCTTGATGATGTCTAGACTAATACCCTAGCTTTAGCATCAGCTGAAGTAAATACTATTAAATGGACTGGAATAAATGATGAATTATATGGCTTGGGCCTTATTTATCAACAACGATATAAATTTGAAGTAAAACGTATGCAAGAAACTTGGTTTTCTGCTTGGTTCAAGAACCAAAGTGGAAGTCCAAGATACAGTCTTTACAACAGCAATTAATGATTAAAGAAGAAGAAAAGAGGCAAATGTTTCAATTTGCTGAGCAAGCCATTTCTTGTAGAAGTCCTGCTAGAGTTTATTCAATGTACCTGCATGAACAATGGGTAGGCCTTCAGATGATTAGATTGAATAATAACAAAAAGTTCATGATAGGAAATGTTGATGACTTTGTGGATATCTATAATGACTCATCTACAAGGGAAAAGGATTTGTTGTGTGAACTTTATCAGTTTAAATTCTTTCTAGAACATGAATTGGAATGGAATCCCAATCCTGTAGTAGGAGATATTTAGTTACGAGCCTTTTCATCTTTTTATCAGAATCAAATTAAGTGGGAAATAGGGATGAAATTATTTTATAAGTTGGAATTCCAGTCTGAACTTCACATCAGAGGAGAGCATCCAGATCCTGAAGTAGCCTTTTCTAGTCACAGTGAATTCATTAGGGATCCTATGAGGGTGAAACAATTTAGAATGAATCAGAGATCAGCGTTACCGAGTTTCAAAGAACTTAGATCTTGTGGGACTTTGGCCTCTTTGAAGGCCTCAGAGACCCATTGGAATTTGCTTCCTCCAATACTCAAACAATGGGACCCCATGGGATACCCCTTTTTCTAGGTTTCCTTTCCAAGAACAAGTTTGTATGTGAATTCTCTATGAAGAAATGGTACTCAATGGTTTGGGTTAAGGTTCCATTTTCTTTTGCTCTGGTGCAACAAAAATGAGTACAGTGTTGTTGGGCAGTGGTATGATTTTGCAGAGAACTCTTCATGGATAGAAGTGGATCGTCATTTAGGATTTCCGGAAAGAAATGGAGTAAGTCACCAATCTTATAGTTGGACTGAGCTACATCAGAATTTACTACGGGGGGAATAAGTTGCATAGGGACACGCAAAAAATTTCTTATAGGGCAGATGCTAGATGCTTGGTGTTTGAATTATTACCCAAAGGGTAGGTTTTCTCTTGGATCTCCATTATGTTGTTACTTGATAATATACCAGAGGATGTTAAAAAACTGTAATTGTTTTGTCAGGATTTCAAGTTTATTCAATGCACAATAGTGGAAATATTCATTTTGTTTATCTAGACTCTAAAGTATGATATTTCAAATCTAATGATTTTCCCAAATATGTCTTTTTTTGTTTATGTGAATTTGAACTTGTTAGAAATAAGTGTATAAATTTTTCCTTGGAAACTTACTAAATCCCATAATCTGATATTTTATAGTGATTTTAGGAAAAACTTTGACCTTTTATTTCATGTAAATGAACCAAATGAACTATACTTGTTTTGTTACAAGTAGTTATAGAAGGGCCATGTTCACATGAAACTATTAGCATTGATTGCAAGGTAATCAATCCTGCAACCTCTTATAGATCCATTTTTTTCCATAAACCTGAAATAATGCTGAAAAGGTTATAGTTGCAGTCACTGCCCTTTTTAATCTATCTATGTGAAGATAGTTATTTGTATCAGACACGGATTTTGTGAGAGGGAGCTAGTGTTGTCAATATGGTAGTGTAGGTTGTCATTGATGGCAACTGGATGAAGACAGAGCAACAAGCAGGAATGATGACAAGCAATGTGAACTTCCTTCTATTTAGGTTCTTGGTCTAGGTATTGTACTTATCCTTACGCCTTTGAAAGTAATGGCATACAAGTAGGGAATACCAACATGAGAAGGGAACCCATGATTTAACCTTGCGTCCACCTCACTAGTGAACCAACAAACTATTACAGTGAACCAAACTGGATACGAAAACTATGTATTAAAGAGACTAGGCATTCAAATCCTTCTTTTGGGAACTTGGATTCCAACCTCCTAAGTTTTGAACTAAACAACAACATGGGGAAGGTTCCATCCCCTATTGGCTTCAAATTTCGATATGATTGGCGGAAAATTAGTATGATTATCCTTTTGATCAATGTGTTGCATCTTCCTCTTGCCTCCTGGGTGATTGTACAATGTATTTAACGCATAGCCATATTCATTATCATGTAGACTATCCCGTAGCCATCTTTGGAGGTGTTTTCACATCTAGGAATTTTGTTTGTGTATTTTGATTACGTTTCATGTTAGTCTGGCTCTCTTTGGTGTTTAGGGATGTATCCACACCATGGTTCCATACCATATTGTATTCCATGGCTTTATCTCTGATATTTTTATGTCCCTATGGGAAATATAGTGATTGCAGGGACACAATTATATGTCTGTTCAAGATTTCTCTTAAGGCATACCCAATGTTTGACATAAGAAATAAAATTTTGGTTTTTTTTCCATTATTTAAATAATTATTTTTTCATGTTTTCATTGGCTTTGCATTGATGATTTATTCAATAAATATAAGCTCAGGGGACTCTTGCGGATATCATGATTGTTTTTAGTTGCTTTCCCATGGGATCCGATGACTGTATTGTTTAGTGTTTTTAGACAGTTTAATAACGTATATCTACAGGCTTGGCCTGAGCCTCTAAGTTGAGTTGTTGTTTATAATTACATATGCACAAATGGAAATCGGACACATGGGTCTTATTTGGAATCGTGTCACCTAGCCCATCCTTTTGTTGGTTGCTCCGAGTTCATTCTGATGTAAATTTTCCTTGAGCAAGCTTGAACTCAAGCAGCCTATTGTCAATACTCTTGTATATCTGTTGGGTCACGGATTTGTCCCTATTTTCATTACTTATTTCATCCATCTTCTTCCTATTATCACCCATTTATCATTCCATTTTCCATCCATTTGCTGTAACTACTCGAGAAATGCCATATTAATCTTATTGATGCTTTAGTGGTTAATTATGATTATTTTCCTTTATTTTTGATGAATTGAAGACTCTTATGCATAATTTTACTCATGATGGTTTATGGAGTTATTGTTCATATTAGTAGCTGTAGCAGCCATGGTTCAAGCCTCCAAAGTTGGCATGCTAGCACACGTCCACATGGATATTTCACAACATGGTTTCAACTTATGATTAATTATGTGGATTTGTGATTTCAATTCGTGCCCAAGTCCAACATGGAAACCTCCAACTCATGATCAAACGGCCTCAACCAAAAACGCATGCCAGATAACAACACATTGATTTTCATCGTGATTTGCGGGAAGATGGAGAAGAATCTCAAAAATCGAGGACATGGGTTTTGTGGGCAACGACCTCAATTGCATCAATTGCAAGGAAATCGCCAAACAGAGCTACGGTTTGAGCTATACAACTGGTTCTTTAAACGTGTAATTCCCAAATTTACTTTTACAGCTGGTTTTACAAATTAGCAATTGGTTGAAACATATCACAAGTTGGGGATTCAGTTTTTCATTCTCCTGAGATCATTTTATGTATAAATATGTAATAATTATGATGTATTGGAAAGGGAGGAATATGGAAAGCAATGTTATGCTGTAGGATTTGATCCATAATCTGTTGTAATACTTTCATTCTGATAATACATGTTGGCAGTTTCTTAATTTTGGAGTTGTAGACTTTCATTGTGGAGTTCTAGCTCTGCTTAGTGGAGGAAGGGCCCTCTTCCCTGAGCAGATGCTGATAGTGTTGACTGTTATTTTGTAGAGTTTTTTATTATTTAGTTCATGCTTTCATTTCATTAGATTTATCATAGTTGTATGTTTTCATTCATTAGATTTATCATAGTTGTCTTCATGTTAATTTCTTTTCATAGATCGTTGGCCAACATAGCACTTCTTTTAGATTATGCAATTAGATCTTGCTTCATAAGAATTGATTTGGTTTGAAGTGTGATTAGATTTACAATTTTATTTTATGAATAGGTTGAGGTTTGATTTATTTTCAAGAAGGTGTGATCTAGTTTACAAGTAGTTTTGATTTCATACCAATAGATAACAGTGTCAGATAGAAATTGTGCTTGCATAGATCTTGCACGATAGCTTTGAAATAAAAGACTTCTTTGGGTTGATAATTTATGTTTGGGAGTTCCAGTTGTTTAATTAATAAGACAATTAATACAACCAACATTTTGGCGTCATTGCCGGGGAAGTTATCAATGGTGAAAAAGTACATTTGACATTGTTTTGTAGATGCATTGTTAAAGTAGAGCATGTAGGTTGCATGATTACTTTTCAGTTTATTGAATTTGCTTTGAGTGTGGATTTTCATTTTTTGCATTTAGTTTCATTTCATTTTAAATTTTTTTAGCATAAATCTTATCATTCCCCTTAGTGGTGTTGTAAGTACCACCCATTATACTAACCCATTGATAGGAACATTCGAAGGAGGAGCCTCTAGATAACACATGAAGAATCTAATGAAGATATTGCAGGTAAAAAAGATGCAGAAGTTGTTACCTTCGAATTTCCCATTAGAGATTCAGGAGGAGTGGTACCGACGAAAAGCATTCCCCCACATGTTCTACCAAATTTTCACGATTTGGAAAATGAAGACCCTGATGTATTTTTGTTTCAATTTGAAGTACTTTGTAAAGGATATGGTTATTGTTCTAATGATCAAAATTTGAATGTCTTTCCCCTTACTCTAAAGGAACAACCCTCCAATGGTTCATGAGCCTTGGTGGGAATTGTATACGAACTTGGGAAGACATGAACCATGTATTCTTGAAAAGGTACCAAGATTATTGCAGGGTCAATGAAGATATCTTCAAAATGACACAAGGAGAAGAAAATAATTTGGAGGAATATGTTGAACACTTTCAATACAACCTTCAACGATCAAAACAAAGGCAACTGGGGAAAGAGACCTTAAAAGCACTTCTACTCAAGGGATTCCAAGATGAATCCTTAGAAATATTAAATTTGATGGGAACAAGTGTTGTATTTCAGTTAGCATATGATGATATTTGTGAGTTATGTAGAAGGTATTCAAGAGGAAACTTCAAGACTGGTAAGAATTCTAGTAATCCTTATTTTCAATCTTTGAAATCTGCTACAAGAACAAGAGTTATGGGAGCTAAAATTAGTAATTTATTTGAAAATTCTAATGCTGATATCAATGGTTCACTAAATTCACAATTGGGTGTTTTGCAGGTGAAGGAAAAGCATGAGGAATTTGAAGAAATAGTTTTCCCTCGGTGCCAGAAGAAACATCTTGCAGTAGATTGTCCTTTGGATAGTCTCACAATTTGTGGCATATGTGACTTGAATCATTCCACAGATCGTTGTCCCTCCTTACCAAGGATGAAAGAAACATATCAAAGAGATCTAGGAGTTGCATCCAACTCATTGCAACAGTCATGGAAACCATGGCTTACATGTATGGTTCAAAACTCTATCCCTCTATTTCCTTACTCTCATACTCAATCATTGAATACTCCTCCACCATGGCAGCTGTTGCAGCCTCAATTTAACTCTTACCTACCTTATCCACAAGGTTGGAATGGCCTATCTTATGATCACATGGCCACTTTCCCTCATGCTATAACACCACTTGGTACATCAAGATCATCCCCACAAACAAATCCTCTACATCAGCCACATCTATCTTCTCATCAAACTCCTTGGTATCCAACACAATTTCCTGTCCAATCCACCCTCCATCCTAACCATAATAAAGAATTACAATATGCTTACAGTGCTGAACTGCAAAATTTTCCTACATTTCCCTCATGTTCTACCTCACCTACACCACTGCAAAAAGACTGTGCACTATTGCAGCAAATCCATACGAGGCATGAACATGTTGTAAATATAAGACTTGGAAGTGAAGTTTCTTATGATTATCAACAAGTTAACAAGATCAACAAATTTGATGAAGAACAAACATTTGAACCAAAGATTGAATCATCCTTCACATCATTAGATCCGAATCTCTTATCCATTCAGGAAGATTAGTTTAATAAGGATATTCATGGTGTAACAACCATGAGAAATCAAGGGAACAAAGACTATATTGAAGCTTGGTTTCAATCTGCAGTATCATTCCTTAATTCACCAATTCTTGGCACCGTCATTTCAAGGGAAGTTGATCTCTCATATCCTAGCATTCATAAAGTTATATTTTTCTGTTGGAAGTATGAGAATACTTGACTCATTTCTTCAAAAGTGGCTCCATTGGGAGTTCTCCTACACTTGAGAAGAATTTTTTATTTCCAAGTAGTGTAGGACATTGTAAATAAATAAAATTTGAGTTTTTTTTCACTTAGATCTAGGTTGCATAGATAGTATCATTTTATTTTGAATCAGAACTCTTGGACACATGGTGCAGTAAGAGCCACCCATATTACTAATATCTCTTTTTCAGGAAGTTGGTGAGAGGAAGGAAGCATTGGTGAATGAAGACTCCATGTAAAATGAGCTAAACGATTATGGAAACATTCAAGCTTGAAACTTATGCGATCTTCATGGTATGTGTTTAGTTTTTATTTCTATATAACACATCCATAAAAATACACAGACTTTATTTCAACATTATATCATTTTTTAAGAGTTGCACCTGCAGCTGTAACACACTGTGTAAGTCAATCTAGGTACCCAATGCTTGAATTTTTTGGTATGTGTGTGTGTTCTATTTAAATTTACATCATTAAAAACATTCATTCCTATTCCAGTCACTTTTTGGGAGCCAAATTTCATTTATTGGATTTTTGTGGCATTTTGACTTGAAATTTTTACTGAAACACAATCGGGACAGTCCATTTTTGGGAGATCAAATGGGATTATTTTTAAAAACTATTTACATCCTAAGTAGCCCTTTGAATCTAGTTTCCAAACCAATTTTAATTTTTGATATTGGGCAGCAAACGAAAACGTTATGGTCAAACTACTAACAAAGTGTCTAGCAGGCAGCTTAGGAACAGAGCTGGGACAATCCCTTTTTGGATGCCTTATTGGATATATCTTGAAAACCTGTTTCATTGGTATATTCCCCTATGAATCTAGTTTACAACACAATTTGAATCACTCAATTCCGATATCGTATGCAAATTTTATGACCAAAATACCGACTACCTATCACAAATCAACATTTTTAAAACTCGGTTTCCTAGACTGTTCATTGGCCTATTTGACCCATGCATTCTTATTGGATTCAAAACCTGTTTCTATTGGAGATACCTACATGAGTCTACTTTCACCTCCAATTGGAATCAAGTCAATCCGTTATCAAACAAAAACGTTATGCCTAAAACCATGACTGTTGGTCTAGTCCATAATTCGAAAAACACCTTGTCATGCAGGCTGTTATTGAGCAAATTGGAATATCATCACATGGAATTTTTAAAACCTGTTTCTAATGGAAATAGAACTATGAATTTAATTTCATTTGGATTTTGAATCAATTAAATTGGACAAGGAAAGGAGAAGTTATGATCAAAATACTGTTGATGAGTCTAGATGGCCATCGCTCTCCCGCAGGTATAAAGTGGATTTTGCTTTGTTCATTTTTTTTGGATTTGTTTTATAAGTAATTGCTTGTTGTTTTTTTCATAAGTGTTGGGTGAAGAGAGACCAATAATCTATCTTCTTCCATCATTTCATGTTTTATTGCAGGCAAGTGCTAGGTTTTTGTAGGTCCTTGGAAGAAGAAGGTCAATACATGCACGAGTGACTCTTGAAGAATTTTTATAAATTTGCAAATGGATTGAGAACATAAAAAATGGAGAGATTGATGTGCAAACCATATGAATACGAATGTTACATAAGTCAAATTCCATTGCTACGTGAATTGCTACTGAAGAAGCCTCCCAAAAGACCTTTTGCCCATCATGCTCATTCACCAACACCATGATTGCCCATACATTTCCTTCTTGCCTCCACCATTCCATCACTTCCGTGACTTTCTGCTTCATTTCATCACTCCCACACTATCCACTCCACTCACACCTAACCCATGAATAATGTCCCTCAGCTCTCTTATATGCTGAGTCACCCCCTATCCTTTTCATTTTACGAATAAAGCCTACTTGTCACTGAAAATCTTTCATCTCTAGTTCTTCACAATCATTTGTCTTGTATTCATATTGGATGATGTGGAATTCATTAAGGTCCACCTTCCAATGGTCTTGTCCCATCGACATCAACACACTATCTGGGCAACAAGACTTGAGTGATGCATAGTACCTTGGAATTTACATGTGTCAATGGTAAATTACCTTGTTGATGATCAATGAAATACATCAATGTCTCTTGTTTGTCAGATCCTGTAGGTGACTCGACATCAACACATACATTCGTACCTGACAGGTTGTACTATTGTACCTTGATAGCTCATTGTCATCACTGGTGAGTTGTCTTGCATTGGTTAACAATTTTCATTATTGATTGGTAATCTAACGAAGTTTCTCCATGTTCAGCTTCAAGAACATTCATTCACATGGATTAACTTGTACATAAAGCACGGATATTGGATGAAGACTACATACTTTTATTGTTCCAATAGTTCAGCAGTATTCTTTTCATTCAGTTGGCAACATTTGTTTTCAATCAGCTTGCATATTTCCTCATCCTGGATCAGATTCAACCTCATTCAGTTTCAACTTTCATATACATCTATCTCAACAACAGTTTGGCCTACATCAGCTCTAGTAGACATCAATCCATCCATGCCAATCAAAGATTCCACGGAGGTAAAACTTGAGGTAAAATAACATGAGTTTTTGATTTGTTAAAAATTCTGGAAAATGTCATGAAAAGCCACTAAGCATTATTCCCTCCTTTACAATTTGCCAATTTTTTTCAAAAATATAAAACACTTTTAGTTTGGGGGAAATTTCGTGCCATTAACTCTCTTATTCATCGATTACCATCTCCATCCATCTCTAAAATGCACACCCAATTCAAGTCCTTCCCAACATCCAAGCATGAGAAAATGATTTGTTGCTGCTACACAAGAACCAAGAGTAAGGATAGAATTTGATACACATGCACAAGCCAATGCCACTACTGAAAGAGAAGAATAGGCTCCACAAGAACCTACAACAGAAAAATTTGATGTAGAAGCCATTCCTTCACAAGAGTATGCTATCATACAAGCAAGGTGGAAAACAAAGGTATGATTTCCTTGATTTATTTACTTGGTTCACTGATGCACATGATGGTTCACATCTTCAGAAGTCAACATTATTGAGAGCCACATTTTATATGGTATATGGATTGTCCACCATTTTATACATATGGTAAATGCATTCAATGGGTTGGTACACTCATAGTTGATGACAAATAGGTTGCATACAATGGACTGTTAAAATATCTTTTCTAGCCTCTTGATTCATGGCCATCTTGTGTGAAACATCATGGTTACTTGCTTCCAAAAATGAAAAACACAATCAACCTTTGTATTCAGACCTTGAAGCAACATTTGAAAAAAATATGGAATGGAATATCAATAATTTTTTGAACAGCATGATGATGGCATTTTGAAAACATGATTTTGGGTATCTTTGATCTCTATTTTTCTTTTGTCATTACAACCATTTCAAACAACATTCATCATTTCTAGCTTATGAATATGTTGCCATAAAAGAAGGGTATGAGTTCCTTGGCTCATCTTTACCATCCACTAATGCATACATTGGTTTAGCCATCATGAGCAATCTAGTTTTTGCAACCCCAGCTTTATCAGATTTTCATTTACATTTTCAGAATTTGATGTGAGAGTTGGTCCATGGTTATTGGCATCAAATTACAACAAGCCTGTGAAAATATGAATAAAGGAATTCGATTTTTAAATGGATTATTCAAAGATGTGATTAATGGAATGTCTTGAGCTTAACCATTAGCCTCAACATTTTATTCTCTTCAAGCCCAAATCGGTTTAATATATCATTCCAAGGGTATTGGCGATCTGCAGTATGGTTTGTTGTGAGCAGATTTAAAAGGAGGCCACTGAATGTAAAATTGTTGGAGCAAAGGTTTTCAAAGCATAACACAATGGATAGTTGAGTGTTATTGAGAGTTGTTTCTTCAATTAGAGCAAAATGGAAAATGTCTGGCAGCTAAAGGTATAATTGGAAGATGTTTTAGTTATCAGTTGTAGCCATTGCATATAACAATAATATTTCTTCTCTATGGAAGCACACAAATGTTATTGCACCAGGGTTATGTTTTTTCTTCTATATTGCATACTCGACATATGGAAAAAATAAACCTTGTATTTGGATTGAATGATATAACTCTAATTTGAGATCTGAAAATTGGGCATTGATACATGCACAATGGAAATCTTGTAGCAGCCTTTTCAAGGTCTGATGTGAAGTTTATCTCAACAGCATTAAGGTAATGATTACTCCCAATATTGGTCTATTGTCAAGAAAAAATGCATGTGGACATGCTCTATCTTTAGTTTGGGGGAGTGGTTGTTTTCATTCTTTGTCAAGTTCATAGCCAATAACTGTTTGATAATTTATTGTGGATGCTCAAAACAACTCTTGCCATCAAGTTCACATTTTATTTTTCATTTGTCCACATTTTTAATACAAAAGTGAAGAATTTGATTGAAGGATATCTTGAAAATGGTAAACTGGCTTTTTATGAAATTTTGAGGGTAGAAGCATAATATCAAGATGAACAAACCTAGTAAGTTTTAGCCCAATCCAATGCACGGTTTTTGAGAAAATGACCACCATCACCTACAACCAATTTTCATTTTTCTCGAATGTGATGTGGGTATCTCTGATTTTCGGTGTGGAGATGTATTGGGCTTGTAGTAACTTGCTTGCAAAATTTCAGCCAAACCCAGTTTGTATTTTGGGAGATATTAGTTCAAGAAGTTTGCTGCAACACCAGTTGTGACTCCGCCAATATTGTCCATTTCCCTATTCTGGCAGTTGTGACTGTTACAACGTAATCTTCCAACTTGTGAGCATCAACATTATTTATCCTGTAGGATCCATTTCATTGACTCAGATCCACTTTATATCCTTCAGACATACTATTTCCTAATTTTTCCTCTTACCCGCTTGTTGCATTACTATAGCAAGCATACCCGTGAGTGGCATCACTATAGCCCGCGGGTATCAAGTAAAATGGTAAAAACCACTAGTTTATTACTTTTTACTCCTAAAAAGAAGTCATTGGGTGACCTTTGGCTCTCCATCTGCCCAAGAAATGCCTCGATGTGTCCTTTCACTTACCTTTGAGAGGACTATATATTGAGCACATATAGCTTATGGATGAGAGGAGAAAGAAGAGCAAGAGAACTCTAGTGGATTTTTGCCCTATCTTGAGTCTACACTCATTGATCCTTGTAGTTGTGAACCCTTTATGTTCACCTTCCAAACTCCTATCTAGTTTGAGTTTGCCATTTATGGAGGATTGAAGTGGTGGAGGCACAAGTGGATTGATCCAGATCTTGGTTTAGATTGGTTGCCGGCAAGAGGTCGTATCACATTGTACTTGTTCTTGTTTATTAATAGAAATACTCATATTCTCATCCATTAATGTTGTAAATGTTGTTTATCTTACATTGGGTTGCATTTACTTGTTATATCATGGGCCATTGCTATTGATGATGTTAATGCCGTTTATATATCATATGTACTTGTATATTAGCTGTCAAGACTAATTTGCAGATTCAAGTGCATGGATTGGAAAGCTCCAACGGGGATCTACATCAAACGTTTGGATCGAGGTTGGTTACATTCTTCATTATCTTAGCATTGTCGTTTATATAGCATAGTTCTGAGAATTGAGTTGATTTCTGGTAGTCATCTATCTGTTGTGGTCTACCCCAAGCCATAGTGAGTTTTCTCCAACACAGAAATGACGACTCCACTAGGGAAAACATCCATTTTGGGGATTTTTTGAGCATTAGTCCATAATTAGAGTTGCTGTTTGTCGAATCTCTGTGTCACTTATCTGCCGTTGAGATACACTATAGAAAACTTAATTTTTCTGAGCCATTGGACTCTCTGTTTATCAATTTACCTTTCCTCACTCGTGGGCTAGCTTAGCTCTGCCCGCATATACCTGCATCTGTTTACACTACTGCTCGCGGGTACCCACAGCTATTCCTTCGATAATAGCGTACAACTTCGGCTTTGGTTGATTTATGACCTTTGGTTGTTGCTGGATTAGTTTTGGTTGATCCTGAGTCTTTGTTCGCCTATTTCTTGACTGTTCCATGTCTTGGTTGTGACCAGAACTCTTCGTTTCTCTTGGTTGAGCCTTGTTGGTTTTTTACCCATCTTTGGATTTAGCCTTGCTGGTTTTTTCCTTTTGAGCTCATTCCTTTGGCCGAGTCTTAATGTTTGGTATCTGCCTGGTTGTCTTAGTGATCTCCTTGGCATATCAGTGACTAGATAGTAGGATTTTGCTTGCATTTTTCATTTCCATATATTGAAAAATACAAAAAAAATACACATAGTTTTGCATTTTCTTTTTATTTATAAAAGAAAATACAATTTTTTTTTTTCTTTTATGTATTGCATCTTGCATTGAGTGCTTTCTGCCTTCATTTAGATTTTGATTGTGCATTGAAAAAATATAAAAGGATTGCATATTTATTTCGAAATCGTTGGTTTGATTGTGCATATTAGTGGCATTGTTTTCATTGGATAGATGAGTCTAGGATTTGACGGTTTTGCATACTATTGAGTCTTAAACATCACTAGTTTCACAATCATATCCCTTGAGTAATAACAACCATTACAATTAACGCTTAATCTTAAAATTGATTAGACTGATTTTATTTATAGGGTACACCAACTAGCATAGGTTTAGAGTCTTGGAATAGAGCATTGTGAGTTAACAATCCAAGACTACTAGATGAAACATTAGGTGTCTGACCAGGGAGTGGAGGAATCCATGGTATATATCGGTGTTCTCAGGAAGCTCTACTCAATCCAGAGTTAAGCACGATGTCACGGGAGGTTGGTTGAAGGGATATCCCTCTGATACCGGCTGAATGTGGGAGATATTTCTAGGATTTGTTCGTATCTGGGGACTCTTGGGGGATTTGACCCTCATTGAGTTTCAGGCTCAACTACCCCACCCATACGACAGATCCCACCTTTGACTGCCCCCCTGAGCATTGGTTATATTGCGGTGACCATAGTTTCCTTACCTAGGTATCACACAGGGTACTTGCAGTGGTTATGCTGTTTGTGTCCTGAGTCAGATAGGGATTGGACAACACAATTGTTTGTTGCCGAGGGTTACAGCCCTTTGTACGCAATGAATCCTGGGTGTGTCTATAACTGATTCTGTTACCTTTGGCTATAGTTTGGGACTTTCAAGCCTCTCTTAGGCGAGACATACCAGCTCTAGTGTTAGGAGCTCATTTAGCCACTCTGTTTGTCTTCTCTTGGTTGTAGTTTCTCTAGGTGTGTGCTTTTGATTTACTATTTTTTGATTGATAGTTGGCCTTTAGGGGACGTTTTGATTATATATTCTCTCTGGAGATATCATGGCACGGAGCCCGGAGCCCTACTCTTCGCCAATCCCGTTAGTTGGCTGGTTTAGAGTCTATCGAGCTTTCACGCCGTGTTGCTAGGGGACACCAGAGGGCTCCCTCTGAGTCTTCGGATTCTTACGAGACATATGTCCAAGTCGTCATGACTGTTACACATTCTGATATTGAGGAAATACCTTCGACTCCATCAGGTAGAGTTGAACACACTTCCGATCCCCATACTCCTCGTGAGGTGTGGGAAGGTGATCCACCTGAGACTCAACCTGGTTCGATTTAGCCGAATTCACTTGAACAAGATCCGTTCGATCCCTCGAATTCGGATAATTATCTTCATGGGATGCCAACCTTACTCGAGGACGAAGAACAGGACGACACGTTCGTTCCTTCGTTTCCACGCAGTTATAGATACGGGATGCCAGAGTTACATGACGACACTGGTCCTACGATCAACTCAACTGCACTCTCTTTTGGTATTCCTAGTTGTAGTGCAGTTGAACCTTCCACTACGTTTGGTAGTCACGTTGTCACCAGTCATGGTGTTAGCCATACTATACCCATTGGGGGCACTACCCTCACTGGGGGCACTACGTTGTCCACTCACACACATAGTATGGGGACTGGTCATGTTCCTCCTAACAATGCTAATGTTGGAAGAAGACCACCTCCTAGGACTGCCCAACCTAATAGGAACGTTGTTCGAAACACAACTCGCCATCCACCACCCAATACACATGGCACTACTTGTCAACCCAGGACTACTTTTGCAAATGTTAATGCTCCTCCCAACCACGGGGGTGGACATATACCGCATACTTTTGTGTCCACTGCTGCTACTGGTAATGCCAATGTAGGGGGTGGGAATATATCCTATCCACATGGACATAATGCCACCATCCCCGCTACTAATAACACCAATGTTGGGGCTGGGAATACATCTCATGCTTCTGGTCACCACACGACTGCTCAAGCTAATCCTAATGATGGGGGTGGGAACATACCATACCATTATGGTCATTACAACACGGTTCCCGCTATGAATAGTACATATATGCCCCATACTCATGGCGGAAACCCTTACTACAACTCAGTCGGTGCTGGCCACCAGTACAACCCACCACCCCAATATGGTTCCTAAAACATGCACATACCTGCTTACTCTCAAATGGGTCAGGCAGGAGGAGGTTATCAATCCTATGGCCATGGGAAGGCTTGTGGTCTGTCAGGTCCTTATTATCAACAGTTTAATCCTCATGGTCAATATTTTGGTCCATCTTATAATTCGGTTCCGTTTAACCAACCTTTTATGGGGGCTTATAATCAAGCTTTCCAGCCTCAGCTCTCGTTCCTTGCACGCTTGAATCTTCTGGATCTTTCAAAGCTCACGAATGATCCGGTGTGTCATGAACCTACTTGGCCCCCAGTCCCTACCAAGCTCCCTTCGGACATTCCTAAGTTTGAAGTGAAAGGTGGTGAGGACCCGGGAGATCATGTCACGACATTTCACCTTTAGTGCTCCTCCAACTCATTGAATCATGATTCCGTTAGATTGCTACTATTTCAATGCACCCTCACTGGGGAAGCTGCGAAGTGGTACGTCGAGTTGCCGGGAAACACTTATAGGGGTTTTAATGAGATCGCTTTGGTTTTCTTAGATAATTTCTAGTTGTCGGTTCACTATGATACTGGTATTGAACTTTTATCTACCTTCTGTCAAAACAAGGCCACACATATTTCTGACCACGTTCAAGAGTGGCATCGGTGGAAGAGGTTAGTGAAAGCCAACATTCCTCCAGAGTTCCTGTTGGAATGGTTCCTCAAGTCTCTACTCCCATACATTGCTAAGGATGTTTCGATGTCTGGCATTGTGACTGAGGAACAAGCTATCTTGAAAGTCCAGCAGTTAGACTTATTATACTCTCAGTCTGGCATTTTGTATGACATTATTCCTGACGTGTCGAGAACACATCATGAGCCCACGTCAGTTCCTGGACCACATGCTGATGGCATCGTAGGATCTGCAAGCACTCGCCCCGTAGATTTGGTAGCTAATCAAATGAAAAATTTGTCGCTAAACTAGTCTACTCTCGAACAGGTTCACACCTTGTCCACTTCCACTCCATTGTCCGATGTACACAGTGTGCAAACGACGGAACAATTAGATAACCAACAACCTGGTGGTAAGAAAAAGAGGAGAAATAATCGTAAGGGTCGAAACAATGGGAATAACAATAGCAATTGCAATACCCCCCTCAGGAAGGTGGAAATGCTGGTGAGGACTGTAAATCTAGGTGTAAGGTGAAGTTTCCTTGCAAGCTCTGTGGGGAAGACCATCTTACTCACTTATGTCCTCGTATTGAAGAAGCATTGAAGCAATTGGCACAGAGCCCAGCTATGTTGAAGGATCCCCTACCTGTTGATGCCTCGGATATCGTAGCATCAATCAGAAAGGGATTCTCCCCGAGAGATGGTCCCAATTAGGCTATCTCCCGTTTGTCGTAGGGAATCCGTCCGGTTAGCGGTTCTGGCAACCGTGGTTTTGGACTTTAAATCCGATTCTACTGGTTATGGCCCGGTCCACCTTTCTTTTGGGTTTTTATGACTTTTATATGAGATGCAAGTGCCTAAATTATACTTAATCTAAATGCAATTAAAATAGATCTAAGCCTAGGAAATGGAATAAATCTATCTATCCCTGCAGGGAACACGCTTAAGGGAGGAGCAATCAGCTGCAACAAATATCGTAATCAAGGAACAGATAGCTATTATTTCTCACAATAAAAGCTACAGCAGGATAAAGATCTTGAGAAGATAGCTTCTCATTCAACATGGAACGCATCTATTGCTCATAACACAGAAGAAAAATGAAGAATAAAGAAACAGATCTAAGAATGAAACTTAAAGAACGCATCTATTGCTCATAAACAGAAGAAAGCAAAATTATTTAATCTATGTAAGAAAACTAAAGAAACAGATCTAAACGTAACAACACTGGAATTAAACTCAAAGATCCCTGCAAGGAGCAATTTAAATTCATGAACAATGAGCCACATGAATTACCCTGAAGAAAGAACAGTTAGCCATTCGATCTAGACAAAGAAATCTACAACAATACATTTCATTGTTCACAAAATAGAGAGAACGCATGCACAGAGGAGAGCAGAGTCATTAATGCAAAAAAAATAATTCAGATGTCAAGAATGATCTCACATTGCAGAACTGCAGTCATTAGAATAGTCCAATATAGAGCAATCCAACATCCCAGGCAAAACGTCCATCTCCCGTGGCTTCTATTAGAAAATTCAATTTACAGACCCGATACAAGATAGCTCATATCGTTTTCCAAAATTTTCATTCCCTGCCAAAAGTCCTTACTAATCTTTCCTAGATGCTATTTATAGCTACAGATTTTCCCTTTGGGCTGACACCTAGCATTCTCCACCTGTCATTTACAGGAATTTTCACTATAAGCGACCACCAAAATGGCCACTTCCTTTACAAAAAAAAAATATTTTGACAAAATTAGGGACAGCTGTCCCATGGCTTACGCCCTACATATTCAAAATATACATAACAGAAAATTTGCTAACATCAAAGCTTTCCCTGCTGGGCACGTGTCTGGCTGAAGAGAGTGGTTCGACTGAATTCAGCCTCTTCATTCCTGTGCGTGAGCTTCTCCTGGCAAAGGGTCACCTAAGTTAATTGTCACTGATGCTGCCTGGGAAGAGGCCCTCGAATCCCCTGCTGATGCCGCTCCCAATTGGGAAGGGGGAATTGAACTGGCCATATTTTTTGCCATTGCTGGGGAAGAAGCTGCTGGGAGAGATGCCACCGGATCTACTGATGCTTCTGCTGCTACTGCGGCTTTCCTGTCCTCCTCTGCTATGTAGCTGTGCCACACACCTGTGTCCCTTATGATTATGTTTGCTGCAGCAGGAAACAGGATTTTCTGAGAAGTCACATTCTTCCCGAGCTCTGTTTTAATGCTTTGTACCTCTGCTTCAGCAACTTGATGCGCTTCCTTCAGCAGATGGTTGTGAAGTGTTGATGAACCGATGTAATGTTGGAGATCATCCATGGCCAGGACATCAATCCTTTTCACATACTCCATCTGGACGCCTAGCTCTTCTTTCAGTTGAGACAACCGCTGCTCCTTTTCCGGGAAGTCTTCTAGCGTCTGAGGGAAGCTCAATGTGCAGTTGTCATGGACTTCTTTGAGCTTTTGGTATAGGTTGTTGATTCTATCTGTTGTTTTCTGCACACTGGCTAGCAGCTTGTTGGCACAGTTCCTGCCAAACTCCAACAAGGCTATATCTTCATTAAAATCGTCCACGGCCTTAAAAGGAAGATGCAGGGGGAAACCTCCTTTCCCTTCTCTCCATGCCATCTGACTTATGACATTTTCCTTGACACGGGTATTCTTAGCTTTGAGCCTGTGGGATTCCGCATTAATCTCTTTTAGCCTGACCACCATGGCCTTGAGTTTGCACACCTCATCAGTGACTAGCTCTTGGGAGCCATATACTTGCTGCAGGATGTTGCATGAGAGCTCGTGGAAGGGAGATAGGTCTATGGTTTTGCTCTCCGCTTGCTCTAAACGCTCAGCTAATGCTTGCTTGTCTGCTTCTAGCAGAGATGCTTTTTCTTCTGCACCATTCTTCTCTGCTTCCACCATCATCATTTGAAGTGTTAGCTGGTCTTTTTCCTCCTCCAGCTGGCTGTACTTGTTTGACAGCTCCTTATGCTCAGCGTACAAGCAATTATACTTGTTTACCACCATATCCCTTTGGGCTTGTTCATCAGCTACACTTTGTTGCAGCGTGCGTGCTCTCTTTTTTGTTAATATATTTTCTTTCACTATAACGCCTACATTGGCAAATGATGCCTTTGCTGTCGCTATAACCGCGGACGCCATAGCAATGGGATCTTGATCCGTGTTCTGCATGACAGTGACCTCCCGGTGAGTAACAATGTCTTCATGGAAGGGACTTTTAATCCTCTCTTCTGATTGGAGGACCATTGCTTTTCTTTTCTTATCATATACAAACTCATTCCATTTGGACACCGTACGCTTTCCTGATGGGGTGTACGGGACAATTGGTCGGTTTATAATGTCTATGTCCTCTTCCATAGGTGGGGTCCGGACTTCCTGAGCAGGGTCTACTCCTTCCTTTTGGGTACCAGAGCCACCTGCTTGAGAGGTGTCTATCTCCATGTCTTGGACACCGGACCCACCTGCTTGGGGATCTTCCCTTGTCTTCAATTCTTCTTCCGCCTTCTTTTCTGCCTCAGCTTGCTCAGCTTCTTTCTACTTTTGGGCTTCTTCAGCCTCTTTCCACAGTCTTTCATTTTCAGTTTCTTGCTGCTTTCTTGCCTCTTCGGCTTCCTGCTGTAACCTTGCCTGTTCTCTTAATCTGAGCTCTTCCTGAGCTCGGGCATCCTCAGCTTCTTTCTCCTTTTGCTGGAAGGTCTTCTGGGCCTTGCTTGAGCTAGAGCCTACTCCAGTACTTTGGCGACAGATCCGTAGCTCAGTCATGTTGCTGATGCCTCTGAACGCTTCCTCCTCGGCATCAGGGTAGTGGGATTATTCGAAGTAAGCATAGTTCCCCTTGCAATGCTCGGCCACTTTACCCTTTCTGTCGTTCCTGTGGAAGATGACCTCACCGAAGTGGAAGGCCTTTAACTCTTGAATAAACTCATTGGCTGAGGCAACCCCTGAAAACTTGTAAGCGCCGATGCAGAAAGGTAGAGGGGGAAAGGAAGCCTTGTGTTGCTTGTGGAGGAATGCTCCAACCCCATCCACGAAGAGTTGTCTTACTGCTTCCTTGAGCACCACATAGTCTGTGGCATACTGCGGAAATATGTATGGGGGCTTAGTCCCTCCAAACATTCTTAGGTAGGTACCTTGTTCTGAAAAGTAAAAGTCCCCATACTCCTCAAGGACTTCCAAAGCATTTTCTGGCAGACAATTTGGTTCTTCCTTGAACATTTTCTCGTATAGGGGCATGATGAACCCCTCACAGATGAGTTTGTAGCTGGGCTTGTAACTCTGAGCCCACAACATTTTGAATGCGATGTAGACCGGGGCAGTGGCCCTATCCCATGTACAACCCAATTTGGGGAACTCTATCTTGGCCAAAATACAATCTATCAGATATGAAGACATGAAGAATTCAGCCTTCTTCAAGGCTAGCCCTGACTTAGCAGCACTTATCATCGAGGCCAGACTATCTGACAGGATAGTGGCCCAGTCAAACACTGTTCCCTGAAATGCCACATAGTGAATGATAGGGACCCACTGAATCTTGTATACTGTGCCATCGGGCATGCCGAAGATTCTGCACAGCATCAGGGCAATCAATCTATAAGGAGCTCTTAGATTCTGTACGTCATACTCCTCACTCCCTTTCTTCCTCAAATGTTTCCCTGCCACCAGTAGCTTCTTGGCCATCTTGATATTGTTCATCTGGCTTAACCATTCATCAGTCAAAGCTTGCTGGACACGGGGAAATCTGTAGGCTGCTGCAAGATATGCGGGTTGAAATGAGGCAATAGCCACTTTACCGCTGTCATTTATTACTCTGCCTTCAGCATCGGCATGCTGGAGTATCCATCCGATCACTTCGGCACAGGGGAACAGCTCAGGGCGGGTAGCGGCTCTAGTTATGCCTGAGGCTCTGATATTTTGATAGATTGGTGCTTCCTCCAGCAACATATCTGGGATTTCTTGGTCCCTGATCATTCTATAGATGTCATCCCATCTGATTTCTGGAGGGACACCAGTGGTGCACCTAGTGTCTTGGAGTGAAGTTTCAGTTTTAGGAGGGGCAGGTTTCTTTTCTGTCATCTTCGCCTTCTTCTTACCGGTTTTCGTCATCTTGACTTATCCCTGATAACACCCATATACAATTCATCATGATTTTGAGCAACATGCTTTGAGGTTTCAACAGAAAGCATCATTGTTTTGATAATATATCAAATATGATAAGCACAATGAAGCTGTTACTATTTTAATACGAAACATAAATTGAAGCACTTGACTCTCTTAAAAGGATGGGATTGCGATGCTCTTGAGGGGATAGGCTATGCTGCGGATACATTTTGTTCTCGGACCGATAGGCGATTTGCGGAAGCAATGGGCTTTCGGGTCAGCCTTGGGGAATTGCGGAAGCCATCGGTTTTCGGCTTGATAGGCGAATTGCGGACACCGTTGGTTTTTGGTTCCGCCCCGGGGAGGGGATAGGGTAGCATTTCGTCACTGCTGTGGTTTGGAAGGCCCGTGGTGGGTGAGCTCGGATGGGAAAACCTTTTGCCGGAAGGGGAACCCCTTTCGCATTTACGATTAGGCGAGGGCATTCGAATGCTAACGCCATTTGCGGCACTTGCCGAAGTGTTCCATGGGGAGTAGTTCGAGCGAGGGCGCAGGTGCCGGGGAATACTGACGCAAAAGGTTCGAGCGGCCATGGTTTTGGGTCCTGGCTAGCGTAGCTTAAGTATTTACGGGTTTTGAACAGGGGTCATGGCACCGGAGACAAGGTTTTTTCCCCGGGTAGAGGGCGCGTTGGGACTGAGGCTAACGGAAGGGCCCGGGGTTTTACGTCTGAGTTTTCGGCCGGGGACATAAAACGCCTTTAGGGCTTCGACAAATATTTTTTTTTTTTTAAAACGAGGGGCGCGGCCCGGGGTCTTAACAATGGGGCAGGATTAACCGCCCGCACCCACCATCACTGCTCGAAAAATGTTAATGTTTTAACGAATGCCTACGACGGTTTTGTATGACGAAAACTCCATTCAACTGAATCTGACGGGCAGAACATAGCCCTTGACGGGTGTTTTGCCCGTCAAAACCCCACTAAAACCCATCGTTTTCCCACAAAAGACAACCCAATAGTGAATTTCAAGGTTAAAATCCTACCTGGCACCGTGGGGATTGCTTGAACGAGGTGGCCGTGAGCGCGAATGAGCGAGGTGAGCTGGAGCGATTTGCACGGCGTTCCACGTCGTTGGGAAATCGAAACAATGGTGCATTGGTTCGAGCCCCTACCGTATTTTATAAAAAAAAAAAAAGGGCACGTGTGAGCATTAAGGTTGGTGGTTGGCGCAATTAGACCGTGGCTTAAATACGCCGCCCGCCGCGGTCATGGCAAGGTATCTCGAAATCCATGCAACCGCCATTCGCGGAACCAGATTGCGAATCGTATCCGTCGTTGCGGAAGGGTTCAACGAAAGTTCCCGCCGTTTCGGGACGCATCGCCGAAAGGAAACTCGAAGCCTTCCGCGAAAGATCCCCGCGTTGCGGACGAGTAACGCCAAGGCTCCCGCCCTTGCGGGAGCTATTTGCGAAAGCTTCCGCAAACCAAAAATTTTCAAAGTCTTGTTGACCTTCGGGAAGGTATGGCGAAGGCTCCCGCTAGTTTCGGAAGGCTTTTGTGAATGGCTTCCGCCATTTCGGAAGGAAGACTTGAAGGCTCCCTTATGTTTTTTCGAAGTTTTTTCTAAGTCTCCTCGGGCGCTTTAGACGAGCAGCTCCCGCCGTTTCGGGAGGGAATGATATATTCTTCCGCACATTTACCCGGGGTCACCTCGGAGTCCTTTGCCTAGCGGTTTAAGCGATTGGCTTCCGCCGTTTCGGGAGGGTAGCCCGAAGGATTCCGCGGTTTCGGGAGCAAAGACTGAAGGCTTCCGCGATAGCTTCTTAAAAAATTTCTAAGTCCTTTTCATAGTTTCGGAAGAAAAAACGTGAATTCTTCCGCGGGACTTATGCGGATGGCTTCCGCCATTTCGGGAGGGTAGCTTGAATTGCTCCGCAGATTTTAAACATTGAGAAGTTTCCAAGTGTTATCCACTTTGGAAGGCTTGGACGGGCGCTTTATGAGAATGGCCTCCGACATTTCGGGAGCAAAACCGGAAGGTTTCCACAGAGTCTCAACCAAAAATTCTATATCCTTTTCAGGAGATTGAGGCGAATGAGTCCCGCTATTTCGAAAGCAAATGATGAACGATTCCGCTGTTTCGGGAGCCAGACTTGAAATGCTCTGCCGTTTCGGCAAGGTTTCACCAACGGTTTTCGCAACTTATGGCCAAAAACTGATTTTCTTTTCGGAGGGATATCACGGTGGCTTCCGCCGTTTCGGGCGGTTTCGCTGAATTCCCCCGCCGCTTCGGGAAGTATTGTCCCAATGTTCCCGCAGTTTTTCTAATCGGAAGAAAATCTAAGTCCTTTTCAGGAGATTTAAGGTGAATGAGTCCCGCAATTTCAGGAGCAAAATCGGAACCTTTTCGCGGTTGCGGAAGGCTTGAGCGAAAGCTTCCGTCGTTTCGGGAACAAATTTTCAATGGCTTCCGCAGATTTTGACAAAGAGAATCTCAGTCCTTCATTCGGAAAGGTTGGACGTTTGTCTTTGAAGTCGGGGAGATAGTCCGAATTATTCCAAAACGTTGGGGAAAAAACTAAGTTATCTTTTGGCCTTTTGGGGAAAACATGGAAGGATTGATGGCAAGATGTTCAGCAGGGAAGTAAAACTTTATGTTGAAAACAGAGCTGACGGTTGGGATGGCTTCTTAAGAAAAATTTCTGCAAAAACAAAGGAGGGGCCCCAAATATGTACAAAATTTTTTGGGGGGGGTGTTGCCGCAAAAACACTACCTCATCATCACCAAAAAATGGCTTCGCATGCTCCCACCACTAGTTATGGACCTACTGAGATGACAACATATTCTTCCAATACTGGTGGTTATGGATGTGTGAACATGGTTCAGTCAGAGGTTAGTGTTGCCACTCATTAGCGCAATCTTGATGCACCACAACCCAATTTGGGGAGTGAGCCTCCCCCTCCTCCTGACAATTCGTTGCATACCGAAAGGTGTTCTTAAGCGCTCTATGCATAATCCCAATGCTCGAGCCGCCCATAACTACTCGATTGTAGAATATTTAAGCCAAACTCTGTGTGCCATGTTGGCTCTTGAAGCCTTGCAAGCCCATCCTTCTCAGAAGCATGCTCTTTTGAGTGCGTTAGGACTTCAAGATGGGGGAAGTCCCACTGTTATCAAGTTCGATACTACTGATGTTCAACCTCGCTTACCCTACCAGGTGGATTTTCAAATCCAGGTGGTGCGCCTTCAGAGTTTTGTCAAATGTACTATGGTTGATGAAGGTGCCTCGACGTCAGTAATGCATTAACTTGTTGGAAATCTCTTGGCTCTCCTCCCCTACTCACATCTAGAACCACGTTCACTGCATTCGACGGTCGTTCATTTAAGCCTCATGGAATTATCCCTTCCCTTTTTTTCTCCTTGGGAGGTAATTCAATGCATATTGAAGTCAAGGTGGTTGATGCGCCCATCGACTACAACCTTTTACTGGGTCGGAATTAGATGTATGCCATGAAAGCTGTCGCGTCCACTATATTCAGAGTTATCTGCTTTCCTCACGATGAAAAGATTGTGACCATTGATCAACTGGATTATGTTAACTCATCTTCCACAGCATCCACGGGATCCATAGTCCCGCAGGTTACTCATTCTTAGCCGGCAACTGGGAACATGGGTGTTGGCATGTACCCTTCATTGAGGGGAACTTATGATTTTGCCACACCTGTGAATTTTATTGGAACCATTACCAACGATGCGTCTCCTCCTTCGCATAATATGTCATTACAGACTTCCTATTTTGATGATCCATGGAATTTATCGTCCATGAGTTCCACGTCTAGAAATATTTCACATGTCGGGATGTCTATGCCACTGTCTGTAGCTGAGCTTGCTTATCAACATATTCAACAAGCCACTGCATAACTAGATCTCTTTTCTTCCTAGATAGTCGAGGAAGATCTTGTTACGCTGCCAGTTTGGGCAGCCAACTCATCTTGTTCCCACGATTGCCTCGATGATACTTTGCTTTCTGATGAATCTATTATGGAGGCCATGTGTGGTAGTGAGAGACCTTGGGAAGATATGCACCATCGCTCTTATTTCCTTCCCAAACTCAAGCTCACCGAACGAGAAGAGTTTAGGATGACTCTAGCAGATATGGTTGGTCACCCTGTGGCTCTTTTGGAGTCGCATGATTTTTTTGCAGAAGGGAATATGGCTAACATTTCCCCAACTATGTCAATCAATATCTCTCATACTCCCGGAATAGTCGAGAATGTCTACATCAGTGACGATTGCACTCCTGAGGAGATTGCTATTTACATTGAATTGTTTACAGAACTCCGGGAAGCTTTCACCTGGCCATATGAGGAGATGCCAAGAATAGACCCCCGCATTGTTGAACATGAGATTAGAACATATCCCAATGCTAAAACAGTTCGACAACGCTTACGTGCTGTGAACCCTAGGAAAGCAGCCGCTATCAAGGCAGAGGTGGAGAAACTTCTCAAAGCTGGTTTCATCTACCCGGTTCCCCTTACCGAATGGGTGTCAAATCCCATTCCTGTGGATAAGAAGCAGGGAACTATCCGTGTATGCATCTACTTTAGAGATTTGAATCGTGCATGTCCGAAAGACAACTTCCCCACACCATTCATAGATCAAATCTTGGATGCTTGTGCCGGAAGTGAGATTTTTTCCTTCATGGATGGATTTTTTGGATACAACCAGATTCAAATCAAACCCGAGGACCAACATAAGACAAATTTTATTTGTCCTTGGGGAACATTCGCATATCAAAAAATGCCCTTTGGCCTTAAAAACGCCGGAGCTACATTTCAGCATGCCATGACCTATGCCTTTCACGATCTTAAAACAATTATGGAGGTTTTCTTGGATGACCTTGCTGGCCATTCTCGCAAGAGGATGGAACACCCCAAGCACCTCTGCGTGATTCTCGAACGATGTATATGATACAAGATTTGATTGAATCCTAACAAATGCATATTTGCTGTAAGGACGGGTCGCTTTCTGTGCTTCATAGTTTCAAAAGAGGGTATTAGAGTCGATCCTCTGAAATTTGAGGCAATACTTCAGTTGCCTCCTCCGTGTAATTTGTTACAACTTCAGAGCCTCCAAGGGAGAGCCACTTTTCTACGCCATTTCATAGTCAACTATGCTAATCTTACCAAAGGTTTCACGTGCTTATTGAAGAAAGACACGCCCTTTATCTGGGATGAGCAACCCCAACAGTCTTTTAACGCCCTTAAGAAAGCTTTGGTATCGGTCCCTGTGCTTAGTTCACCAAAATTTGCACAAGATTTTATCCTTTATGTGGCGCGTCTCAAGAGGCGATTGGCATGGTCTTGGTTCAGGTTGATGATGCGCTTGTCGAGCATGTCATCTATTACCTTAGTCGAAATCTAGTAGACATTGAGCTAAGATATACTCATATGGAAAAAATGGCGCTTGCAACTGTTCATTCAGTCCAATGGTTATGACATTACATTTTGCTTAGAGCAACCACAGTTGTCGCACATATCAATCCATTTCAATTCGTGCTTTCACGACGCCTTATCGGGGGGAAGTACAATAAATGGATTGCTATCCTTCGGGAATTTGATCTCGATTTTGCTTCGGTGAAGTCAGTGAAATCGTTGGTGTTTGCTGAGCTTATGTCGAACCTTCTGAGACTTGATGAGGATGTCATTCATGAAGATTCCTTTGTGGATGAGCACTTATTTCTTATCTCGTCCGAGGACCCTTGGTATGGGGATGTCATTGTATATCTCCAAACTTTGAAGTTTCCTTCACACTATTGACGAGATGAGCGATGGCATGTAAAACATCACGCTAAAGATTATACTATCATCGGTGACACTTTGTATCACCGAGGAAAGGATTCTATTCTCCGTCGTTGCTTAAATCACGAAGAAGCAGAGGGGGTGCTTAATGACTGCCATACTCAGGCGTGTGGCGGTCACTTATCCGGGATTGCTACAGCCCAACGTATTATGAGAGCTAGTTATTTTTGGCCTTCCATCTTTAAGGATTGTGTTAATGCTGTGAAGAGATGTCACCCTTGCCAGGTGTTTTCTCGGAACATACACTCGAATCCAGTTCCCCTTCATCCGTTCGTCATCGTTGGTCCCTTCACCAAGTGGGGGGTGGATTTCATGGATTGCAAACCATCTTCGGCTAGGGGGCATCACCATATCATATTGGCCGTGGACTATTTTTCCAAATGGGCTGAGGCCATGCCTACCATTAAAGCCAATGGTGCTACAACAGCCCACTTCGAATTCAATCAAATTATAACTTGGTTCGGTATTCCGAAAGAGATTGTCAGTGACCATGGAAGTCACTTTCAGAACAAGATGATGGAGGATTTGTCTCTCAAGCTTGGGTTTTGTCAAGAACACTCATCTTCTTATTATCCCCAAGCAAATGGTCAAGTAGAAGCAGTCAATAAGTCTTTGAAGACCATTCTCCAACGTACCATCCAACAAAGCAAGACCAACTGGCACATCATGTTATATCTTGCTTTGTGGACGTATCGACTGCAGTCAAGACTGCCATCGGGTTCTCACTGTTTCAGCTGGTTCACGGTGTGGAGTCACTTTTACTGATTGAATGCGAGATCCCTTCGCTTAAACTGGCCATAGAGCTCCTCTTTGATACGACGGGTCTTGAGCAACGTTTAATCCACCTTGAGCAACTTGACGAGCAACGTCGAGATGCCGCTGTGGCCATAGATGCCAATAGACATCGTGTTAAGGTTCGGTATGATAGGTCTGTCCGTCCTCGTCACTATGCTGAAGGTGACTTGGTCCTCTTATATGACCAAGCTAAAGAACCCTTGGGGGGCAGGCAAGTTTAACCCCATGTGGCACGGTCCTTACATCGTGAGGCATGTCCTGGAGAAAGGAGCCTATGAATTAAAAGACTATGAGGGGACTATCTTGAAGGAGCCTAGAAATGGGCTCTACCTCAAGCGGTATTACGCTTGAACCTCTGGTTCAGGCTAATACTTTTGTATACTATTGTATAGTTGCTTCTGTACATATTTTAGATTTATTTTCATTTTTGGGTCTGCTGATTAGCTTCCATTTGATTGACAGATGTCAGTAGAGTTTCCTACATTCTTAGGATTCGCTGATGGTGCTAGCCATCATATGCAACAGCTTGCTTCTACTACCTGGGTTATTTTCTAACCTGACCACCTAGTTGTGTCCTCAGGAGGTGCTTGTCTTGGTCCTACATCTAACAATGTGGCTGAGTATAGTGCTGTCATTGAGCTACTTCAGGATGCTATTTCCCATGGCTTCCAGTCTTTAGAAGTCCGCCTGGATTCACAACTAGTTGTGTCTCAGCTGAATGGGCAGTACCGTGTGCGAGATCCTACGCTACTATGGAAATTTCTAAGGGTAAGACTCTTGGAATGACATTTTGTTTCAATTACATACATACATGTTCTGAGAAGAGTTAATCATATATCTGATGCATACGCTAACAATGTATTAGATTGGCATTTGTCACATTCACCATGAAGCACACAAATAAAAGAAGACATTCATACATTTGTACATACACACATATAGTAGAACTAGAGAACCAAAGTTTTTTATAAATATTTTTAAAAATGGTAGTGTCATACAAAATTGGAGCCTGTAGCCCTCAAAAATATACATATCGATACAAAATGAGATCTTGAGATATCTACTCCCTACGAGAAGGCCTAGCTGCCACCCCAATAGGATGTGACTCATAGAAATACTGAACTGCATTAGCTACCCGCTACAGTATCCACACCTAGTCACCCAGAACCCCCACTACTTGGCGCTGCATGGCCTCAGGTAGTCGCGCCACCTCTATCTGTGGAACCCTAGCAACCATCCGTGATAGGTTGCACCGCAAGGTCTGTAGAGTGTGCCCTGCTGCAGCATCACCTGCCTCATCACCCCTACCCCCGACGACCATGTCTCGGGAAGCCATCGGGTTTCACTGGGCCCTTGTCTGCAGTCAACCATTAGCATATGATACTACCACCAAAAATATTTTTGCATTTACATCTATAATAAAAAATACACAAAAATTTAATAAACAAAAACCTAAAAAGAGTACTCACCAATGTCTCCGAATGCTGCATCTGGTGGGAGTGGCATGTCCCTATCCTAGAGGAAGTTTATCCCTGCATAGGGGTATTCCTCTATGGCAATGACCTGTCAGTCCCACCGGTGGAAGAACTCCTCGGTATATGGTGATTCCAGAAGGCCACCACCCTGTCGTGTCAAGATCTCATCCCACCAGGTCGCGGCTGGATCGCAGAGACTATGAGGAGGGACATCCACCCTCGGACTAAGCCCCAGAACTCTCTCAAAGAATAAACCGCACAAGATACTCCCATACCCGAAGTTTTTGGCCTTCCCTTCTTTGCATTCTGTCAGTTGGGTCTTCATAGACCCCAGCAGTGTGGTACACTAGTCAAATAGTATAGGCTGCATGCATTGTGATGCATAGAACATCACTGGACTGGATGCCTGGTGCAGAGCTTTGGACCCCGTTATTCGCACTAAGGTAGCCACAATGATCTTCATGCTCAGATTTATTATGGCATTGATGGGAACCTGACTTCCCATCGTGCGTGTGTTTGCGAGGCAATACTGCGCTATGTAGTCAAGGATGGTGATCCCACCACCCACAGTATGAGACCGAAGACTAGCCTCCTCAGCTCAACGGGACAAACCGGTAATGAAGTAGATATCATCCACTTCCAGTGTGAGGATTTTGACATTGACATTAAAGTTCTGTGCATCAACATCCCAATAATCGATCAAGCGGTGGAGTAGTAGGTTTTGGGCCCTCAAACCCCCTATACTCCAGAATTTGTACAACCCACATGCTTGCAATGCTTGCTGTGCTTGCACATCGTTGCGCATAGCCTCATCAACTTGGTCATTCTCCCTCCCCCTCCACTCTAGAACCATCCTAGAGTGAAGAAAAAAAAGCATTTTAGTCAAATTCTTTTGCATTTTCAACTTCACGGCCGTACCCACGGGCTAGTTTGTATACAGGTGTGGGTACCCGCGGTTAGTCTGTGCATTGACTACGAGTATTTTTCCCTACTCACGACCTGCATAGCTATAGCCTGTGGGTAGTGCCGAAGCCATCTAGGGCTTGGCCAAACTAAAAATCCCACCACTGAAAATTAAAATGAAAGCATTGAAATGAATGGTATGGATGAGACTACCAACCTGCTCCGAATGGTTCGATGAACGGTCGCTTGTAGCTCCCAGAATCGGCAACTAAACTTTCAGGTGAAAACTAACCACAAAGCTCCAAATGGGTGAATAGTAAAAATGAATTGTAAATTGTAATTTTTTATTACTATTTATAATTTTTAGGACCCACTTGTCTATACTTTTTACCATTTTGTGCCGTTATGGACTAATATAATGTCTTGGAGTAGTATTTTTTAACCAGATTTCTTCGGCGAAAGCTGTTCTGGACCATTTCACACCTACGACAGGTACGTTTCACACCCAGCATATAGGTTAGATGACATTTCCATGTGCATTATGCATTTGACTTGTTGACCACTTTCATAAACCCTAGGTGCTACCCCGCTTCGTAACCGACACAGAACCTTCACACTGCTATAGAAGTGTCGTTATGTGGCGGTAGGGATTTTTCAAACATGGGTACCCTAGTTAGAACCCCTTTTTGCATTCTGGTGCCCATGCCGTTGTTTGTCCTTAGGATTGGGAGTCCTTTGTAGTTACGCCATGACGTTGCGATGAAGAGTCATACTCTACTTTGTCTTATGCTGGCCATCTCCCTTAAGGACTCCCCTCAGTTATATCATGTTGTGATTACATTGCATCATCCTGCTTGCCGCTTGAGCCTTGTGCCGGCTCCTGCTTACTCAGTTATTAGCCTGGTGCCTAAGCACTTTTCCTTGCCGAGCCCTACAGAGCTTATATTTTCCCTTCACAATTTGATGACCTTTTGACCCTAAGGGAACACCCCCCCGAGTGTCCACATCCTGCATGCACTTCCTTCCATTGATAATAGGTATGTTCCACTGCTTGGAACTAGTCTGCTCGCTATTTGACACTCGTTCCCTCACTTGTTGTACTATAAGCAATTTTATTCTTTTTCAAGCTTTTCCCAAATATGAAAAAGACAAAAAAAATAAAATATTCCAAAAAACCGGACGGGATTATGGTTACTACTTCTTGTTGGTAGCTATTGTGTCGCCTTTAAATAGAGCATTCATTCCACTTCATACATTATGAGTCGGGACTATAGTTGGACCTTAGGAGCTATACTTGTTTCTCAGTTTTCTCCACTGATTGGTTAAGCTTCCAGTCATTATAAGGCCCTTTGCAATGCCTCCTGCATTGCACGGTTTATGTCAAGTCTATGCTGCTTGAGTCTATCCATCTGCTCATGCTCTTGTTCAAAGGAAGTCCTGAGCCCAGAGTCGATCACTCCTTAGATCTCTTGACTATTGCATGTCGACCATCCTTATTGAGTCAGTTCGTTTCACTTGAGTTCTTCCAAATCTTTCAGCGTAGCTGGTACCTCATGCTAGTTGATGGGGGATGCCTTAATTCCCTCCTTCTAGCGAGTCTTGTTCCATCGACTTCAACCCATTTATTCCGGAGCTTGAGGCTTAGAGTTTGGTTGAGTACCTTGAGGCTTGCATTCATTAGTGGCAGGTTCTCTCGCCATCAACAGTTTTGGGAATACATCAATGTCCCCTGATCGATGGATTCATCCTAGTGTTCGACTTCAACTCATTTATTCACACTCCGATGATTGTACTCTATGCCTTGATGCCCATTTTCATTATTGGTGGGTTATCTCGCGTCTGTTAATGGTATACATCATTGACTAGTAATCAGATGATGTCACATCAGGTTCGACCCCAACTCCTTTTTTCACTTGATGGGACTTGCACCGTCAAAGACTTGTGTAGAAGACCCCAGGCGATAGTGGCATTCAGTATGCTACTTATGACTTTGACTTTACATCTGAGATATCACCTCTCATACATCAGCAGTTTGTACCTCCAGTTTGCACCAGTTGTTTCCTTTTCAGCAGGAGACCATATCTTACTGTAGAGGGATCATGGCTATGATCACTTATGACATGTATTCACTATGTACTGCCTATTCATGGCCATTGTATCAGATTGTTGTACTATCGACATGTATTCCGGGATACTGTTGTACTATGACGAGTGAGCTGCTCTTTCCACTTGTGTCTCCATCACTCCACTTCTGAGTTTTATAATGTATTTTGACCATTGTAGCATCAGTCTCTGACCTCACACATTAGGGGGCATATGTTACAACGTAATCTTCCACCTTGTGAGCATCAACATTCTTTGGCCTATAGGATCCATTTCATTGACTCAGATCCACTTTATATCCTTCAGACATACTATTTCCTCATTTTTCCTCTTACCTGCTTGTTGCATCACTATAGCAAGTGTACCCATGAGTGGCATCACTATAGCCCGTGGGTATCAAGTAAAATGGTAAAAATCACTAGTTTATTACTTTTTACTCCCAAAAAGAGGTCATTGGGTGACCTTTGGCTCTCCATCTGCCCAAGAAATGCCTCGATGTGTCCTTTCACTTACCTTTGAGAGGACAATATATTGAGCACATATGGCTTATGGACAGGAGGAGAAAGAAGAGCAAGAGAACTCTAGTGGATTTTTGCCCTATCTTGAGTCTACACTCATTGATCCTTGTAGTTGTGAACCCTTTATGTTCACCTTCCAAACTCCTATCTAGTTTGAGTTTTCCATTCATGGAGGATTGAAGTGGTGGAGGCACAAGTGAATTGATCCAGATCTTGGTTCAGATTGGTTGTCGGCAAGAGGTCATATCACATTGTACTTCTTCTTGTTTATTAATAGAAATACTCATATTCTTGTCCATTAATGTTGTAAATGTTGTTTATCTTACATTGGGTTTCATTTACTTGTTATATCATGGGCCATTGCTATTGATGATGTTAATGCCGTTTATATATTATATGTACTTGTTGCATATTGGTTGTCAAGACTAATTTGCAGATTCAAGTGCACGGATTGGAAAGCTCCAACAGGGATCTACATCAAACATTTGGATTGAGGTTGGTTACATTCTTCATTATCTTAGCATTGCCATTTATATAGCATAGTTTTGAGAATTGAGTTGATTTTTGGTAGTCATCTGTGTGTTGTGGTCTACCCCAAGCCATAGTGATTTTTCTCCAACACAGTGACTTCGCCAAATTCTCCACTAAATGGACGGGACTCCACTAAATTCTTCGCTAAATTTTTCGCACAGTTGTGACTCCGCCAGATTTGGCCATTTTTCGTAGTTGTTACTCCGCTAGATTTGGCCATTTTCGTAGTTGTTACTCCGCTAGATTTATCCATACAGCAGCTATTACTCTGCCAGATTTGGCCATTTTCACAGTTGTTACTCCGCCAGATTTGGCCATTTTTGCAGTTGTTACTCCGCCAGATTTATCCATACAGTAGTTGTTACTCCACAGTTGTTACTCCAACAACTGTTAATCTACAGCTGTTACTCTGCAGCTGTTACTCTAGCAGCTGTTACTCTGCCAATTTTTCGGCTGCAACTGTGCCAATGGTAAAATGAAAACAACAACTGAATGAGTTCTTCTATTTTGGATGTTGCAGATGTTTCGGGTTGCATGAGGACATGCAACAAGTTCAGTTTGGGGGAGATGTTGGGTCATGGATTTGTCCCTATTTTCATTACTTATTTCATCCATCTTCTTCCTATTATCAACCATTTATTATTCCATTTTCCATCCATTTGCTGTAACTACTCGAGAAATGCCATATTAATCTTATTGATGCTTTAGTGGTTAATCATGATTATTTTCCTTTATTTTTGATGAATTGAAGACTCTTATGCATAATTTTACTGATGATGGTTTATGGAGTGATTGTTCATATTAGCAACTGTAGAAGCCATGGTTCAAGCCTCCAAAGTTGGAATGCTAGCACACATCCACATGGATATTTCACAACATGGTTTCAACTTATGATTAATTATGTGGATTTGTGATTTCAATTCGTGCCCAAGTCCAACATGGAAACCTCCAGCTCATGATCAAACAGCCTCAACCAAAAATGCATGCCAAATAACAACACATTGATTTGCATCGTGATTTGCGGGCAGATGGAGAAGAATATCAAAAATATAGGACATGAGTTTTGTGCGCAACGACTTCAATTACCTGACTCATGAGGAAATTGCCAAACATAGCTACGGTTTGAGCTATACAGCTGGTTCTTTAAATGTGTAATTCCCATATTTACTATTACGGCTGCTTTACAAATTAGCAATTGGTTGAAATAGATCACAAGTTGGGGATTCGGTTTCTCATTCTCCTGAGATCATTTTATGTATAAATATGTAATCATTCTGATGTATTGGAAAGGGAGGAATATGGAAAGCAATGTTATGCTGTAGGATTTGATCTAGACTCTATTGTAATACTTTCATTTTGATAATACATGCTGGCAGTTTCTTAATTCTGGAGTTGTAGACTTTCATTGCGGAGTTCTAGCTCTGCTCAGTGGAGGAAGGGCCCTCTTCCCTAAGCATATGCTGATAGTGTTGATTGTTATTTTGTAGATTTGTTTATTATTTAGTTCATGCTTTCATTTCATTAGATTTATCATAGTTGTATGCTTTTGTTCATTTAGATTTATCATAGTTGTCTTCATGTTGATTTCTTTTCATAGATCGATGGCCAACATACCACTTCTTTTAGATTAGGAAATTAGATCTTGCTTCATAAGAATTGATTTGGTTTGAAGTGTGATTAGATTTACAATTTGATTTTATGAATAGGTTGAGGTTTGATTTATTTTCAAGAAGGTGTGATCTAGTTTACAAATAGTTTTGATTTCATACCAATAGATAACAGTGTCAGATAGAAATTGTGCTTGCATAGATCTTGCACGATAGATTTGAAATAAAAGACTTCCTTGGGTTGATAATTTATGTTTGGTAGTTTCAGCTGTTTAATTAATTAGACAATTAATCCAACCAACAATATCCACATGCAACTAATTCTTCACTATTTATGGAATTACTAGAACAATCCCAATTAGCTTCAAAGCCTTCAAACTTGCCTTTGAACTGTTCTCAAATGCATTTACAAATTATTGTGCCAAAAAAATGCTTCAGACAATTCATCAATTCTGCTCTTAGGTTTGTATAGTTCCTTTAGAGATCATCCTCCTATTCTCATAACTCTCTAGATTGCTTATTTTCATCAGCTGTAGGTTATTCTTTCCTTTTACTTCATTTAGAGATAGATGTTCTTCTCAGGACATTTAAAAGGTGTCTTCTCGATGATTTATACAAAAAACTAAGTCATACAATAAGATACCAACGACATGTGAAGATATTTATGTCAATTATATCCAAGGCTAGAGGAAGTCATTTACAACTTCATCCCTTCCTATTTTCCTTCTGTTAATGTTACCAATCCGATCCTAGGACCTATTTCTTAGCAACCACCATATACCTTTGAGTCCATCCTCCAATAATGAAATCAAGGTGTACCAAAGGTATTTTAGAGACCTTAAATGCAAGGGGCTTCAAATGCCTGCATAGGATGGTGTACTGTATCCTATTAGTATCAACTAGGCAAGAGATCGGTACAAGAGACATCCATAGTGCCATTCTCTTAGACCACAATATGATAGTGTTTGGGGGAACAAACGGGTCTAATAAGATAAATGATCTGCACATTTTAGACTTGTAGACCAAGGAATGGAGGCTGGCTTGCATTCGAGGAACTCCACTATCCCCACTAGAGAGGGGGAGGAAATTACTTGATTGATGTTCATATTCTGGACCTGAAGCTAATGAAATGGATTTCCCTTGATGTGAATGGTATCTTATTGCTCCCAGAGATAGCCACACTGCAATTTCTATTGAAAACATGCTTGTGGTATAAGGTGGATATTTTGGATACCATTACTTAGGAGAAGTTGATGTTTTGGATCTTGAAACCTTAACTTTGTTAACACCCAAAAAGTGTTCACTACCTCATCTACCACATTACATGGCTCATTTGTCCATTTTCCTACCATATTTCCCAAAAAATCCCAAAAAATCCCATTAAAAAGCCTCCAAAAGGCCTAAAATGCCTCCAAAAGGCCACAAAACCATCAAAATAGCCTCAAAAAGGCTAAAAACAAAACCCCCTTTTCCTCCAAAAATATCCAAAATTCCTCTAAAATAGCAAAAACCCCCTAAAAAGGGAATAAAAAATATAAAATAATGAGGAAAAGGAGGAAAAAACCCTATACAGCTGCCATAAACCATGTGTTTCCTAAAACCATGGGTCAGCACTCCACCACCAAAAAACTATAAATAGGTGATGGAGATCCCTTATTTCATATCCACAATCAAGTATACCCTTACTCTGCCAAAATCTCTCTTGAAACCCTAGTTCACCATTGAACTACTTTCACCTTGAGAGCCTCTTTTGGCCCATCCCCACCATTGGAGAAAGAGAAGGAGCACATTGGAGCTTGGAGCAACCCTCTTGGACATTGCAAGGAGCTTCATCAACCTTCACATTGAAGGTAATATCAATACAAAACCCTTGTTTACAAATTGTTGTTTATTTTTCATGCACATGTGTTAGAGTAGTTTCTATTTCTGTTTTAGCTTAATTATTTGCATTTACTGAACTGCTACTAAGGAGTCCATTCTCCTTAGTAGGTGCTCATTTGCACAAGCTAGGGGTAAAACCCTAGCTACAGTTTTGGCGACTCCACTAGATTTTGAATTTCTGGTTTCCGTTTAAAATTTTTTTCCTTTCAGTCGTCCCTTTCGGCCGCTGTACATCGCGTCTTTTCCCTCTGCAGTCGCGTCCCGACCGCGTCTTTCAGGCCTTTACCTGCGACCCGACCACGGCTCTCAGACTGTTTCCGACGCCCTGCCGGCGGATTCAAGTCTGTTACCTGCGATCCGACCGCGGCTAATCATCCTATTTGCTGCGATCTGACTGCGCCTGTTGGCCATTTTCCCGCGTCCAGAATGCGGCTTTCAGCCTCTTTCCTGCGGCCCGAATGCGTCTGTTAGCCTTTTTGCCACGACCCGACTGCGTCTTTTTCCCTTTTTCCTGCGTCCCAACTGCCTCTATTGGCCCGAAAACCGTGACCTGACCGCGTCTGTTTCCCTCAAACCCGTGGTCTGCCTGTTCTGATTCGCCACAGACCTGCAGTCTGATTTCTGCATTTTTCCTGTTTTGAGCCCAGCCCCTTTTTGCTGCAATATTTTCTGCATCTGAATAGCCCTCTGTCCTACCTGCAGCCTCACTTCCTTACAGCCTTTCTGCAACATAATTTCTGTTCCCTTTACATAATCTTTTTAGAATTTCAGTATTTTTAATTCAGAAAATTTTGCAAGTTAAAATTTCAATTTCAGTATTATTGATAGTAAGAAGTTTCCCCCCTTGTGGCACTTCTATTTTGGGTTCATCACCTCACGAGCACACACTCTGTCACATAATTCAAGTGATCCTTAAAAAGTACCTAACTAAACCAACATTCTAACCCCACTTGGGGAACACAAAAGAATCTTTGTAGTTAGGTAGGGTCGGGGGGATAGGCTTCCAATAACACCCCTCGGTCACTTACACTTGAGACATAGTTATTGTCCAAATAGGGAACCAAAATCCCCTAGTACTTTTTGGCACGATCACGACCAGTTTATCAGAGGGCCTCTCCCTTAGGAGGGTTGAAGTCGGGAGACTGGTTCCGGAGGCCTGAGTGGAATACCGCACTCCATTCAATAACCGAAGGGCTACCTTTCGCGGTTCGCGGGATATCCCTGTATAGGGGTATTGCGGTAAATGGACTAAACGGCAGATTCACCTTTCTGGACGTGTCATGAACGGGGTATCTTAGTTGCCATTCTTCTAGGATTGACTACCCGGTGTCCCTCCCGGTAGGGGGATATCATAGCCACTTGGCTTTCCTACTCATATTGTCTGACTTGGATTTCATCACCTTGCAGAGGATATGTTTAGTTGAGTCAGAATACTTTTAGTTAGGTGTTTGCATGCTCCTTTACCTCCCTTTGGTCTAGTGAGTCCACCATTTTTTTTTAGGAAACCTGCTGCTTGTTGGTATTCTGACCATCTTTGTTGATACTCCACCTATTGTAGCACAGCTGTTGCAGTGGGTGTTTTGAGTTGGTTGTTGGCCTAAGTGCCTTGTTTTTTGAGCTCTCCTTCTGCACACTTGGTTGCATTAGGATTTTTTGAGCTGTTTTTATACTCACCTCAACCCACGTAGATTTGAGACCATCTGTCACCATTGAGTCCCCGAGACATTCTCGGTGCCTTAGGGGCGAGCCCCCACAGCATGGTTCTCTTGACACCACCCGTCATAGGTTTCGATCATCATCCGTTGATACCACTCATCACAGATCTAGAGCCTTGTCACTTGACTCCACTCGTCAGCAACATAGGACTCCGTCACCAGATATTGACGCTCCTTACTTTACCTCCGATTTTGACGAAGATTCTGAGAACCCTATTTACACTGCCCCTACTAGCCCCATGGCTGGCACTACTTCCACTCCATTTGTCATAGGGACCATTGGTGGCACATCCACCACTACACCAGTTTCTACTCCTGTTTTGGGTATGCCCTCCATGGGGCCCCCATCTACCGTTCCCCTCACGGTACCTATTCCCGCAGTGGGAATTCCTATCCCCACTACATCAGTGGCTCACACTACCCATGGTGGTGCAGGCCCCTCCTATACTACCTCCGTTCCCCCACTGGGGGGCACCATCCCAAATCCTGTCCCCCCACTCGGGGGCATTGGCCCTAACTTGGTCCAACCCACTACTGTGTCACATCCTTCTTCCAGTTTGCCATTCATGGCTAGCCTCAATCTACCTGACCTGGCCAGATTGACCAACGATCCTATTCGACACGACCCTACGTGGCCTCATATGCCTACTAAGCTCCCCTCTGACATCCCTAAGTTCGAGGGCAAGGCCGGTGAGGACCCACAAAACCATATCATGTCTTTCCACCTATGGTGTTCCTCTAACTCCATAGTGGATGACTCTGTTCGACTCCATCTCTTACAACACACCTTCACTGGCTCTGCAGCCAAGTGGTATATTGAGCAACCCCATGGGACCCATGCCACCTTTGCTTCCTTGGCCTCAACCTTCCTACAGTTCTTCCAGTTGCCTGTCCGCTATGACGCGGGCATTGAGATCCTCCTATCTTGTAGACAAAACACGGCTACCCATATCACGGACCACATCCATGAGTGGCGTCGACGCCGTAGCTTATGCAAGATCAAACTAGACGACCGTATCTTCCTAGATTGGTTCCTCAAATCCCTTCTCCCTATCATTGCTAAGTATGTGGCATCAGAAAGACCCCAGTCTGAAGAAGAGGCCATCCTTAAGGCCCAACAGTTCGACCACATTTACGCCCAGTTGGGTTACCTTTATACCATTATACCTAACGCCCCTCGTGGCGAGTGCTCCCAGCATGATGCGCCGGGGGCATCCCATGCTGCAGACGGTATCATTGGCCGTGTTTCTTCGCATCCTCAACCATTTTCCATTGCACGTCCTACCCCTGGCCCCGACCTTTCACGGGCTACCTCACAGTCTGGAGCAACCAAATCGTATGCTCCCATGACACATCACCATCACCATGGACCCTCATGTCCTCCTCAGTGCTTCAGTCATGTGACTCCCGCTTATGCCCACCCGGTCGCACCTCAGCCCTACTACCACCAGCAGGTTTCCCCAGCTCCTGTGCCTTCACAAGCCCAACCCGGCAATTATCTGCCACAGGCAGCCCCTGCGGCAAACCCACAACCTGCTCCGCAGCCATATCAGCAACCCACTCAAGTTGCTACACTTGCTCAGCCTCAACCTGCATATCATCCCTCGCAGCCTGCTCCCGCACCTGCGCAACCTCCAAACCCACCTACAGCTCAAGGGAAAGTCTACGCCCAACACAATCCGCAGCAGAACCAGAACAACCAACGTAGCCAGGGCCAACAAAACCGCGGCAAGGGCCATAATCGTGGGAACAACCAACCTGCTGACCAAGCTGGTCAACCGGCGAATCCCCCCGAAAATAACAACGCAACCCCCGCTAACCAAAACCCTGATCGCTCGCCCAAGCAGGCTAAAAACCCTAATTTGCAAACGAACCATCCTTGTTCTATCTGCGGGGTCTATGGCCACTACACCCATGCTTTCCCACACTTGGAGCGAGCTCGGCAACTTTGGGTTGATGAGGCCCATCACCAAGGACATGCAGCTCCTCCAGCGCAGCCCAACCCCCCACAACCTCAGCAACCACCTTTGGTTCTACAAAACCCCTTACCAACCCATGGCGTCATGAACACTCAGCCGTTGGCTCCCCCTCAAGCCAACGCGCAACCCCAACAACAGATCACGTACGCTGCTCCTGATCAACCCATGTTTGAATCAGGAACCCACCACCTGTTGATGATGTCTTCCGCTGATGTCAACCTCCAGACCCGTCGGAACCAATATGGATCCACCTCCGAAACACAACCCGCTGATAAAACCCCTAATGCTCATCCCACTGATCAAGCGTTACGTATCCCTCCCCCTTCGGTAGATGGCACTTCCAAAGCAGCTCGTTTCCCACTTCGCCGTATCAACAACAACCCCAATGCGCGCGCTACGTCAAACTACAACATCGTAGATGACTTAGCCTAGTCTCCTGCAGCCATGTCTGCATTAGAAGTCTTGAAAAATTTCCCTTCCCAGCGTAAGACTCTTCTCTCCTCCATTGGGGCGATTGACCCACATGATTCGAATTTAATGGCATTTGATTTGGACCAATCTGAACCACGCCTGCCTTCCTCCTTAGCATTCCAAGTTTCTGTTTCCATTCAGAATCTTGTGATCCATCGATGCATCATCGATGAAGGTTCCTCCACATGCGTGATGTCTACATTCGTGTGGTAGAAGTTGGGATCCCCTACTCTCCAGCAGTCCACCACTGCATTACGCGCCTACGACAGCCCGTCGGCCCAGCCCCAAGGCCTCCTACCCAATGTCCCCGTCCAGTTAGGTGGTAAAACCGTCCTTATCGACATCGAGTTAATCAATGCCCAATTGGATTATAACCTTTTACTCGGCCGCAGCTACATGTACACCATGCGGGTGGTTGCCTCTTCCGTTTTTCGTACCATGATGTTCCCCCATGAAGGACGTGTGGTTAAGGTTGACTAGCTCACCTACTATGATCCCAGTTCTCCCGCGGCACCCGAAAATGTTCTCCCCATGGTTGAACAACCTGTTTCTCATGCCTCCACCTCATTTGTTTCCTCTACGGGACCTGGAGTTTACTCAGACGCGCTGATGGCCTCCACCTTCCAATCTATTCCGCCTCCATCAGCCCCCATGAACATGTCTGACTTATGTACCTTGTCCCACAATAACCAACCACCTAATAATCAACCACCCTTGTTGCCTAAACCACCATTGGTACCTAGCCACATTGGTGTTACACCTATCCACACTATCCCCTTCCTAGTCCCTCCTTCGGGAGTAGTAAGCGCCCCGGTTATGGCTACCCTTAGCCTCCCTGGGTTAACCTTGGGATTACCCGTATGGTATCTTTCGCCTCCCATTCGCCCGCCGACACCAGATGTCGTCCTCCAACCGGTACAACCCATGGCTACTACCACTCAGCCACTTCCCGGTGTCTCTACCCCTTCGTCCTCCACGACTCCCCCTCCTACTCCTAAACCCACTGGGGGCAGAGGTCCACAACCTTACACTGCTGTACCACCTCCCAAGACAGTTAAAAACCCCCCAGTGTTTCGTGCTCCTCCCAAATGCTCATTGTGCGATGAGTTAGGCCATGCCACTCATCAGTTTCCACAGTTACCAGCATTACAGAAGCACATGCAGATGCTCAACGATGACCCCAACATCTCAACTGTCGAACTCAACCCCACTCCCAAGCCTAAAGACAAATCCCTGTGTACCAATCACCCTTGTGCCATATGCGATGTTTACGGGCATTACTCACATCATTGTCCCGATCTACCCGATTATAGAGCGGCTCTCTATGAGATGAACAATCTAGATCTTGAAACGGCACCACCTACCATTGAGGAGATCTACCCCCCAGACTCTTCACCTTCAGGAGAGGTTAACACCATGTATATGATCTCTTCCACCACTACTCCTTCGTCAACCGATTTGACGACGCAAACTTTGCGTACTGATGAGGAGATTCTCGAGGCCCTTACTACCCCGGATTATCCCTGGGATGATATGCATCATCGTTCCTACTTCATCCCAGACACATCTTCCTCTAGCACCGCTACCCAATTTGCGGTTGAATCCAAAGACTTCCTTCCCACTAAGGTCGACTGGTTCAAGGACCCTATTCTTGCTCCTGACGCCTTCGAGGAGGGTAACATGGCCAACATCTCACCCGTTATCCAAGTTGATATCGCTGCCCTAGGACGTGCCCCTGAACTCATCACTTTAGGAGCATTCTGCAGTAAACAAGAGATTGAGGACTACATAAACCTTTTCAGAGAATTCCGTGATGTCTTTTCCTGGTCCTATACCGAAATGCCCGGTCTTGACCCCGCCATTATCAAGCACCACATTGACACATGGCCTGATGTACCCCCTGTCCGTCAGAAACAACGTCCCATACATCCCTCAACGTTCCCAGCTCTTAAAGCTAAGATTGAGACCCCTGAACTCATCACTTTAGGAGCCTCCTGCAGCGAGCAGGAGATTGAGGACTACACACAACTCTTCCAAGAGTTCCATGATATCTTTACCTCCCCACTCGAGCAACATCTGCTATCCCTCGAACAAGCCGATGAAGACCGTCGTGCCGCTCTCCAGAACATCGAAGCTGCTAAGAACCGCTCCAAAGCCGGTTATGACAAACATGTTCACCTTCGAACTTTCCATGAAGGGGACCTCGTCCTCGCCTATGACCAAGCCCATGACAAAACCGGCAAAGGGAAGTTCGAATCCATGTGGCAAGGCCCTTACATCGTGCAGACCTGCCTCGACAAGGGGGCATACATCTTAGCCGACTCTAAAGGCCATCCTTTGCGCAACCCCCGTAATGGGTTGTATCTTAAGCGTTTCTACCCATAAATGAAATCGTGGCCTCATTAGTCCGCGTTGTACAGTTTGCTCTCTTTTTTGTTTTTCACCTTTTTTACCATCATCTTACATTCATCATTTTTGCATGACCACAGATGGACCATCTTCCACCTTGTTACACTGGCTTTGCTGACGGCGCAAGCCGCTGGTCTCCCAACCTGGCTTCTGCAGCATGGGTCTTGTACTCCCCTTCCAACGAGATGATTCACCTTGACGGAACCTGTATAGGCGCTGCTACCAATAACCAGGCAGAGTATGATGCTGTGACCGGTCTCTTGACTGCCGCCCTCCAGATGGGCATATGTCACCTTCATGTGTTCCTTGACTCCTAGCTACTTGTCTCCCAGATCAACAACTGCTACCAGGTGCATGATCCCTGCCTTTTTAGAAAATTCCTGCGCGCAAAACAACTCAGTCGACAGTTTGAATCCATAACATTCACACATGTCCCAAGAGCCCAAAATAGTGTCGCAGATCAAATGGCCAACAACATCCTCGATTGGCATATCAATCACACCATGTAACATCATGCATCATCATCCCATAAAAATATATAAAAAACCCAAAAAGATTGCATCACATCAACATTTGCATCCATGTACATAAAACCACATGCATATCCATAGGGGCATCCATGTGCCTAATCATACATACATCATGTTGCATCACATAAAATACACAAGGGGCATCCACGTGCCTAACATCCTAGCCTACTTGCATCCACGTGCAATGTAAACATATCACAAACCATAAAACGCATCCACGTGCGTACAAATAAAACAACATCATACAAAAAGGTGCATCCACGTGCATATATATATATATATATATATATATATATATATAAATATACATGTTCAGTGCTATACATGTCCTGAGTACCCCTGTACTCAGCTATACAAAAAATGGATATACATGCCTAAAGCCTCATCACCATACATGTCGTAGCTACAAAACTCGGGGGGAGTCCCCTGTACTCCCTAATGAGAGTCGTATCCTGCATCACTGCCGGCATCGGTTTCCTCTGAGTCCTCCCCTCGCTCCTCCTCCGGCAAGTCCTCATCTCCTACGGGATTTTGTGCCCGTTCCCGGTCCACCAAGATCGCCACCCAGATCGCGATGGATCTGAACTCCCGGGGTGCCCTCATGCAATCCTGAACCACGTCTGGATCGACATCCTGCCATCCCTCGTCGGTCACCCCTATCAGCAACCGGTCTAGTAGTGCCCGGACCGACTCCAGTGTCCCCTCCGCATCACGGCGACGGACCTCCCCTCGCCCAGGTAGAGCTGGAACGACCACAATACCCCTTCGTGCCACATGTCCTGGAGGCGGCCTCAGGCCCACATCTGCAAATCACCCATATGTTAGTCACAGTATATCAATCTACTATCATATATAAATTTTTTTTTTTTGGCATCCATAGAATGCAAGCAACACCATACGTACCGTCGGGACCCCATGCCTGTCCTGGCACTCGCGGCGCCTCTAGATCTCCCGTGTAGTCCATGTCCCTATACGGGAAGTCATCCAGTGTCAACGGTATCTGGAGCCACTGCAGGTACAACTCCTGCGTAAAATACCCGCCCATGTCGCTGCCACCACAGCGGCGAATCATCTCACCCCACCGCACCATCCGAGACTCCCTCATACTGTTGAGATATTGTAACTTCAAAGAATATTATATTTGTACTTTATTATTCCGGAGATGTTTCATTCCTCCGTGAAGATCTTATTGTATATCCGGAGATGTTTATTCCTCCGTTGGAATGTGGTAACTCGGGTTATTAGACTTCCCTAGTAGGGGTCGGCCCTGTATGTGTTATGTGGGTCAAAGGGTTATTAGACCACCCTAGAGGGGTCGGCCCAGTTAGTTGTAGTGGGGTATTTAACCTATTGGTTAAATACGAGCCTACGTGTACTTGTGTAAAATACATATCAGAGTAGTGTATAAATAGAGGAGGTGTGTTCCTCATTATACACACTCACTCACTTGAGAAAGGCGCATTTGTGGAGGAGAGGTCTGCTATGGAGGAGAAGGAGCTTATGCTCAGGGTTTGCATCTTTGTATATTGCTGGTCATCTATATTGAGGAAGCTTTGCTGGGTTTTCTACCCCATGAGGGTTTCCCAGGATAAATCTCTGTCTCTTGTGTTTATGCTATGCTTGTTGTTTCTTCAGTGATCCTGTATATGCTATTATTGTGAAATGGAATGTAATGCTGCTATTTTCTGTCTTATCATATTGAAAACTAACATGGTATCAGAGCTAACCTGAAGGAAGACAAGGTATGGCATTAAAGACACTTGCTTTACTTACGACAATTTGAAGGTTAGGGTTTTACATAGCAAAAACCATTCACCGTAGCACTTTCGCTATAAATACGTTTTGGAGAGGTTTTCGGATCTGAAATTGTTACAGGACGAAGCTAAGATCTCCAGGTACCTTGTGTCCAAAGGACAACCTCTAATTCGTTGTACTTTGTGATTTATGATCTGTACAATATAGGGTTTCTGCCTCTTCCAGATCTGAGTCAAAATCAGGTGACCTTGGGAAAAAGGTCATAACTTGGGCTAGGAAGCTCCAAATGAAATTTTGTGAAAAGTGACAGGTAGTACTCATACTGTACTAGCTCAGAAAACTTTTTCAGAGGCCGAAGTTGAACCAGTGACACGTGGCACGCCGTACAAGTTCGCTCTCCTGTATTATCCCATAAACAGGTCACGTTGCGACACTTGGCATAACTCTCTCCCAGAGAATCCAATTGAGGTCAGACCTGTCAGGATGGAAATATAACAGGCCGAGCTATCTCAGAAAACTTTTTCAGAGGCCGAAGGTCAAACAGTGACACGTGGCACGCCGTACAAGTTCGCTCTCCTGTATTTTCCCAAAACAGGTCATGTTGCGACATTTGGCATAACTCTCTCTCAGAACATCCAATTGAGGTCAGACCTGTCAGGATGGAAAGATAACAGGTTAGGCTATCTCAGAAAACTTTTTCAGACCCTGTGGATCAAAAATTGCAGAGTTACACCAGAAACAATCAGGTACATATTTCTGTCAAAACAGAATTATTTTTTGGTACCTTCATTCATGGCTTCCGGAATTTAGGGCTTTGAAGAAAGTTGGAATTTTTGTAATCGGAGACCACGGCTGGATGCTACTCATAAAAATAGAAATTTAGAGACCAAGATCAGAATTTTTGGTTGGGTAGAAGGCCGGGCTTGATTAGACCCTAGTTCGGGACTTTGATCAGAAAAGTGGAAAATTAGGGCTTCTGTAAAAATGGGAATTTTTGAAATCTGTGACCACGGCTGGAAGCTCCTCAGAAAAATAGAAGCTTAGAGCTTTGGATCAAACTTTTTGATGGGGAAAAAGAGTGGGCTTCATCAAACCCCAGTTCAGGGTCACGTCCAGTGAATCTGAAAGTTTCAAAGGCAAAATTGAGGAGTAAAACTTTGCAGTTTTCAAATTCTAAATATATCAGTTTGATCAGCTCATCAAGGCGCATATTTCTATCCTTTCGGAAGTTTGAAATTCAAAGTTTGAATTTTTGGGGTTTCTCTGACAAACCCATATCCAGCTCCAGGTCCAGTTCTTGCAAATCAAGTGGATAGGGTTAATCCTAGAAGAAGATGGATTGGTCATCTACATAAGTGAAGGAGTTCATGTTTCAGAGGGAGATGAGGCTAAGGCTTTACATAAGGAGATTACAAGCGATCTCGACAGGTATGACTCATCGAGGTATGTTTTGAGATTTGTTCATGATTAAGTTTATGGTATGTTTGTCTTCATGTTATTATAGTTAGTACAATCTTGATTTTAGATTTGTTGTTTCACCTTAACAAAATTATGAATGCATGATAGAAGATATTCATTGGTTAGGGTGTTGACACTTATGATTGTACTAATGCATTATGGTGTTGTGTGAGGTTGAGGTTGTCTGCTAACAAGATACAGGTATATCACAAAAGACAAATCAGGCTCCATGACCATGAAAACATGAAGACAAAGACTCATCCATAATCTCTGATCTACTTACGAGGTATGTATGACTTTGTTATATTATGCTTAACCTATGAGACATGCAGGTTCTAGCTCAGGATCTCTAAATCATTGAAGAGATTGTTTAGGTATGTTGTACATAACTAAGTAGGTATACTAATCCAGGTATGTTTCCCATGAATCTTACCTTGTGTTAGGATCCCTTATATAAGTATACTTGGTATGATTGGTTATGCTTATTCATAAAGTTAGTAATCAAGGGATTATGCATATTATGTCTTTTATCTTGATTGATGATATAAGAAGACTTCCCTGAAATCTTGAATACTAATGTTTATTAACTATACATTCTCAATATTATTTAGAACTATAATGTTTTGATAACATTTAGAACATACTAATGGGTATATGTTTGTGTATGAGATCATGAGGATGACTCTTGAGCATGCACAGTGGTACAGAATGAATAGAAGTTCAAAAGACATACAGAAGATCAAGCGGGAGGCAGCCACACAAACATAAAAGATAAGTATTTGAGTTGCTATTTGAAATAGTAATGATATTGCCTGCATGCATATTTGTATTCCTAGAATATATAATGCTGAGTGTAAGCATTCATAGAGCATTGAACAATATACAACTAATGTGCATATGTTTGGACAAACATTCCATTGTTGCTTGTCTAGAATGAAACCTCTTTGCTGACATGCTGAGAGTTGTGCACACTCTCGATAGTATGTTCTGGTAGAGATGGAAGGCATCTAGATAGCCACTGTATGCATACAGGATGTGGGAAAGTGTTGTGCCAAAGTATTGGTCAAAATAGTTGCATCACTATGTAAATGATATCTGTATGCATAATGGGTTATCTTTTGATATGAAGTATTACTAATCATGTACTTAATTTTGATTTGTAGGAAAGGTCATGAAGAATGATGGACACCATACAAGTGGTGGATGTTCAAACAAGAAGATTTACAAATCAAACAAAATATAGAAGGCTCATGGCTAGAAGATTCTCTTAGAAAGGGGAAGAGAATCACAACAAGATGTTTGCTCCAAGTATGGTGTAATTAAAGAAGAAGTATGAATCAGGTTCTGTATAGGTACCTGAGATCGATAATAATTTGATAAGCTTAATGATCACCATGGGTGATGTGGATCTCAACCTTTGCTACAAGGTTGAATATGATACACATATGACATGGATGCAAGAAGGAACTCACCACAGAGTTCGAATGATATTGAGGCTCATATCAGTAGACCCATCTAACGAGAGATGGCACAGTTAGATATGCAGAAGATCATTCAATGCAGAAATGAAAAATGAAAGATCTCAAATTGATGCTTTACTTCCTAGGTCTGGAAGTATTGCAAGGCTCAGAAGGAATATTTCTCAACCAGGGAAAGTATGATGAGAAATATGACTTGAGGTGTTGGAATGGCCACTCTTATGGATTCCAACTTGAAGCTGTTAGGGGATAACTCATCAGAGTTAGTGGATATAACTCTGTACATTCAATTTATTGGGTCTTTGATATATCTAACATATACTAGGTTATATATATATGCTTTGTTATGAACACCTTGAGTTAGTATCTAGTGGAAACTAGATGTGTTTACCTGATAGTTGCAAAGCATGTGATGAGGCACATAAAGGACACGATAGAATTTGATCTATGCTATCTTGAAGATCATGACTTCAGATGGCTATTCAGATTCTGTTTGGGCAGGAAGTGTATCAGACAAGAAGAACACATCGAGAGGATGTTATTGTCTGGGATTAGCCATGATCTCGTGGTTTAGCTGGAAGCAGTCTAGTGTGGCTCTCAGCACAAGCGGATTATATGGCTGCTTGCTCTGCTAGTTGTGAAGAAGTTTGGCTTTAGGATTGTTTGACTTAGAGATAGAACCAACTGAGATCCTATGTGATAATTAGAGTTGTATCAAGATGACATAGAATCTAGTGTTCCATGATAAGTCAAAGAACATAGGGAACTAACAAGATATGACACAGAAAGGAACTCTAAAAGTTTGAATTTGTAACAGGTTACCGTTGTACTAACCAAGCCTCTACGTCAAGTGAAGAAGTTACCAACCAAACCTCTGTCTCGAGTGAAGTTTGAATACTTCCGAGACAAGCTTGGTGTAGTTCAAAAGGACCCTCCTCGAAAGGGGGAGTAGTATAGTCACTACTGATGAGATTGTCTCATCAAACAACAAGGTCGTTGATGAGGTAACCTGTTCTCTACACCTAGTCACTTAGAAATAGTTAGATTTAGGACTATTTTATTTCTGTTTAGTTTTACTCATACATGCTTTTGATGTTAGATGTATACATGATTTTGATGATAGATGTATTAGTGAGAATACATGCTAGATGTATACATGCTTTTGATGTTAGATGTATACATGATTTTGATGATAGATGTATTAGTGAGAATACATGCTAGATGTATACATGCTTTTGATGTTAGATGTATACATGATTTTGATGCTAGATGTATACATGCTTTTGATGTTAGATGTATACATGATTTGATGATAGATGTATTAGTGAGAATACATGCTAGATGTATACATGCTTTTGATGTTAGATGTATACATGATTTTGATGTTAGATGTATACATGATTTTGATGATAGATGTATTAGTGAGAATACATGCTAGATGTATACATGCTTTTGATGTTAGATGTATACATGATTTTGATGCTAGATGTATACATGCTTTTGATGTTAGATGTATACATGATTTGATGATAGATGTATTAGTGAGAATACATGCTAGATGTATACATGCTTTTGATGTTAGATGTATACATGACTTGATGATAGATGTATTAGTAAGAATACATGCTTTTGATGTATGATGTATACATGCTGCTGATGCTAGATATTGATTATGTACTTGCATGGATGAGGATACTTGTACTTGTATTGATGAGAATACAGATTGAGGGGATTGGATCATCCCTGGACTTCCAGTCCTAAAGAGAGCCGTAGACGTGAAGTCTCCGAGAATGAAGTCCTTAGTGGACAGTTGAGGGGATTGGATCATCCCTGGACTTCCAGTCCTAAAGAGAGCCGTAGACGTGAAGTCTCCGAGAATGAAGTCCTTAGTGGACAGTTGAGGGGATTGGATCATCCCTGGACTTCCAGTCCTAAAGAGAGCCGTAGACGTGAAGTCTCCGAGAATGAAGTCCTTAGTGGACAGTTGAGGGGATTGGATCATCCCTGGACTTCCAGTCCTAAAGAGAGCCGTAGACGTGAAGTCTCCGAGAATGAAGTCCTTAGTGGACAGTTGAGGGGATTGGATCATCCCTGGACTTTCAGTCCTAAAGAGAGCCGTAGACATGAGGTCTCCGAGAATGAAGTCCTTAGTGGACAGTTGAGGGGATTGGATCATCCCTGGACTTTCAGTCCTAAAGAGAGCCGTAGACATGAGGTCTCCGAGAATGAAGTCCTTAGTGGACAGTTGAGGGGATTGGATCATCCCTGGACTTTCAGTCCTAAAGAGAGCCGAAGATGTGAGGTCTTCGATAATGAAGTCCTGAATGAACAGGCAGGGGATTGCATCGTCCCCGGACTGAGGTCCCAGAATAGAACCGTAGACTGGGTCTCCGATAATGAAGTCCTGAATGAACAGGCAGGGGATTGCATCGTCCCCGGACTGAGGTCCCAGAATAGAACCATAGACTGGGTCTCCGATAATGAAGTCCTGAATGAACAGGCAGGGGATTGCATCGTCCCCGGACTGAGGTCCCAGAATAGAACCGTAGACTGGGTCTCCGATAATGAAGTCCTGAATGAACAGGCAGGGGATTGCATCGTCCCCGGACTGAGGTCCCAGAATAGAACCGTAGACTGGGTCTCCGATAATGAAGTCCTGAATGAACAGGCAGGGGATTGCATCGTCCCCGGACTGAGGTCCCAGAATAGAACCGTAGACTGGGTCTCCGATAATGAAGTCCTGAATGAACAGGCAGGGGATTGCATTGTCCCCGGACTGAGGTCCCAGAATTGATCCGTAGACTGAAGTCTCCGAGAACTGAAGATTGGATTGTATCATCCATGGACCTATGTCCTAAAAGGAGTAGGATTGATCATCCTAGGAATATGATCGTGTGATGACGATGCTGATGATCGTGTGATGACGATGCTGATGATCGTGTGATGACGATGCTGATGACGATGCTGATGATCGTGTGATGACGATGACGATGCTGATTACGATGCTGATGATCGTAATGCTGATATTGATGTTGACATTGATGTACCAGTAACTGTTTGAGTTACTGATGAAGACAAATTGAAGAAAGCTTCCAATGATTTATAGATGTATCATGTATGATGTTGATGACTCCTTGCTCGTGCAGATGTTGTTATAATATCCTTCTCGTTAAGGGGGAGTGTTGAGATATTGTAACTTCAAAGAATATTATATTTGTACTTTATTATTCCGGAGATGTTTCATTCCTCCGTGAAGATCTTATTGTATATCCGGAGATGTTTATTCCTCCGTTGGAATGTGGTAACTCGGGTTATTAGACTTCCCTAGTAGGGGTCGGCCCTGTATGTGTTATGTGGGTCAAAGGGTTATTAGACCACCCTAGAGGGGTCGGCCCAGTTAGTTGTAGTGGGGTATTTAACCTATTGGTTAAATACGAGCCTACGTGTACTTGTGTAAAATACATATCAGAGTAGTGTATAAATAGAGGAGGTGTGTTCCTCATTATACACACTCACTCACTTGAGAAAGGCGCATTTGTGGAGGAGAGGTCTGCTATGGAGGAGAAGGAGCTTATGCTCAGGGTTTGCATCTTTGTATATTGCTGGTCATCTATATTGAGGAAGCTTTGCTGGGTTTTCTACCCCATGAGGGTTTCCCAGGATAAATCTCTGTCTCTTGTGTTTATGCTATGCTTGTTGTTTCTTCAGTGATCCTGTATATGCTATTATTGTGAAATGGAATGTAATGCTGCTATTTTCTGTCTTAGCATATTGAAAACTAACACATACCTCCTGCCCTGATCGGCACCCGTGGCCGCAGTGTGGGTACCCTCTCCATAAAGAAGGCACACAAGAAGGAACCAAAACAAAAGCCCTTGCCAGCTTCCTTCGCTGCTGTCAGTTGTCGCTAAACGCAGGTCAGGAACATCTGGCCCCACGCGTAGTACACCCCATCCACTATGCGCTCTATCATCTGCATCTGGCCCCCAGACACCTTCTCAGGTAACTGGGACCCCAATATCCGAACCACACATGCTGCCATGGCCTGCACTGCTGGCTCCTGTAGGTCCCTCACCAGGAGTGCATTCCGATGCACCCTCGCCTTAGGACCACAGTATCTCTCCAACATGTCCTCCATGTCGACGTCCACGGTGACCCGCGGCTGTGTGTCTGCTACCCTGCCTAGACAGGGCAACCCCGTCAGAAAGTATATGTCAGTTAGGGTGAGGTCCACCCTCTCACCCTGTACTCGGAAAGCCTGTATGTCCGGCTCCCAGAAGCTGATCAGCCGGTTCAGCAGAAATGCTGTTGACCATATCATGGGGATCTGTGCAAACTTCAGTAGTCCGCACAGTCCCAACACAGATCGCACATGGCGCTCCCCCTGGATCACAGCCACGATCTCATCAGGGATCTCCCGCTCTCTCCAGAGCACCTGCGGCATCCTGTCAATCACACAAAGGAAACTCATCAGACTCATGTCAAGTAAATAAGTCCTTTTCCCTCTCCTGGAAGACCCTAATAGCTCGGCCCAAAACCGTGGCTTTCGGGCTTCCTGCCGCGATTTTCGATCGCGGCTGTCAGGCCTATAGCCACGGTGCTTAACCGCGCCTGTCAGCCCTAACCTCGCGGTTTGGCACCGCGTGTTTCTCCTTGGAACTCGCGGTACTAGACCGCGTGTCCATCCAGGAACCACGTGGTTTCCAACCGCATGGTTCACCCCGAAACTCGCGGTCGCCAACCGCGGTTTCGACCCCCTAACCCGCGGTCCACCCCACGTGGACCGTACAAATAAACCCTGGGACCCACTACTCAACCCCCGACCCTAAAAAAACATACAGGTATGAGTTTGATGGAATACCTGTATCTCCCGGATCTGAAATCGGCCGGTCGGATCGTCCAGAAATGCCACCTAAGCTCTGGTCCACTCTGATCACAAGTCAAAGTCAAATAGTACAAATGACACATGTCATGCTGGACCCACCACTATTTATAGTCAGTTGACTTTTTCTTGTTACGGCCTTTCTGACCCCATACGGAGTCCGTTTTTCGAACCGTTTCCACCACTGGAATCAGCATGATGAGACCATCATGATGGTCACCTCGTTGCATTATTTTACCCCATCATTTTTTGCCTATTTTTCAGACGCCACTAGTCACCTCGGTTTACGTGCCACATCGGTCGTTCTCCATTTTTCACATATTTTATATCATCGGATTCATTTTTCTGAGCTCCTGATGATGCTTGAGATCATTTCTCGCTCTCACCCCTGATTTTTTGGGTATTTTTCCAAAACGTCCTCGTCGCCTCGGTGTGCGTGCCACATCGACCGTTACCCATTTTTGACATCCTTTATATCGTTGGATTCATTTTTTCGAGCTCGTGATGATGCTTGTGATCATTTCTCGCTTTCACCTGGTACAATTTCAACATTGTGTCCCGACACCTTGCTGCCTCGGTCTGCGTGCCACATCGGCCGCCATCGTATTGTTCCACACTTTTACATGAGCCATTCACTCCTGTCATACTGCAAATATTTCATTATTTTGCCACCATTTCACTCACCCCGCAAGGAGGCCCACCAGTGTTCCCCCCCTACCCTCGTTCTTGGTCATCTTTACTACTCCTTGATTGAACACTTCCTCCTTGCCTGGCCATTCCTTTTGTTCGATATAATTTTATCCCTTTTTCGGGCCGGACAAGTCCTTTACGAAAAAGGCACTTAGGGAGCTTCCGTTAAGCTCTTTTCTGACTCCTAAAAGAATGAAAAGATCGCCGAGCAATCTTGCTTCCTTTCATGCTCATTAAAGTACCTGAAAGGGCGTCTATCTGGTATAAGTTTAACCCTTTTCCGGACTTGGTAGACTAATTACGAAAAAGGAATACTCTAGTCACACCGGCTAGAAGAGTTCTTCATTGTATCCTTTTATGCTTCTTTGGGCCTTGGAGACTAAATCTACAAAAAAGCAACCCCCTGGAGTCTTCTTATTTGCTTTCAGACTCTCTAAACTTGAAATAAACCATGAGCATGAACTGTCTTGGGCTCGTTAAATCCACACGACAGTACCATTCCATCATTTCAGAGTCTTCTTATCGCTTTCAAAATCCTTAAAATTGAAAGCAACCACGAGCATGAACTGTCCTGGGCTCGTATAAATCCACACAACAGTATCATTTTACACACACTTCTTCTAGTTCCTTAACCCATGAAGAAGTCTCCTCCCGTGCCTCCTGGAACTATGATCGATCATCTCGGCAGCACCCCCAAACAGGTCGCCTTTGTTCAGAGTATTCTGCAGTCTCCTGCCATTTTATACCCGCTTGAGTCTCCCTCAGACCAGTCACCCTTCCCAGATCCCATACAGCTATGATCCCTTTCCCCTCAGTCAGTTTCATATGCTTCCCGATCACTCCCATTATCATACTCTGAACAAAGGAAGTTTGAGTCCACCTACTCTACTTGCCCAGTTTTTCCCTCCCAGTTTGTCAGTCCTACCATCATTACTATCACATTTCGGTTCTACACCTCGCGCTCCTGTCAAGGAAACATTATTGCCTTGATAGTTGCAGGTCTCCCTCTGTCGACGACGGCCCCTCTATTCCAGAGGATAGGCCCAGAGGTCCCTACGCCTTGGACTTATCACCATCTGTGGTAAGTGCCTACGGATCATTCTGAGAGGAGTCATCATTGCCTCTCCGAGTGGTTGTTTCTCACATGCTCGACTTCAGCACCTTGATCGCATCGTCGAGAATCGCGTAGGGTTACATCCTTTACATTATTTGGAGAAGACCCCGGATTTCCCCCGACTCTAGCACATTGGTGAGTCACTTCGGAACGCCCAGTTATATGTTCCCGTGGATGTCCGGGCTGCGTTGGCGATTGTATTCGGAATCCATCCAGCTATATGCTTCCTTGAGTACCCATTTCAGTTCCAGCTCAGTGTACCATCGAAGTTTCTGCTCCCAGTCATTATGATCCAGCAGCTCATCAGTTCCTCTGGTACCCCAGTCAACAGCACTGTTGATGTTCCAGTGCACCAGTTCTTCAGTCCACACATGATCAGCCCAGCAGTATGTCCCAGATTTGTGTCCCCTCTGGACACTTATTATGTACACAGTGGTTATCTATGTATTTACAGGTCCCCCTTTTCGGGCCTCACAGTTCTGTTTATGTATCTTGATACGAGCATGGGTATGCCCACCTCGTCCATATATTGAGATTATTCCTCAGTCAGTATTTGAGGTCATGTATATTTCAGGTCCCCATTTTTTGGACCCCATTGTTATTGTTATGTTATATCCTGATACGAGCATGGGAATGCCCGCCTCGTCCATATGATCAGATGATTCCTCATCCATTATTGAGGTTATGTACTTTTATTTCTTGCAGTTGTTCGGGATCGTTGTTCCGGGCTTCAGTTTGTTTCTTCTCTTCTCTCCACACCCCAGGAAAACTATTCATGACTTATGATGTCCATCGGCCATACGATGAGCTCCTGCCCTCGCACATCAGGGGGCAATCTGTTAACACCCAAAAAGTGTTCACTACCTCATCTACCACATTACATGGCTCATTTGTCCATTTTCCTACCATATTTCCCAAAAAATCCCAAAAAATCCCATTAAAAAGCCTGCAAAAGGCCTAAAATGCCTCCAAAAGGCCACAAAACCATCAAAATAGCCTCAAAAAGGCTAAAAAAAAAAACCCCTTTTCCTCCAAAAATATCCAAAATTCCTCTAAAATAGCAAAAACCCCCTAAAAAGGGAATAAAAAATATAAAATAATGAGGAAAAGGAGGAAAAAACCCTATACAGCTGCCATAAACCATGTGTTTCCTAAAACCATGGGTCAGCACTCCACCACCAAAAAACTATAAATAGGTGATGGAGATCCCTTATTTCATATCCACAATCAAGTATACCCTTACTCTGCCAAAATCTCTCTTGAAACCCTAGTTCACCATTGAACTACTTTCACCTTGAGAGCCTCTTTTGGCCCATCCCCACCATTGGAGAAAGAGAAGGAGCACATTGGAGCTTGGAGCAACCCTCTTGGACATTACAAGGAGCTTCATCAACCTTCACATTGAAGGTAATATCAATACAAAACCCTTGTTTACAAATTGTTGTTTATTTTTCATGCACATGTGTTAGAGTAGTTTCTATTTCTGTTTTAGCTTAATTATTTGCATTTACTGAACTGCTACTAAGGAGTCCATTCTCCTTAGTAGGTGCTCATTTGCACAAGCTAGGGGTAAAACCCTAGCTACAAACTTGGTCTAGAGTACAAATCTTGAAACCTTAACATCTTGCAAATTTTCGCCCAATATCTTGAAATTAAATTCACCCACCCTAGTACAAATCTAGGTTGAATAACACCCTACTATGGAATATCATCTTGTGGTGTTTTTTATCTGTTCCCTAAAGGGTAGGTTTTCTCTTGGATCTCCATTGTGTTGTTACTTGAAAATATACCAGAGGATGTTAAAAAAATGTAATTGGTTTGTCAGGATTTCAGGTTTATTCAATGCACAATAGTGGAAATATGCATTTTGTTTATCTAGACTCTAAAGTATGATATTTCAAATATATTGATTTTCCCAAATATGTCTTTTTTTGTTTATGTGAATTTGAACTTGATCAAAAGAAGTGTATAAATTTTTCCTTGGAAACTTACTAAATCCCATAATCTAATATTTTTATAGTGATTTTAGGAAAAATTTCGACCTTTTGTTTCATGTAAATGAACCAACTAAACTATACTTGTTTTGTTACAAGTTGTTATAGAAGGGCCATGTTCACATGAAACTATTAGCATTGACTGCAAGGTAATCAGTCCTGCAACCTCTTACATATCCATTTTTTTCCATAAACTTGAAATAATGCTGAAAAGGTTATAGTTGCAGTCACTGCCCTTTTTAATCTATCTCTGCGAAGATAGTTATTTGTATCAGACACGGCTTTTGCGAGAGGGAGCTATTGTTGGAAATATGGCAGTGTAGGTTGTCATTGATGGCAACTGGATGAAGACAGAGCCACGAGAAGGAATGATGACAAGCAATGTGAAAAGAGCAGATGATAGTGGCAGCAAACAAAGTAGATGGTTATGGCAGAGACAATGAAAGAGAAGCATAATAAAGAAAGAGGGAAATAGAATGTCTACCTGTCTACTTGTCCAATGCATTATGAAGAGAGGGAAATTCATAGGCAGAAATGACAGAGCACTATGATGATGGAAATCTAACTGGAATCGATGGTCTTCCATTCCAAGAGAAGGATTTTGATATTGATGTAAACTACTTCTATAGATGTGGCTGATCAGATAAACAAACTTGTCATGATTATAGGAGATGCAGAAACCTGTAGAAAGAATTTGGCAGAAGCATGTAAAAAGGATTTGGCAGAAACATGTGACAAGGATTCTAGTCCTACATTTACATTGCTTGTTGATGCTAATGATTCTCTAAATATTACAAACCAAGAGGATGAAAGTTGTTCTCTATCAATCATGGACAAACAAGCGCAAATACACACTTCTCACAATATAGATATAGAAGGGAAAAATACTTCTATAGAAGAAGGTGCACTGCAATCTCATATCAATCCTGTTAATGAAACCCAAAAATCCAGTGAAGAGCAAACATGTAAAGATAGTCTCTGCATTCGATGGACTAGTGAATAGATGCCAAATCTTCAGCCAACTTGCTTGTTTTAGAAGAAGAAGCTTAGACATTGGAGGAGATCGAAGAGAAAGGAGCTATAAGAAGCCCAAGCCATGTTTACATAAGCTCAAGAAGCAGACATGGTACTACGCAGCAAATAGGTTATTTCAACAATTGGGAAGGTTTAAAGTAACCATTGGAAGCTCTTGAAGGAAGGAGGCTGGTTAAATTTTCTGATTGAAGACAAAGGAACATACCCTGCAGCAAGAAACAACAAGGAAATGTTCCTGGGAAGATTTCTGAGGGTAAAGGATCGTGGACCGTCCGATCATGATGATCGATAGTGGAGATCATGTTTGGCGTTGAGATTTAAACCACATTGGTTGTGTGAATGAGTATTTTATGTGTTTATAATGACAGGGTTCACTAATGTTCATTGACGTGTAGTGCAAAGATAGTGTGGGAACTCTGGGTGTTTGGTTCTCTGTGAGAAGAACACCAGCCTAGAGCTCGGGACGCCTATGTGGCCCCCTATCTTTTGCTACACGTGGAATATCTGTTCGACATGGATGATGATATGACAACGTTGAGATGTTGCAGATGTGGCAGTGATGTGTTGTAGACGTGGTAGTAAGTATCGCTGATGGAAAGTGTTACTTTGCAGCCATATTTGTGAGTGAAGTTTTGGTGGACTGCCAAAAAGATTGCAGAGCTCCAAAAGCATTCGATGTGTTTAAACAATAACCTATCAGAAGTTTTAGTAGTACGCTAATATATTTGGTAAACAGTTTAAGGTTATCATAAGTTTTAGCAGTATGCTAATATATTTGGTAAACAACCGAAGGCTATCACAAGTTTTAGTATAAAGCTTTAAACTCTAGTGTAAAACTTTGTTAGCAAAGTTTAAACAAATAGAGAAAAGACTAAGTATGGTTATAACTAAAACTAGTTTAACTGATCTACTTGTTAGTTGGTAAATAGCCGAAGGCTATCATAAGTTTTAGCAGTATGCTAATATATTTGGTAAACAGATGAAGGCTATCATAAGTTTTAGTATAAAGCTTTAAGCTCTAGTGTAAAACTTTGTTAGCAAAGTTTAAACAAATAGATAAAAGACTAAGTATGGTTATAACTAAAACTAGTTTAACTAATCTACTTGTTAGTTAATAATCTTTTTGCACATTAAGAGTTTTAATGAAAGAGGTGTGAAGTCTATAAGGAGACACATTGTTTCATGAAGAGGTGTGAGGAAAGTGTATAAGTATGGAGATATCATATGAAGAAGAAGTGCGACTGCGGTTGATACATTGAAGATCGAGAACAAACCAAAGAGAGTAGGAGTCCAAGAAGTAAATGCAGAATTAACAAGGGTGGTAGGGTGGTGCTAGGGCAGGTTGGTTCCTGCAAAGGGGAGTAGGTTCTCCCTGTCAGTTGTAGCTAACTAAATAGGGGGTTGTATCCTCCTACCAGTTAGTTAACGTATATCTACAGGCTTGGCCTAATCCTGTAAGTTGAGTTGTTGTTTATAATTACATATGCACAAATGGAAATCGGACACATGGGTCTTATTTGGAATCGTGTCACCTAGCCCATCCTCCTGTTGGTTGCTCCAAGTTCATTCTGAAGTAGATTGTCCTTGAGAAAACTTGAACTCAAGCAGCCTATTGTCAATACTTTTGTATATCCACATGCTTAATATGCCCGCAAGAGGGCTAAGGAGAATGCCCATAGATCTATTTGGGTGTTTTTGCAGGTGTGTTATGTGTCTTGGGGATGACCAAATAGATGAAAATCTACAACAACTAATTGTCTATGGGCCTACCTTCCACTTGGAGTACATTGACAGGTTCCTTGCAAACAATACCACATGTCCACTTTGTCTCATTATTTCTATTCCCTTGAACACAGAAAAATTATCTCATTGCAAGTAACATGGAACTAACTCCTACATTTATGGAACTAGATCCTAACTCCTAAATTTCTTAAGTAACATGGATGCACAACAGAGTGGACTTCCTTCTATTTAGGTTCCTAGTCTAGGTCTTGTACTTATCCTTACGCCTTTGAAAGCAATGGCATACAAATAGGGAATACCAACATGAGAAGGGAACCCATGATTTAACCTTGCATCCACCTCACTAGTTAACCAACAAACTATTACAGTGAACCAAACTGGATAAGAAAACTATGTATTGAAGAGACTAGGCATTCAAATCCTTCTTTTGGGAACTTGGATTCCAACCTCCCAAGTTTGGAACTAAACAACAACATGGGAAGGTTCTATCCCCTATTGGATTCAAATTTTGATATGATTGGCATACAATTAGTATGATTATCCTTTTGATCAATGTGTTGCATCTTCCTCTTGCCTCTTGGGCGATTGCACAATGTATTTAAGGCATAGCCATATTCATTATCATGTGGAATATCCTGTAGCCATCTCTGGAGGTGTTTTCACATCTAGGAATTTTGTTTGTGTATTTTGACTACGTTTCATGTTAGTCTAGTTCTCTTTGGTGTTTAGGGATGTATCCACACCATCGTTCCATACCCTATTTTATTCCATGGCTTTATCTCTGATATTTTTATGTCCCTATGGGAAAGATAACAATTGCAGGGACACAATTATATGTCTGTTCAAGATTTCTCGTAAGGCACACTCAATGTTCGACATTAGAAATAAAATTTTGGATTTTTTCCATTGTTTTCATTGGATTTGCACTAATGATGTTATCAATAAATATAAGCTCAGGGGACTCTTTTGATAGGTGTCCAAGTAGACATCAGTGGCCATTCAATTCTAATGCACTAATATCCACCGCCACCCAGATATCCACCGCTTTCATTGATCTTAGATTTTATGGGTTTTGGGAACCCTCATTTGGTTTCATTTCACATTTTTTCTAAGGCGTGATAGGGTTCATCACTGCATTTGTATTGCCATGAATATGGCTTGGTTTAAACACAGGTAACAATAGAAAAAATCAGTAAGTTACATTGTGTTTCGTTGATTTAGTTCATCGAATCATGTTTTAAGCAGAATCTATACATGTTTGTGGATATCATGATTGTTTTTAGTTGCTTTCCCATGGGATCCAATGAATGTCTTGTTTTAGACCAACATTTATATGTAAATGGATAAGCCCAAGAGATATTTTGATGCATATAGGATTTTGTATGTGGGATGTGGTTATCTTCATGATATGTTTTCAATTTTTTTTGCTTGGTTTTGAAGGTGTATTCGTTGGGATAAAAATTACAAATGTGTGAATGCAATTTTGATGTTTTCATAATTTGGTTTTAAATTTATTTATAATTTTTAGATATTATTATGGGTTTAACAAGATGACCATCTAGTTGTGGGGATTATAGGGGTGTTGTGGAGTATTTCATTTCGATGATTTTTTGACACTTGATTTGAGAATGATGGTGTACTGTATCCTATTAGGATCAACTAGGCAAGAACTAGGTACAAGAGACATCCATAGTGCCATTATCTTAGACCACAATATGATAGTGTTTGGGGGAACAAATAGGTCTAATAAGATAAATGATCTGCACATTTTAGACTTGTAGACCAAGGAATGGAGGAATGAGGCACATTTTAGACTTACTAAATCCCATAATCTGATATTTTATGGTGATTTTAGGAAAAACTTCGACCTTTTATTTCATGTAAATGCACCAACTGAACTATACTTGTTTTGTTACAACTAGCTATAGAAGGGCCATGTTCACTAAGAGTATGTGTTGGACATGAAACTATTACATTGATTTCAAGGTAATGAGTCCTGCAACCTCTTACAGATCCATTTTTTTCCATAAACCTGAAATAATGTTGAAAAGGTTATAGTTGCAGTCACTTCCCGTTTTAATCTATCTCTGTGAAGATAGTTATTTGTAATAGATAGCTTTTGCGAGAGGGAGATATACCAGTACTTGTCGAATTATAACAATCAGACACTGCTTGGGATTCTCCAAAAGTGAATTCCCTGTCATCAATCCTCCATGTCACCTTTGCCATGTCTTTGTCCTCTAGCTTGCTTGCCATGCTTGTCCATGCTTGTCTACAGGCTTGGCCTAAGCCTGTAAGTTGAGTTGTTGTTTATAATTACATATGCACAAATGGAAATTAGACACATGGGTCTTATTTGGAATCTTGTCAACTAGCCCATCCTCCTGCTGTTTTCTTTGAGTTCACATTCTTCTCAATCTTTGATCAATTCAATGTCATTGCTTTTCCAAGGTATAAAACTGTTAATTGCATCCGCTAATTACTTGCATTGATTACTTCTATGCTTAAGCTTGATTTCATAATCAAGATCAACCATAATTGATTGTGGGCACACAAGATAATATCCATCACCTAATTTTTCCCCATTAGGCATGACAAATTTTGGTTCAATTCTTTTTATGTAACCCTTTGCAACCTTCAATTGACCATTAAAATATGTCAGGAAACATTTTTTTCCATTCAATTCCACATCTAAAGATGGTAATTGCGGTTGAACCTGCCAATAAACAAATTCCTGTGAGATTCCTTGGAATAAGAATGGAATATTAAACATAGAAATAAACATGCTTAGAACTTACCTATTGTATTGATTTTCCAATTGGGTCACGATTATGTTCTCCCGAAGTCAATGGAGTTTGTTTTGGCAAAGCATGATTAGGACTCAGAGAAGCCTGTTAGTAAATAAATACTTGTTAGATATAGTGAAATAACGATTATAACATTGCACTAAATATTAAATAGTTTCAAAACTCACTGTCGACTTTGGAGTATGAAATGTATTAGACTTTGGAGTATCAAATGTATTATATGGTCTAGGAGCCATTGCATTTTTTTCCAATGATCCTTGACTAGGATTATTCTGGAGACTCTCCTAAAAAAAAATACTTGTGAGCGATTTTCAAAGAATGGAAAATAAAAATGGAAAAAATAAGAGTTGGTTTAAAAAACTACATGGATTGGGGTGACTGGATTAAGAGGTGACAGTTGCGGAGGTCCTCGATTTGATTCAACATCTGACATGGAAATATTACTCTGCCAATATAATAGTTTGCATTAGACATCATGAAATCAGAAGATAAAGGGTTAGGATGCAAAAACAATAATTCATATATTACACACCCTACAACAATACGATTATGTTCATGTTAGCATTATGATTTTGAAATCCGCAACTTCAAAAATGGCCTACATAAAAATTAAAGTCTACACATGCAATCCTTACATTGTTGGATTTTGGAACAACTCTACCACTTTCATTCCCCACCTCCATGGAAGCTTTCCATTCCATTAATTCTTCAACAACTTTTTTCAATCTTCCGAGTTCCTTGTATTTTTCTCTTAATTTCTCTTTAGTATTATGAAATTCCTTCTTGTAGGAACACTCTTTTCCAAATAATACAGTTGGAGTGACTCTGAATCCAACCCCACGTACACGAACCCTCCTCTCAGGCCCAAAACTATAGCAAGGGCACCTTTCTTTGTAGCATATGCAGGAGACATTGACTCATTTTGTGTCAATTCAATTTGATTCTAGCAATGTCAACATTTCAACAAACTCATATAAGAAACATCATTAACACTAAAAAAAGCATAAATGATACAAGAATAGGTTCGTAACTTACTATTTTCTCCGCAATGAATGATGACATTGGAGTGCCATCCTTCTTTTTATGGCATTTCATCCACACATCAACCCTAGTTATAGGCTTATCATTTGGACCACGAGATTGATTCTAGTATCAACAAATACAATAATCTAGTTAACTATATTTAAAGTTGTTAATTGTGAACAAATAATAGAATTTGTTGCAACTTACGAGGTCATCTTCAACCCTAAAGTAACCTCTACGGCCAGAAGTGTGGGTCAATTGTTCTAATGCCCTATTTTACTTCTTTCATTTTTACCTTGAATTTAGGGTCAGATCGTAATCTAACAAATTTAATCCAATCAGTTTCATTTACTCCAATAGGAAGGTTTGCAATCCTCTCCTCATTTGTTTCGTACTTCAAATAGTATTTCTTATACAAATTATATCTATAGGTTCTCAAGCGTTGAGATATTGCTTTATGACACCATTGCTCTGCTGACAGATCTATTTGATAGGTATGCTACAATAGATAAACAATCCATTATTAGATACAAGCATTATTTGAAACTAAACCTATCACACACATGCTCAATATGCATCAATAAATTTTAGAGTAAGTTGATGCTCACATTGATTGCACTCCACATGTCTTTCTTTTACACTTCAGACACTTTTTTCCATTCCATGTGCTTGATGCCTAGAATTTCTCTTGCAAGAACACCTAAAAATGAGGAGAATTTCTCTAAATGTGGACCAATAGGCTGGCCCCTCTCATTAAATTGAATTTTAGGCAATGCAATGCCCTCTATAGTGGTTCCAAAGAGACATTTTGTTGGTCCTCTACTCCTTCTTTTCACATTTATTGCAATACTAGCTTGGGTAGATGCATTTGCATCTTCTAAACCATGATCTTGTTGTGGTGGATCCTGATCCAAAACGTGCTCTTGTTGTGGTGGATCCTGATCCAAAAAGCGCTCTTGTTGTGGTGGATCCTCCTCCAAAACATGATTTTTTTGTGGTGGTTCCTATTGAAAATTTTGTCGAAAAACAAACCAGTACCCCTCTTGAGACAATGAAAATATGAAATTGTTAATATGAAATCTTGAAATACTTGTATAGGACAAAAAATATTTAGAAATGATCATACCTTCCAGTGGTTCTTTCACATCTTTCTCAAGAGTATGTGCATTATAATTGTTGTCGACACTATAGAAAGTAGATTCACTTTCTAATGGGTCAGTGGATCTCGATGCTATATTTTGTTGTAATTTGTTCCATCTTAGAGCCTATGCTCAAGTATATTATGAATTTTTTTAATATAATTGTTTATTTATTAAAAAATAAATAATAAGTTACCATCATGTTTAAAATATTTACCTGAAGTTGTGCCACATATAACATTGTCATTTCTTTTGGTAATGCGGCCTGACTTTGTTAAAAGTGATGTATTGCAACGTCTTAATTTAATCTTGTTAGCTCCGTACAAATATGGATTGCAACTCTTGCTCAAAGAAAGTTAGACAATTTTTAAGGTATAAAAGAAAGAACAATAATTGTTAAAAAAATATTGAAGTTATTGAAATCTCAAACAAAAAAAAAAATGTCTTACTTTGATATGGACATCTGCAAATAAACTGCATAACAAAAAAAATAATTTTTATTAACACATCATTGAAACAAGCCAACTAACACAATCCTGGAAATTAAATAGTATTTATGAACATTATACAAATATCTTTGACTCATTCATAATAAAATGTCTAACAATGTATACTAAAATATAGAGGGGGTTTTTGGGAATACTCTGTGGTCAAAAGTTTTACAGGAAAAATATATGAAATCTAGTGTTATTAACTGGTTTAGGATGCTACTGCAACTTATGACTCCAATACACACTCTCTTCTTCTATGTAGATTCTTCGGGTATTCTTTGATGTGTAATATTCACATGCTTCATCGAATCTTCTATTGTTAAACCTTTTAATTCATATTTCTGTCTTTTGCAGATTTTGATTATTTAACCAATTAAAATCTCAATGGACATCTTCCAGGTTTGATGGATTCATGCCCTTTCAAATCTCTATTTTAATGAACTAATTAATTAATTAACTAGTCAATTAATTCATAAATTAACTTCAAGCCTGTAGGCTTCATTTCCTTCAAAACTGCATGCTTGGGATTTCTATGGGCTTCCTTTCTCCCAAAACTTGGGCATGATATTCTTTAATCTTTTGGATTCTTCTTATTAAGATCTCCATCTTTATAAGATCTACAGTGACGATGGAGAAAAATTTGTCACAGAAAAATAGAGCAACTGTCTTGCCCACAAGATCAGATACCACAACTTGATCACCTCTATTGGTTGATCACAAAGTTACACTCATCAGAAACCAAGAGTGACTCCAGAGTTTGTGATTTTGAGGACATAACTGCCATATTGCCAACAGGGGCGTCTCAAGACTTGGGAAAATATTTTTAAACATGGCTAGATTGGTCCCAGCAGATGTTGTCTGTGTATGCAGAATGCTGAAACCACAAAACATCTTCTTGTGGACTACGAATTCATGAAGAGTGTTTGGAAATTATGCTGCACAACTCTAAATACTGAACAGATATGAGGTGGGGTTCTGAGAATTTTGATATAAATTTCCTTAACTGGTTTAGAATCTGTAAATCTCACCATTTACTCCCGGTTTAGATTCCAATAATTTTCCTTGAAGAAATTCTGCGATTTTTGCTAACTAGACGTTGGAGAGATTGACTCAGGTGTTTAGAAGACCTCTGTAACTTTTGGAAAGAGTGAATCTGCATTTTTTGTTTGGATTTGTGAGTAAGTGGATTTCCAGTAACGATACATCTGGAAAATTATGGTAACCCTATTCTAATACTACGAGATTAAGGAACGGAGCAAGTCTGCCCATCTCCTGCATCAACAAGGGTGGAAATTTCCGGTGGCACCACATGATGTGTTTTCAAAATTGACTTGGGAGAAAAATGCTGCATGTTGGCCTACTTATTTCAAATTCAAAATTTGATGATGTAATGTATTTTAATATCTAGTTCATGAATGGACAAAAACAAGTGACAAGATAACAAAAAATGCCTTTGCAAAAGGCCAATTATCCACGGTAAATGTCATTTGCAAATATGGATTTTAAAATAGTATTAAATTTTGAAATACTCATCATAATTCATTTGGATGGAAAGGGACAATAAGGACAAAATAATAGTATGAGCAATATAGTACAAAGGGACAATAAAGAAAAAACAATAGTATGAGCAATATAGTACAAACAATAGTACAAGGCAATGGTACCTCTTTTTGTTTCCACAGGTTAAGATTGCCTGTTGTAAGAGAGATTGCTTCGCATTTCCTCTAGTCTTCATAGCTTTCTAGCTCCAATGCTTTGTTGAATTAAAATATTGTTGAATAGAGATGAGCTTTGTTCCTATTTATATTACAAAATGAATAAAAATTTGGAGGGAAATCTAAACACTAAAAACAATGGAGGGAAATATAAATCCAAACATTCTTTTCTTGACAATAGATGTTCCTATTTCCATTTATAGATGTTAATATTTTCGCCAAATTATTATATAAAGTACATAAAATACTTGGAAATTAGAAAAAAAACTAGAAAAGTATCACCAAATAGTTTATAGTTAGAATTTAAGAATTGGTTGAATTTGCCAAGACTTATACATTTTTAAGTATGGATCATTAAAATTTTAATAGGTAGTCATGATTATAGAAGATACACAATCCACTAAAAAATGCACAACTAGAAGGAAATCATATGGATTTGAAAAAACATAAAGTTAGCATCTTCACATGTACAAGAGTAAAATCATTAGTCAAACAATATAATTTCTCAATCAAACTAATGGTGTGAAAAAAAAGTCTGTAATGGTGAGTGTAATGCATTGGTTTTCTATTAATGTGTAATGCATTGGTTTTCGGTGATACAATATTTTCCATGGACTGGTAGAATGGTGCATCTCTTCCTGCACTGGAAGAGTGGGTGGACATTATAACAGTTGTGTTGTTATGTGATGATCAGTCCCACTCCATGTCGATGTCGATATAGTGGTTAGAGCCCCTAACGATTCCCACTCCTTGTCGATGAGGACACATTAATGGGTAGTAGCCATGCATTGTCTTATGAAACACCCATGAGGGCTTCCCATGTACATGTTGTGTAGTTGTGCATTTTCAAATGCCAGTGAGAGGACTAGTCAAATAGACGGTAGCATTTTCCAATGCCACTGAGCCAGGGGATGGATCCCTCAGCAAATAGTTGGCCCTCACCTATTTTATCCCTTGATGGTGGTAGCAGTACTTAATGATGGTGGATTGATTTGGTTTGATTGATGGGTGTTCCATGTGTCATAGGTATAGAGAAGTCCTTATGTGGTTGCGATCCCCTCTTGTGTGTATGATTGGGGTTCGTTATTCCCTAGCTCACTATCCTTCTGTAGTAGAGCAGTTATACTCGTGTAATCTTTGATGTGTAACGCATGGTCTCCCACTAGGTATGCCTTCGCCTAGGGTTTATGGCAAGCTGAGACATTGTGAAGTCATGCATGAATCTTGATTTTTCGGATTCTATCACAGTGAAAAGTTGACGTAATTGGGTTTTCTCCCCCATGAGGGCTTCTTGTGATACATGTTGTGTAGTTGTGCATTTTCTATATACATGTGATCCTATAATTTGCTTACTGTTGCTATAGCTATGTTAACACCCAAAAAGTGTTCACTACCTCATCTACCTCATTACATGGCTCATTTGTCCATTTTCCTACCATCTTTCCCTTAAAAACCCTAAAAATCCCACTAAAAAGCCTCCAAAAGAACTAAACTGCCTCCAAAAGGCCACAAAACCACCAAAAAAGCCTCAAAAAGGCTAAAAAACCCCCTTTTCCTCCAAAAATATCCAAAATTCCTCTAAAATAGAAAAATCCCTTTAAACAGGGAATAAAAAATATAAAATAATGAGGAAAAAGGAGGAAAAAACCCTATACAGCTGCCTTAAACCATATGGTTCCCAAAACCATGGGCCAGCACTCCACCACCAAAAAACTATAAATAGGTGATGGAGATCCCTTATTTCACATCCACAATCAAGTATACCCTTACTCTGCCAAAATCTCTCTTGAAACCCTAGCTCACCATTGAGCCACTCTCACCTTGAGAGCCCCTTTTGGCCCATTTCCACCATTGGAGAAAGAGAAGGAGCACATTGGAGCTTGGAGCAACCCTCTTGGACATTGCAAGAGCTTCATCAACCTCCACATTGGAGGTAATATCAATACAAAAACCATTATTTATCTCTTGTTCTTGATGTTTTATGCATGTGTTTTAGATTAGTTTACATTTCTGTTTTAGTTTAATAATTTACATTTACTGAACTGCTACTAAGGAGTCCATTCTCCTTAGTAGGTGCTCATTTGCACAAGCTAGGGGTAAAACCCTAGCTACAGTTTTGGTGACTCCACTAAGTTTGAATTTCTGGTTACAATTTTTAAATATTTTTTCTGTTCGGCTGTCCCTTTCGGCCGCCGTCTACCACATTTTTTCCCCCAACAGTCGCGTCCCGACCGCGTCTTTTAGGCACTTACCTGCGACCTAACCGCGGCTCTCAGACTGTTTCCGGCGACCTACCGGCGGCTTTCAGTCTGTTACCTGCGATTCGGCCGCAGCTATTAGCCTGTTTGATCCAGTCTAACTGCGGCTATTTCCCTGTTTTCGGCGTCCCACCTGCGGCTTTCGGCCAGTTTCCCGCAACCCGCCGTCGCCTTTCGGCGTCTTTCCTGCATCCCGCCTGCGGCTTTCGGTCAGTTTCCCGCAACCCGCCGGCGCCTTTCGGAGTCTTTCTTGCGTCCTGCCTGCGGCTTTCGGCCAGTTTCCCACAACCCGTCGGTGCCTTTCGGCGTCTTTCCTGCATCCCGCCTGCGGCTTTCGACCAGTTTCCCGCAACCCGCCGGCACCTTTCAGTGTCTTTCCTGTGTCCCGCCTGCGGGTTTCGGCCATTTTCCCGCAAACCCGCCGGCGCCTTTCGACGTCTTTCCCGCATCCTGACTGCGACTTTCAGCCCCTTTGCTGCATCCCGACTGCGTTTGTCTGCCAAAAACCTGCGTCCTGTCCGCGCCTGTTTCCCTCAAACCCGCGGTCCGACTGCTCAGTTTCGCCACAAACCCGCGGTCTGATTTCTGCATTTTTTACAGTTTTGAGCCCAGAACTTTGCTGCACTATTTTCTGCACCAGCACAGCCCTCTGTCCTACTTGCAGCCACCCTTCCTTACAGCATTTTTCTGTAGTTTTTATTTCTGTTTCATTTACAGAATCGTTTTTACATTTTCAGCACTTTACATTGGAAAAAGAAAATTGTGCATTTTAAAAGTTCATTTCTATATTGTTATTGCTAGATAGAAAGTTGCCCTCCCTAGTGGCACTTTCTACTTGGGTTCATCATCATCTCACGAGCACACACTCTGTCACATAATTCAAGTGAGCCTTAAAAAACTATCTAACTCAACCAATATTCTAACCCCACTTGGGGAACACAAAAGAATCTTTGTAGTTAGGTAGGATCGGGGGGATAGGCTTCCAATAACACCCCTTGGTTACTTGCACTTGAGACATAGTTGTTGTCCAAATAGGGAACCAAAATCCCCTAGTACTTTTTGGCACGGTCACGTCTAGTTTATCAGAGGGCCTCTCCCTTAGGAGGGTTGAAGTCGGGAGAGTGGTTCCGGAGGCCTGAGTGGAATACTGCACTCCATTCAGTAACCGAAGGGCTACCTTTCACAGTTCTCGGGATATCCCTGTATTAGGGTATTGTGGTACAAGGACCAAACGGTAGATTCACCTTTCTGGACGTGTCATGAACGGGGTATCTTAGTTGCCAGTCTTCTAGGATTGACTACCCGGTGTCCCTCCCGGTAGGGGGACATCTTAGCCACTTGGCTTTCCTATTCATATTGTCTGACTTGGATTTCATCACCTTGCAGAGGATATGTCTAGTTGAGTCAGAATACTTTTAGTTAGGTGTTTGCATGCTCCCTTACCTCCCTTTGGTCTAGTGAGTTCACCATTTTTCATTTTTAGGAAACCTGCTGCTTGTTGGTATTCTGACCATTCTGTTGACACTCCACCTATTGTAGCACAACTGTTACAGTAGGTGTTTTGAGTTGGTTGTTGGCCTGAGTGCCTTGTTTTCTGAGCTCTCCTTCTGCACACTCGGTTGCATTAGGGTTTTTGAGCTGTTTTTTACTCACCTCAACCCATAGAGATTCGACACCATCTGTCACCATTGAGTCCCCGAGACATTCTCGGCGCCTCAGGGGCGAGCCCCCACAGCACGGTTCACTTGACACCACACGTCATCGCCACAGATCATCATCACTTGATACCACTTATCACAGATCTAGAGCCTTGTCACTTGACTCCACTCGTCAATGGCATAGGACTTCGTCACCAGATATTGACGCCCCTTACTTTACCTTCGATTCTGAAGAAGAGTCTGAGAACCCTATTTACACTGCCCCTACTAGCCCCATGGCTGGCACAACTTCCACTCCTTTCATTGTAGGGACCATTGGTGGCACATCCACCACTACACCAGTTACCACACCTGCTCTGGGAATGCCCTCGATGGGGGCCACATCCACCATCCCGGTCACCATTCCTATTCCCGTAATTGGCATACACACCACCACTCCACCAGTGACTCACACTACCCATGGTGGTGCAGGCCCATCCTATACTACCTTAGTTCCCCCACTTGGGGGCAACATTTCCAACCCTGCCCCTCTACTTAGGGGCATGGGCCCCAACTTGGTCCAACCCACTCCTGTGTCACATCCTTCTTCCAGTCTGCCATTCATGGCTAGCCTCAACCTACCTGACCTAGCCAGACTGACCAACGACCCTGCATGGCCTCATATTCCCACCAAGCTCCCCTCGGATATCCCTAAGTTCGAGGGCAAGGCAGGTGAGGACCCACAAAACCATATCATGTCCTTACATCTATGGTGTTCCTACAACTCCATAGTGGATGACTCTATTCGCCTCCGTCTGTTACAGCGCACCTTCACTGGCTCTGCAGCCAAGTGGTATATCGAGCAACCCCATGGGACCCATGCCACCTTTACTTCCCTGGCCTCGACCTTCCTGCAGTTCTTCCAGTTACCTGTCCGCTATGACGCGGGCGTTGAGATACTCCTATCTTGCAGACAAAACACGGCTACCCATATCACGGACCACATTCATGAGTGGCGTAGACGTCGTAGCTTATGCAAGATCAAATTAGACGACTGTATCTTCCTAGATTGGTTCCTCAAGTCCCTTCTTCCTGTTATTGCTAAGGATGTAGCTTCCAAAAGACCCCAGTCTGAAGAAGAGGCCATCCTTAAGGCACAGTAGTTCGACCTCATTTACGCCCAGTCGGGTTACCTCTATACCATTATACCTGACGCCCCTCGCGGCGAGTCCTCCCATCACGATGCGCCGGGGGCATCCCACGCTGCAGACAACATCATTGGTCATGTTTCTTCGCATCCCCAACCCTTTTCCATAGCACGTCCTACCCCGGGCCCCGACCTTTCGTGGGCCACCTCACAGTTTAGGGCCACCAACTCATATGCTCCTATGACACATCACCATCATTCCCATGGACCCAGCTATCCACCTCAGTGCTTCAGTCATGCACCCCCTGCTTATAACCCCCCGGTCGCACCTCAGCCCTATTACCACCAGCAGGCTGCACCAGCTCCTGCGCCTTCTCAGGCCCAACCCACTTATTACCACTAGCAGGCTGCACCAGCTCCTGCGCATTCCCAAGCCCAACCAGCTTATTACCCGCCACAGGAAGCCCCTGCGGCCAACCCACAACCTGCTCCACAGACATATCAGCAACCTCCTCACGGTTCCGCCCCTGCGCAACCTCCACCTACATATCACCCACCGCAGCCTGCTCTCGCACCTGCACAACCTCAAAACCCTCCTGCCGCTCAAGGGCAAGTTTATGCCCAAAACAACCCGCAGCAAAACCAAAATAACCAACGCAACCAGGGCCAACAAAATCGTGGCAAGGGCCGTAATCGTGGGAACAACCAACCTACAGACCAAGGTGGTCAACCGGCTAATCCCCCAGGAAACAACAACGCGGCCCCCGCTAACCAAAACCCTGATCGTCCACCCAAGTAGGCTAAAAACCCTAATTTGAGAACAAACCATCCTTGTTCTATCTTCGGGGTCTATGGCCACTAAACACATACTTTCCCACATTTGGAGCGAGCTCGGCAACTTTGGGTTGATGATGCCCATCGCCAAGGACATGCAGCTCCTCAAGCGCAGCCCAACCCCCCACAACCTCAGTAGCCGCCTTTGGTGCTACAAAACCCCTTACCAACCCAAGGTGTGGTGAACACTCAGCCGTTAACCCCCCCTCAAGCGAACGCGCAACCCCAACAACAATAGATCACATACGCCGCTCCTGATCAACCCATGTTTGACTCAGGTACCCACCACTTGTTGATGATGTCTTCCGCTGATGTCAACCTTCAGACTCGTCGGAACCAATATGGCTCCACCTCTGAAGCCCCTCCCACTGATAAAACCACTAACTCTCATCCCACTGATCAAGCGTTACGTATCCCTCCCCCTTCGGTAGATGGCACATCCAAAGCAGCTCGTTTCCCACTTCGCCGTATCAACAACAACCCCAATGCGCGCGCTGCGTCAAACTACAACATTGTAGACGACCTAGCCCAATCTCCCGCAGCCATGTCTGCGTTAGAAGTCTTGAAGAACTGCCCTTCCCAGCGCAAGACTTTACTCTCAGCCATTGGGGCTATTGACCCAAATGATTTGAATTTTATGGCATTTGATTTGGACCAGTCCAAACAATGCCTGCCTTCCACCTTAGCATTCCAAGTTTATGTTTTCGTTTAGAATCTTGTCATCCATCGATGCATCATCGATGAGGGTGCCTCCACATGTGTTATGTCTACATTCGTATGGCAGAAGTTGGGATCCCCTACCCTCCAACAGTCCACCACTGCGTTACGCGCCTACGACGGTCGTTCGGCTCAGCCCCAAGGTCTCCTAGCCAACGTCCCTGTCCAGTTAGGTGGTAAAACCGTCCTCATCGATATTGAGGTCATCAACGCCCAGCTTGATTACAACCTATTACTCGGTCGCAGCTACATGTATGCTATGCGGGCGGTCACTTCCTCTGTCTTTCGTACCATGATGTTCCCCCATGATGGACATGTGGTTAAGATCGACCAACTTACTTACTATGATCCAAATGCTTCCGCTGCACCGGAAAATGTTCTCCCCATGGTTGAACAACCGGTCAGTAGTGCTGCTACCTTATTTGTTTCCTCTTTGGGACCTGGAGTTTACTTAGACCCGCCGATGACATCCACCTTCCAATCCATTCCTCCCCCGTCATCTACGCCTGAAGTGTCTGACTTATGTACCCTCTCCCACGATAACCAAACAACCACCCATCAGCCACCCTTGTTGCCTAAACCACCACTGGTACCTAGCCACATTGGTGTTACACCTATCCATACAATCCCCTTCCTAGTCCCTCCATCGGGAGTAGTAAGTGCCTCGGTTATGGCTACCCTTAACCTCCCTGGGCTAACCTTGGGATTACCCGTCTGGTATCTTTCGCCTCCCATTCCCCCACCGACACCAAGCGTCGTCCTCCAACCGGTGCAACCCATGGCTACTACCACTCAGCCACCCCCCGGTGTCTCTACCCCTTCATCCTCCACGAATCCTCCCCCTACTCCCAAACCCACTGGGGGCAGAGGTCCCCAACCTTACACTGCTGTACCACCTCCCAAGACAGTCAAAAACCCCCCAGTATTTCGTGCTCCTCCCAAATGCTCATTGTGCGACGAGTTAGGCCATGCGACTCATCAGTGTCCACAGTTACCAGCATTACAGAAGCACATGCAGATGCTCGACGATGACCCCAACATCCCGGTTGTCGAACTCAACCCCATCCCCAAGCCTAAAGATAAATCCCTGCGTACCAATCACCCCTGTGCTATATGCGGTGTTTACGGGCACTACTCACATCATTGTCCTGATCTCCCAGATTATAGAGCGGCTCTCTATGAGATGAACAATCTGGATCTTGAGACGTCACCAACCACTATTGAGGAGATTCACCCCCCGATCTCACCCCCATCTGGGGAGGTCAACACCATTTACATGATCTCTTCCACTACCATTCCCACGTCAACCGATTTGACGACCCAAACTTTTCGTACTGATGAGGAGATTCTTGAGACACTCACTGCCCCGGAGTATCCCTGGGATGACATGCACCATCGTTCGTATTTCCTCCCAAAAGCATCTTCCTCTAGCACCGCTACCCAATTTGCGGTTGAATCCAAATACTTCCTTCCCACTAAGGTCGACTGGTTCAAGGACCCTATTCCTGCTCCTGATGCCTTCGAGGAAGGTAACATGGCTATCCTCTCACCTGTCATCCAAATTGATATCGCTGCCCTCGGGAGTGCCCCTGAACTCATCACTTTAGTTGCCTTCTGCATTAAGCAAGAGATTGAGGAATACACAAACCTCTTCAGAGAGTTCCGTGATGTCTTTGCCTGGTCCTATACCGAAATGCCCGGTCTTGACCCCACCATTATAGAGCACCACATTGACACATGGCCTGATGTACCCCTCGTCCGTCAGAAACAGCGTCCTATTCCTCCCTCAAAGTTCCCAGTTGTTAAAACTACGATTGAGACCCCTGAACTCATCACTTTAGGAGCCTCCTGCAGCGAGCAGGAGATTGAGGACTACAAACAACTCTTCCAAGAGTTCCGTGATGTCTTTACCTCCCCACTCGAGCAACGTCTGCTATCCCTCGAACAAGCCGATGAAGACCGTCGTGCCGCTCTCCAGACCTTTGAAGCGGCCAAGAACCGCTCCAAAGCTGGTTACGACAAACATGTACACCCTCGAACTTTCCACGAAGGGGACCTCATCCTCGCCTATGACCAAGCCCATGACAAAACTGACAAAGGGAAGTTCGAATCCATGTGGCAAGGCCCTTACATCGTGCAGACTTGTCTCGGCAAGGGGGCATACATTTTAGCTGACTCCGAAGGTCACCCTTTGCACAACCCTCGTAACGGGTTGTACCTTAAACGCTTTTATCCCTAAATAACTCATGGCCCCATTGGTCCGCATTGTACAGTTTGCTCTCTTTTTTGTTTTTCACATTTTTTATATCATCGGATTCATTTTTCCGAGCTGGTGACGATGCTTGAGATCATTTCTCGCTCTTACCCCCAGATTTTTTGGGTCTTTTTCCAAAACACCCCTAGTCACCTTGGTTTGCGTGCCACATCGGCCGTTATCCGTTTTCGACACTCTTTATATCATCGGATTCATTTTTCCGAGCTCGTGATGATGCTTGAGATCATTTCTCGCTCTCACCTGGTACAGTTTCAACATTGTGTCCCAACACCTTGCTGCCTCGGTTTGGACGCCACATCGGCCGCCATCGGATTGTTCCACACTTTTACATGAGCCGTTCACTCCTGTCATACTGCAAATGTTTCGTTATTTTGCCACCATTTCATTCACCCCGCAAGGAGGCCCACCAGTGTTCCCCCTCACCCTTGTTCTTGGTCATCATAACTGTTCCTTGATTGAACACTTCCTCCTTGCCTGGCCATTCCTTTTGTTCGGTATAATTTTATCCCTTTTTTGGGCCGGACAAGTCCTTTACGAAAAAGGCACTTAGGGAGTTTCTGTTAAGATCTTTTCTGACTCCTAAAACAATGAAAAGATCGCCGAGTAATCTTGCTTCCTTTCATGCTCGTTAAAGTACCTGAAAGGGCGTCTATCTGGTATAAGTTTACCCCTTTTCCGGACCTGGTAGACTAATTACGAAAAAGTAATACTCTAGTCACACCGGCTAGAAGAGTTCTTCATTGTATCCTTTTATGCTTCTTTGGGCCTTAGAGACTAAATATACGAAAAAGCAACCCCCTGGAGTCTTCTTATTTTCTTTCAGACTCTCTAAAATTGAAAGCAACCACAAGCACAAACTGTCCTGGGCTTGTAAAATCCACACGACAATACCATTCCATTACTTCAGAGTCTTCTTATCGCTTTCAGACTCCTTAAAATTGAAAGCAACCATAAGCATGAACTGTCTTGGGCTCGTAAAATCCACACGACAATACCATTTTACACACACTTTTTCTAGTTCCTTAACCCATGAAGAAGTCATCCCGTGCCTCCAGGCACTATGATCGATCATCTCAGCGGCACCCCCAATCAGGTCGCCTTTGTTCAGAGTATTCTGCAGTCTCCTGCCATTTTACCCCAGCTTGAGTCTCCCTCAGCCCAGTCACCCTCCCCGATCCAATACAGTTATGATCCCTTTCCCCTCAGTTAGTTTCATATGCTTCCCGATCAATCCCATTATCATACTCTGAACAAAGGAAGTTTGAGTCCACCCACTCTACTTGTCCAGTTGTCCCCCCAGTTTGTCAGTCTTACCATCAGTACTACCACATTTTTGGTTCTCCACCTCGCGCTCCTGTCAAGGAAACATCATTGCCTTGATAGTTGCAGGTCTCCCTCTGTCGACGACAGCTCCTCTATTCCAGAGGATAGGCCCAGAGGTCCCTGCGCCTTGGACCCATCACCATCTGTGATGAGTGCCTATGAACCATTTTGATAGGAGTCATCATTGCCTCTCCGAATGGTTGTTTCTCACATGCTCGACTTCAACACCTTGATCGCATCGTTGAGAATCGCGCAGGATTTACATACTTACCATTATTTGTCGAAGACCCCGGATTTCCCCCGACTCTAGCACATTGGTGAGTCACTTTGGAACACCCAGTTATATGTTCCCGTGGACGTCCGGGATGCATTGGCGATTTTATTCGGAAGCCATCCAGTTACATGCTTCCTTGAGTACCCAGTTCAGTCCCAGATCAGTTCCAGTTCAGTGTACCATTGAGAGTATGACCCTTGTCACTCTGGTCCAGCAGCCCATCAGTTCCTTTGGTACCACATTCAGTAGCACTGTTGATTGTTCCAGTGTATCCGCTGTTCAGCTTAGACATGGTCAGCCCAGCAGTATGTCCCAGATTTGTGTCCCCTCTGAACACTTATGATGTACACAGTGGTTCTCTATGTATCTTACAGGTCCCTCTTTTCGGGCCTCATAGTTCTGTTTATATATCTTGATACGAGCATGGGTATGCCTGCCTCGTCCATATATTGAGATTATTCCTCAGTCAGTATTTGAGGTCATGTATATGTCAGGTCCCCATTTTTGGGCCCCATTGTTATTATTATGTTATATCCTGATACGAGCATGGGTATGCCCGCCTCGTCCATATGATCAGATGATTCCTCATCCATTTTTGAGGTTATGTACTTTTAGTTCTTGCAGTTGTTCAGGATCGTTGTTCCGGGCTTCAGTTTGTTTCTTCTCTTCTCCATACCCCAGGAAAACCATATATGACTTATGAGGTCCATCTGCCATACGATGAGCTCCTGCCCTTGCACATCAGGGGGCAATCTGTTAACACCCAAAAAGTGTTCACTACCTCATCTACCTCATTACATGGCTCATTTGTCCATTTTCCTACCATATTTCCCTTAAAAACCCTAAAAATTCCACTAAAAAGCCTCCAAAAGGCCTAAAATGCCTCCAAAAGGCCACAAAACCACCAAAAAAGCCTCAAAAAGGCTAAAAAAAACCCCCTTTTCCTCCAAAAATATCCAAAATTCCTCTAAAATAGCAAAATCCCTTTAAACAGGGAATAAAAAATATAAAATAATGAGGAAAAAGGAGGAAAAAACCCTATACAGCTGCCTTAAACCATATGGTTCCCAAAACCATGGGCCAGCACTCCACCACCAAAAAACTATAAATAGGTGATGGAGATCCCTTATTTCACATCCACAATCAAGTATACCCTTACTCTGCCAAAATCTCTCTTGAAAGCCTAGCTCACCATTGAGCCACTTTCACCTTGAGAGCCCCTTTTGGCCCATTTCCACCATTGGAGAAAGAGAAGGAGCACATTGGAGCTTGGAAAAACTGTTGAGATATTGTAAATTCAAAGAATATTATATTTGTACTTTATTATTCCGGAGATGTTTCATTCCTCCGTGAAGATCTTATTGTATATCCGGAGATGTTTATTCCTCCATTGGAATGTGGTAACTCGGGTTATTAGACTTCCCTAGTGGGGGTCGGCCCCTGTATGTGTTATGTGGGTCAAAGGGTTATTAGACCACCCTAGAAGGGTCGGCCCAGTCCGTAGTAGTGGGGTATTTAACCCATTGGTTAAATACGAGCCTACGTGTACTTGTGTAAAAGATATGTCAGAGTAGTGTATAAATAGAGGAGGTGTGTTCCTCATTTGACACACACACTCACTTGAGAGAGAGGCGCACTTGTGGAGGAGAGGTATGCTATGGTGGAGGAGGAGATCATGTTTTTGGTTTGCATCTTTGTATATTGCTGTTCATCTATATTGAGGAAGCTTTACTGGGTTTTCTACCCCATGAGGGTTTCCCAGGATAAATTTGTGTCTCTTGTGTTTATGTTATGCTTGTTGTTTCTTCAGTGATCCTGTATATGCTATTATTGTGAAATGGAATGTAATGCTGCTATTTTTTGTCATAGCATATTAAATATTAACATGGTATCAGAGCTAGCATGAAGGAAGGCAAGGTATGGCACTTACGACACTTGCTTTACTTACGACAATTTGAAGGTTAGGGTTTTACATAGCAGAAACCAGTCATCGTGGAACTTTCGCTATAAATCCATTTTTGTGAAGTTTCAGGGTCTGAAAAGTTTACAGGTCGAAGATAACATCCCCTGGTACCTTGTTTCCAAAGGGCACCCTCAGATTCGTTGTACCTTATGAGTTATGATCAGTACAAGTTAGGGTTTCTGCCTCTTCCAGATCTCATTCAAAATCAGGTAACCTTGGAAAAAAGGTCATAACTTGGGCTAGGAAGCTCCAAATGAAATTGCGTCAAAAGTGACAGGTACTACACAGATTGTACTATCTGAAGAAACTTTTTCAGAGGCCGAAGGTGAACCAGTGACACGTGGAATGCCGTACAAGTTCACTCTCCTATTTTATCCCATAAACAGGTCACGTTGCGACACTTGGCATAACTCTCTCTCAGAGAGTCCAATTGAGGTCAGACCTGTCAGGATAGAAAGATAACAGAGCAATATATCTTAGGAAACGTTTTCAGAGGCCGAAGTTCAAACAGTGACACGTGGAATGCCATACAAGTTCGCTCTCCTGTTTTATCCCATAAACAGGTCACGTTGCGACACTTGGCATAAATCTCTCTTAGAAAATCCAATTGAGGTCAGACCTGTCAGGATGGAAAGATGACAGGTCAAGCTATTGCAGAAAAAAGTTTTCAGACCCTGTGGAGCAAAAGTTTCAGACTTATAGTAGAAACAATCAGGTGCATATTTCTGTCAAAACAGAATTATTTTTGGAGCACCTTTATTCATGGCTTCCCGAATTTAGGGTTTCAGAGAAAGTTAGAATTTTTGGAATCGGAGTCCACGGCTGAATGATACTTAGGAAAATCGAAATTTAGAGACCAAGATCGAATTTTTTGGTTGGGTAGAAGACCGGGCTTGATCTAACCCTAGTTCGGGATTTTGATCAGAAAGATGGAAAATTAGGGCTTCAGTAAAAGTTGAATTTTTTTAAGTCTGTAACCACGGCTGGAAGCTCCTCAGAAAAATAAGAGTTTAGAGCCTTGGATCGAACCTTTTGATTGGACAGAAGGGTGGGCTTCATCAAACCCTAGTTCGGGTTCCTGTCCAGAAGATCCAGAAGTTTCGAAGGCAATTTTGAGGGGTCAAATTTTGGAGATTTCAAAAGTGAAGTATGCTAGTTTGATCAGCTCAGCAAGACACATCCTTCCATCCATTCAGAAGCATGAAAGTCAAAGATTGAATTTTTAGGGTTTCTCTAGCAAGCCCTAATCAAGCTCCAAATCAAGTTTCAGGGGGAGTTGAGGCTAAGGCCTTACATAAGAAGACTACAAGAAGTCTCGACAGGTATGACTTAAGGAGGTTCAGGTATGTCTTGAAATATGATTCTTGATTAAGTTCATAATGTGTTTGTCTTCATATTATTTATTAGTACAATCTTGATTATTGTTAGAATTGTCTTATCACCCTAGTAATAGTATGAATGCATGTGAATGATCGAAGACATTCATTGATTAGGGCTATATGATTGTACTAATGCATTATGGTGTTGTGTGAGGTTGATGTTGTCTGCTAACAAAATACAGGTACATCACAAAAGACAAATCAAGTTCCATGACCATGACAACATGAAGACAAAGACTCATCCATAATATTTGTTCTACTTACGAGGTATGTATGACTTTGTTATATTATGCTTAACCTATGAGACATGCAGTTTCTAGCTCAGGATCTCTAAATCATTGAAGAGATTGTTTAGGTATGTTGTACATAACTAATCCATATATGTTTTCTTATGTCAAGTTAGAATCTTACCTTGTGTTAGGATCCCTTATATAAGTATACTTGGTATGACTGGTTATGCTTATTCATAAAGTTAGTAATCAAGGGTTTATGCATATTATGTCTCTTGTCTTGATGATTTAATTAACCAGAAGAGTACTATGATCAAACAAGAATATGCATGAGTAAAAGAAGACTTCCTTGAAACCCTGAATACTAATGATCATGACTATACATATTCAAGATTATTTAGAATTAGAATGTTTGGAGAATATACTAATGAACGTATGTTTGTGTATGAGATCATGAGGATGACACTAGTGCACACTGGAGCATGCACAGTGGTACAGAATGAATACAAGTTCAAAAGACATATAGAAGATCAAGCGGGAGGCAACCACACAAACATAAAAGATAAGTATTTGAGTTGTTATTTGAAATAGTAAATGATATTGCTTGTATGCATATTTGTATTCCTAGAATATATCATGCTGAGTGTAAACATTCATAGAGCATTGAACAGTATACTACTAATATGCATATGATTGGTAAGTTGGACAAACATTCCATTGTTGCTTGTCTAGAATGAAACCTCTTTGCTAACATGCTGAGAGCTGTGCACACTCTTGATAGTATGTTCTGGTAGAGATGGAAGGCATCTAGATAGCCACTGTATGCATACAGGATATGGGAAAGTGTTGTGCCAAAGTATTGGTCAAAATAGTTGCATAACTATGTAAATGATATCTGTATGCATAGTAGGTTATCATGTCAATATGATTTGATGATTATGAAGTATTACTAATCATGTACTTAATTTTGATTTGTAGGAAAGACCATGATGAATGATGAACACTGAACAAGCGATGGATGTTAAAAAAAAAAAAAAAAGATTTTCAAATCAAACACACTATAGAAGGCTTGTGGCTAGAAGATTCTCTTAGAAAGAAGAAGAGAATCATGATGAGATGTTTGCTCCAAGTGGCTAGATAAGACCATTCTCTTAATGGTGTAATTAAAGAAGAAGTGTGAATCAGGTTCTGTATGGGTTCCCAGGATCGATAGTAATTGATGAGAATACATGTGAGGATTGCATCATCCTTGAACACAAGTTCTAAAGTGAGCCGTAGACAAGTGTCTCCGAGAAAGAAGAGGGATTGTATCATCCTTGAACACTTGTTCTAAAGAGAGCCGTAGATGTATGTCTTCGAAAATGAAGTCCTTGGTGGACATGAGAGGATTGGATCATCCCTGGACTTCAGTCCGAAAGAAGAGCCGTAGACGTATGTCTTCGAAAATGAAGTCCTTGGTGGACATGAGAGGATTGGATCATCCCTGGACTTCATTCCGAAAGAAGAGCGGTAGACGTATGTCTTCGAGAATGAAGTACTTGGTGAGCATGTGAGGGGATTGTATCATCCCTGGACTTCAGTCCGAAAGAAGAGCCGTAGACGTATGTCTTCGAGAATGAAGTTCTTGGTGAACATGTCAGGGGATTGGATCATCCCTGGACTTCAGTCCAAAAGAAGAGCCGTAGACGTATGTCTTCGTGAATGAAGTTCTTGGTGAACATGTGAGGGGATTGGATCATTCCTGGACTTCAGTCCAAAAGAAGAGCCGTAGACGTATGTCTTCGAGAATGAAGTCCTTGGTGGACGGTTGAGGATTAAGTCATCCTTGGACGTAGTCCTAAATGTACGGTTGAGGATTAAATCATCCTTGGACAGTAAATCCAGTAATTCCGAAAGGAAGGATAGTCCTAAATGAATTGAGTGGATTAAATCATCCTTGGACAGTAAATCCAGTAATTCCGAAAGGAAGGATAGTCCTAAATGAATTGAGTGGATTAAATCATCCTTGGACAGTAAATCCAGTAATTCCGAAAGAAAGGATAGTCCTAAATGAATTGAGTGGATTAAATCATCCTTGGACAGTAAATCTAGTAATTCCGAAAGGAAGGATAGTCCTAAATGAATTGAGTGGATTAAATCATCCTTGGACAGTAAATCCAGTAATTTCGAAAGGAAGGATAGTCCTAAATGAATTGAATGGATTAAATCATCCTTGGACAGTAAATCCAGTAATTCCGAAAGGAAGGATAGTCCTAAATGAGATTGAGTGGACTAATCATCCTGTAAATAGATTGGGATTGCCTCGTCCCTAGACATGGTGAGATGTCTTAAAGTGATAAGGACTAATCATCCTGTAAATAGATTGGGATTGCCTCGTCCCTAGACATGGTGAGATGTCTTAAAGTGATAAGGACTAATCATCCTGTAAATAGATTGGGATTGCCTCGTCCCTAGACATGGTGAGATGTCTTAAAGTGATAAGGACTAATCATCCTGTAAATAGATTGGGATTGCCTCGTCCCTAGACATGGTGAGATGTCTTAAACTGATAAGGACTAATCATGCTGTAAATAGATGGGGATTGCCTCGTCCCTAGACATGGTGAGATGTCTTGAAGTGATAAGGACTAATCATCCTGTAAGTTGATTCAGGATTGCATCATCCCTAGACATGGTGAGGTGTCTTAAAAGGATAAGGATTGATCATCCTGTAAGTTGATCTGGATTGCATCGTCCATAGACATGAGAGATGTCTTAAATTGAGAGGGATTGATCATCCCATAAGTGTATAAGGATTGTATCATCCTTGGACCTATGTCCTAAAGTGAGAGGGATTGACCATCCCGTAATTGGATCATGTGTGTTGTAGGGTATGCTGCTGTTGTGTATACTTGTATCGGTGTGGATACTTGTATTGATAGATGTATTAGTGAGAATACATGCTTTTGATGATAGATGTATTAGTCAGAATACATGCTTTTGATGATAGATGTATTAGTGAGAATACATGCTTTTGATGATATATGTATTAGTAAGAATACATGCTTTGATGATAGATGTATTGGTGAGAATACATACTTTTGATGATACATGTATTGATTAATGTACTTGTATGGTTGAGGATACTTATGTTGTAGATCGAGATGATCCAGATGCTGTAGATCGAGATGATCCAGATGCTGTAGATCGATATGATCCAGATGCTGTAGATCGAGATGATGTGACGATGCTGATCATGTTGATCTAGATGACGATGTTGATCGTGTGATGACGATGCTAATGATTGTGTGATGACGATGCCGATGATCGTGTGATGACGATGCTGATGATCATGTGATGACGATGCTGATGATCATGTGATGATGATTCTGATGATCGTTTGATGACGATGCTGATGATCGTGATGCTGATGACGATGCTGATGATCGTGTGATGACGATGCTGATGATCATGAGATGATGATCGTGAGGATCCAGATGTTGATGTTGCTGTAGTTGTTCGAGTGCTGCAGAAGATAAAGACTCAGTACTAAAGATGTTGATGTTCCAGTAACTGCTTGAGTTACTGATGATGTTGAGAAAGCTTCCAATGATTTATAGATGTATCATGTATGATGTTGATGACTCCTTGCTCGTGCAGATGCTGTTATAATATCCTTCTCGTTAAGGGGGAGTGTTGAGATATTGTAACTTCAAAGAATATTATATTTGTATTTTATTATTCCGGAGATGTTTCACTCCTTCATGAAGATCTTATTGTATATCCGGAGATGTTTATTCCTCCATCGGAATGTGGTAACTCGGGTTATTAGACTTCCCCAATGGGGGTCGGCCCCTGTATGTGTTATGTGGGTCAAAGGGTTATTAGACCACCCTAGAAGGGTCGGCCCAGTCCGTAGTAGTGGGGTATTTAACCCATTGGTTAAATACGAGCCTACGTGTACTTGTGTAAAAGATATGTCAGAGTAGTGTATAAATAGAGGAGGTGTGTTCCTCATTTGACACACACACTCACTTGAGAGAGAGGCGCACTTGTGGAGGAGAGGTATGCTATGGTGGAGGAGGAGATCATGTCTTTGGTTTGCATCTTTGTATATTGCTGGTCATCTATATTGAGGAAGCTTTACTGGGTTTTCTACCCCATGAGGGTTTCCCAGGATAAATCTGTGTCTCTTGTGTTTATGCTATGCTTGTTGTTTCTTCAGTGATCCTGTATATGCTATTATTGTGAAATGGAATGTAATGCTGCTATTTTTTGTCATAGCATATTAAATCTTAACAGCAACCCTCTTGGACATTGCAAGAGCTTCATCAACCTCCACATTGGAGGTAATATCAATACAAAAACCATTATTTATCTTTTGTTCTTGATGTTTTATGCATGTGTTTTAGATTAGTTTACATTTCTGTTTTAGTTTAATAATTTACATTTACTGAACTGCTACTAAGGAGTCCATTCTCCTTAGTAGGTGCTCATTTGCACAAGCTAGGGGTAAAACCCTAGCTACAAGCTACCCTCATATCTAGGGATGAAGTTGGAATGTAAGCATGTTGTTTTGCATTAATATAGCTTTGAAAGAACCACCTATATTATAATTTTGTTTGTCATTATAGCCGAATACACATTCACAGGAGGGTGTGGCCCACCCATCGCAGGGTTGTCATGAAACGAAGAGTGCATCTGCATTTTAATACTAGAAACAAAAGTGAGAGGACTAGTCAGAGAGACAGTAGCATTTTCCAACGCCACTGAGTGAGGGGATGGATCCCTCAACAAATAGTTGGCCCTCACCTATTTTATCCCTTGATGGTGGTAGCAGTACTTAATGATGGTGGATTGAGTTGGTTTCCTTGATGGGTGTTCCATGTGTCATAGGTATAGAGAAGTCCTTATGTGGTTGTGAGTCCCTCACCTAACGTTGGAGTATTGGTCATGATGTGTGACCCCTAACTTAACTTGTTGGTTAAGTCGGTCTTGTGTGGGATCATATACTTATTGGAGGCTTAAACCTAGACCTCTATATGATATATGAGAGAGTCATCTTCTCATCATGTTCTATCAACTTGGTATTCCTCTTGTGTGTATGATTGGGGTTCATTATTCTCTAGCTCACTATCCTTCTGTAGTAGAGCAGTTATACTCGGTATTCTTTGATGTGTAACGCATGGTCTCCCACCACGTATGCCTTCGTCTAGGGTTTATGGAAAGCTGAGACATTGTGAAGTCATGCATGACTCTTTATTTTGCGGATTCTATCACAGTGAAAGGTTGTAATTGGGTTTTCTGCCCCATGAGGGATTCCCATGATACATGTTGTGTAGTTGTGCATTTTCTATATACATGTGATCCTATAATTTGCTTACTGTTTCTATAGCTACCCTCATATATAGGGATGAAGTTGGAACATAAGCATGTTGTTTTGCATTAATATATCTTTGAAAGAGCCACCTATATTATAATACTAATATAATATAGCCGCTTGTTTTGCTTACTGTTGCTATATCTACCCTTAGTTGTGGATTTTGAAATGGAGAGTGCATCTACATTTTAATACTAACTCGGGTATTCTTTGATGTTTAACGCATGGTCTCCCACCAGGTATGCCTTCGCCTAGGGTATGCCTTCGGTCTTGTGTGGGATCATATACTTATTGGAGGCTTACCCCTAGACCTCTATAATATATATGAGAGAGTCATGTTCTCATCATGTTCTATCAACTTGGTCTTCCTCTTGTGTGTATGATTGGGGTTCGTTATTCTCTAGCTCACTATCCTTCTGTAGTAGAGCAGTTATACTTGGGTATTCTTTGATGTGTAACGCATGGTCTCCCACTAGGTATGCCATCGCCTATGGTTTATGGCAAGCTGATACATTGTGAAGTCATGCATGACTCTTGATTTTGCGGATTCTATCACAGTAAAAGGTTGTAATTGGGTTTTCTCCCCCATGAGGGCTTCCCATGATACATATTGTGTAGTTGTGCATTTTATATATACACATGATCCTATAATTTGCTTACTGTTTCTATAGATACCCTCATATCTAGGGATGAAGTTGGAACGTAAGCATGTTGTTTTGCATTAATATAGCTTTGAAAGAACCAACTATATTATAATGTTGTTTGGAATTATAGCCGAAGACATTCACAAGAGGGTGTGGCCCACCCATCGCAGGTTTGTCATGAATGGAGAGTGCATCTGCATTTTCATAATAGAAACAAAAGTGAGAGTACTCGCAATGTCTTCCAAGATCTTGGACAAGATTTGAAAACACGGTTTCAATCAAACTGAGAATTTGCAAACACAGTTTCAACCAGGCCCAAATTGATTGATAAAAACTTTAAAATGGTGATTTGATCCATAATCGACAGAACCCATCAAATCTAGTTCCCATCAACTCTATCCATCATAATGGCTGCCGTTAAAACCATGAAAATTTCTAATTGCACATTGTGATTGCTCAATAACTGATGGTGCATGCAGTGATGAATGATCATTTACTAGCATCTGTGTCAATTAGTTGCAGTCGGGAGATAATTATGGGATAACATCCCCATCTCATCAAACTAGAGGAGATATAATTGCGCTTAGGATGGGGGTTGGGGAGGTTGGTCACTCATGTGATTTCCATGAGAAACATTCTCGTGGGTGGCACTTGTCCCCCCCTCCACATGGCTAAGAGACACCCCATCTGGGGAATTTTTTTTAATTATTTGGTTAAATAAACCATTTTAAATTAGTAGCTTATTAAATCCATGGGGAGATCAATAATAAACAAACAATAATAATCATTCAAAAATATTTAAATAATAAACTGCAATAATGGTAACACTTTGTCACTTTGTATATTGTAAATTAAATTACATCAAGAAACAATGCCTGCATTTTCTAAGATTCAAAAGGTTCAATTTTATACCATTTGTAAAGATTAAAAAGATTCAATTTTATACCATTTTCAAAGATTCAAAAGATACCATTTTCAAAGACTAAAAATTTCAATTTTTGAATTTTGGTGCGGATCAAATTAGGGTGGGAATGATTTGCTTTGTCTTAAACCATGCGCATGGAGAGATAGACAAAAAATCACAATGAAATGTTGTTGGGTTGAATCGTGCATGGAGAGATAGACATAGGTGCCGACCGGAAGGAAAGGGAGTGAGACAAACTGCGGAAATCAGGTTCCAACACTATCCATGCAACTCTTATTTTTATATTTGATGTAGGAATCACCTGCAATTTCAACAAAAAACACTTCCCCAAATTCTTGAACTCTTACCTTGAGTATAAATTCAATTTCTTTGTTCAAAAATGGTGTTTTCCCTTTAATAATATGATTACAATTGGGCTATGATCTAATTCTGCTCGTACACAAATGGAATCTAAAATGGAGTTCGATTCCCAAACAGAGTATACCTGGGCATTCAAATTTGTGCACAATGACAATTTGCCATGATTTTTCCTCCAGGCCAACGTTCATTTCTTCAGTGTTTGTTTCAGCATTTGAGAAACTTATTTTTTCATGAACAAGTGGAAAAAAATAACTACTAACCTTCAACACACTTACAAATACTCAAACCCTAACCCTGAAATATGGAACCTGGCTATCAATTCCGCAACTCAATCTCTGTATAAAAATGTTAAACAAATGCTAAAATCTCCAATATCTTACCTTCAGCGATAGTAGATTCTCACCCAACACATTTATTTATTCTGTTAAATTTTGGTTAGGGTTAGGGTTTAATGCATAATGTACTTTGAACAATCTAATTAAAGTAGCTTGATGTTCCAACTTCAATCGCTTCACTTCCTTGTGATTTGCATAACCTGAGACCTCATAACATAAGGACACTCGAGTGATAAACAATCACATCGAGTCAGTTTTCAGAAGGGTCTTCCAATTCCAAATCCTTCGTAGAAATCGCATATTCCTGTAGTTGCTTACTATCAGGAAGTCAGCCAATTAACAAAGCCTATGTACTCATTTTTCGCTACATGAATTACATACAAATTCCAGAGTAAATGACTTTAGGTTTTTAGCAGGACGCCATTCACATTCAATATAGACAATGAACTTCATAAAAAATACATAGAAAGAGATATTCACAAGTCCATATGCATATAAAATGCTTTCATTAATCAAATTCAATTACTCAGAATTTCATGACCTGATTACATAATATGGGAGTATTTTACCCTGGTCCTCTCCTCTCTATTTTCCTATCCTCTCTACCTCTGCCTCACCTCTACTCTACCTCTGCCGTGGCCTGTAGGATTACAATCGTATATATGAAGAATCAATTTAACAGTTTAACCCTAACGACCTTTCTATATTTCTGTAACTGCCTCCCTAAATAGGAGTTCAGCTCTATCCTAAAGGATGATGCATCATTGACACCTCATCACACTTGGAAACTTCGATTTTAACCTTGCAAACTATTGAACATTTACAAGATTTTTACATTGAACCCCTCCTTTTTTTAAGGACAAGAGTCAGGACCTCATGGTCTGTAAAAAATTCAAAACTTTGAATGTGAGTTTGTTTGAGGCCCGATCTGCTAAGCCATGGCCTGAGGAGGGACTGTTGAGGTCTAATCTGCCTTACCGTCATCTGTTGGGGTTACTCTGTGTCCTGATTGATGAGGCAACACCTGCTGGTGGATTGGTTTGATTGTGTCGTGGACTTCTATTGTATGCAACAACATATGTAAGGGTTTGTTATATAGGCCACAAGAATTGTGAAATGATATTTTTCCATTTCTCTTGCAAGTTAAAAAAGTCAAAAAGAGTAACAATAATGGAGCACTAATATATTGAAATGGAGGAGAGAACTAATATTATAAGTAGACCTCTCGCCTTTAGGCTCAGGGAGGATCTGTCAAAATTCAAAGAATCGACAGATCCTCTAATCTAGGTAGAAAAAGTGATTCATTTGTTCTGTGACCAGTATGCAATAAATACACTCCTCGGGTAACATCAGAATGAACTCGGAGGTACCAACAAGAGGATGGGCTAGGTGACACGATTCCAAATAAGATCCATGTGTCTGATTTCCATTTCTGCATATGTAAGTATAAACAACTATAAAATTAGTCACAACAGATCTAATGAACAAGTAAATCAATCACAATAGATGAAACTCATAAAAATTGTGTAAAACTATGCAAAGCATGCATCAGTGCTCAATATCCCAATGAGGGTGAATAATTACAATGCAATACAGTTAATCTGACAATGTGAGTGAGCAATTCGAATTGACTAAGTAGGTCATTCGAATCACTGAATGGAGTAGCTTGACTCCAACTAGGCGTCCTCATCATCAATTAGTGGTGGTCATCAATGCACAAGAACTAGTCATCCAGGTGTCAATCTGAGTCTAACTGAGTGTAAAAAGTGTAACTGAAGTGTGTATCACTAATATAGGGAAGGAGACTCAGTGGAGGGTGCATGGGAGGCTTAACTGAAGTCATAACAAGTCATCTAGTCAATCTGGAGGTCCAACGGAGTGAAACAGTTAGTCGAGAGTGAAACTAGCCTCAAATCAAGGAGAATCGGAGCTAACTGAGTCTAACTGAAGTGGAACTGTAGTGGTAGGTGAAGAAGTGCACCCTTCTCTGGTATTATGTGAGAAGTGGGTGCCTTCCTGACTAGGAGGGATGAAACTCTGATGTAAGAATCTACCAGGTGCTACAATGAAGTGGTTAAGGTGCTGGAGGCATCAACCTGGTGACTGGGATGCATGCAAACCCTAATTGCATGCAAGGTCTTGAAAATGATTATGTGGATATCCAAACACCCCCCCTCAAGCTAGACTATGATGTGTAAAAAAAATTAAAAAATGTAGGGCCCTGGTTACTAAGACCAAAGGTCACCCCAATACAATAATAATCCAAACTAATAACAGTCAATAAACCGAGGAAATGGGGAAAACCTCATGGGAAAAATACCCCCCCTAAAAAATAGACTGTAGTACACCAAAAGATTTAACTACTCCAAAATCAAGTAGATATGTCTGGAGGTATCTTACTCTTGGGAGTAAATGGATCATGCTTCAAAAACATGTGCTTGAATTCTCCATCAGTGGATGCAAGCGAATGTGGAGACTTTAAGAACTTGCTCTTCATACCGAAAAAGGTGAGAACAAATCTGAAAATATGAGGATGATCCTGGAACCTGTGATTCGAACCAAGTGAGGTAGGAATAGCTCCAATAAGATCAAATAGATCTTGAAACTTGAACTTCTTATCAATAGAAGTTAAATCAGCTCCAAAAATAGATGAATGGTTTCTTGAGATCTCCTTTGAACCAACAACGGTGAGATCAAAACCAAAATCAGCAAAAAGTGCATGAGAATTGAACTCAAGCAAATGGTAGTGCCCTTCATCTTCATTAAAAATCTGAGAAACTTTGCAAATGATAGAACATAAGTCTATAGGAGACATGCAATCAAGGAGGGTGAATGCTTCACGTCCAAAATAATATTTTACCTCCAAAACTTCAAGTAGATCATTATTATGCATGCCGACAAACTCATGTGAAAGAGAGGATTCAAGAACCTCTTCGGAATCTAGAGTATGAGCTGGTTTATCTTGCTCAGAATTCGAAATAGAAGACTTTGAGAGAGTGAGTTTTGAATCTACAGTTTCTTATTCATCTTGAACAATTGTTGAGGCCAGCACATGATTGAAAAGAACATATAAGGAGATCTCACTGGGCTTGTTCTCCAAAAGGCTAGCATGATCCTCTTCTTCCTGCTTTCCAAATTCTCTATCAAGTTGGACCCATATATCACTTGGATTTTCAGCAGTATTACTGAGGTAGCGCATACAAGGAGACATAGCAAGACACATTGCTCCAAAAGCTCTGTCACAATCATTGAGCCAATCATTCTCCTCTTCATCGGAATCAAAATCTCTTGTATTACCAATGCACATATCAAAAAGACATTGTCTCTTCAAGAATGCAATCATCTTTGGTTTCCATTCATCATAGTTGAATGGAGTAAGAATAGTTTGTGAAGAAGAAGTCTCCATCTTTGCATTAGCGAATGCACATGGAGGAAGTAAGAAACTTGCAAATCACACACAAACAAACACTATGTTTTCAGCCTTGCATGCATATGAGCAAATGCACATGATATTTTGCATGCCGCTGCTGAAATATATTGGTGAGCAAAGATTGCTCTCTCTTCATGTAGAACACCTGTAGAAAATAAATCTTGTCCCTGCCATGGCTTTGATACCATGTAAAATTAGTCATAGCAGATCTAATGAATAAGTAAATCAATCACAATAGATGAAACTCAGAAAAATGGTGTTAAGCTGTGCAAAGCATGCATCAATGCTCAATATCCCAATGAGGGTGAATAATTACAATGCAATATAGTTAATATGACAATGTGAGTGAGCAATTCGAATTGAATAAGTAGGCCATTCGAATCACTAAATGGAGTGGCTTGACTCCAACTAGGAGTCCTCGTCATCAATCAGTAGTAGTCATCAATGCACAAGAACCAGTCATCCAGGTGTCAATCTGAGTCTAACTGAGTGTAAAAAGTGTAACTGAAGTGTGTAGCACTGATATAGGGAAGGAGACTCAGTGGAGGGTGCATGGGAGGCTTAATTGAAGTTATAACAAGTCATCTAGTCAATCTAGAGGTCCAACGGAGTGAAACAGTCAGTCGGGAGTGAAACTAGCCTCAAATCAAGGAGAATCGGAGCTAACTGAGTGTAACTGCAGTGGTAGGTGAACAAGTGCGCCCTTCTCTAGCAGTAGGTGAGAAGTGGGCGCCTTCCTCACTAGAAGGGATGAAACTCTGATGTAAGAAGATCCCGGGTGCTAGAATGAAGTGGTTAAGGTGCTAGAGGCATCAACCTGGTGACTGGGATGCATGCAAAATGCATGCAAACCCTAGAGTTTGCATGCAAACCCTAATTTAATGCAAGGTCTTGAAAATTATGATGTGGATATCCGAACAACAACAACTCAACTTACAGGCTTAGGCCAAGCCTCTAGATATACATTATTAAATAGTCTTAAGAATGAAAATCAATTTATTTTAACATAATAGTGACAATTACAATGATAAGAACTTTAGGAGTTAGTTCCATAAATGTATGAGGCTTATTATTTAGCTACAAGTTATGTTTCCAAGTATATCTTGTATGCCTGCGAGCATTAGAGGTTAGAGAGAGAGGCTTGAAAAATGATGGTTAGGAGGGTTAGCTATACAATGTAAGAATCAAGGCAAGAAAAACAGAGGATAGATCAGAGTTTGTTTATTAGCCTGCAAATTTCCAAGTAATAAATGGAAAAGGATTATTTTCCATAATGTTGTGTGCTGATTTCATATATGTCTATGTGATTGCTGAACTCTGGTGAATATACAAGCTAACCAGGAAATGAATTAGTTAATTGAGTTACTCTCTATTGGGCTACATTTTAATTTTAAGGTTGAATTAAGATCTAAGGTTGAGTGTTGACTACATTGGAATTACGCTCAGTATGAAGAGGAGTGATGTTGAACACTTTGCATTGAAGGGCTACCTGGACTGAATTAGTTTTGAGTCTAGGTAGAATCTTTATGGGTTCTACTTTCTTAGAAGTTAGATGCCATATTGGTTTGAATTTCAATGGTTCTACAAATTGACATCTAAAGAGACAATTACAATAATGCATTAAGCCACAGAGATTATTTCCAGAAGATCTAAGTCAAATATTTGAACAATTTAGGGACTTTTTTTATATCAGAATACCTCTTAATAAGAAATGTGGGTTTTTGCAGTTGTTTGACCGCAAGTTGTTAGTGCAAAGTTGTGTGTTTTCAATATATATGAGGTTTAGTATCAACTAAATTTTTTACTTCATTGTAGACATAATTTCAAAGGAGCTTGGAGCATATTATCAATTGGACAAAAGAAACTGGATGAACTTGAAAAATAGGTATAGTTTCTATATTTGGTTATTCATTGTGATATACCAAAAAAATGTATCAGTGCTAACTTGTTCTCAATTAAATTTATGTGACTTAATGGAAATTGGTTATGTGTAGGACACTACAAGAATATAGAGATGGGGTTGAGGAATTCTTAAAGTTTGTCGAGGCGCATTCAAGGAATAAGATGTCCATAAAATGTCCATGTAATAAATGTGGCATAGTCAAAGTACAAACATTTGATAAAATACGCGAACACTTGATTTGTGATGGAATAATAGAGCAATATAAAATTTGGTATTTTCATGGAGAGAGCATTCACAGTCAGGTATCTTGAAAAAAACGAATTGATCTAGTTTCAAACTTACTTGTATTACAATAAAGATATAAATTATATTTATATGTGCTTAATTATGTTTTCCTCTCACCTTTAGATTCCATCCGTTATTGATGAGGCTAGGCAACGCTCTGAAAATGAGCCACATGAATTTATAGAGCATATATCATCGCAACTGGTAAGCTAATTTGCATTGGTAAAGGCCCCTATTTGACCAATATCTATTCATTCTAATTTTCATAAAAACCATAAAATCACTGACATGAATTTTGATTTTCTTATTAATAGGGTTATGGACATGTAGAAGGCCATTACGATAATCATGTTGATGAGCCTGGAACATCGTTTCAGAATGGTAATGATCCCCTCGAAAAGGATGATGATACAACCATTGTTGGTGATCAAGTGCTTCATATGGTGAATGATGCTTATCCATGTCTTGATCAAAACCTAAACGAAGGTTGTGATAACGTGGGGTTGGAATCAACAAATGTACTAAATGAAGTTAATGAATACAAGAAGTTAATCGAAGATGCAAAGATGCTATTGTACCCTGGTTGTGTTGATTTCACAAAACTATCAACAACTGTGGAATATTACAATATCAAAGTGAATACTGGATGGTTTGATAGAAGTTTTGGCCAAATGTTAAAATTGCATAAAAATACACTTCCTAGAGATAACACACTTCCAAATTCTACATATGCTGCAAAAAAGTTGATAAAATCATTGGGATTAAACTATGATATGATACATGCATGTCCCAATGATTGCATTTTATATCGAGTAAGTAACGAAAGTAAAGATGAATGCCCAACATGTGGAAAATCTCGATGGAAGGTGGATGCTCAATCTCAAAGGGTGCGTCAAGGTGTTCCTGCAAAGGTGTTAAGATATTTCCCCATAGCATCGAGGTTGTTTGTGTCAGAAATTGTTACTAAGGCTAAGGTAACAAGCCAACACAATCTCAAAATAAAAATCAATCCAAACTAGGTTTTTAGGGTTTTGTTTTGTAGGTTTTGGTTAGAAACTCCAAGAGCATAAGGGAATACATTCAACAGATAAGTAAAAACTAATTCATATACATATATCCATGAAGATGCATATATATCTCAGGAATCCAACAAAAGATTGCAATGAAGTTCATACAATAAAAGACAAGCACCACTGGAAATTATACCTAAAACCAGAAATGAATTTGTCAATCAAGAAACTGTATAAGTTTAAAATGAAGCGAACACATATCAGAAGTGGAATAAGGAGTTATATATTCATAGTTTCATCAAAAATGCAATATGAGAGTTTACAATACTTAGCAGTGAACAAGTCTGGATGAAAGCACAGTTTGCAGACCTCCTCTAGCTCCAAAAATTCGAACCCTTACAATGACTCTTTGTCCCTCTTTTATCATTACAAAGAATTGGTTCTATTTCCCCCTCATTAGGGCGAAATTAAAACTGCCTAGCAGTTACATTAACTAACTAACTCAACTAATTGACTAAAAATAGCAAATCGGATTCCTGGCAAATGTGGCGAATTTCTGGAAAATAGGTGTCAAAGAAGCTTCCATATATCTCAATTGGTGACACCTGTGTAAAAACTGAGAGAGGTTTTTGTTAATGGGTCCGTGATGGACAAAAACCTCTCTTGGTTTTTCAAAATTCATCTCCAATAAATCATAATCGGCCCCGCAAAATGAACACTAAAACAGGAAAATATTAAATATTTAAAATCCCTGGAAAATAGGCTGCAAAGATTAAACCGAATCTTTCAAACCTTGACAGCTGTTGCAAAACTGAGAGAGGTTTTTGTAGATGAGTATATTAGGAACAAAAAATTCCTTCGGTTTTCAAAAATTCCTCTCCATCAGCTCGCGGTCTGCATTTGACTTCAATCACTCAAAACAGGACTGCAATGTTCAGACTATTCAATGTAATGAAAAACTGTCAGTGAATATGGCTGTTTTATATCAGTCTTTCACTCTTTCAAGGGTATCTTCATGTTTAGTCATTTCTCCATTTCTGTTCAACAAAATGCAGGGTAGGTCCTCTAATAGATTTCACACCTTTACATCTAGAGTTTTCATTTCATACCTCTGTTCCTGCAACTTCTGTTCATGAAATCTTTGAGCTCCCCCGTTGCATAGTTCAGCACTTCCAATTGTGGAACCCTGTAAGTCTGCAATTGATCTACTCATCAAAGGATCTACCAATGTATAATTAGTAATCATTGTCCCAGATGAACAAGACATATCCACTGCATGACCTGCACAGTGATCTGCAATTGCTTTGCGCAATCGCTGAATTTCCCTTTCTGTTCCAAATGACTCCCTGTTTGCTGCATCAAGCTGTGACTGTAAATTTGTCATGTGTGAAATTTGATTATTTATGATTTGCAGCTGATCAGTAATCTGAACTTGCATCTCCATTATCATTTCATCTCTTCTTTTCAGCTGTTCCCTCAATCTGTGTATGAAATCACGCTTGCTAAACAGATCAGAGCATGTATCTGATGTACATACTGATTCTGAGCTATTGGACTGCTGTAAATGCACATTGGCCAGATCAAGTTGCTCTGGAGATACCCATAAAGGGCTATTTGCTGTACTTTCAGAATAAATTTGAATTTCTGGCAGTTTGCACTGCTTTGGGGATATTGTATGTCTGTCATTGTCAAATTGGAAGTTAGCATCCTGAGGTCCTAACTTCATCTCGACCGCTCCATCAGAAGAACCTGTAAATCGTTCCTTTATGATTGTTGGAAATCATGATCCAAAGTGCCAGATGAGTCAGCCCCATTGTACAAATGTCCCACGATCTTCAATTTAGCTGTTAACGCTGGAATGAGGAAGCCCTAATTTTCGCTGGCGCCAGAACACACCTGTTTCCTTTCCACAGAAACACAATCCACCGTTTAACAGTGAACTCTCCTTCACAAACACTACCTCTCCTGCAGTGATGCGTGTAACAAGAGAAAACTGACAGCTAAACCGGAATTGGCTGATTTCTGTGCAACTGAACCCGCATACCATGCAATGATGCCCTTCCTTTCTCTTCGTGATTAACACCAACTAAAATCATGTTCAAAATGCTGCAAATACGTGTTAAAACACTCACACTATATGATTAGACAGTCTCACTCTGCATCATGATTAAAATCAGATCGAAAATTGACAAAAAATTCAGGCCACGATATTCCTGTAGCGCGCTCTGTGTTAAAATTTTGCCCAGCGCTACAGGAATAACTGCTATGCCAAAATTTAGCAGTTTTTTTCAATTTCTGCTAATTTTTCGGAGATTCTGGCAGCTATTTGGTTTAGGACATAAGTTCAACCACTCTCTAAAGTCATTAATGATTCTTCCTTTGAAAATATAACTCTCATTGACCCCCTTTTCAATATAAAAAGTCACCAAAATCAAATGAAATCTGAAAAGACTGGGTTCAAACTTTATTCAATCAACCATATAGTTTCTAAGGAGATTAAAACTTAAAACTCAAAACCAAAAATTTAACTGAGGTAGATTCAAAACAAACCAAAATTGGAGAAAATAACTCAAAAAATGGAGGAAAATTTACTGACTTAACATCTGGCTCCAGTTGCGGGATGAAGTCCTCCCTGTGAGGCTTCAAGAACCTGTAGACTAGTGCCTTCAGTCTTCCATTGGGCTATGGAGTCTTTATTCAATCTCACTCACACCAGTATAGACAATGAAAGTCAAATCTCTTTCTCTGAGGAACCTTCCAACTACTGAATCAAATAGAAATCCCATTTCCAATGTAACCAAGAAAACATTTGATCAACCCACCAAAACTTGTTTCCAACTCCAAATATATATATAATCAGAAATATTGGAAAACATGAAGAGCAGAGATTTAACAACTTATACCCACCTTCATCAAATAGTTTCTCTGAAATAACAGATTTATAACCTGGTATTGACTCTAAATAATCTGCTACTGGATCATAAAAACTTCCACAAGTTACCTCTTCCTGCTCTATGAAAAAGACAAGCTGTCCATGAGAATATTTTGTTCCATGAATATCAATCAGGCATTGGCGATAAAAGACATCAGGGTCAGCCTGAATTTGCTTCGGAAATTTTTGAATAGTATCACCAATAATGTCAACACTTTGAACCTCCTTTTCCACACTGTCTTCCAATAAATGACTATCATGCATGGGCTTTTGCTGTTCGAGAATAATAGATTGAATGCATACTTGAATCTGCTGATCAGATTGTAACATATTACACTCCTCACAGATTTCTGGGTCTTTCTTTTCAATTTCATCATCATAATTATTAAAAATTAGACCATCTTCATAATGATTTTGAACAGCAGATTTATCATAACCATGAATAAAAACCACTTCTGAAAAATTGTGACTAGCCTGACCTTCATCAAATTTAGTATCAAAATCAAGAGGAATATGATCTAATTCATCACAAATTTCTTGACTTGGAAACCTAATCTCTTCATCATAGCAAGGAGTAATCTGAAGAATTTCTAGTGATGATGCTAAAGGTTCATCTTTTTCTTCAATACAAAGCTGATCTTTAACACAACACTGATTTTCAAAAGTTTGTTGAACTAAAGATTGATCTTCAAAAGGGTTGTCATTCAAACTGCTATTAAGGTTGTTGAAATTGTTATGAGAATGTTTCAAACCATCTTTACTGATATCATCACTTGGACAATCCTCAAACTGTCCTAAAACAACAACCTGGTTATCACAATGATTATAGCATTCTTCCTTGACAGCAGTATCTAAAAATGTTACCTTCTCATCTTCAACAAATTCTGAAACTTCAACTTTTTCCTGACATGTTTTGAACTCTTGACTGTACTCATCATCATGGTTTTTTAAATCAGGAATTGTATGACAAACATCAACCTGCTCACAACAATCTTTTAAAAAGAGTTCATCTAAGTACAGATACTTACAACGTTTCCGAAAGCATTTGTGGAATTCTTTCAATGAGGAGATGCTAGCAGCGGGAAAACAAAAATACCAATCTCGTGCATCTTTTTCAAGTGAATACATGAACATTTTCATGAGCACATCTTCATGCTGGATATTTAACTGGACCATACATTGATGAAATTTGATGAGGTGATCTGAAGGATTATCCTCTTTGCTTTCTCTAAACCGTGGCAGACAATCTCCCCAAACATCCATAGTAGGTACTGGATTTGGAAAACCTGGAATATCAGAAAAATTTAAAGGGGCAAACCTTCGAGCCATAATAGCTTCCATGGACATTGGTCTCTGCATCTTGAAATAGTGGAGTCGCCAATCAATTTGTCAAGAGAGATTTTGTTTCTTCTTCTCAGAAAGAGAAAGGGGTGACAGTGGCTCAAATTAATCAAGACTGTATAAAGCTAGGCATGACTGAAACCTTCTAATTCTTCTAGCAGCCACTCTGTCAAACCTGGTGAAAATATAGCCTTCAAAGTGCTGGTTCAAGTCCACCTCTTAAACCAGAAAAATGATGAATATCCCAGGGAAGATATGCTTCAGCTTCGTCCCCGGCAACGGCGCCAAAGATGTTTGTGTCAGAAATTGTTACTAAGGCTAAGGTAACAAGCCAACACAATCTCAAAATAAAAATCAATCCAAACTAGGTTTTTAGGGTTTTGTTTTGTAGGTTTTGGTTAGAAACTCCAAGATCATAAGGGAATACATTCAACAGATAAGTAAAAACTAATTCATATACATATATCATGAAGATGCATATATATCTCAGGAATCCAACAAAAGATTGCAATGAAGTTCATACAATAAAAGACAAGCACCACTGGAAATTATACCTAAAACCAGAAATGAATTTGTCAATCAAGAAACTGTATAAGTTTAAAATGAAGCCAACACATATCAGAAGTGGAATAAGGAGTTATATATTCATAGTTTCATCAAAAATGCAATATGAGAGTTTGCAATACTTAGCAGTGAACAAGTCTGGATGAAAGCACAGTTTGCAGACCTCCTCTAGCTCCAAAAATTCGAACCCTTACAATGACTCTTTGTCCCTCTTTTATCATTACAAAGAATTGGTTCTATTTCCCCCTCATTAGGGCGAAATTCAAACTGCCTAGCAGTTACATTAACTAACTAACTCAACTAATTGACTAAAAATAGCAAATCGGATTCCTGGCAAATGTGGCGAATTTCTGGAAAATAGGTGTCAAAGAAGCTTCCATATCTCTCAATTGGTGACACCTGTGTAAAAACTGAGAGAGGTTTTTGTTAATGGATCCGTGATGGACAAAAACCTCTCTTGGTTTTTCAAAATTCATCTCCAATCAATCAGAATCGGCCCCGCAAAATGAACACTAAAACAGGAAAATATTAAATATTTAAAATCCCTGGAAAATAGGCTGCAAAGATTAAACCGAATCTTTCAAACCTTGACAGCTGTTGCCAAACTGAGAGAGGTTTTTTTAGATGAGTATCTTAGGAACAAAAACCTCCTTCGGTTTTCAAAAATTCCTCTCCATCAGCTCGCGGTCTGCATTTTACTTCAATCACTCAAAACAGGACTGCAATGTTCACACTATTCAATGTAATGAAAAACTGTCAGTGAATATGGCTGTTTTATATCAGTCTTTCACATTTTCAAGGGTATCTTCATGTTTAGTCATTTCTCCATTTCTGTTCAACGAAATGCAGGGTAGGTCCTCTAATAGATTTCACACCTTTACATCTAGAGTTTTCATTTCATACCTCTGTTCCTGCAACTTTTGTTCATGAAATCTTTGAGCTCCCCCGTTGCATAGTTCAGCACTTCCAATTGTGGAACCCTGTAAGTCTGCAATTGATCTACTCATCAAAGGATCTACCAATGTATAATTAGTAATCATTGTCCCAGATGAACAAGACATATCCACTGCATGACCTGCACAGTGATCTGCAATTGCTTTGCGCAATCGCTGAATTTCCCTTTCTGTTCCAAATGACTCCCTGTTTGCTTCATCAAGCTGTGACTGTAAATTTGTCATGTGTGAAATTTGATTATTTATGATTTGCAGCTGATCAGTAATCTGAACTTGCATCTCCATTATCATTTCATCTCTTCTTTTCAGCTGTTCCCTCAATCTGTGTATGAAATCACGCTTGCTAAACAGATCAGAGCCTGTATCTGATGTACATATTGATTCTGAGCTATTGGACTGCTGTAAATGCACATTGGCCAGATCAAGTTGCTCTGGAGATACCCATAAAGGGCTATTTGCTGTACTTTCAGAATAAATTTGAATTTCTGGCAGTTTGCACTGCTTTGGGGATATTGTATGTCTGTCATTGTCAAATTGGAAGTTAGCATCCTGAGGTCCTAACTTCATCTCGACCGCTCCATCAGAAGAACCTGTAAATCGTTCCTTTATGATTGTTGGAAATCATGATCCAAAGTGCCAGATGAGTCAGCCCCGTTGTACAAATGTCCCACGATCTTCAATTTAGCTGTTAACGCTGGAATGAGGAAGCCCTAATTTTCGCTGGCGCCAGAACACACCTGTTTCATTTCCACAGCAACACAATCCACCGTTTAACAGTGAACTCTCCTTCACAAACACTACCTCTCCTGCAGTGATGCGTGTAACAAGAGAAAACTGACAGCTAAACCGGAATTGGCTGATTTCTGTGCAACTGAACCCGCATACCATGCAATGATGCCCTTCCTTTCTCTTCGTGATTAACACCAACTAAAATCATGTTCAAAATGCTGCAAATACGTGTTAAAACACTCACACTATATGATTAGACAGTCTCACTCTGCATCATGATTAAAATCAGATCGAAAATTGACAAAAAATTTAGGCCACGATATTCCTGTAGCGCGCTCTGTGTTAAAATTTTGCCCAGTGCTACAGGAATAACTGCTATGCCAAAATTTAGCAGTTTTTTTTCAATTTCTGCTAATTTTTCGGAGATTCTGGCAGCTATTTGGTTTAGGACATAAGTTCAACCACTCTCTAAAGTCATTAATGATTCTTCCTTTGAAAATATAACTCTCATTGACCCCCTTTTCAATATAAAAAGTCACCAAAATCAAATGAAATCTGAAAAGACTGGGTTCAAACTTTATTCAATCAACCATATAGTTTCTAAGGAGATTAAAACTTAAAACTCAAAACCAAAAATTTAACTGAGGTAGATTCAAAACAAACCAAAATTGGAGAAAATAACTCAAAAAATGGAGGAAAATTTACTGACTTAACAGAGGCTAAGGAGAATGTATAGGTATGATTTTCAACACCATAATTGTATTCAAGTTTTCACCTTCTTGTATTATCTTTACCATTTTTCATAGTGTTATTATATGATAATATTATATATAAATGAAAGATTTTCTTTGTTGTTCTAGCTCTGCGGACATGTCGCAAAAAATGAGGTGGCATCATGCGAATTCAAGAAATGAGACCCTGTTGATAGCCCAAACTGGAAAACTATTGATGAAAAATGGCATGGTTTTTCAGGCAAACCCCGCAATGTACGACTTGCAATGGCAGCAGATGGATTTATCCATTTGGAGACTTGAGCAGTACATACAGTGTTTGGCCTGTAGTGTTGGTTACATACAACCTCCCACCATGGTTGTGCACAAAAAGGAATTTTTGTATGTTAACCTTGTTAATACCTAGTCCCAAGCAACCAGGTAATGACATTGATGTGTATTTGGAACCCTTGGTAGATGAACTAAAGGAATTATGGGACCAAGGAGTATGGGCATATGATGCTTACAATAACACATGCTTTAACATGAAGGCGATTCTTATGTGGGTGATTCATGACTTTCCAGTTTAGGGGAATATGGCTGGTTGCACAACAAAAGGCTATAATGCATGCCCCATATGTGGAAAGCACACAAAATCAGAGTATCTCAATTGTAGCAAGAAATGTGTGTACATGGGACATAGGAGATTTCTTCCTCAAAATCATAAGTTTCGCTCATAGAAGGGACCATTTAATGGGAAGGAGGAGCTTCATTATGCCCCTCCAGTTGTAAGAGTGTTAGATATTTTTAAGGAAACAAAGGGAAACGAAATAGTTTGGGGGAAGAGTGAATCAAAGAAAAGGAAAAGAAATAAGGAAAAAGGTGAAAAAACTAATGTTGTGGTGTGGAAGAAACAATCAATTCTATTCAATCTGCCATATTGGGAGGTATGTAGAGACATCAACCATTCCTAATTATTATACATTGCATGCTTATATGACGTCATTGTGCTTAGATGTCTTCATTGATTTCATTGTTTATGATTTCCTCCATATTAAATAAATTTCCAATATTCTCAATGTGTTGGAATGCAGAAACACATACAACGTCACAATTTAGATGTAATACATGTGGAGAAGAATGTGTATGAAAGCATTTTTGGAACTCTTTTGGATATAAAAGGAAAGTCCAAAGATGGAAAGAAATCACGAGATGACTTGCAAAAAATGGGTTTGAGAAAATCACTGTGGCTAGAAGTTAAAGGAAAAAAAAATTCCTTCCACTTGCATCGCATACTCTTTCAAAGAAAGAGAAAGAGACCCTATGTCACGTTCTTTTCACATTAAAAGTGCCAGATGGTTATAGATCTAATCCAAAAAATCATATATCTATGGAAGAGCTTAAGTTCCATGGAATGAAAGCACATGATTGCCATGTTCTAATGCAACAACTTCTCCCAGTAGCTCTACGCCATATGCTACCAATTGTTGTTCGAAAGACGCTTTGTAAGCTTTGTTACTTTTATAGGAAAATTTGTGCAAAATCGGTTTCAATAGAGAGCTTTGACAAGTTGGAAAATGATATTGTGGAGACAATGTGCTCGCTTGGAAAGTACTTCCCTCCATTTTTCGATATAATGATGCTTTTGAATGTGCATTTGGTAAGTGAGCTTCGATATTGTGGCCCGGTTTCATATAGATGGATGTACCCCTTTGAGAGGTACATGAAACTTTACTTGCTATCAAGAACCACAAGAAGAATAATTTATTCAAATCTTTTGATATTACTTAAAAAATATGCTCTTTTTGTAGGTGTATGAAAGTATACAAGAGTTATGTTAAGAACAAAAATATGGCTGAAGGATGCATCACTGGAAGCTACAATGTGGAGGAATCAATAAAGTTTTGTGGAGGATACTTGAAAGGTATGGAATCTATTGGAACCACACATGGTCGAAATGAAGTGTGGGATGACAAATTTGAAGAAGTAATTCTAGATGGAAAGCCATTATTTGCTTCAATTCCATCAGAAATGGATAACATTAGCTGGGAACAAGCCCATAGGTGGGTTCTATTTCACACAAATGAAGTTGATCCATGGATAGAGTAAGTAACATCTTTGACCTTCAAAATTTTGTTTGTTTGTGGTTTAACAAAACACAGATCCATGGATAGAATAATGTATTTGACATTTCAAATTATTTTTATTCATATTTTATCAAAACACATTAACAACCATTTTTATTGTCCATAATTGTCAAATTAGGATGCACAAAATGGAGATTCTCAACTCATTTACCAAAACCAAAAAAGATGAAGCTCTGTTGCAGAGACTCCACACCCAACAATTTTCTAGTTGGCTAAAAAAACAGGTGACTTTATTCTATTTATATTATAAGTACTTAAAAATCAATACATGTTGAATATTGTGATGTACAAATTTAAATATTTTATGATAGGTTGGATGTATGTGCTCTAACTACATTAAAAAAACTGAAAATATGTAGGTGGAAGGAGATGGAAATGTGTCTGATACACTTAAATGGCTAGCGCGGGGCCCAAGGAAATTTGTGAATAAGTACAAGAGATACCTAACCAATGGTTATAGATACCATACAAAAAGAATGGATAATGAGAGAACCACCCAAAATAGTGGTGTGTGTTTGGAAGCCGAAACAATGATGAGGTCAAGTTCCAAAGATCCAAACCCTATACTTTAGAAAGCAAAATTTTATGGAGTAATAGAAGAAATAATTACATTGGACTATTTTTGTATGGAGTACACATTGTTCAAATGTAATTGGGTCGATGTATACAATAAGAGAGGGATTAAAATTGATGATTTGGGTTTTACAATGGTGAATACGAAGAAATGCTTAAGTCAAAATTATTGGCAAGATGATCCATTTATTTTGGCATCGCAAGCTAAACATGTAGTCTATGTATAAGATCCAATTGAGACTGACTAGTATGTAGTGTTAACATGTCCTCCAAAAGGATTGAGAAATAGTACATCATATGAATTTGAGTATGCAGATTTGTCAGGGGTTACAGACTTTCAAGAAGCAAAATGTGTAAATGAAGAAGATATAGTCGATGTCGATGTTGACGTAAACATGGATTATGTCCATTCAGATTGTGAAGGAATATGGTTGAATATTAAACAATAAAACATATTGATTTAGCTATATTCACCTTTACATGGTATATACATTTGCAAACTTTGCATATTGGGTCACTAATGGTTTGGATTTATATTGAATGAATGATGTTATTGATAAATGCTAGTTTTGATCTTTTGTATTGGACTGAATTAAGATGTTCTTGGACTGAATTATTTACAACTCGTCCTTTATGTTTGATTATGCCCTTCGAAAGTAAGTGGAATGCTATGTGGTTGTAATTGCTTCATATTGACTTTCTAGATGTGTAAACTTGGGTATGGAATTATATCATTTTATAGTGGTGTATTTTTGGTTGTGTTTTGCATTTGTTTTTTATTTTTAAATCATTAACTTGGATTTATTCCATAATAGATTTCTTTAAGGAAAAAATTAGTGTTGTTCCGTGTTGGTTTTGCATGCTTGGAATTGTATAAACATTCTTTAAACATATGGGGCACAATATGCTAGCTGACCTATTCTCTTGATGATTGTAAGTAACAACAATCCTTGGTGGATTTCTACTGATCTTGTATGGTGCTTATATATTTATAGTACTTACCTATTTCATTTTTCAGGAAATTCCTTCCGAGGAAAACAATCACATTTTCAATGTTGGCAATCCTAATAATGAGGTCAATGTCAACCAGCTAGCAGAAATAATGACTGAGGTATGGTTCATGCTTTTCGCTGGAGTTCAAAAAAGTTGTTTGAATAGCCTTTTGAATAATATCTTGTGCTTTTGTTGTTGTCAATAGTGTTGATTTATAGTGCTTGTTTAGTTTCCATTAACCTTCATTAACATTTCATCACAATGGAAGCATAAACTATTCTTCCTTTGTTCTGTGACTAGTCTGCAATAAATTCGCTCCTTAGTTATTGGAGGAACAAACAAGAGGATGAGTTGGGTGACATGATTCCAAAGAAGGCCCATATGTCTGATTTCCATTTGTGCATCTGTAAGTGTAAAAAGCAACTCATCTTACAGGCTTAGGCCAAGCCTATAGATATATGTTATTAAACTATTGTTACAACATTTTATATCATCTTTTGCTATCTTGTTTCCATATGCTTAAAAAAGCTTAGATATCTATTTTAGTTATTGTGTAAACAGGTTAGTGAATCAGTTCTATTTACTTTACTTACAACAATGTGATATTTTTGCTTTTTCAAATTAGTAAAATGTTATAATAATACTAACCAAATGTTCAATTTATTCTAGGAAGCCATTGGTCATCACCATCTACTAGGGTTACATTCTGCTTGTGACCTGCTCCACTTGACTGACATGAGTTTAAAAGGGATGAGGCCGGGTACTAGTCCCAAGCAATTTTGATGGGTATAGCTACACCTCATATTAGGCAGGTAAGCAAAGAAAGTCTACCCTATGTAACCCATCAGAGGAAGTTTCTTGAAGCATTTCCAAAAAAAAATGTGTAATTTCATGCCAATATGAATCTTAGGAATTTTGCACTTTTATAGGTGCTCTACATTTATGTTATAAAAAATGAATGTAAGTTGAGATAACACCGATAATTCACAGGATATGCTACTTTGTTGTTTATTCAAGCACGTTTATATACCTGCTGAAACTAATGCTTGGATTCTGGAACATGACAATTATAAAGAGAAAATTCTCAAGTATTTTTTTTTAACAATGATGGCTAATTAGCTTTTATTAAAAAGAGGAAAATGAATTAGATTACAAATGGAAGGGGAGACCGATCCCTTAACCGAGAGCTGCCATTGATAGCTAGCTCTGCCCAGTCTCTCACATAAATGATTAACTCTAATTTTCCAAAACAAAACATGTTGGAGACTGATCCCTTAATCGTGTGCTGCCATGTATAGTTTAGAGAGCAATCTGACATACTTCTTATGACTCCTCTGAGCTGGGAATGTCATTCTCACATTCTTCCTGCTATAATGATCAGCAAACAAAAAAAAATAAAAATCCTTCTTCCTGCTACAACGATTTTTGGATTTAAATATTTATTAGATTTGAATAGATAAATTAAGAAGATCAAAGCTCTCTCCTTTGACCTGGTAACCTGGAGCTTCCAAGACCAGTCTGCTCGTGATAGTCATAGTCCATCGAGCAACTGCGTGCTTCACCCAATGCTGCCCTGTGTCGATTATGCAATATCAATCATGACTATTCTTCTGCCTTGTATCAATTCTGCAGTGTCAAACATGTCTATTCTCTGCCCTGTATGCGGTTTCAAACATGGAAAATACTTGAATTAGCTCTGCCCAATGGCACATTGATTTTGCTTCATTTCTGGCACCTTACACACTAAATTTCCATTCCAGCATCATGGCAGGCCACTTAAATCATCCACACCCAACATTTTTCTTCAATACTGGCAGGTTAGGCAACATGAAATTATATAGTAGTTACAGGCATTTTTTTTAATCAATATACTGGAATGAGTTCCAACCAGGGAAATTTTTAGGGGCGAAATTTAGCCAATTGGGTATTTTTTGGCCTCTTTTTCAAAAAATAAATTCGCTATTTGGTCATTTTTAGTCTCTAATATCGCCTATATTTACATAAAATATGTTTTTTTATCATAATATTCACCAAAATTTACAAGTTACAGTAGTAAATTGTATGTTTTAGATTTAATATTCGCCTACCAATCTATATATATGTTTTTTCCAATCCAAAATAATCGCCTAGAATACTACACTTAAGCATACTTTTATAATCCTTAAAAAATACCCCGGTTCCAACATATTAAATCCATTCTCCAAAATTCTCTTTTGAAGGAACATACGAAACTAAGTTTAGATAGTAAATTTTTATGTCCCTAGGATTTGCTCAAATCGTAAATAATGATGGCCAATAGAATTATGATCCATGAATTTTAATAGGCATGATGCAATCGTAGTTAGAATTTTTTTTAATTACCATAGTTTAGTGTTTAAATATTTATAGGCCTACTGAAATATTTTTTGCAAGCAAGTTTATAGGCCCGTTGAAACTAATCCATGCAAGGTAACAATTTCTATGATTGTAAAGTACAACCAACAAGAACAGAAATATGCCCTTGCCAAATACAACCAACAACTCAGAAAATTGCCCCTGTAAACTACAACCAACAAACTCAAAAATATGCCTTTGTAAGGTACAGTCAACACAACATAAAACTATCCCTTCAAATCTATGTAGGCTGAATTGAAAAGATGCCCATAACAACAAGGAAGGTGCTCTATCAACAATGAGTGGACATACATCTCTTCTAATCAATTGTTTGTCACAATTGTGGAAAGCAATGGTGACGTTGAACCGTTATCCTTTAAGGACCATTATAATTATTTTTTTTACAATTTTATAAGCAATGGTGACGGTCCTTTATGTCGCGTCATTAAGAGATTTTCAAAATGAAAAGCGGTGACAATATCATAGCGGTTGTCACCATTGATATGTTAATGGAAATATCCTCAATAGTGAGGGTCATTGTAAGGCCCTCATCATATGTCATTGGCGACGTTCAGTGTTTTGATGATGGAGGCCCTTAGGTCCATCACCAAAACTTCATATAAATTGGTGAGGGTTACTATTTGTCACTAATAATCCTTATTAATGTCGAACATTGAAATTGGTGAGGGTCACTATTTGTCACTAATAATCTTTATTAGTGTCGAACATTGAATGTCACCACAACACCTCTACTTTTGGGGACATAGCCGTTGGTGACATTCACATTTTGGTGACGTCCTCATTTTTCACCATCACCGATGAGATTATGGTGACATGTCTCAACCCTCACCAATGATCGGTCATTGATCGTCACCATATATGCATCAAATGGTGAGGGGCAACGCAGGTTCATCACCAAGACTTCATAGATATTGGTGACGATCACAACCTGAAATAATCATAATTATTGGTGGTGGGCCTTGAATGTCACCACATACCCCCACTTAAGGTGACGATGCCTTTGGCGACGCCCAGGTTTTAGTGACGGGACCCCTATTAACCATCACCAAATGAACTTATGGTGACATTTTTGGACCCTCACCAATGAACTTTTTTCTTATAGTGATACTTCTATTCAAACAATCATCTACTTTAACTTGACAACTATATTAAAGTTTTATCTTTTCACTCCATATTCTTATGAATATAAACCTATCCGACTTTAGTCCATATACATTGTTGCATATCATTTTACATACTCTCCTTTATGTTGAGTTATGCAGTAGACTCCTATTCGAACAATCGTCTACTTTAACTTTACAACCATATTAAAGTTGTTCACTTTTCACTCAATATTCTTATGAATATATGAATATAAATCTATTTGACTTTAGTTCTTTATGTCCCATCTAACCTCCGTTCTTCATAAATTATAACGTAACTAAATCAAATTTTCATATAGTTTAGTTATTAGGGGCAATTTGAAAAGGCAATGTTTTTGGAATCAAATATTATGTCGAAGCAACTTTGTCCCTACAAACACAGATTGGTCGTGTGATGATATTCCTTGCAGTGACAACTATATATTTAGGTGTACTAATAGTAGCTCCCGAGTTAATGTTAACCTTCAAGCTATGAACATGTATCCTGCTTGGTGTGTTCGCGGTGATGATGCTATTATACTACTGTAACTCGGGGTTTTACTGTATAAAAAAAATTAAATAAGTAAAATTTATAAATTTTATTTCAATAGTTATTTCAAAGATATTGGTTTGGTAAGTGCATATTCAAATATAATAAATCTTATGTTTACGTAAAATCAAATATTCCAACATATAAGCTTTACTTAAAAGAAACATTTTTCATCTTGACAAATTCAATATAAAATATAAAATAAAGTTCAAACAATATTGTCATATAGTTATAGGAAAACTATTGGTATATTGATTTGAAAGAATCAATAATAAAATATATATTATTAATATAAAATATATGTATATATATATATGTTAAATTTATTTTAAAATTAAATTTAAATTATATTAATTTTAAGGATTCATACTTATTTAAAAGTATATAAATATTTGTGAATCTTACCAATTCTTAAAATGTTAATTATAAAATATTCGACAATATTTTTCTAAAAATATTTCAATTTCTAAGGATTTTATATAGTTTATATAATAATATGGTGATTTTTAGAGTGAAAATTTTTTACCCCATCAAACTTGGGCAAAAAAAGGCTTAAAAAAATGCAAATTGGTGAATCTGTTTTGTGAAAAAAACATGGAAAAATAACCCATGGACTAAATTTTGCCCCTAAAAGTTTCCTTGATATAATTATTCGATAACTATTGATATATTAAATTAAAAGAATCAATATAAACTATATACATAACCATATAAAAAGAAAAAAAACATGAGAAGAGCACAAATTCTCACTTATTTGAAGAATATTTAATTTACAACTTAACATTATTTCCATAATCATTAGATATTTTAATTTTTATTCTTAAATACATTAAATCTTAACATTTATGATGGTTTTATAACCACTAAACATATAAAAAATCTACTATAAAGAATGTAACATTTTGAAAATCTACATTAAAAACTCTCTTTAACATTTATGGTCGAATGGGGACCTCTTGCACCTATAGCAAGAGACATACCACCATATCGATGGCCATTTCTACAACAACTATGGAATCATAACCACTTCATGGGTTGTGAGGTGAATGAGTAAGAATGAGCTACTTTGCATTGTTAGTTCAAGCAATAGCAATATCAGTAATAAAAGTGAACGAGAAAACATAGAAATAGAAAATGGTAGTAAAAAAAGGGAATTGATAAAACTAAAGAACAAAAGAGAGACTATTGATGACATATCTACACCAATAGACTGCAAACACTTTTACAATTATAAAGTTTGAATGACTTCTACATCATAACTATGCTTCATAATCATGGGTGTCAAGTTAGGGGGGATCATATGTGATCTCAAAGGAACACAATAAATCGATTTTGCATGGGGATTAGGAACGACGTCAAACAATCAAGTGGAGGCATATGCCCCTTTTCAAGGGATTAAAGTGGCAATCTCATTAAATATTAAAACCTTGTTCATCTTTGGGAATCTTCAATAATTATTCAATATTTAATGCCAACTCTCTTCCAAAAGATGGCAATTTAGCATGCATCATCACATAAGAAGATAAATCCAGGAACTTGAGGAGGATCAAATTTTGCATATCATTAGAGTGCTAAACTCAAAAGTAGATTCTCTCGCCAATCATTCCTCGATGATTGAGTAAGGAACATTACTAATGGGGAATTCAATTTCATCCCTATTCCCTAAGTTCAAAACCCACTTATTTATCATATGCATGGTTAATCCACGTAGCAATGACATTAAATGATCAATGCAGAAGGGACGATGCATCAAGCATCATCCCAACTTCACACATGCCTCTGTTTAGTAACTTCTAAAAATTTGAAACAATGATAATTAGTCTCGAAGGTGAATATGGGATAATTGATGAAGGATTCAGTGCTTGGTAGGGTCTTTGCAGAGTGGTAAGTTTGAAATGGACCTTTTTCTATTTCACAATTTTAGTCTTTCTATGCATTTGGTTTTGTATCAATGGGATGGGGCATGAGATCTGCAAGCCTTGTTCTTCAGCCTTTTGTGGTTTCTTAGGTTATTATTAGAGATTCCTTCAATAATAGCTCATTGCTCAGATACTATTTTCCATAAACAATCTGCAGGGATGGTGATTTGGGTGAAATATGTCTGTGTTTTTTTAGTTACCCTATGACACTGAACTTTTATCTTGCAATTCAATGTTGAATCTACTCTTTTCTTGCTTGTAATTTGACTTGTGAGTTAGGGGTCTATGAGTGCAATCATTTATATGTGTTTGGGTTTTGGTTGTTGCTAACAGTCATGGACACCCAGTCCTCTAAGTTCCCAAAGGGATATCTAAGAAATTCATAGATTTCTGAGACATCAAGAGGATCTAATTAATGGGAATAAGACCTTGATTTTCTCTGTCACTTCTAAATCCCATGAGCTAGAGCATCAATAGGTTTCTCATAACATAATTATCACAAACATTTTGGTTAAACGAAAGCAACAAATCTGAGCTTTAGAGGAGGAATGTGCCAAACTCAAAGCAATGGTAGCATCTCTCAACAAGGGTTCATCATCTTCAACCTCAAATTAGAATACCTCTATTGGATCTTTTTCCATTGAAATCCAAGAAGAAGAAATAGTCCACCAGTTACAAGAGTATATGGAGGTTGACAAGAAGGAATCAATGCATTCTAATCATGCTCAGATTAATGCAAAGAACAATTGTGCTTATACTTGATATTGCCATAATCAATATTTTGCAAATATTTTTTGATTTTAGGTGTATTGTGTAAACTCTATACTTCTATAAATACTTTGTCAAGCTATGTAAGAAGTAATGTAGAAGATTATAGGTTATATTTTGTTGTCATCATTGAGTGTAATCTTTTTGAAACTTGGTATTCTTTATTTTTATATTTTGATGGTGTTCACCTTCGCTACAACATATATTTTAATACAATATTAAATCATTCTTGTTAAAAACCTATGTTTCATTTAATCAAAGTTCAAATGGAACCAACTAGATTGATGCCTTAGCTTTTCCATTCATAACAAAAGGAAAACCATTAGTATACGTAAAATCATGGTAAACCTTTTGAAATAATAACTAGATAATACCTAATAACATATTAACATCAACAATGCCATATCTAGGACCCAAGCAAAATCCCAACCACCCTTTACATGGGAGAATTAATTCAAGATTTTTGATTTTCTACTCACTTTGCATTTTTTTATTATTTATTGTGAAGGGTTTTGTGATTGGAATCATGCAAGAAGGAAAATGAAACTTCGGGTATATTCCAAATTGATTGGGGACCCCTTGCACCTAATGTAAGAATCACACCACTATCCCAAATGTTTTTTGTACAACAACTATGGAATCATACCCACTTCATATGTTATAAGGTGAATGGGAAATAAAATGAATTGCTTTATAATTTTAGTTCAAGCAATAATAGTAGCATCAATAAAAATGAACAAGGAAAATCATTGTAAGAAGAAGAAAATTGATAAAATAACAATGAAATAGACACTGATATTGGATTTCTACAACAAATTTAGTATTATGAGTGTTCATTGTGATTGCTTGTATTTGGAGTGTGTGTTTCAAACTCACAACAAATTCCAAATTTAGTATTAGGAGTGTTCGTTGTGATTGCTTGTATTTGGAGTGTGTGTTTCAAACTCAAAAACAAATTGCAGGCAACTATTTAGCATATAGACACAATACTCCTTGAAGCATATACATGCATGATATTCTACCCATGCCACCGAGGAGATTGCAAGATATAGTTTTGATCTCTTCTACATTCTAGGTAGATCAATAACGAAAAATAACTTTATAATTTTCTTTCTCCACAACAAATATTTCATTCTTAATTCTTTCATCATCCGCTGCACTAAATTTGAACACCAATAATTCATCGTTCTATCAAGCGCGGTGTTTGCCGAATAGTTTCCTCGGACTTAATATTTCTGTCACCGTTCACTGCACTTAATTCAAACTCCAATAATTAACCCTTCCATCAAGTGGAGTGATTATCAAATAGCTTCCTCAAACTTATCATACTTATCATAGGATTAGAAGGAAAATATCTGATCAATCTTTGACTATCCTTTAGATTATGCAGTAGAGAAATATTTATAGAGGGGATCTAAAACCATAGTGAATCGGTCATGCTACCTATAATCACAGTTTTTAGGTAATTGAATACCCTCGTATTTAACATATTATTGATCCAAACATCTAAGTAACGTAGTGGACATGGTATGTGGGAAGAAGGATGAGTAGATGGTCATTTTCTTCCTCTAATTCATAAAGCTACACTTGTTTACTCCACTCACAACATGTAAATTCTTATTTTCTTGTATTTGACATGTCATACATTGTGATTATCGGTCTCGCTTCCATGAACTAAATATAGTGGAAAGGGAATCAAATTCAATACTCTTCCAAACCCCTTTGGCTTTATTTGCTTTCATTCATTGTTCGTTACAATAAACGAGGCCATGACCCCTTACTAAGGCTATGCAATATTGAATGGAGAAGGTTTAGGATAATGCCATGGTAATTATGTTTGACTATTTTAACTTTAGATAGAAGTTGGAAAACTAGACAAAAGAGATAGAAATGAAGTTCAAACTATACCATGCTTAAGTCAATGAATACTTATTATTGCTCTTTCCTACCATAATATTTTTTCCTTTATTTATTTTTATAAAATAATTTGAGAAGTGCATTTTGCTAATGAGTGTGAGTGAGATGTAATGTAAGTCTAAGCATAAAAATAAATTGTTGATATGTCACGTCCCTATCCGTCAATCCGATCAATAGAGAGGGACATGAACGGATTACAGGCTTCTAAATTTTGCCCCATAGTCATATTACAAATTCATAACATTTAAAATGCATGTGCAAATACATAATAAAAATACACAATAGAAATAACTCTATCCACACACACATAGCATGCATATACTGTTAAATTTTCTGAATTTACTTCAATCTGATCTAGGATCTTAACTGAGAGAACAACATGTACAGCATATCTACAGCATATCAATCATGGAGACAATAATGCAAGCACACAAGAGACACAAAGATTTACTTGGGGAAAACCATAAAGGTGAAAAAACCCCAATAACTTCCTCAGAGATAGATAGAGCAATGATACAACCAACCATAAGAGATAGACACAACCTAGCAGCAGATCCTCCTCCTCCATAAGTGCGCCACTCCTCCTTGAGTGCATGAGTGAGAAGTGAGTGAGTAAATAGAGTGTCTCCCGCACTCTATTTATACTTGACTTGGCTTGCCTTTTTACCTAACTCATGTAGGCTCGAACTTAACCACATAACATAATGCTGAGTGGGCCGACCCCCAATAGGGTGGTCTAATAACCCTTTGACCCACATGGCCAACCCCCAATAGGGTGGTCTAATAACCCTTTGACCCACATGACTTATACAGGGCCGACCCCAAACAAGGTGGTCTAATAACCCATCAAGTATAAGTTACGACACTTACAATATAAATGACGACACTTCCTTATAGAGGAATAATACCATCTCTATAGGAATACAATATACATATATGTGAAATACATTCCGAAGTTACATATACATTAACATATACAAGTGTAATCATCACATGCATCAAATAAAAACATTTTATATTCAAATACAAGATAATGCTTATCTTTAAACACAGAAGATCCAAGCAACTAGTTGTGTAAGAGCAAGTTTCCACCCAACTATAGGTACTCTGTCGAACATATACTATTTATGCTAAGAGGCCACCAGGGTGAAGAAAACACCTATAAGGTCTCTCTCTAAACCCACAACCTATTATGCTCTCTATGCTAAGCCAAATGCTCATCCAAAGCTCTATAGGGATCTCACTCAGCCATCACAACCATGGCACTCCTTTCAACTGCCACACACAACATAAGGAAGGCATTCCCCTTCACTGATCCACAGTTCCCTTAGGAAATCCAACCCTTTAAGTGCTTACTAGTGTGTGTAGTAAGATTCCAACCTGTTTTATACTGTTGGAGAACCTCCTGTAGCAAAAATCAATGGGTAAAGGTTCCTATATTTCCCAACCTCTATGCCACTTACAACCATCTCTTTTTCCTTGAAATTTGTAGCTCAGTCTCTAAATTTGAATTTCTAGGTTATACACAATTTAGTAATGGTCACGAACATCAATAGGGAGCTCTAGATAGTGTAGATCTGCATGAGGAAATGAGTTTTGACCCTAAAGGATATGAGATGATGGTGAAAAGACAACTGGCATAACTTTTTACCATAGATGAAAATGACTTCTGACAACTGCAAAACTGACTTCTAACAATTGAAAAAACTGTCATAAAAGTAAATTCATCCCCATGCTTCAATAACTGCATGAGGTGAATTTTACCACCAACCTCACACATGCATTCACTAATTTGATTTAATTGTCAAAAGAGAGTAATTAGCTCATTTACAACACATTGCAAAGTTTGGATGAGTTCTAAGGTTGACACTTGGCAGCAAAGGATTTTGTTTCCCATAGGCCCCCCTTTCATCTTCCCCTCTAGTGGAATCATAGCCCCTCTACTGCTCTTTAAATAGCCATATTGGACCATTTTATTATTTTTGCAACATAATATTTATATATCTTTCGAGTTAGCAGGACAATCCAACTATATGGTACAAACAGAAATATTTACATCACATATGCATAATCATTCACTAGTTGGGCCTTGGCCTTGAGCTCCGCACTAGGAATCCATAATAGCATATCTACATCATATAAATAATTTTGATTAAATACATTCAAAGTCAAAATTGAGGGAATTACAATTCCCTCCCCCTTGGAATAACACCATCCTTGGTGTTTGCTCAAAATTAGAACAAAAATGGATATACCTCTCTCATGGCATCCTCCATCTCTCGTGTAGCCTCATTGAGACCAAAGTGCTTCCATTGCACCTTTACCTATCTGATGGATTGGTTCCATAGCAATGCTACCTTCTTGTCTATGATGCATAGTGACTTGCTTGGGAACTCTCCCTTAGGTTTCACCTGGATCACATCCCAATCAATCACATGGTTAGGATCATGTACACATTTCTTAAGCGAAAAAAATTATGAGCTCTAGTGTTAGCAGATAATGAAATTCTATATGCAATTGGCTTTATCCTTTCAAGCACTTCAAATGGCCCACAACATCTAGCTTGTTGGACATTTATTGTTGCATGTTCAAATAAATATTTCAGACCACAATGGTCTGTCCCTAGCTCAAGTTTTCTGCCCATTAAAAAACACCTCAACATCTTTAAAGCGTGTAGTATGGTTGCAAGTTCTAAATCATGGGTAGCATAATTTTTCTCATTCTCTTTCAATTTTCTTGACTCATAACAGATCACATGATTGTCTTGCATAAGAACTCCTCCAATTCCTTATTTACATGTATATGTACAAACCACAAAATCATTTTCTGGATTTTCAATTTTTGGAATTGGGGTACTTGTAAGAAGCTTCTTCAACAACTACAACCTTTCTTCACATTTTAGTTTCCACTCAAATTTTATTCCCTTCTTTTGCAAATAAGCGATGGGGTGTGCAACCTTGGAGAATCATTCAATGAACCTTATGTAGTAACCAACAAGACCCATAAAAGATCTCATATCTGTTACATTTCTTGGACTTAGCCAATTCATAATGGTTTCAATATGTGTTGGATCCACTGATATTCCTTCCTCTAAAATAATGTGACCCAAATAATAAATTTTATTTTTATAGAAATCACATTTTGTTAGCTTTGCATACAATTTATGCTCCCTTAGCAATTGCAAAGTGGTCATTCTCAAATGTTTTTATGCTCCTCTTCATTTTTAGAATAAATAAGAATGTCATCTAGAAAAACAAGAATGAAAATTTCCAAATTCCTATTGAAAACATTATTCATGAGACACATGAATGTAACTGGTGCATTGGTGAGACCAAATGGCACTACCACAAACTCATAATGTCCATACCTTATTCTAAAATTTGTCTTGTGAATATATTCTTCCTTAATTCTCACTTGATTGTAGCCAGAACTCAAGTCAATCTTTGAAAATACATTTTCCCCTCTCATTTGATAAAAAATATCATCAATTCGAGGCAATGAGTACTTGTTTTTCATTGTAACTGTTAGGTGCCCTATTGGAAAAATATGCAGAAAATACATGAATACATGAAAATAAGCGTGAAAGTGCATATTAATCTCATTAATAATATACATATTTATACAAATGAGATGTCCCTTGGTTTCATATTCCAAGGTGACTCTTGGACTCCTGAGAAACTAATAGTCTTCTCCAATGACTTTTCCTATTCATTTAGACTTTTGATTTACCTCGAACGAATAGTGAATATTAATCGAAATACCAAGGATTATGTTCCCAACAATTCCCCCTTAATCTGAAGGGTATATATGAGTCCAAGAAAAAGAAAGAGCTAAATAATTGGAAGTGGATAGCTACCACCAGCTGAACATTTCCATCTTGACACTCTTTTGCCAAGAAGTTTAGATAGAAGCTTGCACTGGCTTCTGCTAAATATAAGTGCTCTCTGAAGGGGTGGTTTTGGCTGACCACCAACCAAAGGGGCTAGCAGGAGCTGAAATATTCTACTATGTGTGTGGTTTAAGGTTGACCACAAACTCTAGAACTTGGAGACAACAATCGCTCAAAGGTTCTCTGGAACTTGGATCGAAGGCTTAGAGGTTTTGTATGGAATGGTTGTTTTAGGCTGACCACAAACCAATTGGGGAGATGAAAACAGGAAGTGATCAGCTACCACTGGTTGAACATTTCCAGCTTGACAATATTTTTCCAAGTATGTTAGCTAGAAGCTTGCACTAGCTTCTTCTAAATGAAGATGCTCTCGATATTGTTGGTTTTAGGATAACCACCAACCCTCGAGCTCAGTCAAACATAGCTCTTCACAGGATCACTTGTTTTGGCTCGCTTGTACTCTCTTGCTTGTTACTGACGGTCTTCATTCCCACCTATCAGGAATAATGTCAGGAGAGTAGGGTCTCATGGTGTCATAACTAGACACAAAAAACATGAGTACTCTATGGCATGGTTCTCTTCTATCTTCATGATACATGCATCTCAAAATCAAGCATCTCTGGATTTGGTGGCATCCCAAACTCATTGTGGCTTAGGATCACTTGATGTGACTTACTTGAGGAAGGTTGTGAGTGTTTGTTGTCAGAGGAACAAGGATTAAAAACTTGAAGCCTGACATCATGTTCCCCCCATGCCAGGTACAGAGTAAGAAGTAGTACAATATTATGCTACAAGTTTCTTTAGCTTCACACACTGATATAAAAAATGGTTATGCTTCCCGCAATGCTAACAAGGATGAATATAAAAACACTATGATCTTTCATATGGCCAATTATGTCAAAATGTTGTCATCTGTAACTCTGAACATCTTTTGACATGATTTCATTGTTTTTTGGAAGTTGATAGGAATCATTTTCAAACAAGGGTTTATTCTGAACAAGCACTAGTTCAGAATGTTGATTCTGTGTTGTGCATGTTCCTCTTTGTCTTTCAAATTCTACAGTTGATTGATGACAGTTTGGAGTGTATCTTTGCTGATTGTGATTGAGTCATCTACAATTGTATGTACTAGAGTATTCAACAAATCTAATGTTTCTTCTGTATTAGACATTGTGAGGATAGTTTGAGGCCTCCTTGTGCAGGTAGAACCAACTACAAAGACTCAATCAGACTAAGGGATTCTTGCAACTCTGCCCTTTACAAACAATATTTCAGCAGATTCAAACTTAAAAAATGAGGGGTGTCAGACTTAGCTGAAAATGCACCCACATACAATATACAATTCAACTTAACTTCAGTTTGGTACTGTACAAAAACACATATGCAAGTACCAAAAGTAGACACTAGAACTTACAAACAAATCATAGTTTCAAGTTACACTCATGATTGTTGAATTGAGGAATTTGCTATACCTGAATGATGTGGATCTAGTTTTGCAACTTCTCTTCTTTTGGAGCATCTGTAGCAACAACTACAAGTTTGCTTGACTCCAAACCAATTTCAGATCTTTTCTAGTTGCTCACAATCCCTGTCACTGTAGGATAACTGATGGCTAGAGAAAAAGTTGTCAATATTTCATATACATAGTGCATTTAAAGAAACTATGTGCAATATGTAGGTCTGCAAATTGTATGCAAATTCAATTTGAAGCAACATTAAAATCAGTTCTGCAGCGTTATTCTACAACACCACACAAATTCAATTATGTAGAACTATTAAAAACAATTCTACAACGCTATTAAAAACAATTTTACAGCACTATTAAAAAAAATTCTGTAGTGCTATAAATTCAAATATTAATGAACTTCCAAGGATGTGAATGAAGTGCAACAAACTAGCAACTCCACTAAACGTTGCAATGTGCAACAATTTCAACACTGGAATGCTACTAGTCTTCAAATGGTTCAATGTTCTTCACTCACAATCTTCAATAAGTTAGCTGCTCAAATACTGTGAGTAAATATCTCTCTGCAACAAATTCCGAGGAATGACTGAACGAGATAAAATGATACAACCTTTGCAATACTATGCAAATAGTAATGCATACCACATTCTGGATAAATGTCCTTGCCAACAGAGACAACACCAACTATTGATGCTAGTGAGTGCATATTCTGCAACTTGAATCTTTGAACTTGCAACTTAGGACAAAATTTGGAAGAAAAGATACACAATTCTTTTTACAAGTTCTACAGCACTATCAACCTAGTTTTGTAGTGGTATCAGTTATGTAGCACTATCTAATTATGGAGCACAAAGCTATTACATAAAATCACATTCACCATATACTCCAACTCAAATCTTCAAGGAAGATGAAATACATGGTCGAATTTTTAATAAATACAATAATATAATACCACTCAAAATTGGCTGTAGAGTGGAAGTAGCAACAGTGTAGCTACTTGATTTATTAATGAAATTATAATTTTCATTGGCTTCTTCAACAATCTTCAACATGCAGCTCACTTACAAAATGCAGAGACACTTTACCTTCAACAATTCCACACTTCATTGAATAAGTTCGCAGCTACATGGAGATTTCATAGCTTAATGTGATTTAGGTTGCAACAACTTTCAATGAATGGAGGTTGCAGCTTTACATATGGTGGAGATTGAGTCTCCCTCACACTAAATTGCAACTCACAAATTAGGGTTACCAATGTTGCAGCAAAACCATTTTGTATCTCAACAAGGATCATGCTCACATGAGAATCACAAGTCGTGGCTCTTTCTCACTTAGAGAATCACAACTTCTATAACATGAATTGGCTCACTTCAATCTGAATGAAGTCGTTGCTTTACTACTTGAAACATAGATATCACAACATCACCACACGAGCTAGATTTATGCAGTAGATGTAATATCCCCAGATCATATTATGAGAATATTAAATAATCACCAAGTTTTTAAATCATAAAATTTCAATAAAAACGTTGAACTAGTTATTAGGACTAGTGTTGAGGCAACTAGTCCTAGACTCTGCTAAACCCACCCGAAATTCACAATTAGATTTGGGATAAATCAAAAGGTGATTGGCATGTGTCTAGTCCCAAACCACTAATCAGACTCATATTGACATGTTCATACTAAATGGGATACGTTTTGGAAGCTTAGGAAGAGAAGACAATTTCTAGACTGCACAAGAGGAAGACTTCCAACTCAAATTTGAGGGCATAAAAGGTTCAAGAATCACTGAAACACGACTTGTATTATGTTTCTTCAGACTCTTATATAACATCAAAAACTGACAGAATGAAAATTCATGGAGCAAAAGTTATTTAATCACATAAAACTGGAAAACTAGTCAAAATTGCCACAAGATCTACGAAGGGTTTGCAAAACTCCAATAAAAATATGATTATTTATGGAATTCAGTACATAAATGACATGGAGAGTGTTGATAACAGAAATTACAACAGATATATGCTCAAAGGTCGCTCAGAACAATCATAGCACAGTTATAACTTGCTAACATTCATTACATCCAATAAAGATTGTGAAAAACATGGATCTTGAGAATTCAAACTGAATGGAAATGGAACTCTTATTAAAATCATTAAATCAAACCTGGAAAAAATTAAATAACCTGCTAATGTCAATGATGATGGTTGGATTCCAAACTCCAAGAATCCTAGCTGAAGAATCAACTAGTAGAAGAAACAACAAGGGCACATCTCCTAGCTAATTACTAGGGGCACATCTCCTAGGTCAATGGAAAGCTCAGAGCTCTCAAATATGAATGAAATAATTGTCAAAATATGTGAAATGGAGTTGTAATCATCCTTTTATAAACTTCTCCTTCATAATTGAGCTTATCTTCTTGCTTTATCAGACTTTCCATCTATGAAATTCGAATTTAGTGATGAGTGATGCTTCTTTGGTAAGTTGCTTTTGCATTTTGGACCAACTTGCCTCATGAATTTTCCCTCCTTTGCTAAATTTATCCTTTGTTTACTTCCTTGAGCCTTTTTTATTCTTTCCTACTTTTACCAATCTCTCTTATCTTAAAAAATTAGGAAAGCTCTTTAGACTTTCTTGTGCAAGCTACCTAGCCCAATGTGCCTTCATGAGTGAGTTTAGAACTTGTTGCTTTCTGAAGCTTATGTTTTTTGCTTTATGCTTTATTTGCTTTATCCTTATTTACTACTTTTATTTTGCTTTTCCATTGCTTTCCCGCTTTAAGCTTTCTTTTCTTTCTTTTACTGCTTTGGTATGCTTTTCCACTGCTTTTTCTGCTTTTCCGCCAGCTTTTCCTTGCTTTATCTAATTTCCTTTTTTTCATTGTTTTCTATCCTTGTCTGCTTTCTTCTAATTTCCTTCTTTGGCAAGCTTCTGGCCACATAATCATTAATATTTATCCAAGCATTACTTTATTCATGAAAATAAAAATATTATGGATCATCACAAACATTAGAAATATTAAATTTCCTATCTACTAATGCCTTTTTCAAAATTAATCCCAACAATTAACATTTTCTTCTCCTAAACCCATAGGGACTAGATAGGCTAGGGACTTGGTCCAACATTTGATGAACATCATGAGCAATTAATTACTAGACAATTATTGCTTGCTCAAAATCTTTCACCAATCTTTTTGATGCTTAATGAACCTTTCCACACCTTCGATAAGATTCCTATGATGCCATATTTTCCTCCCCAACCTTGTTTAGGATTCCTTAGTTGACTTAGATTAATTTTCCTTTAATAATTTATTTCCATGTGGTGCTAGGAAAACTTAGGAAAAGCCTTAATTCCCCAATTATTGATGATTTTCACTAGGTCCCATGGAAATCTAATGGGCTAGTGACTTGACCAAGGTGTTAATGGGATGGGGACATGGCAATAGAATATTAGGGTTTCTTAATGATCACAAAACATGCAGTGAACAATACAAAAAATGTTTTACCTCGAGGCAGCAACAAGGGCACACCACTTCCAAAGAATTGTATTCCTTCAATGGTTGAATTAGTAGCTCCAAGAATGATTTGATCTTCAAGGTAATGAGGTCGTGGAGGTCGCAGCTTCAAATGGGGCTTTTCCATACACTGGTAAGCGCCAAGTGTTATCTTTGGCAATTGAGGAAGATATTGTGAAACAAGATGTCCAAGGATGTAACATCAACTTTAGTGGTTCCTTTGTTCTCATCTAAAACTCCAACACAACATGCATTAGAGTGCATTGTAGGAACATGTATCATAATTGGGGAGAGAGATCAATGCTCAACTCATATCAGACCAAGTATTCAATTCATTTTATGGTGTACCATCGCAGTCTCCACTCCGATTTCAACATCATGAAGAGAAGAGGATTACCCATGCATCCAACAATATATCCAATGAACTGCTTCAACACATAGCTCGTTGAGGTTCCTGTACCACGATCATTTTCTTTCTCCAACTGTAAATCACTTCATCATCCCATTCATCTCATCTGGCTGGCGTGAAGGTTGGCATTCTTCATCTCTGATTAAATGATTACATTCAACATAATACACTCAGTTCCAGGTCTCAAGATTCAACGAAACAATTAAATGGGGTATGGATGCATAGCTCCAGGTTTAAGGATCGTTAAGAGAGGTCGCAACAATACTAAAATGATATCAATGATCGAGTCGCAATGATCCAACGTTGTTCACCAAGAGATACCAACTCGCACACATTATAAGGGAAGTGCACTTTTAAATCTTCAAAATGCATCTCCACTGGGTATTTCAAATCGTAGTGGAAGAAGAGGGAACCAACACCAGCTGATCAATGATTGCCTTGTCGTATCCTTAAGTGAATTTAAGACGCACCTCTTCTGAGATGTCAATCCTCAATGAAGAATAATTGACCCATAAAGAAGGAACCATTGTAGCGACCTTAACATGACCATCGATGTCACCTCCACTCCTCATATTGACGGCATCAATGACGTTGATAAGGATTCTCTTACGGGAGACAACAATGATCGTTCCATGCACTACAGTTCAATAGCAGTCTTCACGGTGAAATTAGGGTTTCCGTCTGACCAGAGCACATCAATAGAAGGGTCTTTATAGCTCTTTAAAACGTGATAGGTATCATGCACTTGTACTCATATTTGTTCATAGGTAACAAGAGGCAACTCACATTAAATCTCAACGCAGACATAGTGTTCAACACATTCAAGGTGTGAGCATGGTGACTGGTCAGAACGGTTCGAATAGAGAATGGTATGCGTTTCCATAAACTTTCAAATGAACAACAATGTAGTCTCATTAATGTAGGAGTCTTTGGGTCAGCGTCATGACGAAGACGACGTAAAGGAAACACTTAGGCATAACACAAATCAACACACAAGATGGAAAGAGAGAGATTGGGAGCGCAGGTTCCAGAAAGGAGTTATGGTAAAGATGTCTCTTAGATATATCAAATTATAGTTTTGGATGGCAGGTCGCGCAACTATTAAGAATACAAGGCAATGCGAGCATGCTAATTAGGGTTTCAGGAGGAGACAATTTCTCGGCTACAGGAGCCCAAAAATATATGTAATGGGGGTTACATACATAATACAACCACCAAGAGGATGCAGGCCTGATCGTAAGTGAGCAGAATAACTTTGGTAGACATAAAAATTAACTATGGCAGATTTGGGAGTGCGCAAAGGGAAGAACGTTACACACCAGGTAGAGTGGGACTGAGGAGAATATGGCAAGCATCCAGGACCTAAAAGGGTGCTTTCATAATGCCATATCTCACAAAATTTATGGCAGGAAAATGAAACGCCCTCAACAAAAAATTAAAGGAATTAGTGCACATGCCACAGGCTCATAAGTGGCTCACGAATCTTGGGAAAATAGGCATAAATACATGAAGAAAAGAAGATAGGCATGAAAGTGCATATTAATCTCATTAATAATATACATATTTATACAAATGAGATGTCCCTTGTTTCATATTCCAAGGTGACTTTTGGACTCTTGAGAGACTAATAGTCTTCTCCGATGAATTTTCCTATTCATTTAGACTTTCGATTTACCTTGAACGTGAATAGTGAGCATTAATCCAAACAGCAAGGATTATGTTCCCAATAGTAACTTTGTTTAGCTTCTTGTAATTGATACATAACCTGAGTGTTCCATATTTATTTTTCACAAATAGCATCCGTGCTCCCCATGGAGACACACTTGGCCTAATGTACTTATTTTCCAACAATTCTTGTAATTTGAGTTTCAACTCTAATAATTATGGTGTACTCATTTTGTAAGGTGTTTTAGACACGTGTGCAACTCCTTGCACAAGGTCAACTGTGAAATCAATATTCCTCTTTGGAGGAAGTTCTGGCACTTCATTGGGAAACACATCCCTGAATTCTTGTAACACATGATAGCCTTCAAACTTGGGAATTTCATTTTCTATTTTATCCAAAAGATGGACTGCATACAATTTGAAAACTTTTCTACAAAACTTCTTTAGTTGCATGGTTGAAATCTACTTAGTAGAAACTACCTTTGGAATGCCCTTTACAACCCTTGGGTTTCCTTCTTCAACAATGCATTCAAAAGTCTTTCTATAGCAATCAAGTTTAACTTTGCGTGATTCTAACTAGTCCATTCCAATGACAATATCATAGGAACCAAGTGGAAAAATATTCATATTTTCCCATGTGAAGTGTCCATCCCTTTCTAATGAACATTTCTCCACCATTTCACTAACTTTTCTCTTGGTTCGAGTGGCTAGTTGGACCAACCACGATTTACTATGCTTTGATTTCTTAAAAGCACAAATCTCAACAATTTTAGGAGTGATATAACTATGAGTATATCTAGGGTCAATCAAAATAGAAACAAATTGCTTAACAATATTACCTTCAACCTCAACAACATTTGATTGATGGTCCGCTTGGCAATCCTCTAACGCTGCATAGATTCTAGGGATGATCCTTGCCACTTGACCTACCGTTTCAGCTTCTTGGATGTTGTGAACATGCTTTGAACTCCCATTTCGATGTGGATAATTTCTAATAATATGGCCCTCTCCACATCCCCAACATTGAAGTGGCTCTCTTGGTTTGTCTCCGATCATCCTAACCGGCTTAATCACACCCCGTGGTGGCTACTTTTTATGATTTGTAAAATGAGGAGGATTGAAACCTTTTTTTATTTGGTCAAACTTCTCATTTTTCTTGTCCTTCCGTGCCTTATGGACTTCTATCCTATTTTTGATTTGATCATAACAATACTTGGCCTTTCTTATGATCTCATCAATAGTTTGAGGTTCATCAAACTAAGTTTCAATCCTTGTATGACTGAGGTAGTCCACTTAGAAAATGCTAAATTTTCACCTTATCATCTATGATATACTTGAGATATCTCATAAGCTCCAAGAATTTATTGGCATATTCCTCCATGGTCATTTGTCCCTATTTCAAATCACATGACTCTTTGATGTTGTCATCATAGTACCTATCAGAGAGGTACATTTTCTTGAAGTACTTGGCCTACTTCCACACAATATTCCTTTCTTTGATCTTCTTCACTTTCCTAAGGTGATCCCACCATATAGATGCTATTCCATTTAGATTGAATATGGCCTTCCTTGCATTCATATTTTTAAAGTAGTCTTGAACTTGGAAATACTTCTTCATCCTAAGAAGCCAAGCCTCAGCTTCTTGACCAGATTTTACCTCACCATCAAAAGTAGGAGGTTTGGCATTACTAAATTCTCCATGTAAGTTTTTCTTGAAAGGCCTCTTCCTCTTATTACTATGAGATGAAGAGCTTGAACCTTCAATGGAGTCTTCAGAGTAATATGACTCACTAGAATATATTTTTGTAGTATATGTCCTGTCTCTAGAAACTCTTCTTGAACTATGGGACCTCTTGTGGGAATGCTTCCTTGAATTATTCCACTATTTTCCGGGTTTTCCGAGTTCTTCCCATGGTGAATATTCCTCTAAATATCTGTTAATATTTGGAGCATATATGCATTCATCTCATTTTTTTCTTCTTGAGCTCTAATTAGCCTCTCATTATCTACTCTACAACTTTGCAATTCCACTCTTAGGCTCCTCATGGTTTCTATAATGCCTGGGGGAGTTACTTGGTTTCTTCTACCATTGGAATCTATCTATGCATTCTCAATTGGTATGTTCTCTCCCATGGCATCTATCTCAACTACATAAGGATCATGTGCATAATCTATGATGACGATATTCTTGGCCCAACCAAGACCAAGGATTTCCAAACTTCACTACATTGAATGCTAACATTTTACTACCCCTAATATGATATTGAATATGCAAAAGTGTTCATATAAGCACATTTATTAGATATATTAAATTCTTAGATAATCATGAAATCGATTTTCATGCATTCTGGGAACAACCCATATTGTTAATTTTTGTCAAATTACAAAGACATATGAATCACCCCTTCAAAATCTAATTGTGCATAGTTTTTCTCTTATTTAATGGCACACTGCAAAATTTCCCATTGGTCATTTCCCTATCACAAGGAATTTCTCATAATCCTCGATGTCTCAAGGGGGATTTCGTCCCTTGCGGCAATCTGGTGCATAAGATTGACACCATTTCTCGATTTTTGGAACCTGAAATTCAACTGTGGAAAACCCTACTCTTCATGTAATTTTCTCACCTCTGACACCAACCCACGTCATATTACCACTTATCGGATGTAAGCAATTTTAGGTTCCATGGGAAGTGGATTCAATAATGTTTAAGTAAAACATGGCATATTTTACCATGATGATAGTTTATGATGCATTATATTGCAAATATTAACTTGTGACGGGGCATTCTTTGTGAGCACATATGAGTCATAATTGATTCTATGATATCTTATTATCTTGAGGAAATTGATACTAATAATTGTTCGTTGTGGTGAGTGGAAGTTTGTTCCAGGTAATCCACTCAAAGAGCTTAGTGAAGCTAATCATTCAAGAATTCCATGGGGGGGGCATAACCACGAATGAGAATGGATACTACAAACATCTTATGGTTTGGGTACAAACTCAACAATTAACACTATTGCAGTGTTTTTTATCTCTTCTACTGGAAGTCCATGGATAGAGGTATCCTCACTAGGAGGGAGGCATATGAAGAAGGAATTTTGATGCCTGGGATAGTGCCTTAAGGGTACACATGTAGGGATTATAAGACAACCTTTCAAGATGTCTCGGGTATAATGATCTTAATAGTGGGATCGGGGTATTGGTAACTAGATGTTAGTTAATACCAGTGAGGCCTATATTTCAGTTAAATTCCGACAAGGCTGCACATTTACCCGAAGTTGGGAGGGTGGATATGCCACGTTAACTTCCCAGGGAAATTTTCATTACAACAAATTTGGGGTATAGAATGGGCCTCATAAGAATAAGAGCCACCTCGTAAGAAAACAATTCAACTCATAAAAAAAAAAGCCACCTCATAAGAAAAAGAGCCATTGAATTCAATAACCAATAGAATTTGACTTGAATATTTGACATTAAAAAAATGTTTTTTTTTTTTTTTTTTAATTCGTATTTTCAACATATATCCCTATCGTTTTACTCAAATTTCAAGCAGGAGCACTGGCTGGATGTGGAATGAAATTCCGCATCCAACAAGTGCACACACTCCATCCTTTTGAGGTACCCCACCCCATGAAAAATGAGAAATACATACCAAAATGTGTTACTTTCTCATTTTTCTTGGGGTGGGGTACATCAAAAGTATGCAGTGTGTGTACTCATTGGATGCAAAATTTAATTCCACATCCAATGAGTGCTCCATCTCAAAATTTGAGTAAAATGACAAGGAAATATGTTGAAAATACGAAGACAAAAGGAAGTTTATTTCTCTTTTTCTCCAAAATTCATAAATATTATTTTATTATTTTAACTATTATTTTATTGTTTTCCTTAGGAAGCCCATTTTAGACCTCAATTTTTCTCTAATGGATGCCTATTGTATGACTCTTGGACAAGTTATAGTAGAGGTCTCGTGCCATGGTGAGCAGGACCATCCGGAGTTGGTGGAGGATTATGGAGGTGACAGATGGTATGATTCTCAAGGAGAGGGTGATTAAGGAAGCAAGAAATTTCACAAATGAGTTCTTTTATTTTTACTTTATTGTCTAGATTGATTGTTGAGTTTGTGATGAGATTGATGCATAATTGTATGATTGGGTGCATATTAGACACTTAAGGAATTAGTGAAGAGCATGTCCTAACTTAGGGCATGTTGATTGTAATCGTGTAAGTGAAATATTTATGCATGATGACCACATGCATAAATATCTCATCTTCACAATAGTACTATCCATATATATGTTAGAAAAACATGATTGCATAGCAATAAAAATAAACAAGCTGCATATATAAATCGCATAAACACAATACAAGAGAGACACCAATATACATGGTTCACCCAATATGGGATGCATCCACAGAGAAATTGCCAGTCCTTTTATTATACCATCCAACAAAATGAAGGGATACAACCTGCATCACATCCGCTGCAATTTCCTCTTCACTCTCTCACAATCTCTCTCACACAATCATAGAGATCTTTACAATACTACAATATACAACCGTATTACAATTCCTTCCTTTTAAAGAGGTATTACCATGGGAAAATACTATGGGACACCCAATACCATGGGCCCGTAAATCACCCATTATTGACCAAGTCATGACTATGAAATTACAACATTTTATAGGCATTTTTTCGAAATTTTTGCTACAAGGGCACTGCCCTTGAACCCTTGCTAGGGGGGGCGATGACTATATTGGGGGGGAAATCCCCCCCAAACTCCGCCCTCATGGGATGGGATATAGACATGGTTGAAACACGACCTCTGAATAAGGAATATCAGGCTCCACAACCAACAATAATCTACATGATTGACTGAGTAAGTCTTTGTATTTGTTGTTGTGGGATTATAACATCAGGATGAAGTTTCCTGAAGGGGGGGATTATGTAACACCCCAACCTTAGGGATTACTATAATTATAAAAATAATTAAAAGAACAAGTAGTATATCAACTAAAAAATAAATTTGCACTTGTTATTTAATTTAAGTGCATAGGTGACAAGTGTCTCACCCATGCATAATTAAGAAATTGGGTAAAATATGGGAATTTTGGAATAAAAGGGGGTAAGACCAAGATGTTGAGGCTCCATTTTGGTTTTTTGTTTAGGGGGTTTATTTCTTGATATGATTTTTTTTTTGTGGTGTGGCACCTGTGAAGAGGGAGAATAAGGAGGAAGAAATGGGGCACACATATTGATAGAGAAATATTGTATAGAGTTACTGAATTACCCAGTATGGCATTGTGTTAATTGTTGATGGCTTGGCGGAATTAGCCTTTTTGGATGGGGGTTGTTTGAGTGGAGAGTTGTCCCCCCTATTTTTGTTGTAGACAGAGGAGTTTGAAGCTCAAGAAGGACAAGGGCTGCATGCAAACTAGTAAACTGTTAATCGACCAGGTAAGTAGATCACGTATGTTGAGATTCTTCTTAGAGGATTACAGTTTTCTTTTACTACTAGTCATCTTCTATTGCTTATGATGATATTGATTTAAAATGTATATGTTATTTCATAATTTTTTAAGGAATCTGTATCCAATTAGGGTTACAAATATGTTATAGGATTTGAGGTCCTTACAACATATTCCTTTTACAATCATAAAAAGAACAAACATGCTTGTCATAGCCATTTTAAGCAACACTTGTTCCATTAACAAAGATTCAAGTTTCATAACCAAATTGTATATATTCAAAATGCAAGATAAAGTATGCAATAAGCCCAATACTTATATGTATGAACATATCTTTGCTTCACATGGCTTCCATGGGTGATATCCATCTTATCATCTTCTCTAACACACCCAAGGTATACATATGTATATTGATTTCTTGATCCCAACTAGTATATAATATGAATCTCTCGCAATAGACTCATTCAAGTTGCCTCTTCTTTGCAGTCACTCACCATATAGGAACATGCATCCCCTTCTCTTCTAAATAGTCTCTTAGGTAATCCATAGTTTTCCAAGGCTTTCTTGCACAAGAAGAACGAGACTTATAGAGTGTTACTACTAGGGTGTCCCACTAACAACCTCTAGTATACATAGCTCATGGTGATCAAGGATTATGATTGGGTTCCAATGTCATTATAGTATCATCCTCCCATTTTCTTGCAAGATTTTAGCAGTCATCATCTATGCCCACTAGATAGGTCCATCATCTCACATATACACATACATTTTCCACAATATATCATCATAATATTTTCAATAAAAAAATTTCAAATCTCTTTCATACAAAAACTAGATCTCTCAAACATGAGGTATTCCTTATAAATTTCAATCATAAAATTTTCAAATTAGTTTCATACAGAAAATAGATACACAAACATAAAATCCTTCTCATAATGTTTGTCCTTTGCACACAATATGTTCTAGTCTTCATTATGTATTTACACACATTGCCATATCCATGACAATTCTACATGCAATATGAACTTTTAAATCATCCAAGCAAGTTGTGAGCATCCATGTACACAATCCTTTCATTGCAACATTTACAATAGCTCTTGAAATGATTTTGGAATAATGACATATAAATAATTCAATCACTATCAACCATCGGTATATGAATACAATGAAATACATTCAATTTATACGCATCATTATCATAATAAAAATTACATGATACATTCACATTATCTATGTAATCAAATAAAAATTCTGATACTCATGATTACACAATCATACTCTTCTCACTTCCAACTATGTATTCAATAGTCCTTGTATTTATTATGGATTATTCTCAATACCATATACTCTTCTCACTTCCAACTATGTATTCAATAGTCCTTGTATTTATTATGGATTCTTCTCAATACCATATACAAGGCACCCTTTTCATGCAACTCTTTTCTCTTGAAAAACCATTCTCGTAGTCCATCAAAACACAACTACCTTTTTCATGCAATTTTTTCACTACATCCACAATAGCTTATGCAATGACCTTAGAATTATAAATTTTCCAATAATTCTTCATTTCATTTATTAACATATTAATTTCAATGAGACATGGCACAAACATTCATTTATACTTTGTATTCTAACATATCTACTTGCATTTATGTGCATAGTCACATATTTAAACATTCTACTCATGCATTGATTCATGAATGCCTTGCATTAATTCATGAATTCCATATTCCCATGTCAAATAATCCATCATGATGATTTGGAAGGTCTATTCAATGCTTCAAGACATCATCCGACCACCTCCATAGTACTTGAAAAACCATCTGAACAACCTCTTCTTTTGCACAACACAATACGAAGATATACCCTTTCTCCACTAAAAACTACTTCAAGCATACTAGAAGGCATTTCCCTTCACTTCTCTATGGTTCCTTTTGGAAATCCTCCTCCTTTAATGGTCTCTTATGTGTTGGAAAGAACGTTACAGTCCATGAAAGTGAAACAAGTGGGAAAATCATTGGACACTTGTGTAGCACTATAGCATTTCCATATCGAACCACTCTATGGCCTTAACATAACTATATCACATGGAATTTTATACCACAATATGACCATAAGTCTTCACTTTATTTGTTTTTTTACTCATAAACAACACCCACGACATGCTATTTAATTTCACATGAATGAATTATAGATTTCAAGTAGTCATATATGTATAAGACTTCCTATCTTTACCACACCATATCATGTGGGGTATCCTCCACATAAATGCATTCAACATCACATGAGAACTGATTTATGATGATTAAAATATGGATGAAGGGGTGCTTACCCAATCACCTTTTCTATCACTTATCCAATAAACATCAATAAACCATTACTTGCATGCCAGTGCAATCACAATCTTTGATGTTACCTGATAAGTTGGTATCCCGTAGATGATTACACAATCCTTTTACCAACCTCTTGATCAAATATTTCCTATCCTAGCCTTTCTTCACAACGCTGCATGTCACATGAAACAACATCATCAACACCTTCCAAAATGCTTCAACCATGTTTGGTCAGACAATCATCACCAACCACAATAATTGTCATAGTGGCTCATTGCATATGTAAAATTATACCAATTTTACCAATTTTCAACATCATATGTATGTACAAGCATTCTCACATGCATTATAAATTATTTATTAATATGCCCACTAGTGCATATGTATTCCAACTATTGAATCTCTTGCATTTCTAGCATTCCTATGCCATAATTTCCTATATATATAACTCAACAAATATAAATATAACATCAACATAAGAGTTAAGGAATTCTCTGTAACCTACCTAGTACTTGAAACATTTTATGTTTGAGGAAAAACATTACTCTAACTTTTATTGTAAAGTTTTATATTAATGACCAAGGATGGTTAAGGATGACTGTAAATGAATATTATTATTATTTAATAAATTAAAATAGGAGACACTCGCCCAAAGAGTCTATTGCCACTAGGAGGAATGAAACTGGTGTAGAAGGAAATGGACAAGTGGCATCATCTACACTCACTTACTAGCTATTGTTATGGGACATCTTCCCTAAAAATGTGGTCATGTTCCCCAAGGATGGTGGAACTGAGTTGGTGGCTCATTAAATGTGAAACTTACCCAAAAGATCTAGGCAATCTTTATATAGCCATCGAATTTGAGCAGGAGTTCACACATTTTATGAGGAGATAGAACTTTTTCCTTATGGTGTTAGAACTGAGCACACAAGAGATTCGATGAGGGGAAGCTAGGTAATGAGTTGTAGAGTAATACTGTTGTTACAATGCAATCTTCCACCTTGTGAGCATCAGCACTCTTTGGCCTGCAGGATCCATTTTACTGAGTCAGATCCACTTTATATCCTTCAGACACACTATTTTCCCTATTTTTTCCCCCATACGCTAGCTGCATCATTGTAGTGGGCGTACCCGTGAGTTGCATCACTATAGCCCGCAGGTGGCATGTAAAATGGTAAAAATCACTAGTTAATTACTTTTTACTCCCCAAAAGTGGTCATAGGGTGACCTTTGGCCCTCCATTTCCCCGAAAACGCCTCGATGTGTCCTTTCACTTACCTTTGGGAGGACTATATATTGAGCACATATGGCTTATGGACGGGAGGAGAAAGGAGAGCAAGAGAACTCTAGTGGATGTTTTCCCTATCTTGAGTCTACACTCATTGATCCTTGTAGTTGTGAACCCCTTATGTTCACCTTCCAAACTGCTATCATAGTTTGAGTTTTCCATTCCATGGAGGATTGAAGTGGTGGAGGCACAAGTGGAGAGACCTAGATCTTGGTTCAGATTGGTTGCTGACAAGAGGTCATATCACATTGTACTTCTTGTTACTTATTAATATAAATACTCATATTCTCGTCCATTAATGTTGTGAATGTTGTTTATATTACATTGGGTTGCATTTACTTATAATATCATGGACCATTGCTATTGATGATGTTAATGTCGTTTATATATTATATGCACTTGTTCTACATTGGCTATCAAGACTAATTTGCAGGTTCAAGTGCACGAATTGAAAGCTCCAGCGGGGATCTACATCAAACGTTTGGATCGAGGTTGGTTATATTCTTCATTATCTTAGCATTGTCATTTATATAGCATAGCATTGAGAATTGAGTTAATTTTTGGTAGTCAGCTATCTATTGTGGTCCACTCCAAGCCATAGGAAGTTTTATCCAACACAGAAATGGCGACTCCGCTGGGGATAACATCCATTTTTGGGGATTTTTGAGCATTAGTCCTTATCTAGAGTTGTTGTGTGTCGAGTCTCTGTGTCATTGATTGGCCGTTAGGATTGTTGATGTATTTGTAGCTTCAGAAGATATTCTTCTATGTATTACATTTGTACTTTATTGTATATCCATTAGAGATGTTAGATTCCTCTATTTTGAAGTGTCATCATTTGTATTGATGGGTTGTTAGACCACCAGTGTGGGGTCGAACCTAGTTAGCACATGTGGTTGGGTTCTTAGGCTTGATTAGCAAGTCGTCCCCAGTGGATTATTAACAGGTCAAGTCAGTGTATAAATAGAGAGGTTGTGTCTCTCATTTATCTCATTCACTCACTTCTCAAGCTCGCATAGCTAAGAGAGAAATTGGCGCACTTGTGGAGGAGGAGGAGCATCTGCTAGAGACATCTTATTGGGTTTGATCATTGCGATCTTGGTTTGTGGCTTATCTTATCTCTGAGGAAGTTGCAGGGTTTTTCACCTTCTTGGTTTTCCCCGGTGAAACTCTGTGTCTCTTGTGTGATTGCTTTTGTGTCTATGATAGATATGCTGTAGAGATATGTTGTACATTTTATTCTCTTAGAGATCCTTATGATAATGGAATGAAATTATCGAAAAATTAACATGGTATCAGAGCTTACCTAAGAAGAAGGCACTGTGTAGCTACGAAAGCTAGGGCTTCTTAATATTTGGGTTTCTCTCCACAGTTTATCAAATGTAGAAGGTTATATTGACTCTCCTTGGAAGGGCGCATCTTTCTGTCGAGACAAAATTCAATTCTGAGCATTTTCAGTTTTGGCCCTAAACATTAGGGTTTCCACAAAAATAGGAATTTCTGAAATCTGAGGACATAGCTGGAAGCTCCTTGGAAAAATCAAAGTTTAGAGCTTTGGATCGAACTTTTTGGTTGGGTGAAGCTTTGGGAAACTCAAACCCTAATTCAAGGTCCTCCCAAGTGAATCTCAGAGATTGAAAAGCATTTCTGAAGGGTAAAACTTTGCAGTTTTCAATTTCTGAGTATACCAGGCTGATCATCTCATCAAGGCACATCTTTCTATCCTTTCATAATTTTGAAATTCACATTTTGAATTTTTAGGGTTTCTCTGACAAACCCTAATCCAGCTCCAGATCCAGTTTTCAGTAAATCAAGTGGTAAGACCTAAATCTTTTTCTATTTCCATTTGAAGTACTCTTTAAGATGTATCACCACACCAAGCTTGAGGATAAGCTTGAAGGGGCTGATAAATTTCGAGCATGGAAGTATAGGATTGGGTTAATCCTAGAAGAGAATGAGTTGGACAACTACATAAAGGAAGAGGTTCCAGTTCCAGAAGAAGAAGAGGCTAAGACCTTACACAAGAAGAACCTGGTCAAGGCTAAGAGAATCATTGCTGATTCTATAAAGGACCATCTCATACCTCATGTGTCTTCCCTACAGAAACCTAAGGAGATGTTTGACTCCTTGATCAATTTGTTTGAAGGAAAGAACATAAATCGGAAGATGACTTTGTAGAACCAATTGAAATGGTTAAAGCTTTAGAATGGAGAGACCATTCAATCCTACTTTTCCAAGGTCTCTCAAATCAAGGAACAACTTGAAGCTTTGGATGAAGTAGTGGAAAATGGTGAAATTGTAATGACCACGTTGAATGGCCTACCTAGGTCATGGGACTCCTTCATCCAAGGAATCTATGCAAGAAGAAAATTGGTGTCCTTAGTGGACTATGGGAGGAGTGTTCACAAGAAGAGGCTAGGCTTGTGGCCCGAGAAGAAAATATGGGAAATGAAGATCAATATCTCATAGAACACACTAAGAAAGGTAAGTCCAAAAGAGAGAAATCTTATCACAAGAGAGCTCCTCACCACCATCAAATAGATAGGAAATACTTGAGGTGCTTTACTTGTAATGAGAAGGGACACTTTGCTTCAGATTGTCCCAAGAACAAAAGGAACAACAACAACAATAACTTCAACAAGAAGAGGAAGAACAATAAGAAGAGATATCATGCTCATGCTGCTGAGGATGATGAACCTCCCAAGAAGAATGCTAGAGCAGAAAGTGATGACTCATCAAGTGAAGATGAATATGTTCTAATCTCTGCTCTCACAGTTACTATCTCTCATGGATGTAATGATTGGTTTATTGATAGTTGGGCTTCTAAACACATGAATGGATTTAAAGAATCATTCATGGACCTATTTGAACATGAGTCACCTCACAAGGTGAAACTTGGGGATGACTATCAATATCCCATAAAAGGAAGTGGTGAAGCTTCCTACAATCTAGACTCTGGGAAGTGTATAAAAATGCAAAATGTTTTATATGTACCTGGACTTAAGAAGAATCTTCTCTCCATATCATCCTTGGATGCAAAGGGAATGAGAGTTGCATTTGTGGATGGCCAAGTACTCATGTGGCCAAAGGGTAAGACCATAGATGATACAGTAGTGATTGGAGAGCAAGAGGGAGGATTGTACAAATTGAAGGGACAACCTAAACATGCCATGGTACATGAATTCATGGAGCCAAGTGAAATTTGGCATAGAAGGCTTGCTCATGTACACTATAGAGCACTACCAATTGCAAGTAAAGCTGTAGAGGGTCTTCCTGAAATCAAGACAAAGCATGAAGGAGTTTGCAAAGGGTGTGCAAAAAGAAAGAACATTAAAAAGGAATTTCCAAGCAGTGAAAGCAAAGCTAAAAGGAGTCTTGGAAATTATCCACACCGATGTATGCGGTCCAATGTCATCCAGTTCTCTGAGTGGGTATGTATACTATGTCTATTTCATTGATGATTTATCTAGGAAGACTTGGGTTTACTTATTGAAGAACAAATATGAAGTGTTTGATAAGTTCAAGGAATTCAAAGCCTTGATGGAAAATCAAACTAACAATAAGATCAAGACATTCAGATCCGACAATGGCAGAGAATTCACTTCAGGTGATTTCAAGAAGCTATGCAGTGATTCAGAGATTAAGAGGGAGTTGACTGCTCCTTACAATCCACAACAAAATGGAGTTGCATAAAGGAAGAATAGAACTATCATGGAAGTAGCATGGGCAATGCTTCATGACCAAGATCTTCCTATGCACCTATGGGCAGAAACAACTAGGGCAGCTGTATATGTGCAGAACAGAACACCTCACAAGATATTGGACAAGAAGACACCAGAAGAGGTCTTGTCTGGTAAGAAACCTGAATTCAGCCATCTCAGAATATTTGGTTGTCCAGTATATTCACATATTCCAAAGGAAAAGATGACTAAGCTAGATCCTTCAGGAAAGAACTGCATCTTTGTGGGGTATAGTGAAAACTCAAAGGCTTACGGAATATACTTTCTAGGGTTCAAGAAGATTGATGTCAGCAGGGATGTAACATTTGATGAGGACTCATCCTACATCAAATCAAGGAAGACACCTATTGAAGATCATGAAGAACCAAAGGAATCCAGATTTCAAGATACCACTATGAATGAAGCAATTCTAGAAGCAACCCATGAAATTGAAGATCCACAAGAACCTATAGATCCACCCCGTAAGAAGAACTCTCACAAGAGGAAACCTGCATGGGATAGAGAGCTCATCCAAGATGCATAAAGATATGATATTCCAGAAGAGGAACACAGAGGAAGGAAAAGGACAAGGTCACACACTACCTATGTTGCCTTGCTCTTTGAAATTATGAACAAAGAACCTTCCAGTTATGAAGAGGTAGCATAAAAGAAAGAATGGAAGGATGCCATGGTTGAGGAATACCAATCGATCATGAAGAATGTTGTTTGGGATGTGGTCCCAAGACCAAGAGGGAAGTCTGTTGTGACTTACAAGTGGATCTATAAGATCAAGCATGCTGTAGATGGTAGCATAGAGAAGCACAAGGCAAGATTTGTAGTTCGTGGCTTCTCTCAGAAAGATGGAATAGACTATGAAGAGACCTTTGCTCCTGTAGCTAGATACACTTCCATCAGAACAATACTTGCTCTGGCTGTAGTGATGAAATGGAAGATACACCAGATGGATGTCAAGACAACCTTCTTGAATGGTGTAGTCGAGGAGGAAGTGTATGTGGAGCAGCCACTTGGTTTTGAGACACATGACAAAAAGTCATATGTGTGTAGATTGAAGAAAGCCTTGTATGGCTTGAAGCAAGCTCCCAGAACTTGGTATGATAGAATAGACAGCTTTCTATCCAGTGTGGGATTTACCAAAATTAAAGCAGATTCCAACATTTACTACAAGGTTGAAGAAGGCAATCCTGTGATACTACTGTTGTATGTAGATGATTTGTTTGTAATAGGTAATGATAGTTTGATTGCCGATACCAAGAGGAAGCTTGTAGCTGAGTTCGAGATGAAGGACTTGGGGATGATGCACTATTTTCTAGGCATGGACGTGTGGCGGAGTGCAGATGGTATCTTCCTTGGACAAGGGAAGTATGCAGTAGAGATCCTGAAGAGGTTTGGGATGATGGACTACAAGGCCATGGCCACACCTTTAGCATCGAACCTGAAGCTTCTGTGTGATGCTTCATCTGAGCCGGTTGATGTCACTATGTATCGTCATATGATTGGGTCCTTAATGCACCTGACGAATACGAGACCAAATATTTGCTTTGCGGTGAACACATTGAGCCAGTTCCTGATGGATCCAAGAGGTGTTCACCTGGTCACTGTAAAGCATATTCTGAGGTACCTAAAGGGTACAGTTGATTATGGGCTCAAGTATGATGCGAATCAAAAGTTTAACTTGGAGGGTTATGTTGATTTAGATTGGGTAGGCAGTGTTGCAGATAGGAAGAGCACTTCTGGGTGTTGCTTCAGTATGGGATCAAGTGTCATCTCTTGGTTTAGCAGGAAGCAATCCTGCGTAGCACTGAGTATAGCCGAAGCAGAGTATGGATGAGGAAGCTACTGTTTGAGTTATTTGATCTCCCGTTGGATGCTATTGGTATCTTTTGTGACAACCAGAGTTGTGTGAAGCTATCTGAGAACCCGGTGTTCCATGATAGGTTGAAACACATTGAGATCAAATATCACTGTATCAGGGATATGGTGCAGAGAGGAGCAATGAAGCTCCTGTATGTTGCGACAGCTGAGCAGGTTGCAGATGTGTTGACGAAACCACTAGCCAGAGTGAAGTTTGAATACTTCAGAGAGAGGCTTGTTGTTTTTCAGATTGAAGACACTTCGAGGAATAAGTGATGAGACACATTTGTAGGATCCATTTCAAGCATGGTGAGAGGAGGATCCTTCCCATGGCTGTGAATGTAAGCGTTGTGTGATGAGCATCACGATGACGCTCCAGTTACTGCTCTGTATGATCAGTTGGATCATGTATTTGTATATATCAGGTGGATACATTGTATGTATCAGGTGGATACATTATATTACCAGGTGGATCATGTATGATGATATGTATCAGATAGACACTTGGTATGCATCGGTTGGATGCATTGTATGATTAGGATGATCATGGATTATGAGCTTCAGGATGTTGCTCCAGATAACATGCATCAGGATGATGATCAAGATGATCATATGTGATGAGTATCAGGACGATGCTCTGGATGACATGCATCAGGATGATGCAGTGACGATGATTAGGATGATCATATGTGATGAGTATCAGGATGATGCTCTGTATGACATGCATTAGGATGATGCATTGATGATGATCAGTATGATCATGTGTATCAGGATGATACTCCAGATGATATGCATAAGGACGATGCTATGATGATGATCAGGATGATCATGTACATCAGGACGATGTATGGTGAGTATCATGTTGATACTTTGTGGTCATGGACAGGTTGTGCAGATGAGCATATAATGTTGCCCTGGGAGATTTGTAGATACTCTTGCGAGGTTTTTCCTATGGCATGTAATAGTTCCCTGGGAGATCTGGCAAATGATCTTTCGAGGTTTTGTCCTATGGCATATAATGTTTCCTTGGGAGATCTGATAGGTTGAGTAGTATGCTCGTAATCAGTTCTGGGATGATCTTTCGAGGTTTTTCCATGACCACTTGTAATCTTTCCCGGGGATATCCGATAGGTTGAGCAGTATGCTCGTAATCAGTCCTGGGATGCTCTTTCGAGGTTTAGTGATGACCACATGTAATATTGCCTTGGGAGATCCGATAGGTTGAGCAGTACGCTCGTAATAAGTCTTAGGATGCTCTTTTTAGGTTTTGTGGTGGGGTCACATGTAATATTGCCCTGGGAGATCTTGCCGGTCATGCTTAGGCACATAAAGGATCCTGGGATACTCTTTGGAGGTTTTATGATGCACATAATAAGTCCTGAGGATTCCACAGTATGGCCAGTGATGATGAAGACCTACAGGTGGTGGGCCTACATCCAACATGAAAAAGGGATGGCTCTATAGAACTTCCTATGACGAGTAGAATTCAGAGATAGCCCAGAGATCGAGATGTCGAGTACAACAACAGTGATGATGATTATGCTCCGTGATCCATTGATGATGATCCAGCTCCAGAATTGAAAGACTTGAACCAATATGTATTAATGACCTATGTCTAGAATACCTTCCTAGTTAAGAGGGAGTGTTGATGTATTTGTAACTTCGAAAGATATTCTTCTATGTATTACATTTGTACTTTATTGTATATCCATTAGAGATGTTACATTCCTCTATTTGGAAGTGTTGTCATTTGTATTTGTAAGTGTCGTCATGTGCATCGACAAGTGTCGTCATTTGTATTGATGGGTTATTAGACCACTAGTGTGGGGTTGGCCCTAGTTAGCACATGTGGTTGGGTTATTAGGCTTGATTAGCAAGTCGGCCCCAGTGGATTATTGGCAAGTCAAGTCAGTGTATAAATAGAGAGGTTGTGTCTCTCATTGATCTCATTCACTCACTTCTCAAGCTCATATAGCTAAGAGAGAAAGTGGCACACTTGTGGAGGAGGAGGAGCATCTGCTAGAGACATCTGATTGGGTTTGATCATTGTGATCTTGGTTTGTGGCTTATCTTATCTCTGAGGAAGTTGCGGGGTTTTTCACCATCTTGGTTTTCCCCGGTGAAACTCTGTGTCTCTTGTGTGATTGATTTTGTGTCTATGATTGATATGATGTACATGTTATTCTCTTAGAGATCCTTCTGATAATGGAATGAAATTATCGAAAAATCAACAAGGATACTCTATAGAAAACATCCTTTTTATGATCCATTGTACTCTTTTTCTACTCATTTGATTTTCCCTACCCGTGGGTGAGCTTAGCTCTACCCGCGTCTACCCACCTCTATCTACACTATAGCCCATGGGTACCCGCAGGTATTCCTTCGACAGTAGTGTACAACTCCGGGGGTGATTTGTTTATGGACTTTGGTTGTTGTTGGGTTGATTTTGAGTGTTCTTGAGTCTTTTTTGGCCCTGTTCCTGACTGTTCCAAGCTTTGTTTGTGACCAGAACTCCTCTTTTCTCTTGGTTTTGAGCCTCATTGGTTTTTACCCATTTTTAATTTTTAAGCTCATTCCATTGGTTGGCTCTTACTTTTTAGGATCTGCTAGGTTGTTTGAGTGATCTCCTGTGCATTTCTGTAACTGAATAGTGGGATTTTGCTCGCATTTTTCATTTTATTATATTGAAAAATACAAAAATAGTTTTGTATTTTCCTTTTGCTTATAAGTGAAAATACAAAAAAAAAATTTACTTTCATGTACTGCATTTTGCATTGAGTGCTTGCTGCTTTCATTTAGGTTCTGCTTGTGCATTGAAAATATAAAAGAGTTGCATTTTTATTTCGAAACTGTTGGATTGATTGTTCATGTTAGTGGCATTGTTTTTATTGGATAGATGAGTCTAGAGTTTGATGATTTTGCATACTATTGACTCACATACATCACTAGTTTCACAACCATATCCTTTGAGTAACCACAACCATTAAAATTAACGCTTAATATAAAATTGATTAGAACAATTTTATTTATAGGGTACACCAACTAGCATAGGTTTAGAGTCTTGGAATAGATCATTGTGAGTAAACGATCCAAGATTACTAGACAAAACATTATGTGTCTGACCAAGGAGTGGTGAAATCCATGGTATACATAGGTGTTCTCAGGAATCTCTACTCAGACCAGAGTTAATCACAAGGTCACAGGAGGTTGGTTGCAGAGATATCCCTCCAATACCGGCTGAACGTGGGAGATATTTCCAGGATTTGTTCGTATCTGGGGACTCTTGGGGGATTTGACTCTCTTGAGTTTCAGGATTAGCTACGCTTCCCATATGACGGATCACACCTGCAACTGTCCCCCTGAGCATTGGTTATACTGCGGTGACCATAGTTTCCTTACCTAGGTATCGTACAGGGTACTTGTAGTGGTTATACTGTTTGTGTCCTGAGTCAGATAGGGGTTGGACAACACAGTTGTTTGTTGCCGAGGGTTACGACCCTTTGCATGTAGTAAATCCTGGGAACCTCTATAACTGATTCTGGTACCTCCAGCTACATTTTGGGAGTCTCAAGCCTCTCTTAGGAGAGACATACCGGCTCTAGTGTCGGGAGTTCATTTAGCCACTCTGTTTGTCTTCTCTTGGCTGTAGCTTCTCTAGGTGTGTGATTTTGATTTACTGTTTTTGATCGATAGTTGGCCATTAGGGGACGCTGTGATTTTATATTCTCTTCAGAGATATCATGGCGTGGAGTCCTACTCTCCGCCGATCCCGTCGGTTGGCTAGTTTAAAACCGGCCGAGCTTTCACACCATGTTGCTAGGGGATGCCGGCGGGCTCCCTCCGAGTATTCAGATTCGTACGAAACATACGTCCTATACGTCATGACTGCTGCACACTCTGCCACAGGAGAAATCCCTACGACTCAATCGAGTAGAGTCGAGCACACTTTTGACACCCCTACTCCTCGTGAGGCGTGGGGGGGTGATCCACCTGAGACCCAACCTAGTTTGTTTGGTCTGGATCCACCCGAGACTCAACCTAGTTTGTTTGGTCCAGATTCGGGATGACCCGTTGCATCCTTCGTTTCCACATAATTATATATACGGGATGCCATATTTACATGATGACACAGGTCCTACATCAACATTTCCGCGTTCTCTTTTGGAATGCCGAATTACAACACAGTTGATCCTTCCACTGCTTTTGGTAGTCATGCTGGCACTAGTCATGGTGTTAGCAACACTGCACCCACTGGGGGAAATACCCTCGCCGGGGGCACCACCTTGTCCACTCACACACATAGTATGGGGACCAGTCACATTCCTCCTAACAATGCTAATGTTGGAAGACAACCACCTCCTAGGACTACCGATGTTGATGTATATGTAACATTGGAATGTATTTCATCTATGTATTTTATATATATTTATTGTAACCTTATAAGAGATGTGTTATTCCTCTATAAGGAAGTGTCGTCATCTGTATTGACAAGTGTCACAAGTGTGTGTACTTGCCGATGGGTTATTAGACCACCATGTGTGGGGTTGGCCCTGAAATATATATTATATTGTGGATGTACCTAGCTAGACAAGTCGTCCCCATAGTGTAACTGGGCAAATAGGTTAAGTATAAATAGAGATCGGGAGATCTCTATTTCATCAGTCGGAAACTCATACTTCTCTCACTCAGAAAGTGGCGCACTAGTGAGGAGGAGGATCATCTGCTACTAGGAGACTATCTCAGTGTATTTTGGTTGTACTTTGGTTGAGCCATTTCTCTCTCTATCTCTGAGGAAGTTGTGGGGTTTTTCACCCTAGGGTTTTCCCCACGGAAACTTTGTGTCTCTTGTCTCTCATGCTTTTGATTCTTGTGATGCTTATTATGATTGTTATGCATTGATATACTGTACATGTTATTCTCTCAGTAAAGATCCTAGAGTATTGTGAATTAATGCTCAAAATATAACATGGTATCAGAGCTAACCTCAGAAGAAGACATTGTGCAGTGATGGAAACTAGGGTTTCTTTTTTATTGGGGTTCTCTCCACAGATTTTGGAAACGTTGTATAGTAGATTGACTCTACTCATCAAGGATAATCTATCTGTCCAATCAGAATACAATTCTGAGCATTTTCAGATTTGGCCCTAAAAATTAGGGTTTCCACAAAAATAGGAATTTTTGAAATTTGAAGACATAGCTGAAAGCTCCTTGAAAAAATCAAAGTTTAAAGCTTTGGATCGATATTTTTGGCTGGATAGATCTCCGGGAAATTCAAACCCTAATTTAGGGCTCTCCTAAGTGAATCCGGGAAGACAAAAAGGAAGTTTTGAAGGGTGTAGCTTTGCAGATCTCAATTTCTGAATACACCAGGTTGATCAGCTCATCAAGGCACATCTTTCTACCCTTTCAGAAAGTTGAAATTCACATTTTGAATTTTTAGGGTTTTTCCGACAAACCCTAATCCGGGACAAGATCCAGTTTTCAGCAATTCAAGTGGTAAGACCTAAATCTTTTCTATTTCCATTTGAAGTACTCTTTCAGATGTCTCACCACACCAAGCTTGAGGATAAGCTTGAAGGGGCTGATAACTTCCAAGCCTGGAAGTATAGGATTGGGTTAATCCTAGAAGAGAATGAGTTGGACTCATATATAAAAGAAGACATCCCTATCCCAGAGGATGAAGAGGCTAAGATATTGCATAAGAAGAACTTGGTCAAGGCAAAGAGAATCATTGCTGATTCTATCAAAGACCATCTCATACCTCATGTGTCATCTCTGAAGACACCCAAGGAGATGTTTGACTCTTTGACTAAGCTATTTGAAGGGAAGAACATAAATCAGAAGATGACCCTGCGGAATCAATTGAAAGGGGTCAATATGTTGAATGGAGAAACCATTCAATCCTATTTCTCCAAGGTCTCTCAGATCAAGGAACAACTTGAAGCTGTAGATGAAATGGTGGAGAATGGTGAAATTGTTATGACCACTTTGAATGGCCTACTTAGGTCATGGGACTCTTTAATCCAAGGGATCTGTGCCAGAAAGAAATTAATCTCCTTCAGTAGATTATGGGAGGAATGTTCTCAAGAAGAAGCAAGGCTTGTGGCAAGAGAAGAAAAGATGGGGATTGAAGATCAAGCTCTTACATCTCACACTAAGAAGGGCAAGTTCAAGAGGGAGCCAACCCATCACAAGAAGAAATCTTCTCATCATTATCACAAGGACAAGAAAGATCTGAGATGCTTCACATGCAATGAGAAGGGTCACTTTGTTTCAGATTATCCCAAGAACAAAAGGGATAACAACCTCAACTCCAACAAGAAGAAGAAGGGCAGCAAAAGAAAGTTCCATGCTCATGCTACCGAGGATGATGAACCTCCTAAGAAGAAGGCTAGGGCAGAAAGTGATGATAGTAATGATGACTCATCAAGTGAAGAAGAGTATGTTCTAATCTCTGCTCTCATAGGTACTATCTACCATGGTTGTAATGATTGGTTAATTGATAGTGGGGCTTACAAAGACATGACTGGGTTTAAGGAATCCTTTGTAAACCTATCTGAACATGAGTCACCCCATAAGGTGAAACTTGGGGATGATTATCAATACCCTATCAAAGGAAGTGGTGAAGCCTCCTACAACCTAGATTCAGGAAAATCTTTGAAGATGAAAGAAGTTCTTTATGTTCCTGGGCTCAAGAAGAATCTTCTCTCCATCTCTGCATTGGACGCAAAAGGCATGAGGGTTGCATTTGTAGATGGCCAAGTTCTGATGTGGCCAAAAGGTAAGTCTATTAATGATGTAGTGGTGATTGGAGAGCAAGAGGGAGGATTGTACAAATTGAAGGGACATCCTGAACATGCTATGGTGACATGAAGACAAGGATTCATCCATAGTCATGGATCACATAGAGGTATGTATAATTTGTTTTTGCAAAAGTTAACTAATGAGTTATGTAGGTCATTGAAGAGAACAATAACACATTGCTAAGACATAACTAGCAAATATGATGACCAAGTATGTTTTTGTTATATGATTGATAATGATTACTCTTGAAGTTACAAGTTTGAGTAATCTAGGGCTTATACATATTATGTTTCTTACCTTAATTGATGATATGACTAACTAGAAGAGTCATAGGTTTGAGTAATCACGGGTTCAGGTATATTATGTTTATGACTAACCAAAATAATGCTTATTATTTCTGTTTGAAATGATCCTGACTATACATGCTTTAGATTATTGTGTTTTGATAATATTAAGATTATACTAATGAATGTTTGATTATGTATAATACCTCGAGGATAACACAATGATGATACTAATAAGCATGCATAGGGACCGAGAATGAATATAAGTTCAAGAACAGGTAATCCAGGAAGCAAAGATCAAGAGGGAGCACACTCCAGTGGTTTCTACAAGGATGCAAATATTCAAAGGGAGTTTACCATCTCTCTACATTCCATAATAGAAAGGTGTAGAAGAAGCTAATTCAGATTAGGACTCCAGCAGCTCCTGCAAGGAAGCAAAGACTTAAAGGGAGTCCACCCAACAAACAAACAAAGATAAGTATTTTAATTGTCATTTCTTGAATATTTGTTTGTTTAAATAATATTGTCCAATGATGTATATGCTTATGTTCCTAGATTTAGGATGTGTATTATGCATATTAGAATGATTGCATTAATGAACAACTTACTACTAATATGCATTTGATGGGTAAGTAGGCCTATGGCACTGTACAACATTTCATTGCTACTTATCTAGAATGAAACCTCTTTGCTGACATGTTGGGAGCTATGCAAACTCTTAACAATGTTCTGGTAGAGACTGGAAGGCATCTAGAAAGTTATGGAACATGGATAAATGTTGTATTGAAGCATTAGATAAAATAATTGCATGACTGTATGACATATTTATTTACGTATAAGAATTTGTTTTGAAAACTATGAGATGTTTCTAATCATGCAATTTAACTTGTCTTGTAGGAAAGATCGTATTCCATCACCTACAAAAGAAGAACTACAACATTTGTTCAGCAACAAAATTAACTATTGAAGATATTGAAGTTCCTAGGATATGGGAAGAATGCCATGATCCGTCGATCATGAAGAATGATGTTTGGGATGTAGTCTCAAGACCTGAAGGGAAGTTTGTTATGACTTCCATATGGATCTTTTAGATCAATCATGTTGCAGATGGCAGCATAGAGAAATATAAAAGTGATGAAATGGAAAATACACCAGATGGATGTCAAGACTGCTTTCTTGAATGGTTTAGTTGAAGAGGAAGTATATGTGGAGCAGACACTTGGTTTCAAAACACATGAAAGGGAGTCATATGTGTGCCGATTGAAGAAAGCCTTGTATGGCTTGAAGCAAGCTCCCCGAACTTGGTATGGTAGGATGGACAATTTCCTATCTAGCTTGGGATTTACCAAGAGTAAAGCGGATTCTAACCTTTACTACAAGGTTGAGGAAGGCAATCCAATGATACAATTTTTGTACATGGATGACCTGTTTATTACAGGTGAAGATAGATTGATTGCCGACAGACAACGGAAGCTTGCTTCCGAGTTCTATATGAAAGACTTGGGAATCATGCACTATTTCCTAGGTATGGAGGTGTGGCAAAGTACAGATGGGATCTTCCTTAGACAAGGGAAGTATACTGTAGATATCCTGAAGAGGTTCGGGATGATGGATTGCAAGGCCTTGGCCACACCTATGGCATCGAATCTGAAGCTTCTATGTGATGCTTCATCTGAGCCGATTGATGTCTCTATGTATCATCATATGATTGGGTCCTTGATGTACCTGATGAACATGAGACCAAATATTTGCTTTGCGGTGAACACATTGAGCCAGTTCCTGATGGATCCGAGGAGTGTTCACCTGGTTGTTGTAAAGCATATTCTGAGGTACCTGAAGGGCACAGTTGATTATGGGCTCAAGTATGAAGCGAATCAAAAGTTTAACCTGCAGGGTTATGTTGATTCAGATTGTGCAGGCAGTGCTGTAGATAGGAAGAGCACATCTGGGTGCTGCTTTAGTATGGGATCAGGTATGATCTCTTGGTTTAGCAGGAAGCAGTCCTGCGTAGCACTGAGTACAACTAAGGCAGAGTATGTTACAACCTGTTCAGCTAGTTGTGAGGCAGTATAGATACGGAAGCTACTGTCTGAGTTATTTGATCTCCCATTGGATGCTACTGGTATCTTATGTGATAACCAGAGTTGTGTGAAGCTGTATGAGAACCCAATATTTCATGATAGGTCGAAACACATAGAGATCAAATATCACTATATCAGGGATGTGGTGTAGAGAGGAGCAGTGAAGCTCCTGTACGTTGCGACGGACGAGCAGATTGCAGATGTGCTGATGAAGCCACTAGCCAAGGTGAAGTTCGAGTACTTCAGGGAGAGGATTGGTGTTCTTCAAATCGACGACACTTCGAGGAAGAAGTGATGCGCACATTTGTTGAAGCCATTCCAAGCATGCTGGAAGGAGGATCCTTCACATGGCTGTGGATGTAAGTGCTGGATGATGAGCATCAGGACGATGCTCCAGTTACTGCTCTATATATGCATCAGGAGGATGTTGGATATGATCAATTGGATCATTTATATGTATATGTATGTACACATCATGTTGGATGCTGGATATGATCAGTTGGATCATTTATATGTATATGTATGTATGCATCATGTTGGATGCTGGATATGATCAGTTGGATCATTTATATGTATATGTATGTACGCATCATGTTGGATGCTGGATATGATCGGTTGGATCATTTGTATGTATTTTGTACATGCATCATGTTGGATGCTTGGACCATGTATATGTATATGTATTAGGTGGATACATTATATGATCAGGTAGATCATGTATGTTGATATGTATCATGTATGATGAGGTGGATCATGTATTTGTATTTGTATCAGGTGGATACATTGTATGATCAGGTGGATCATGTATGATGATATGTATCAGGTAGATACTTGGTATGCATTAGGTAGATGCATGATATGATCAGGATGATCATGGATGACGAGCTTCAAGATGTTGCTCTAGATGACTTGCAGCAGGATGTTGCAGTGATGATGATCAGGATGATCATGTATACATCAGGATGATGTATGGTGAGTATCAGGATGATACTCTATGGCCATGGATCAGGTTGTGCAGATGAGCATATAATTTGGCCCTGGGAGATTTGTAGATAGTCTTTCGAGGTTTTGTCTATGGCATGTAATTTGGCCCTAGGATATCTGGCAAATGCTCTTTCCAGGTTTTGCTCTGGGAGGACATATAATTTGGCCCTGGGAGATCTGCAGATAGTCTTTTGAGGTTTTGCCTATGGCATATAATCTGGCCCTGGGATATCTGGCAGATGCTCTTTCAAGGTTTTGTCCTATGGCATATAATCCGTCCTTGGGAGATCTGATAGGTTGGGCTATGTGCCCGTAATAAGTCCTAGGATGCTCTTGCGAGGTTTTTCCATGACCACATATAATCTGTCCCTAGGAGATCCTATAGGTAGAGTTGTGTGCTCGTAACAGCCTGGGATGCTCTTGCGAGGTTTTGTGGTGAACACATGTAATCTGTCCCTAGGAGATCCTATAGGTAGAGCTATGTGCTCGTAACAGCCTGGGATTCTCTTGCGAGGTTTTGTGGTGAGGTCACATATAATATGGCCCTGGGAGATCCTACAGGTCAGAGTTGTGTACCCGTAACATCCTAGGATGCTCTTGCGAGGTTTTGTGACACACATAATAAGTCCTGAGGATTCCACAGTATGGCTAGTGATGACGAAGACATGTAGGTGGTGGGCCTACATCCAGTATGAAAAAGGACTGGTTCTGTAGAACTTCCTATGATGAGTAGAGTCAGAGATTGGTTGAGATAGCAGCAACAGTGACGATGATGATGATGATGCATCGATGACGATGATCTCGAGAAGAAGACTTGTCTATCAGATCTGTGTCGAGAAATACCTTCCTAGTTAAGAGGGAGTGTTGATGTATATGTAACTTCAGAATGTATTTCATCTATGTATTTTATATATATTTATTGTACTCTTATAAGAGATGTATTATTCCTCTATAAGGAAGTGTCATCATGTGTATTGACAAGTGTCGCAAGTGTGTGTGCTTGCCGATGGGTTATTAGACCACCATGTGTGGGGTTGGCCCTGAAATATATATTATATTGTGGATGTACCTAGCTAGACAAGTCGGCTGCATAGTGTAACTGGGAAAATAGGTTAAGTATAAATAGAGATCGGGAGATCTCTATTTCATCACTCGAAAACTCATACTTCTCTCACTCAGAAAGTGGCACACTAGTGAGGAGGAGGATCATCTGCTACTAGGAGACTATCTCAGTGTATTTTGGTTGTACTTTGGTTGAGCCATTGCTCTCTCTATCTTTGAGGAAGTTGTGGGGTTTTTCACCTTAGGGTTTCCCCCACGGAAACTCTGTGTCTCTTGTCTCTCATGCTTTTGCTTCTTGTGATGCTTGTGATGCTTATTATGATTGTTATGCATTGATATACTGTACATGTTATTCTCTCAGTAAAGATCCTAGAGTATTGTGAATTCAAGGTGGTTGATGCGCCCATCGACTACAACCTTTTACTGGGTTGGAATTGGATGTAGGCTATGAAAGCTGTCACGTCTACTGTATTCAGAATTATTTGCTTTCCACATGAAGGCAAGATTGTGACCATCAATCAGGTGGATTTCGTTAATCCTCCTCCCACAGCATCCATGGGATCCGTAGTCCCGCAGGTTACAGATTCTCATCCAGCAACTGGGAACATGGGTGTTGGTATGTACCCTTCGTTGATGGGATCTTTCAACTTCCCTGTACCAATCTCCTTTGTAGGAACCATTTCCAATGATGCTCGTTCCTCGTTAAATCATGTATCTTTCCGGACATCGTATTTCAGTGATCCGCAGAATCTACCTTCCACGAGTTCCCCGTTTGGAGACGTTTCACACATTGGGATGGATATGCCATTGTTTGCATTCAAGCTTGCTCATCATGTTCTACCAGCCATTGCAGATTCGGATCTCTCTTCTTCATGGAAAGTAGAGGAAGATCCCGTTATGCTGCCTGCACAGGTAGTCAACCCATCTTGTTCACATGAATGCCTTGATGGTACTCTACCTTCGGATGAATATTTTATCGAGTCCATGCATGGTAATGACGATCCTTGGGAGGATTTCTATCATAGATCTCATTCCCTTACCGCCCTCGGTCTTATTGAATGAGATGAGCCTATAATACAACCTGCCATCCATTTGGATTTGGATCCAGTCACAGTCTCATCCAGCCCTAGTTTGACATTTGAGTCTAATGAGTCTTTGAGCTCTCCTATAGATACGCAAATCGGTGCTCCTGAAGAGTTTGATTCTATTTCTATAATTTCCAACTCTCGTGATGATGGATTTGCTTTTGCAGATTCCTTCACATCCTTCAGCTTTTCTCTTCATTTTGAAGATGATCATTTTGATCCCTCTGGTATTGTTACTGTGGCACCTTCAGTGGTTATCTCTACCTACATCTTGTTTGAGGTTAACAATAGTGAGGTTGAAAATTTTTCTACCGCAATGACTTGTATCAGATTTTCCTTTACGAACGTTTTAGAGATGATCTTGGTACTTATGTTTCTTGGAGACAGGATTCTTAGCTGGACTTATACTTGTTTACTGGTCCTTTTTGACATTTTCTTCGGTCATGGCAGGCATATTCGAAACCTTGGATATAGGTTTAGGCCTTTCCCGTTGTTATGATGCATTTGAACTTTTTTCCATCCGAATTCGCAGATAACCCCTGAGTGTCCTTATCTTTCTCATGTTCCTTGCATTATGCATGGCTTTGTTCCATGTGGTTGGAACTAGTCTCGCATGCCCTTGACACTCGTCTACTCCCATTACGAGCATTATTCCATCTCTCCTTTGAGCTCGTTAAAAACAATAAGGAGGTCACGAGTTTATTTTTTTGGGCCCGTTAAACCTTTAAGGAAAATATTTCTATAAAGTCTTTTTTAAGCCCTTGTTAGACTTTTTCAAATCAAACAAGATTGTCCAGTATGCTTGTCATTTCAGACTCGTTAAAGGATTTGAAGTGACATCCACTTAGGTATAAGTTTACCCCTTTTCCAGACCTTTGTGGGTTAATTACGAAAAATGTATACTCTAGTCATACGTGATTAGAAGAGTTCTTCTCTCATTATTTTACACTTTTTCGGGTGAGGAGACTAACTTTACAAAAAATGACTCCCCTTTTATGTCGAGTTGTGATTGCATTTCATTATCCTGCTTGTTGCTTGAGCCTTGTGCTGGCTCCCGCTTACTCACTTATTATCCATGTGCCTGAGCACTTTACCTTTCGAGCCAAGCAGAGCCTTAATTTATCTTTCGCAGCTTGATGACCCTTTACCCTGAGGGAACATTCCCCTGAGTGTCCACATGCTGCACATGCTTCCTTGCATTGATCATAGGTATGTTCCACTGCTTAAGACTAGTTTGCTCGCTATCTGACACTAGTTCCCTCACTTGTTGTACTATAAGCAATTTTATTCTTTTTCAAGCTTTTCCAAATATGAAAAAGACCAAAAAAATCAAATATTCCAAAAAGCTGGATGTGATTATGGTTACTACTTCTAGTTGGCAGCTGTTGTGTCGCCTTTGAAAAGAGCATTCATTCCACTCCATACATTATGAGTCGGGACTATAGTTAGACCTTAGGAGCTATACTTTTTTCTCAGTTTACTCCACCGATTGGTTAAGCTTCTAGTCATTATGGATCCCTTTATGATGCCTCCTGCATCGCATAGTTCATATTGAGTTTATGCTGCTTGAGTCTATCCATCTGCTCATGCTCTTGTTCAAAGGAAGTCCTGAAACTAGAGTCGGCCACTCCTCCGATCTCTTGACTATTGCATGTTGGACATCCTTATTGAGTCAATCCGTTTCACTTGAGATCTTCCAAATATTTTAGCGTAGCTAGTACCTCGTGCTGGTTGATGGGGGATGCCTTAATGCCCTCCTTCTAGCAAGTCTCGTTTCGTCGACTTCAACCCATTTATTCTGGAACTTGAGACTTAGAGCTCGGTTGAGTACCTTGAGGCTTGCAATCATTAGTTGTAGGTTCTCTCACCATCGAACGTTTTGGGAATACATCAATGTCCCCTGATCGATGGATTCATCTTAGTGTTCGACTTCAACACATCTATTCGCACTTTGATGATTGTGCTCTGTGCCTTGATGCCCAGTTTCATTATTGGTGGGTTATCTCGCGTCTCTTAACGATATACATCATTGACCGGTAATCAGACGATGTCACATCAGGTTCGACCTCAACTCCTTTATTCACTTGATGGGGCTTGCACCGTTGAATACTTGTGTAGAAGACCCTAGGCGATAGTGCCATTCAGTATGCTACTGATGATTATGACATTACATCTAAGATATCACCTCTCAGATATCAATAGTTTGTACCTCCAGTTTGCACCAGTTGTTTCCTTTTCAGCAAAAGACCATTTCTTACTATAGAGAGATCATGGCTGTGATCACTTATGACATGTATTCACTATGTACTGCCTATTCATGGCCATTGTATCAGATTATTGTACTACCGACATGTACTCAGGGATACTATTGTATTATGACGAGTGAGTTGCTCCTTCCACTTGTGTCTCCATCACTCCACTTCTAAGATTTATAATGTATTTTGGCCATCGTAGCATCAGTCTCTAACCTCACACATTAGGGGGCATCTGTTACAACGTAATCTTCCACCTTGTGAGAATCAACACTCTTTGGCCTGCATGATCCATTTTACTGACTCAGATCCACTTTATATCCTTCAGGCACACTATTTTCCCTATTCTTTCCTCTGTACGCTAGCTGCATCACTACAGTGGGCGTACCCACGAGTTGCATCACTATAGCCCGCGGGGTGGCATGTAAAATGGTAAAAATCACTAGTTAATTACTTTTTACTCCCAAAAAGTGGTCATAGGGTGACCTTTTGGCCCTCCATTTGCCCCGAAACGCCTCGATGTGTCCTTTCACTTACCTTTGGGAGGACTATATATTGAGCAAATATGGCTTATGGACGGGAGGAGAAAGGAGAGCAAGAGAACTCTAGTCGATTTTTGCCCTATCTTGAGTCTACACTCATTGATCCTTGTAGTTGTGAACCCCTTATGTTCACTTTCCAAAATCCTATCATAGTTTGAGTTTTCCATTCCATGGAGGATTGAAGTGGTGGAGGCACAAGTGGAGAGACCCAGATTTTGGTTCAGGTTGGTTTCCGACAAGAGGTCGTATCACATTGTACTTCTTGTTACTTATTAATAGAAATACTCATATTCTCGTCCATTAATGTTGTGAATGTTGTTTATATTACATTGGGTTGCATTTACTTATAATATCATGGACCATTGCTATTGATGATGTTAATGTCATTTATATATTATATGTGCTTGTTGTACATTGTCTGTCAAGACTAATTTGCAGGTTCAAGTGCACGGATTGAAAGCTCCAACGGGGATCTACATCAAACATTTGGATCGAGGTTGGTTATATTCTTCATTATCTTAGCATTGTCATTTATATAGCATAGCATTGAGAATTGAGTTAATTTCTGGTAGTCAGCTGTCTGTTGTGGTGCACCACAAGCCATAGGAAGTTTTCTCTAACACAACTATCTTATTCCTGCTAAGTGTAGAGGTAGTGTTATGTATGCAAGTCTTCATGATTGCTGAAGTACATAAGAGTGATTTGTATGCATGTCTCCATGATTGTTGAAGTACAAATAGAGTTTGTATGCAAGTCTTCTTGATTGCTAAAGTACAAACAGAGTGTCTTACTTCTACACAGTATCTTCGTCTTGGTGGTTTAGTGAACAGGCTCGAGGGTCCAAAAGCAAGTGATCATTGCTTCTTTCTGGAGAAGGTTGGGAGGAATGGTCCTCCTTGGGTGTTTGTCCACCCTATCAGTTAACAGGTTCTACTTTGTTTTTATTTTTATTTACTTCTAAACTGCTATTCTATTTCTGAAAACTATATTTATATGTTATCATAGTTTTCTAGATGTTTTCCTAGATATCAGTTAGCTGTTAGAAATAATAATTTACTGAACTGATATAATATTTCTATACAATGCTTAAATGAGTAAAGATCGGATGAATTTAGAATGATGAATAAATTTCTTCTTGTATTTTTCCTTTCACCATAGGTGATGTACTCTAGTACAGGAAGGCATTCAATTAACATAGATCAGAAATGATTTTCATGCTGTGATTTGAATAATGATCTTCTATTTTTATACCAAGTATAGATATATTCATAAAATGCCTACTGTAATGATATTCAGAACTTAGTAGTTCCGGAGGCTATTTTTGTTTTTCATTCAAGATAGTAGATATCAGTAAAAACCAAGTAACACAAAACATAAGAGAGTATCATAAATACTATTCTCATTAATATGTGTATATTCAATATATAAACTTGTTTATTCATAAACAGACAACAAAGTTCACCATCATAGGGTTTTACATAGAAATACAACATAAACCAAAGATTTGCAAATACTACGAATTATGTGAACCTTTATGCTTAAAATGAGCAACATACAATAAGAAGCCTTATATCACCGATACATAAAGAATTTACTCTCTTTTAAACAAAGTATACAAATGTATAATCCTTATATTTGATGAGTCGATTTTCCTTCTCTTAAATAAACATAGTATGCCGAGTAGAATATTGCCCATTTACACAGTGTAATTATTTATGTATTACACAGTATTAATACAAGGATCTTAAACAAAGATTCTAACTTTAACACTCTACTATAGTATAGGTTAATTCTTCCATCAAAATCAAAATAGTAGGTCGAGTTTAAGAGCTAAGTTCAGGGTCAAACCCTGTAACAAGTTTATAACTTATAACATTATTCAAATATCAAATAGTCGTAAAAACATATTCAATACACTAAAACTCTAATATTCCTGTAGACATCTTCCAATATTAATATCGTATAGTCGCGAGGATGCAGTATTAACTTATTTATGTATGCAATAAAAAAAACACGATTATCTTAATTATCAACCAACAGAGTTAATACAATATGGGGTTCGAGACCTGTAAGGGATCAACCTGAGTACATTAAGTATTAAGAACCATTTTAAATACAACCCAGGGAGTCAACAACGATACTGTTGGTCCCAACATTAACATGCAAACTAGAAACAATAAATATAGTCGAATAACTGAAAGGATACAGAATGCATTAAGAACAGAGCTCGATGTCATCTAATGGATGCATCGTGGCCATCTTACATAGGCTGTTATCAAAATATTAATTTAGTAAAAGGTCAAGGGTTCGAGTCTCAAGAGTGAGGTTGCCTAGTTGTATTAAATTATAAACATTGGCAGGGTTTAGGGTTAAACCCTGTAACAACCAAAGCTATTAACATTACAAACTCTGAACTAACTCAGTAATAAAAACCCAGAAAAAGCATTGGGTAGCTTACGAATAGTATTACACAGTAATCATTCCTTATAAACGGCGAATCTCCAACATAAGGCTTCAAGCCCCAAACAATATATTTAAAAGACTAAAATCACATTCTGCAGCTATTACCCAAACAAAAACATATTATGTAACCAAGAGACAAATAATAACGGTCTCAAAAGAGGCAGAGATAGAAACTGAAGAAGGAACAACACTGTAAGTTGTTTTATTAAAACGTTGTTCAAAACCCAACTCCAAACCTTGCAAGCTAAAATCCATTTGACACCTGAGGGGTTACATAAATGTAAACAAAATCATTGAGAGAGAAACCATTTTGTTGATAGAGGAGACGTCGCAGAGAAACTGAGGGCTTACCGTGGTATTCAAACCACCAGGGTTGCCATATATCTTATCAAGGATGTAGCTGAGAGCACAAGAACAAACCAGAGAGAAATTGGAACCGTCCTGCCAAATAACAAATAAACGATTAGTCAAAGTATACAATATATTTTTTTAAAAGAAGAAAGGTAAAAATTCACAATGCTGCCAAATATTTACCTGTTCAAGAAGCTGTCGCAGAGAGCGTTGTTTCTCCCTTCTTGACCGAACCCAAGGAGGAAAATTAACATTAAGAACCTTAAAGAACGAGAAGCCACCACTGCGAGCAAGAATAACATTCTCAGACTATGTAGGGTATGCTAGAAAGGCCATGGCATCCGAGGGAGAGCTCGACTCTCCAACCCTAGGGAAACAACAATAACATTGCTAAGACGAACGAGGAGTTAGGGATTTTTCCCTTACGTGGTAGCTCTCCACCAAACCTTCACGTGGCTCATAAATGAGCTTGGTTGGCATCCACTGTCATTCAAATTTCTACCCAACTTTGTATAGTTTAAGCACGATGTTTACCATTCGATTTGCATTTCACAATTGCGCCAAAGACCTTGGTTATGATTATAAACACTAATGTTATGTTATAACATTTATCACTAATGATAAGTTGTGATACACCATCACCTTGAAAGAATCCATTAGGGCTAGAACATCCAACCCATAGTTAGGGTCATAATAAATATTAATCTTGACAATGAAATTACATAGCTAGGTATAACCTTAGCCACTAAAATATATCAAAACTTCAACCAAATCATGCATGAGAGTCGTATGTGTAAACTGGAAAGAATAATGTAATATGCATTAGCTTTGATAGCTAAGTAAGCCTCAGGGCTATGCCAGAACTCTCTTTCCAATCAAAATATTTACACATAATCAAATATTAAGATAAAAACATATTACGACAATAGATGATAAGTGAAATAACAACGTTAACAACTAGAGATAATTTATGGCTTAAGGAAATTGAGCGTAGAACGTCAACATAATTATATTATACATTTAATAGCCCATGACTTAACAGTTGTAGGGATAACCAAACATTCAATGTATTATAGATAAAGATACAATTGAATTCATAATTACTCTCAAACAATAAAGAAGACTTATAGACCTAATTTAAATGCTTTCTGGACAAAAAGAAATAAATGTCGAATTCATGAATATCATAATAGCATTGATAAATACATAAGACATTTATACAATAATAAGTTAAGAGAAATTCCGCAAGTATAATGTTGTATTATGAACAATACCATATTAATTTACAGACATAGAATTACATATATAGCTAAATGTCGTTAAGACATAATAAATGATTGATGACTATTGGAAAAACACTTAAGTGTCGCAAGTAAGAGTTTAGTTAAGCAGTTAATGATGATGCTAAATATTCACATTTATACTTCCACACAATAATTAATAGCGATTAAACTGCTTAGAATTTTTTTTAATTTTTGATGAATTTTGGGGATGTTACATGTGGTATCAGAGCGCAAGTTCAAACACTAGGCCTGAAAGTGGCTCACTTACGCAATAGAAAATTTAAATAGAAAACACAGTTACTGATTTTTGTTTTAATTTGTTTCTCTACAGAATAGTTGGTATTTAATTTGCAGGTATGGAAGGACCAAAAGAAGTTGCCGAGGACAAATCCTAGCATAATAATCAGAATAATAATGAACATGAACATGTTAATGGAGAAAACATTTACGTGGAATTAAATGATAATTCATCTGAACTTGTTCGCACAGTAAAATATTTAAAAGATGAAATGAAAAATGTTAAGGAAGAGAATGAAAGAATTTTAAAAGCACAAGAAGAATTGAATCATATTCTACTTGATAAATTTCATAATAATGAAAAATATAAAATAACATAATTTAATTCTCAATTAGGAACCATGTCCTATCAACACAAGGGTATGAAGTTAAAATTCTCCATTGATGATAGTAGCTCTTCTTCCGAAATTAATGTTAAAATGCGTAAAAGAAACATAAGTATTCTAGTGACAATAATGAAAGTGACTATAGACCAAAAAGGATAAGTTATAAACCATATGAAGATATTTTAGGGGAGTTCAGGAAGATAAAACCCCCAATGTTTAACGGTGAAAATAAAAAGGGAGAAGCAGCCGAAGCATGGCTGTCAGGTATGAAGAAATATTTTTAAATTTATGATTATTCAGATCAGCTGAAAGCTAAGATGACCATTTATAATCTGACTAGGAAAGAAGATATTTGGTGGCAGGATATAGAGAGAGTAAAAAGCATTAAAGAAAAGAGTGTAACTTGGAGTACATTTAAGAAATATTTTAAGAAGAAGTTTTTGTCTGAACAGTACTACGAAGAAAAAGCTAAAGAATTCTATGATTTAAAATTGGGCTCTATGAACATGAAATAATTAAGCAATAAATTCCTAAGTCTGTTAAGATATGTACCTTACATTGTGGATGAGAAGCCTAAAATAAAAATATTTCTGAGTTGCTTACCTTTTAATATCAAGGACAGAATTGAGTACGACAACCCTAAGACTCTTGAGGAAGCCATGAGAAAGGAAAACTCCTGTTTTAAATAGAACATAAAAAGAGAAGGCGTATCTAGATGTAAGAGTAATAAACCAAGTAACTTTGAGCATAAAAGGAAAATTTTGAATTTTAATAGTAATGCTGGGAATAACAAGCGAAATTTCCATAGCAGAAATTTTCAAGGAAATAATTTTAAAAGCAATACACCACAAAATTTTACAACTGCAAGAAACATGCCTAATAATTATGCTAAAAATAATGAACAAAGAGCACCTTTAAAATGTTATGAATGTCAAGGACTACATATTGCAACAAACTGTCCTAACAGGAAAGGAACAGTTAGCCACATACATACAGTGCAGGAAGAACCAACAATTGGTGACATAGCGAGGGAAATGCCCAGGATCAATGCAGCCTTGGAAAATCGACAGGCTGATCATCAAACTTCAATGGTCAAAATTGAAGGTATGCTAAAGAACAAACCCATCTCTATTTTAATTGACCCAGGTTCTAGTTTAAGTTATGTATCACCTGATATAGTGAAAGGCTGTAAATTGAAAGTAGAAAAGTTTGATAAATCTTGGCTGGTTCAGCTAGCTACAGGAACCAAAAGGAAGGTAGTTGATTTTGTTAAAAATTGTGATTTTCTTATGAGTCAGTTAAAGACACAAGTAAAGCTGAATGTACTACCGTTAGGGTCTTATGATGTCTTAATCGGAATGGATTGGTTGGAAAAGCACAGGGTAGTTCTGAATTGTTTTGAAAAGACATTTACATGTTTTAATAATGAAAGAGAAACAATTGTAGTAAAAGGAATCCTTAGAAAAACTTCAGTTAGGCAGATTTCTGCTTTGCAAGTGAAAAAGGCTGTATGAAAGGATGTAAAATGTTTGTTGTAAATGTAATTAATGATGAACACACAACTAAAGAATATAAGTTAAAACTTGAAGACATACCAATCCTAAGAGAATTTTCAAATGTATTCCCGGAAGAAATTCCAGGATTACCTCCGAAAAGAGAATTAGACTTCACCATTGAGCTAGTACTGGGTGTGGTACCAAACTCAAAATATCCTTACTGGATGAAAATCCTAGAGCTTAACGAGTTAAAATCACAGTTAAAAGAATTAATTGATAAAAATTACATAATACCAAGCGTGTCTCCTTGGGGAGCACCTATCATCTTCGTTAAAAAGAAGGATGGTACTTTGCGTTTATGCATAGACTACCGTCAGTTAAATAAAATGACAATTAAAAATAGATATCCTTTGCCCCGCATAGATTATTTGTTTGATCAAGTACACAGAGTGACGATATTTTCGAAAATAGACTTGAGATTTGGATATCATCAAGTTAGGATAAAAGACAAAGATATCTTTAAAACTGCTTTTAGAACCCGTTATGGGCATTACGAATTTGTAGTTATGCCTTTTGGGCTAACTAACGCTCTGGTAGTTTTCATGTGTCTAATGAAATAATGTTTTACATAAGTATTTCGATAAATTTGTAATTGTTTTTATTGATGACATTCAAGAACACGATGAACACTTACGAATAATTTTACAATTCTTAAGAGAACATCAACTATACGCTTGATTCAGTAAGTATGAATTTTTCAAAGATAAAATACAGTATTTAGGTCATGCGATATCCAAGGATGGAATCTTAGTTGACCTAGATAAAATAAGAGCAATTAACGAATGGCCTGTCCCTAAAAATGTAACACATGTACGATCGTTCATGGGAATCATAGGTTACTACAGAAAATTTATAGAAGGATTCTCAAGAATCACAAATCCCATAACCTCGTTACAGAAAAAGGGAAAGAAATTTGTTTGGGATCAAAAGTGTGAAGAAACTTTTAAGAAATTGAAAGAAATTTTAACTACTGCACCTATTCTAAAAATTTCAGATCCAAACAAGGACTTTGTTGTATGCACTGATCCATGCAATGACGGCCTTGGCGGAGCCTTAACACAAGAAGGTCACGTAATAGCGTATGAGTCAAGAAAGTTAAAAATTTATGAAAAGAACTACACTACCTACGATCTAGAGTTGGCAGCCGTGATACATGCTTTAATGATGTGGTGCCATCATCTAATCAACAAATTTTTTTCATTAATGACAGGTAATAAAGGTCTAAAATATTTGTTGGATCAACCAAATTTGAACGCAAGGCAATCTAGGTGGTTAGCTTTCCTTAGAGAATATGATTTCAAGATTCAACACATAAAAAGTAAAGAAAATAAAGTGGCTGATGCCTTAAGCAGAAATGAAAAACTAAATTTCATGGCAGCAATCAACACTTATAAAACATATTTAGAAAATCAGCTTGAAGAAGGGGTAAAACTGGATAAAAATGATCAGAAATTATAGGAAAAAGTTGCAGAAAATAATTCTGAAAATTTAATAATAGATTACAGTTTAAATGAGAAGGGTTCAATGCTATATACAAACAGACTGTATGTGCCTAATGTATCTGAAATTAAGTTGCTGATTTTAAATGAAGTACATAGAAGTCCTTATTCAGGACACCCTGGTTACCAAAAGATGATAACAATGTTAAGAAAGGATTACTTTTGGCCAAATATGAAGAATTATGTAGCTGAATACATAACTAGGTGCTTTGAATATCAGCAAGTTAAAGCTGACCATCAACACCTAGCTATACTATTACATCCATTTCCAATTCCAAAGTGGAAGTGGGAAATTATCAGCATTGATTTTATAACTGGTTTGCCTAAAAATAAAAAGTAGAATGATTCAATAATGGTAGTAGTAGATAAGCTTAGCAAAGCAGCTCATTTCATATGTGTCAAAATTACTTTTAAGGCTGCTAACATTGCTGATGTGTTTATGAAACAAGTTTTTCATTTGCATGGAATCCCTAAGGTAATAATTTATGATCGCAATTCTAAATTTACTGGAAATTTCTGGAAGTCATTGTTTAAAGGTTTGGATACTAAATTAAATTTCAGCACATCTTTTCATCCGCAAATTGACGGACAAACTGAAAGGGTAAATCAGATTCTAGAAGACATGTTAAGAATGTATGTTAAAGATCATCCAACTAAATGGGAAGAGTATCTGCACTTAGTTGAATTTGCTTATAATAATCACTATCAAGCTTCAGCTAAACTTAGTCCATTTGAAATTCTGTATGGTAGAAAGCGTAATACTCCTATTTTATGGAGTAATCCAGTTGATAGATTCATGTTAGGACTTGAATTATTGAAAGAGATGGAACTAATAGTCAAGCAGGTACAAGGCAATTTAAAAATTGCACAATACTGACAAAAGAGTCATGCATATATGAAAAGAACTGAGAAATAATTCCTAGTAGGTGAACATGTTTTTGTTAAGGTAAAACCAAAGAAAAGCTCTTTCAAGCTTGGGAGTTGTGCTAAATTAGCACTTAGGTATTGTGAACCATTTGAAATTCTATCAAGAATTGGACCAGTGGCATATCACTTAGCCTTACCACCTAATCTGAAAATACATAATGTCTTTCATATTTCTATTTTGAAAAAGTTTGTAAATGATGCTACTCATGTAATCGATTGGAATGACATACAGGTGGAACCAAAAGGAGATTTTTAGGTGGAACCGGATTGTATCCTCGACAAGAGAGGAATTTTACTCCGGAATCACACCATTGGACAGGTAAAGGTGCAATGGAAGCACCTTATTCCAGATGAAGCAACCTGGGAATTGGAGAGTCATATGCAAGCAACATATCCAATTCTGTTCCAGGAAGGCTCTGATGATGAATAAGCAACATCAAGGATGATGTTGAACTTAAGAGGGGGTGTTTGTAACCTACCTAGTACTTGAAACATTTTATGTTTGAGGAAGAACATTACTCTAACTTTTATTGTAAAGTTTTATATTAATGACCAAGGATGGTCAAGGATGACTGTAAATGAATAATATTATTATTTAATAAATTAAAATAGGAGACAATCACCCAAAGAGATTGTTGAAAGAGTGTTCACTGACCCACTAGGATGAATGAAACTAGTGTAGAAGGCAATGGACAAGTGGCAGCATCTGCACTCACTTACTAGTTGTTGTTATGGGACAACTTCCCTAAAATGTGGTCATGCTCCCCAAGGATGGTGGAACTGAGCTGGTGGCTCATTAAATATGAAACTGACCCAAAAGAACTAGGCAATCTTTATATAGCCGTCAAATTTTAGCAGGAGCTCACACATTATCTGAGGAGATAGAACTTTTTCCTTGTTGTGTTAGAACTGAGCACACAAGAGATTCGATGAGGAGAAGCTAGGTAATGAGTTGTAGAGTAAGACTATCTTATTCCTGTTGAGTGCAGAGGTAGTGTTATGTATGCAAGTATTCATGATTGTTGAAGTACATAAGAGTGATTTGTATGCAAGTCTCCATGATTGTTGAAGTAAAAATAGAGTTTGTATGCAAGTCTTCTTGATCGTTGAAGTACAAACAGAGTGTCTTGCTTCTACACAGTATCTTCATCCTGGTGGTTCAGTGAACAGGTTCGGGGGTACAAAATCAAGTGATCTTGGCTTTTGTTTGGAGAAGGTTGGGAGGAACGGTCCTCCTTGGGTGTTTGTCCACCCTATCAGTTAACATGTTCTACTTTGTTTTTATTTTTATTTACTTCTAAAATGTTGTTCTATTTCTAAAAACTATATTTATATGTTATTATAGTTTTTTAGATTTTTTCCTAGATATCAGTTAGCTATTAGAAATAATAATTTACTGAACTGATAGAATATTTCTGTACAATGCTTAAATGAGTAAAGATTAGATGAATTTAGAATAATGAATAAATTTCTTCTTGTATTTTTCCTTTCACCATAGGTGATGTACTCTAGTACAGGAAGAAATTTAATTAACATAGATAAAAAATGATTTTGATGCCGTGATTTGAATAATGATCTTCTATTTTTATACCAAGTATAGATATAACAAAGTTCACCATCATAGGTTTTTACACAGAAATACAACATAAATCCTAGATTTGCAAATACTACGAATTATGTGAACCTTTATGCTTAAACTGAACAACATACAATAAGAAGCCTTATATCATCGATACATAAAAAAGTTACCGTCTTTTAAACAAAGTATACAAATGTATAATCGTTATATTTCATAAGTCGATTTTCCTTCTCTTAAACAAACATAGTATGGCAAGTAGAATATTGCCCATTTACATAGTCTAATTATTTATGTATTACACAGTATTAATACAAGCATCTTAAACAGAGATTTTAACTTTCACACTCTACTCTAGTACAGGTTAAATCTTCCATCGAAATCAAAATAATAAGTCAAGTTTAAGAGCTAAGTTCAGGGTCAAACCCTGTAACAAGTTTATAACTTATAAAATTATTCAAATATAAAATAGTCGTAAAAACATATTCAATACACTAAAACTATAATATCCCTGTAGAAATCTTCCAAAATTAATATCGTATAGTTGCAAGGCTGTAGTATTAACTTATTTATGTATGCCATAACAACAACACGATTATCTTAGTTATCAACCAACAAAGTTAATACAATCTCGGGTTCGAGACCCATAAGGGCTCAACCTGAGTACATTAAATATTAAGAACCATTTTAAATACAACCTAGGGAGTCAACAACGATGCTGTTGGTCCCGACATTAACATGCAAACTATAAACAATAAATACAGTCAAATAACTGAAAGGATATAGAATGCATTAAGAATAGAGCTCGATGTCATCTAATGGATGCATCGTGGCCATCTTACATAGGCTGTTATCAAAATATTAATTTAGTAAAAGGTCAAGGGTTTGAGTCTCAAGAGTGAGCTCACCCAGTCGTATTATAAATTATAAACATTGGGAGGGTTTAGGTTTAAAACCTATAAAAACCAAATCTATTAACATTACAAACTCTGAACTAACTCAGTAATAAAAACCCAGAAAATGCATTGGATAGCTTACGAAGAGTATTACACAATAATCATTCCTTATAAACAACGAATATCCAACATTAGACTTCAAGCCCCAAACAATATATTTAAGACTGAAATCACATTCTACAGCTATTACCCAACTAAAAACATATTCTGTAACCAAGAGACAAATAATAACGGTCTCAACAGAGACAAAGATACAAACTGAAGAAGGAACAACACTGTAAATTGTTTTATTAAAATGTTGTTCGAAACCCAAATCCAAACCTTACAAGCTAAAATCCATTCGACGCCAGAAGGCTTACAGAAATGTAAACAACAACACTGACAGAGAAACCATTTTGTTGACAGAGGAGACGTCGCAGAGAAACCGAGGGCTTACTGTGGTATTCAAACCACTAGGGTTTCCATATCTCTTATCAATGACGTATCCGAGAGCACAAGAACAAACCAGAGAGCAACTGGAACCCTCTTGCCAAATAACAAATAAACAATTAGTCAAAGTATAAAATATATATTTTTTAAAAGAAAAAAGGTTTAAATTCACAGCGTTTCCAAATCTTTACCTGTTCAAGAAGCTGTCGCAGAGAGCGTTTTTTCTCCCTTCTCGACCGAACACAAGGAGGAAAACTTCACATTAAGAACCTTAAAGACCGAGAAGCCACCACTGTGAGCAAGAATAACATTCTCAGACTATGTAGGGTATGCCAGAAAGGCCATGGCGGCCGAGGGAGAGCTTGGCTCTCCAAACCCTCAGAAAACAACAATAACAATGCTAAGACCAGTGAGGAGTTAGGAATTTGTCCCTTACGTGGTAGCTCTCCACCAAACCTTCACATGGCTCATAAATGATCTCGGTTTGCGTCCACTACCATTCAAATTTCTACCCACCTTTGTATAGTTTAAACACGATGTTTGCCATTCGATTTCCATTTCACAACTACGCCAAATACCTTGGTTATGATTATAAACACTAATGTTATGTTATAAAATTTATCACTAATGATAAGCTGTGATACACCATCACCTTGAAAGAAGCCATTAGGGCTAGAACATCCAACCCATAGTTAGGGTCATAATAAATATTAATCTTGACAATGAAATTACATAGATAGGTATAACCTTAGCCACTAAAATATATGAAAACTTCAACTAAATCATGCATGAGAGTCCTACTTGTAACCTGGAAAGAATAATGTAATATACATTAGCTTTGATTGCTAAGTAAGCCTCAGGGCTACGCCAGAACTCTCTTGTCAATCAAAATATTTACACATAATTAAATATTAAGATAAAAACATATTACGACAATAGATGATAAGCGAAATAACAACGTTAACAACAAGAGATAAATTATGGCTTAAGGCAATTGAGTGTAGAACGTCAACATAATTATATTACACTTTGAATATCCCATGACTTAACAGTTGTAGGGTAACCAAACATTCAATGTATTATAGATAAAGATACAATTGAATTCATGATTACTCTCAAACAATAAAGAAGAGTTAAATAGACCTAATTTAAATGCTTTCAGGACAAAAAGAAATAAATGTCGAATTCATGAATATCATAATAACATTGATAAATACATCAGACATTTATACAATAATAAGTTAAGAGAAAGTCTGCAAGTATAATGTTGTATTATGGACATCACCATATTAATTTACAGACATAGAATTACATATCTAGCTAAATGTTGCTAAGACACAATTACTGATTGATGACTTATGGCAAAACACTTAAGTGTCACAAGTAAGAGTTTAGTTAAGCAGTTAATGACGATGTTAAATATTCACATTAGTAGCGATTAGACTGCTTAGAATTTTTTTTAATTTTTGATGAATTTTGGGGATGTTACATTATCTATTTCCATTTCCTCATCATAGCATGGAATTCGTCTTCCAAAAAGGATCATTAAGCTATGATTTTCTCACCAAGAAGAAATTCAATACATACACACATGTATAACATTTATACTTTCTACTTCCCAAGAATGCAATTCTTTATCAACGTTTCCTTATGGAGATATTCTCCAATTTTTGCTACAACCATATTATAAGTCTTATATAGCTTTCCTTGTCATTACAACAACTTTCCTTGCATTATATTCACATTGTCTTGTTGCTCCAATCACTATGAGCAACTCTAACGAAGTCCACCTTTCCCTTTATTGGAATTCCTAGCACTTAACAATGTTGCAATTCATTATATTCTAATGCCATATGGAGTCTTTTCAAGGTCCATTATAGGTCCTTACACCTCAATCAATCATGAGAGTTGCTTTATTTTTCCATGGAATTATTTTCCACAATTATGAAACACACACCAGATTCACATATGGGAAAGCATCATTCCTTGATTGGTATCCTTTACATGGTCACTCTGTCACTATCATGAACCACATGACAGGTCCATATACTGGAATGTCTTATTTTATTAGTGACAAGTTCTAGGTGAATGGAATTTCCTTACCCATTCTCATTTCTCACTCATAATTTCTTGGTTCATATCCTTCAAATTCTATTAGCATGCATGCCCTTTCTGTTGATGTATATGTAACTTCGGAATGTATTTCATCTATGTATTTCATATATATTTTTTGTACCCTTATAAGAGATGTGTTATTCCTCTATAAGGAAGTGTCGTCATGTGTATTGACAAGTGTCGCAAATGTGTGTACTTGTCGACGGGTTATTAGACCACCATGTGTGGGGTCGGCCCTGAAATATATATTATATTGTGGATGTACCTAGCTAGACAAGTCAGCCCCATAGTGTAACTGGGCAAACAGGTTAAGTATAAATAGAGATCGGGAGATCTCTATTTCATCACTCGGAACCTCACACTTCTCTCACTCAGAAAGTGGCGCACTAGTGAGGAGGAGGATTATCTGCTACTAGGAGACTATCTCAGTTTATTTTGGTTGTACTTTGGTTGAGCCATTGCTCTCTCTATCTCTGAGGAAGTTGTGGGGTTTTTTACCTTAGGGTTTCCCCCATGGAAACTCTGTGTCTCTTGTCTCTCATGCTTTTGATTCTTGTGATGCTTGTGATGCTTATTATGATTGTTATGCATTGATATACTATACATGTTATTCTCTCAGTAAAGATCCTAGAGTATTGTGAATTAATGCTCAAAATTTAACATGGTATCAGAGCTAACCTGAGAAGAAGACATTGTGTAGTGACGAAAACTAGGGTTTCTTGTTTATTGGGTTTCTCTCCACAAATTTTGGAAAAGCAGTATAGTAGATTGACTCTACTCATCAAGGAGAATCTATCTGTCCAATCAGAATTCAATTCTGAGCATTTTCAGATTTGGCCCTAAAAATTAGGGTTTCCACAAAAATAGGAATTGCTGAAAACTGAAGACATAGCTGGAAGCTCCTTGGAAAAATCGAAGTTTAGAGCTTTGGATTGAGATTTTTGGATGGATAAATCTCTGAGAAATGCAAACCCTAATTCAGGGCTCTCCCTAGTGAACCCGGGAGGACAAAAAGGAAAATCTGAAGGGTAAAGCTTTGCTGATCTCAATTTATGAATACACCAGGCTGATCAGCTCATCAAGTTGCATCTTTATATCCTTTTAGAAAGTTGAAATTCACATTTTGAATTTTTAGGGTTTTTCCAACAAACCCTAATGCGAGACCAGATCTAGTTTTCAGCATTTCAAGTGGTAAGACCTAAATCTTTTCTATTTCCATTTGAAGTACTCTTTAAAATGTCTCACCACACCAAGCTTGAGGATACACTTGAAGGGGATGATAACTTCTGAGCCTGGAAGTATAGGATTGGGTTAATCCGGGAAGAGAATGAGTTGGACTCATATATAAAAGAAGACATCCCTATCCCAGAGGATGAAGAGGCTAAGATATTCCATAAGAAGAACTTGGTCAAGGTAAAGAGAATCATTGTTGATTCTATCAAAGACCAGCTCATTCCCCATGTGTCATCTCTGAAGACACCCAAAGAGATGTTTGACTCCCTGACCAAGCTATTTGAAGGGAAGAACATAAATCGGAAGATGACTCTGCGGAATCAATTGAAAGGGGTCAAGATGTTGAATGGAGAAACCATTCAATCTTACTTCTCCAAGGTCTCTCAGATCAAGGAACAATTTGAAGCTGTGGATGAAGTAGTGGACAATGGTGAAGTTGTTATGACCACTCTAAATGGCCTACCTAGGTCATGGGACTCCTTTATTCAAGGAATCTGTGCAAGAAAGAAATTGATCTCTTTCATTAAATTGTGGGAGGAATGCTCTCAAGAAGAAGCTAGACTTGTAGCTCACGAGGAAAAGAAGGGAGGTGAAGATCAAGCTCTCGCAGCTCACACCAAAAGAAGCAAGCCCAAGAAGGAGCACTCTCGCTATAAGAGATCCTATCAAAAGAATAAGAAGGATCTAAGATGCTTCACATGCAATGAGAAGGGTCACTTTGCTTCAGATTGTCCCAAGAACAAAAGGGATAACAACAACAACTCCAACAAGAAGAAGAAGGGCAACAAAAGAAAGTTCCATGCTCATGCTGCCGAGGATGATGAACCACCAAAGAAGAAAGCTAGGGAAGAAAGTGATGATAGTGATGATGACTCATCAAGTGAAGAAGAGTATGTTCCAATCTCTGCTCTCACAGGTACTATCTCCCATGGTTGTAATGATTGGTTAATTGACAGTGGGGCTTCCAAACACATGACTGGGTTTAATGAATCTTTTGTAAACCTATCTGAACATGAATCACCCCATAAGGTGAAACTTGTGGATGATTTTCAATACCCAATCAAAGGAAGTGGTGAAGCCTCCTATAACCTAGATTCTGGAAAATCTTTGAAGATGAAAGAAGTCCTCTATGTACCTGGGCTCAAGAAGAATCTTCTCTCCATCTCTGGATTTGATGCAAAAGGCATGAGGGTTGCATTTGTAGATGGCCAAGTCCTAATGTGGCTAAAGGGTAAAACAATCGATGATGCAGTAGTGATTGGAGAGAAAGAGGGAGGATTGTATAAACTGAAGGGTCAACCTGAACATGCCATGGTACATGATTCCATGGAGCCAAGTGAACTTTGGCATAGAAGACTTGCTCATATGCATTATAGGGCACTTCCAATTGCAAGCAAGGCTGTAGAGGGTCTTCCTGAAATCAAGACCAAACATGAAGGTGTTTGCAAAGGATGTGCAAAGGGTAAGAACATTAAGAAGGCTTTCCCAAGCAATGAAATCAAGGAAAAAGGTATCCTAGAAATCATCCACTCAGATGTATGTGGTCCTATGTCATCCAGTTCTCTAAGTGGGTATGTTTACTATGTCTCATTTATTGATGATTTCTCCAGGAAGAATTGGGTATACTTCTTGAAGAACAAAGATGAGGTGTTTAATAAGTTCAAGGAATTCAAAACCCTGATGGAGAATCAAACTGAAAAGAAGATTAAAACATTTAGATCTGACAATGGTGGAGAATTCACCTCAGGTGACTTCAAGAAGCTTTGCAGTGATTCAGGGATTAAGAGGGAGTTGACTGCTCCTTACAATCCACAACAAAATGGAGTTGCAAAAAGAAAGAACAGAACAATCATGGAAGCAGCAAGGGCAATGCCGCATGACCAGGATCTACCTATGCATCTATGGGAAGAAGCTGCTAGAACAACTGTATATGTATAGAATAGAACACCCCACAAGATATTGGACAACAAAACACCAGAAGAAGTCTTTTCTGGTAAGAAACCTGAAGTCAACCATCTCATAATATTTGGTTGTCCAGTATACACACATGTCCCAAAGGAAAAGAAGACCAAGCTAGATCCTTCAGGAAAGAAGGGTATCTTTGTGGGTTACAGTGAAAGCTCGAAGGCTTACATAATATACTTTCCAGGGTTCAAGAAGATTGATGTCAGCAGGGATGTAACATTTGATGAAAACTCAGCATTCATCAAATCAAGGAAGGCACCTATCGAAGTTTATGAAGAACCTAAGGAAACTAGATTTCAAGACACTACCATGACTCATGCAATTCCAGAAGTTGTTCATGAGTTTGAAGATCCGCAAGAACCTATAGATCCACCCCGTGAGGATAACTCTCACAAGAGGAAACCTGCATGGGCTAGAGAGCTCGTTCAAGATGCAGAAATATTTGGCATCCCAAGAACACAGAGCAAAGAAGAGAACCATATCACATACCAACTATGTTGCTTTACTCTGTGACATTATGAACAAAGAACCTTCCAGTTATGAAGAAGCAGCGGAAAAGAAAGAATGGAAGGATGCCATGGTCGAGGAATACCAATCAATAATGAAGAATGATGTTTGGGATGTTGTCCCAAGACCTAAAGAGAAGTCTGTTGTGACTTCTAAATGGATCTACAAAATCAAGCATGCTGCAGATGGAAGTGTAGAGAAATACAAGGAAAGATTTGTAGCTTGTGGCTTCTCTCAGAAAGAGGGAATAGATTATGAAGAAACTTTTGCACCTGTAGCCAGGTATACTTCCATCAGAATAGTATTTTCCCTGGCTGCAGCAATGAAATGGAAAATACACTAGATGGATGTCAAGACGGCTTTCTTGAATGGTGTAGTTGAAGCGGAAGTATATTTGGAGCCACCACTCGGTTTCGAAACACATGACAGGGAGTCATATGTGTGCAGATTGAAGAAAGCCTTGTATGGCTTGAAGCAAGCTCCCAGAACTTGGTATGGTAGCATGGATAGTTTCCTATCTAGTTTGGGCTTTCTAAAAGTAAAGCAGATTCCAACCTTTACTATAAGGTTGAGGAAGGGAATCCTGTGGTTCTACTCCTATATGTGGATGACCTGTTTGTAACAGGAGATGACAGATTGATTGCAGATACAAAGAGGAAGCTTGCTGCTGAGTTCGATATGAAGGACATGGTGATGATGCACTATTTCCTAGGTATGGAGGTGTTGCAGAGTACAGATGGGATCTTCCTTGGACAAGGGAAGTAAAATGTAGATATCCTGAAGAGGTTCGGGATGATGGATTGCAAGGCCATGGCCACACCTATGGCATCGAATCTGAAGTTTCTTTGTGATGCTTCATCTGAGCCGGTTGATGTCTCTATGTATCTTCAGATGATTGGGTCCTTGATGTACCTGACGAACACGAGACCAGATATTTGCTTTGCGGTGAACACATTGAGCCATTTCCTAACAGATCCGAGGAGTGTTCACCTGGTTGCTGTAAAGCATATTCTGAGGTACCTGAAGGGTACAGTTGATTATGGGATCAAGTATGAATCGAATCAAAAGTTTAACCTGCAGGGTTATGTTGATTTAGATTGGGTAGGCAGTGCTACATATAGGAAGAGCACATCTGGGTGCTGCTTCAGTATGAGATCAGGTGTGATCTCTTGGTTTAGGAGGAAGCAGTCCTGCGTAGCACTGAGTACAGATGAGGCAGAGTATGTTACAGCCTGTTTAGCTAGTTGTGAGGCAGTATGGATATGGAAGCTACTGTCCAAGTTATTTGATCTCCCATTGGATGCTACTGGTATCTTCTGTGATAACCAGAGTTGTGTGAAGCTGTCTGAGAACCCAGTATTTCATGATAGGTCGAAGCACATAGAGATCAAATACCACTATATCAGGGATATGGTGCATAGAGGAGCAGTGAAGCTCCTGTATGTTGCGACGGACGAGCAGATTGCAGATGTGCTGATGAAACCACTAGCCAACGTGAATTTCGAGTAGTTCAGAGAGAGGCTTGGTGTTCTTCGGATTGATGACACTTCGAGGAAGAAGTGATGGACACATTTGCAGAATCCATTCCAAGCATGTTGGAAGGAGGATCCTTCACATGGCTGTGGATGTAAGCACTGGATGATGAGCATCAGGATGATGCTCCAGTTACTACTTTGTATATGCATCAGGAGGATGCTGGATACGATTAGTTGGATCATTTATATGTATATGTATGTATGCATCATGTTGGATGCTAGATATGATCAGTTGGATCATTTATATGTATATGTATGTACGAATCATGTTGGATGCTGGATATGATCGGTTGGATCATTTGTATGTATTTTGTATATGCATCATGTTGGATGCTTGGACCATGTATATGTATATGTATTAGGTGGATACATTGTATGATCAGGTAGATCATGTATGTTGATATGTATCATGTATTATCAGGTGGATCATGTATTTGTATTTGTATCAGGTGGATACATTGTATGATCAGGTGGATCATTTATGATGATATGTATCAGGTAGATACTTGGTATGCATCAGGTAGATGCATGATGTGATCAGGACGATCATGGATGACGAGCTTCAGGATGTTGCAGTGATGATGATCAGGATGATCATGTATACATCAGGATGATGTATGGTGAGTATGAGGATGATACTCTATGGCCGTGGATCAGGTTGTGTAGATGAGCATATAATTTGTCCCTGGGAGGTTTACAGATAGTCTTTCAAGGTTTTTCCTATGGCATGTAATTTGGCCCTGGGATATCTGGCAAATTCTCTTTCGAGGTTTTTCTTTGGGAGGACATATAATTTGGCCCTGGGAGATCTGCAGATAGTCTTTCGAGGTTTTTCCTATGGCATATAATTTCACCCTAGGATATCTGGCAGATGCTCTTTCGAGTTTTTGTCCTATGGCATATAATCTGTCCCTGGGAGATCCGATAGGTTGGGCTGTGTGCCCGTAATAAGTCCTGGGATGCTCTTGCGAGGTTTTTCCATGACCACATACAATTTGTCCCTGGGAGATCCTATAGGTAGAGCCGTGTGCTTGTAACATTATAGGATGCTCTTGCGAGGTTTTGTGGTGACCACATATAATCTATCCCTGGGAGATCCTATAGGTAGAGCTGTGTGCTCGTAACATCCTGGGATGCTCTTGCGAGGTTTTGTGGTGAGGTCACATATGAAATGGCCATGGGAGATCCTATACGTAGAACTGTGTGCTTGTAACAACCTGGGATGCTCTTTCGAGGTTTTGTGACGCACGTAATAAGTCCTGAGGATTCAACAGTATAGCCAGTGATGACGAAGACCTGCAGGTGGTGGGCCTACATCCAGTATGAAAAAGAACTGGCTTTGTAGAAATTCCTATGACGAGTAGAGTCAGATATTGGTTGAGATAGTAGCAGCAGTGACGTTGATGATGACGATGCATCGATGACGATGATCCCGAGAAGAAGACTTGTCTAGCAGATCTGTGTCGAGAAATACCTTCCTAGTTAAGAGGGAGTGTTGATGTATATGTAACTTCGGAATGTATTTCATATATATTTATTGTACCCTTATAAGAGATGTGTTATTCCTCTATAAGGAAGTGTCGTCATGTGTATTGACCAGTGTTGCAAGTGTGTGTACTTGTCGATGGGTTATTAGACCACCATGTGTGGGGTCGACCCTGAAATATATATTATATTGTGGATGTACCTAGCTAGACAAGTCGGCCGCATAGTGTAACTGGGAAAACAGGTTAAGTATAAATAGAGATCGGGAGATCTCTATTTCATCACTCGAAAACTCACACTTCTCTCACTCAGAAAGTGGCGCACTAGTGAGGAGGAGGATCATCTGCTACTAGGAGACTATATCAGTGTATTTTGGTTGTACTTTGGTTGAGCCATTGCTCTCTCTATCTCTGAGGAAGTTGTGGGGGTTTTCACCGTAGGGTTTTCCCCACGGAAACTCTGTGTCTCTTGTCTCTCATGCTTTTGATTCTTGTGATGCTTGTGATGCTTATTATTATTTTTATGCATTGATATACTATACATGTTATTCTCTCAGTAAAGATCCTAGAGTATTGTGAATTAATGCTCAAAATTTAACTCTTTCCCACAAGGATGATTCACCCATCACCTTTACAAGTTGCATTTCCTTTACCTGCTGGTCTATCCCATACCTTGTTGAGCGTTATCTTATGTAATACAATATCCATCTCCAATAATCAAGGACTCACATGGATCTTTCCTACAATTCGAATTGTAGATATTAATCATAATAATACCTTGGATGCATTTTTATCCAAGGCACCAATGTCCATTATTGGTCTCTTTTATTCTTTCATGATCAGGCATGGTTGTCACTCCTCAATAATGCATATGACAATTAATAAATCTCAATAAGGGATTCCAAAATCCCCCTATGCAATTCATATTGCACATTCTGAACGTAGAGAATGCATTGCATACATTTTGGTTAGGAAACCATCAATCACTCTTAGTTCCCTTCTTCCATCATGAGTGTTTATAAAATACAAATTGCAAGAGTGTATTCTTATCCATTCAACATGTTTTCCCACATGCTAACAAGAATTGCTATAATACTATCACTTGAATATCCATGATCATCAACAAAATTATTATGTTACCAAGCATCCATAAAAAAAATTATCATGTTACCAAGCATCCAACTTGGTTTAATTCTTCACATTGCTAGCTAACAATCAATTTTACAATGCTTGCTTTGCGAACTCCACCTCCACCTTAATGTGAGAGCACCATTACCATGGTGTGTGTATCATCATATTTACTCATTTTGAGTCACTTTAATCTGTGGTACACTCTTATACCATTATACAAAATTTTCCAAAATTTTGGGTTACTTGGGAAGTCACCCACATTGAGAATTTATTGCTCAATCAAGACTAGAGGCTTTGTTCTGCTTGATTTCTGAAACAACTAGAAAACTATTTCAAAAATAAGAATATTATATTGAATTCTCCTCTAGATAATATTTTCAACGACTATACTTGGGATTAATTATGGACTCCTAGCTAAAATTTATAGCTCGTCAAAGTTACCACTTTCATGCAATTTTGCACTATTTTTGTAGATTCTCTAGATCTCAGGTGACAACTTCAGATACTTGTAGAAAAAAACCTAGAAGGATATGGAAAAGATGTTTCTATCAGGTGCTGATAATAACCATGACAAGGATTACTCAACAAATTTTGGATCCCTCTTTCGATGCTCTAGTCAATTTCTATAATTTTATGGAATTGACCAATTTTAACTTTTGCATATTTTCCAGACTTATTTTTTTTAGCAAAACTAGCTATCTCATAAACTAATAATTTATAAAAAAATCCCTCTAACCAAAGTTGTTCATTTTGATGAGTAGGTAAAATCTTAATTTCATATTTTCTTCTGGTATTGACATCTAGGGTCATTTTTGTCTCCTCCAAGTTTTCCAAAATCGACAAAAAGTGCCATGGAATAGTGAATTTTGGTCTTCTTTTGCACCTATATTCATGCATTTTGGAATTCGGCCATGGGCCACTAGATTTATATGTGTTCTTGGACCACGACTACAACATAACAATTTCTACCTCGACAGGGCCCCCATTAGGTCACTGAGTATGGATAATTAAAAACCACTATTTCAAAATTTTCATAAAACTAGGGTATAATGGGTCCATGCCCCTCAGTGACAATTATTTAGTCTTCTTTAATGGTGTCAAAGTGCTACAGGTCTCATTGAATTTTGAGCTAAATTGATCTTGTTATGGCTAACAAATGTTTATGGCTCTAGACCTTTTTAATACTTTTCTAATTTTTCTTCTAACGTGGCATGGCATGTCACTTCCCATGTGGCATCAGGTCCCAAGTGTCATCATCAAGTTCTTCCATGACTCTTTCCATGCCACTATGACTTGTTTAAACTTCGTGATCAATCTTCATTGTTGATCTCGATTTCTAATAAAATCTTGACCATTCATGCAAGTACCCCTTGGGATGAGGTACAAGCTTCTTTTCATGCACGAAAGGTCACAATCACATGATGAAACATGCACAATCAAATATCAGCCCTTCACGTGCATGTACCTCGAGCTAAGGTACGCGCACCTTCTTATGCATGAACGATCTCGATCGCACCACCTGAACATGCTTGATGAATTTGAGGCATCCATGTGCATGTACCCCTGACTAAGGTATGAGCACCTCTCTATGTGTGAATGGCAATGATCTAAGGATCCAACTTGCCCGATTTAATCTAGTCCATCCATATCATAAAATAGATTTTTCCTTTCCTTAAATGGGTTCCAATCGTGTAACTAATCTTGGTTTGGCACTTCCACTTGTACACTAACTCCACATGGCTAGTCCATGTCATTATCCCTTGGCCACGTGGCACTAGTGGGCCCATCTAAAATTTTCCCAATTTTTTGAATTTTCATAATTATGTGAAATTACAATTTTGTCATAGGTGCCTAATATGAAATTACACTTGGTCTTTACTCCATTCAAGGACTTCTCTGTCACTTAACAAAATTGGATTTTTCCATTGCTAGCTCTACAAATTTCAAAATTTTCCCCAAATTTCCTCATCCAGTCTACCATTCTTGTTGGTAGGCCATAATATTTCACTCATGGCTTTGTTAGAATACCATCTAAAAATAAAAACCACGGATTTTCATATAATCATTTCATCAAACACTTCATGTGAAAACTCTAATTTCTACCTATAAATGTGGATTCCGACTCATATAGTCCCAGTGCTACAACCAAGAACTCTGATACCACTTTGTCACGTCCCCATCCATCAATCCAACCAATAGAAGGGGATATTTAGGAATTTCAATGTTATAAATTTTTCCTCAAGGCCATGATACAAATTTATAAATAAGAAACGTATGTGCAATTTTATAATGCAAAAACACAGTGGAATAAAACTCTATCCACACATACATCACACACAAATAAGCATATTTATCAAAGGAAGAAAATAAAATCATTATGCATTCATAGACAAGACAATACTTATCCTTTAACAAAGAAGATCCAAGCAACTAGTTGTGCAAGAGTGATTTTCCACCCAACTGTAGGTATCAGCTATAGTTACCACCCCCAAGTTGGGATATGAGGCCACCAGGGAGAAGGAAACACCTACATGCTTCTCTCTCTCATCCCACAACCCATTTTCTCTCATGCTTATCCAAACTACCAACCCTTGAGCATTTACAGGGACCTCACTCAGCCATCCCAACCGTGGCACTCTTTTATACTACCCCACACAATGCAAGGTAGGCACTTCCATTCATTGCTCCACAGTCCCCTTAAGAAATACAACCCTTACAGTGCTTACCAGTGTGTGAAAAAAGAGTCCAACCTACAGTATGTTGTTGGAGAACCTCATGTAACACCAATCCATGACTTCTCAAGCATTCAACAATAGTAAAAAATAATGGGTAAAGGTCCATATCTTGGATAGCCTCTATGCTCACCTACAACTGTCTATTTTCTCTAATGTCTACAATTCTCTGTTCACAATTTGAATTTCTGGTTATTTTTCAATATGGTAATGGTAATGGCAATGGAATGAACACCAAGAGTAAAACTATTCCTACTGTAAAATTTGCATGAGAAATGAGTGGTAGACCCCAAAGGACATGCGGTGATGGTGAAAAGAAAACTAACATAGCTTTTGACCATAGAATAAATGACCCTTATCGCTGTCATAGAAGTATATTCATCTCATGCTTCCATAGATACATGAGAAGACTTTCCCCATCGACCTAACACATGCATTCAATGATTGGATTTAATAGTGAAATTAATTGACCCATTTAAGGCACATGGAATCAACTGGATGAATTATAAGGTTGACACTTGGCAATAGAGGATTTAATCTCCCATAGCCCCTCTTTCATCTTCCTATCTAGTGGAATCATAGTCCCTCTACTGTTATTTACACAACCATCTTGGACCATTTTTATCGTTCTTTAACATAATATTTATCTATATCTTACATCATTATGACAAACCAACCGCATGGTCAATATAGAGATATTTATATCATACATGCTTATACATTGACTAGTCGAGCCTTGGGTTTGAGCTCTGCACTAAGAATCATACTAGCACATTTACATACTTTTACATAATTTGATTTAATGCATTGTATGGCTTGAAATTAGAATATTACAAATAGTCAATTGAAACATATTCATTAAATCAAAAACTAATATATATATATGGCAATAGTCAATAAAAATGAATCAATGTATGAAAATAAATAACTTAGGGCATATTAACTCATCTATTTTTAAAATCAATAACTAAGGCAATAGTCAATAAAAGTGAATCAATATGTGAAAACAAATCACTTAGGGTATATTAACTCATTTATTTTTAAAATCAATAACTTATCAAAAGAAATTGAAATAAACAATAAAATACCATTTCATTTATCTTATTGTTTCTGTGAAACCAATCTATTTATCTTAGTGTTAATTTTCTCAAAAAATTATACAATCCATAATACAACTTATCGCCAAATAATATCTACCAAACAAATTGATAATTTCAATAATCAATAAAATAATATTATAATAAAGTTATATCTAATTCAATTACGATACACTAAGTATTATCTAAGATAGTTATCTAATTACATCATGTGTAAGCAAGTGTTCCATTTTAAAACTCTATAAACTTGACATCAAAAGGAATTTCCACTTGGACCTACAAACAAATTATATTAATGATGGAATATTTTGAATTTATGACTTAAAAAAAATATAAAACAACATTTATATGACATACAAATATATTTGGACTCTCAAGTTTTAGAATTAGGAATCTTAAGCAAATCGATGCTACATCATATAAAAATCAAAGTGTCTCATCATTAAAATCGAAAGACATACAAATATGCAAAGATACATTGTTATGCGCTAGCGACAAAATATTTAAATCATCAAAATAAAATAAATAGTGTAGGTTGTGAAATTGGGTGGTAACATGACTCAGCCAAAAAGAAATTAAATTAAGTTTCCATAAATATATGTTCTTTTTTTTTCTCGGAAAATAAATCACATTCTATTAATAACAACATAACACATTGTTTAGAGATCTATCGACCTTATAGACATAACCCGAAGGTTTTACAGGTGCATACGCACTTAATTACCCTACTCAAAGAGCAGGTAATAGCTAAAAAACACTACATCATAAAAAAAACCCTGTTACAGGGTAATTGGAATGCGAATGTACGATTGAAGACTAATACAAAAATTGCTCAAGAAGAGAAAAAGACAGAAAGAGACCATAAGTGTTAGCCATTTGAAACCAGCTAAACCATCTTTCCCATCGCTTAAAAACAAATAGGTAAGGGCCGCCGACCACACGATACATACACCATTTCCAAAGGAGCCGCTAGCAGAAGGGTATGGGCACCATGAACGCCAGCAACAAGAAACATGCTCCACCACCATTGGATCCACCACGCTGTCTCCATTCCACAGAACCACCTTTCCAAAAACCCCATCTCCTCGTCACTCCAAGAGATGTCGTCCCGCCTCAGATGTCTTCCCCGCCAATGCAATTGAACCAAGAATATACTCCACCATGAGCCGCCAACTGCAGGAGATGGTCATTATGGCTGCCAACAACATGAAACAAGACCTCCTGCCTCGTCACTACAAGAGTTGCATGCTTCCACCACCGCAGAAGAACCTGGAGGATGCACCACCATACTACGGGTCGTCGTGCAAGGGCATCGTCCCCACGCTAATGGAAAACTCCTCTAGTTAGCTCCTAGAACCGACCATTACCAGTGGCCTCTAAGGGGAGAAAGGCGAATGAAGCTAGGGAAGGAACCCTAGCCGCCTAGATCAGTTTGTCTTTTGACTCTCAAATCTCTAAAATATTTGCAGATCCAAAAGATTGGGGAAAGGTATCCTATAAATCCAAACCCGCCAACAAGTACACATCTTCCTTTTTCATTCCTATATTATATGCCATGTATATATTTATGTATTGGGTTAAAACACATAAACACTAAATTAAGATTGAATTTGCGAAATTTTATGGAATTTTTTTTCCACATAAAAAAATCATAGATTTATTAGGAAAACAAAGGTACATTGTTCAACTCAGGGGGGTTCACTAGTGAGGAAATATTATATCATGTCCATTCATATTGGGGGTTTGAATGCTCCTAAAAACCTCAAAAACATATTGCCTCGTATTAAGAGGCCAAGGGGGCGTTTTTAATTTTACATAGTAATATAAATATTGAGGGTTATTTTATTTGGGTGGGATGAGGAATGCCCTCCAAATTGTGGGATGGATTCATACCTCCAAATCATGGGATCAATTCATACATCCAAATTGCGGGTTGGATTCATATTAGTCTTAGTTTTTTCTAGGGAATAACCTCCAAATTTTGGGCTACAGTCATACCTCCAAATCATGGGATGGATTCATATCAGTCCTAACTGCTGCTAAGGAATAACCTTCAAATCGTGGGCTGGATTTATACCTCCAGATCATTGAACTTATAAAGTAATTTTTTTTAGAATAGTTTTATTCATGAATGGGATTGATCTAAGATTTCATTGGCCCCAACTCCATGAAAATGGGAGGTAAAAATATCAGAAGAAAATAATAAAATTCATAAATGTTATCTTCCCCTTGATGAGATGTGCTCTTAAATTCCTAGTCAATTGTGGCTCCATCCATAAGTGTGATCTGTCCTTTTAAATTCCTAGTGTTGTTTGAATAATTTAATGTAATATGTGACTACATTCGATTGTTGAGGTTCACATTTATATGATGCAAGCAATTTTATCATCCATATTTGTTCACCCATTGAATTCCTCATGGGGCCTTCATAGTTTTCTATTTATTTTATACAACTTGCAGTCTAGCTGGGAAGTAAATGTTTGGGAAACTCTTGTCTCCATAGTTGTTTAAATTTATATAGAATTCTGGTGGTCCTCAATGCATCTACTACGTAGATGCATAAATCGACCTGTACAAATTTTCTGTGGGTTTAAATTTTTTACTCAGCTGCATCGAACTCAACAATTGAACTTATTTTTTCGTTTTTGCATGAATCCCGATTTACATTTCCGTGGCTGTTACAAATTAAAAAACAATCAAAACAATCATCCTCTAAAAGCATGTCTCGCAAAAAAACAACTTATTTTTAATGCACATAAGCTCCAATTCATGTAAAATAAATTAAGAAAAGAAAAAAAATTCCATCTCTTAGATATATGCATACCTTCTTTCATGCATTTTCTCTTTAACATCTATGTATAGTTTTATTTTGCAAAAAAAACAAAAACAAATAAGGATTGGGATAGCTCCAATGCTTAATGGTTATTTCTTTGGAAATATGCAGGCTAAGGTTAAAGATTTCCTCCCATGCCACTTTAAAACAATTTCACAAAAGAAAATGATGGCATGAATTGAATGAGGGTGGTGAGCAATTACTAGTTGCCTTCATTGCTCTGACCATTGTAGTTGATTTCTTCAATTGCCCCTAGATTTGGTTGTGTACACATTTCAACTAGCATCCTCCATGATCCCCCGATTGCATATTTGGAATTTACTACCCTTCTTCTTATTTTCCTGTCTTCCCATACTTTCCCATTCTGCTTTCGCTTTCAAATTTTTTCTTGATTCTTCATCGGGATAAGCTTCGGATCTTTGTTGGTTCAAATGCCTAAAATTATTTAGAACCCTCCAACCTCCAAATTCTTGAATTTTGTAAGGGTTTGGTCTTTTTTGTCCCTGTAGCAGGGGTTGATTGGGCCAAGGATTGAAAGGTGTTATCATTGGTCCCAATGCTAGTCAGGGATAGGCGTCTGCTCAACTTACAGGTCTTCTTCGCACATAATGAAAAAAATGATTTCTTTTCATTTTGTTCATGTGAACTTCTTGCGCTTTCTTCTTGTAAAAGATCTGACTCTTCATTTTTTTAGGTTGGGGTTTAGGTGGTATTGAGATTCAATCAAACCTTGCTCCATGACAACCAAGAAAAGTGAGATCAATATTTCTTGGATCAATAATTGTATTGAAACTGACATAACATAAGTGAAAATATTATTAAATCCTTATTTACATACCCTATGTGTTATCGTTACCATGAAATGGTATCATATAAGTTTCACCATCTATGTATCTTAATAACTATTGCATGCTTGAAACTTAACAATGGAGATTTTTCCCTCTCACGGAAAGATTAAAAAAACTAGATATAACCCAAGAAAAGGTAACTAAATGTTGTTAATTTCCTTCATTACAAGAATAAATGTAAAGGAAGTGGAGACAATTCATTGCATCTTGTGAATGACCCAAATCCAAGCTATGCACATGATCACATGGTGTTATTGGAAAGTAAGAGGAACTTTTTCTATGTTCATTTGGGTTCAAACATCAATGATGTTTGTTTTGACAAGAAGGTAGACAATTCCATCCACGAAAGGGTTTGAATTTTTCATTTTTATGGAGTTTAATTTATTAAGCTTATTGAAAACATGAGCTCTTTATGCTTATACTTGTATTTACATAATATAAAATTGGTAGATTGATAGGTTGTGGTGTGAAACATTTGTAATTCTCATGTTTTCTAAGCAATGCACTGACTATTGGACTATCAATCTTTTACATTCTTTGTTACATTGATCTCTTGACTGCGTTTCCTTTTATGCATTTTTCCTTCCCCATTACTATTTCATTGGGTCTTCCACTATCCAATACTACATATTGATCAATTGCCCCTGCAATCCCGGTGGGATCATTATTATAATTATACTATTGTTTTATTTGGCATCTTGCTTGCTTATACTAAGATGCATTATGGCTCTTGTTTGTTATAAATTGATAATATAATATAAAGGGGGTATTAAAAATGGGTTGATAAAAATGGATACCTACAATATTTGGTGAAATTAGGGGTTTTCCTAATTGGAAAGGTATATTGAGAGGGGGCTTCAACAATACAATTTTATGAGGCATTTTCCAATATTTAGTGAAATTACGGGTATTCTTTAATATCCCTTGAATGGTCGTGCTATGTAACAATTTCACTGAGTAAACCCCTCGTGGTTCAACTACTCATTATGTGAGTAGATCTGTAGTTTAGCTTACATCTCAGCAAATATAGTGACTAGCATCTAGCTAATACATATCTCAAAAGTATACATACTGCATTATCAGCAAGAAAAAAAGGCTTAAAGCTCATTATAAAAGTAAGGAGTTCAAAACATCCATTTTGTAAAATTCAAATCATCAGACTCTCAAAATTTGAGCCAATAAAAACATGTGAATAAATAGCTTAGAATCTGTGATAAATCATCTTTTGTATCTTGTCATAGGTCCATAATAGATTTCAGTTGTAATATCATTTTTTGTTTCAGATAAGCTCCAAAAACCAACATCCATATGTACACCTTCTTTAGCTAATAAGTCAGCTTCTCCATTTCTTTCGCGATATATATGCTTAATTCTTGTTTGTCCCAAAATATCTTTCATCCCTATAACCTCATCCAGAAGAGATACTAGATGTATGTTCTGAAGTCTATAAGTACCTGAAATCCAATTTACTGTTAGTAAAGAATCTCCAAAAATTTGTAAATTAATTACCTGATATTCTATAACCAACCACATCAAGAGTTTTAGAGTCATTAATTCAACAAAATTGTTAGTACTAGATCCAAATTTAGCTTTAAAGCTAATTCTCTCCTCTTTGGAAAAATAGAGAAGGCCCCCTGATCCGCTTCTAGTCTGTTCTCCTATTGTTGCACCGTCAAAGAAATCCCATGGCATATTATCCTCGATATCCTCCACTACCACCTTCCGTATTTTTAAATCCACCTTTCCTTGTGGGAAAAACTGAGTATCCCCAAACTTTGAAGTGCCACTTGTATAGGTATGATTGTTCTGTCTTCAAAGCGACTTACATTCCTTGTAAGACAAATACCCCAGGCAACGATCAGAGGTAAATATTTTTTCTCTACAACTTTCTCATTTTTGTTATAGTTCAAAAGACAGATTTCAATAGTCTCCCCAAACCATAGATTGCACATAGATAATCTGGATTCGATTTCTTTCCAAACTACTTGTGTAAAGGAGTATGTCACTGCTATATGTAAGTTTGATTCCTCCTCCATTTTGCATAAGTAACACCTGCTCAGGCAAACTCTATTTTTCCTCTGTAGAATGTCCCATGTTAGGGATTTGTTAGATAGAAGAAACCACATATAAATTCTAGATTTTAATGGGCACTTATACTTCCATACAACACTCCACCACCATATAGACTCTTGTTTAGATTTCTGTAGTAAAAAGGTATAACCAGTTTTTGGAGTATATATTCTTGTGTTTGAGTACATCCATATCAGTTTGTCAGGATTATCTAATAATCTAACATTGCAGTTCCTCAAGTTTGATGTATAGTCATTCCATAGTCCAATATCAGATCCTGATAGGACAACTTATTCCGCAATCAGCCATCCTTGTTCTATGTAATTAGTCTTTGAGTGATCTGCGATATTATTTAAGAAATAAAAACCTTTCGACATAAGAATGTTTACAATATTACTTGGCAGCTTATATTTATGACTTCGGCCCATCTAGGGATCAACTCCAATTCTAACATATGTTCCATTCCCAACCTTCCATGATAAGCCTTTCCCAATAATATTGAAAGCATTGAGAATTGATTTCCAGCATATAGAATCCTTCCTTGAGTTCTTTTTAGGTTTGCGTATCCAGTAATAAAGAGGATTCAGATAGATATACTTTCAAGTTATCACCTTATTCCATAATCCAGACCCAATGATAAGTTTCCATACCATTTTAGCAGCCATAGCAGTAGAGAAAAGGACGGGTATCTTGAAACCCCAGCCTCCATATTTCTTCGGAAGAGCCAATGTTTTCCATTTTATCCAGATCAAACCCTTCTTAGATTTTGCAAACCATAGAAACTGATAGCATAGTTTCTTGATTTTTTCCAATACTCCATTGTTGGGCCTAGCCTAGATGGGGCATTTTTGAACAGGAAGAATTTTGAGAACTGCGGAGCTAAGCGTAGTTAAGTTTGAACAATTTTGGGATAAGTTTTGGTATGCTGCGAAGTTACGCATAGCACAGTGTCGAAGGAGTTGCTAGGTCGATGCTACGAGGAGTACAATGCCGCGATGTTCCACGTCGATGGAGATCCAGCTAAATAGAGAATGGACGAATGAAGGCAATTATTTGGGTTAGGTTACAGAAGACCTATTTTTGGAAAAGATCGTCGATAACTACCAAGCAGTGGGTAGGTGCAGATTGGAGGTAGGTGACTGATCACAACAAACAGAATACTACTACTACTACTCGAACGAGTCATCTAAGGCCATGAAAGAAGGAACAACTCGGTGGAAGAAACCCACACCATCTAGAAACCGTATAGATACCAAAATTCCATGTGATCTCAATAATACAAACACTCAGTTATCAGCCACAATCCAACGTATTATACCTCAGAATCAATTAGTCCAAAACCCACCTGCTACGAGTGTCACGTAGCCCATCCCATAGATCAATAATACTAGTAACACCATAGGAGCAAGTGCTCACAGCACTACGGCTCAGACTATCCCACAGAATACTATCCCTAGCACATTCCAGTAGCCCATGTCTACTTTTGTCATAGGGAATTAGTTCCAGAACAGTACACAATCCGGAAGGAGAATGACAAATAATGATATAAAACTACCGATATTCAAAGGAATGGGTAAGGAAGACCCTGATCAGCACTGGCTTCTATGCGAATCCGTGTGGAGTGTTAAGCAAGTGACAGATGATGTTATAAAGAGAGCGCAACTCATAACTACTTTTAGAGACAGAGCGCTGCAGTGGTTTATGAAGTATTCTCAAGCATGGACGAGAACCCTAGCAAAGATCAAAACCACGATTGTAGCAGAGTTTAAGAAACCTAAATCAAAATCATAGTGCATAATAGAGTTGAAAGAAATCAAGCAGAAACCTATTGAATCGGTCTGGGAATTTGACCAAAAATTCAAAACATTGTTGGACCAAGTGAGCTTTGTTCTAGCTCTGCAACAGCATCAAGAATGGTTCATTGTTGCGCTGTTGCCACATATCAGACAACCACTAATGCAACAGAAGGTTGTATCTCAAGCTGAGGCTTTGGAGATCGCAATGAAGTTGGAAGCTTCACCAATTGGAGAAAGTAGTTTTGGGATGATACAGATCCAGAACCAATTGGCTACCTTGACATTAGAATTACAAGGTATGAAGAATGGAAAAGAGTAGAGACATGAACAACGACATAACATTTGGTGCACAGGATGCAAAGGAGAGGGCCACACTAGAGAACATTGCCCCTTATTTCAAGAATATCTTAACAATGGCGCACCAAACCCAATAAATATGAATCAGAACCAGGCACCGTGGTGTGAAATTTGTAGAAGCAAAGGACACAGGCCTGAGGACTGCTACCTGATACAAAAATATGTAAAGACACCTAAAAACTTATATTGCAATTTCTGTAAGTCAGTTGGACATGATGAGTCCAACTGTCGTGCTTATGAACTGATGAATGAAAGAAAGCGAGATATGGAAGCAATGCGAGGTGCTGGAATGTACCGCGTCCAAGAGGAAAATCAGCCAAAGCAAGAGAACACCCACTATGATTAAGGAGGATATAGAGGCCGCGGTGGTGGATATCGCGGGAGAGGAAGAAATACTGGTCAAAATCAAGGAAGAGGACGAGGCCAGGTAATATGCTATAACAGTGGCCAGCCAGGTCATGTATCAAGAGAATGTACTAATCCATGCACAACATGCAACTACTGTAAATCATTTGATCATGTGATTGAAGACTGTCCCGTGCTTGAGGTAGAAATGCAGAAGCAGAGAAGAACAGAAACACTGAACCCTAACATCTAGTTGATCGCATCAGAGAACAGACCTACAGGTTAGAGTGTCAATGCAGTAACACGAAGTGGCGCTAATATAGGAAAAGACAACAGCACAGAAGCCTCAACTTCTGGAACAACTGATCCTAAGAAGAACCCTGGAGAAACAGTAGGGATTAGAAAAGCTACTGGGAAAGCACCTCCATTAAACTTGTAGAAAAATAAGGAAATATTTAAAGAAGCGAGGGACATGTTTAAACAACCACCACCTACTTCACCAAGGATCCCACTGCGGAGTCAAGAACCACAAATAGAAGACATGCCACTGGCATATGATCAGACACGCGCCGCACCAGATACATATATTCTTGTTGCGTAGTTTCTACACAGCTGCATCAAGTTATTAAAAAACAAAGACACTCTTATGGAATTGGAAAAACTGATAAATCAATACAAATCATGTAGTAAGAAAGGAATAGCACATGGCACAATACATAACATTAGTAGTCCCAAAAGAACCGATAGGGAAATGTGGTTCACTGCACAGATAGGAGACTATGAGATGGACGAGATCATTCTTGATCTAGGATCTGAAGTGAATGTCTTAACCAAACAGACATGGCATGCGATGGGAAAACCAAAGTTACAGTGGTCACCTATACAGTTAAGAATGGCTAATCAAGGCATAGTTATACCTCTGGGAAGGTTAACCAATACTATTGTCGACATTGATGGAGTGCGAAGTTATGTAGACTTTGAAGTAATTGAAATTGTGGATGATAGAAATCCTTATCCAGCACTGTTGGGCATCGATTGGGCAATGACGAACTCGACCATCATCAATCTGAAGACAATAAAAATGATATTTGAAGGCAATGACATAAGGGTCGTCGCACCATTGGATCCTTCGCAGGGGGAGCGATATGTTGAACCTATTCAAGAAGATTACAGATCTCAAGACCTTGACCGTATGTATCAAATGACAACAAATGCTGCGGATTATATTCATCCTATTGCGGATGGAACGCTCAGCTGGTGTAGCGATAGTTCTTGCATCTCAGACTCTGAGGCAGGATTAGAAAACTGGCAACACAGAATGCATGAAGTATCTACTAGGAGATGCACGACAATTACAAAGTCACTCGATTGGATTGGAAAGCAGGTAAGTCCAATCCCCACTTATGATGGTACAACTAATGTCTATTCATTTATCAAATAATACAGTGCAACAGTTGTAGATGAACATCGCGTCTCAGCATTAGACATGGCACTCAGAGAAACACCTGCTAGATTGTGGGCTACACATAAAAAGACAATGACAACTTGGGACTAGTGCAGAATAAAACTACAGATTAGATTTGCTGATAAGGTCACACTACCATTTGAGAAAAATAATGGTCAGATGGATCCAGGAGATCATATCGCAGCTTGTGTACAAGCTTGGAAGGAAAGACCACAGACATAATGGGTACATCTCTTTGTGCACACGCTGGAGGAGCCCATTCCAAAAAAATTGTATCTACAGGAGGAGATGCGCACAGGAACCACGGATTGGTTCGTCCTTACTGTGAACTTCCAAAAGGATTTTAGTTTTCAAGATGACCATCCGAGTATACATTACGCGGTGCAACTGATCAAGCAAAATATATTTAGCCCACATCGCAAGGAGGAAAACATAACACTAGAAGAGTTTTTTGACACAAATAATGTACTTGCGAGTCTACAACCAGATTGGTTAGAACAGATAGAGCAGGCTTTAGACTGCTACAACATAGCTGAAGAAGTTGAAGATAGTGACGAGGAGGACCCGTGCAACATAAAAATCCCAGAATCAGAAGGAGTACGCGAGGTAAAAGGACCTCTACTAGAAATTCTAGATATGAGTGGACCGGTTAAAACAAAGAAAGTGAACATTGGCACCCCTGAAGAGCCGAAGTTCGCAGCAATAGGAGACTACTGGGATGATGACACAGTTGCGGAGATCGCAGCTATATTACAGGAATATCAGGAAGTATTCCCAACGAAGTTCACAGAGATGAAAGGCATCCTCAGAGACTTAGGAGTGATGAGAATTCCTCTTAAACCAGGAGCAAAACCTATTAAACAAAGGCCATATAGACTAAATCCATGCTACAAAGAACGAGTCAAGGCAGAGCTCAACAAGATGCTCGATGCAGGAATTATTGAACCGGTGGAAGAATCTAAATGGATAAGCCCAATGGTCATCCAAGACAAGAAAACAATGGGTGAAATCAAGATCTATGATGATCTTAGAAAGCTAAATGATGCTTCAATACATGACCCATTTCCTACTCCTTTTATCGATGAAGTACTTGATAACGTGGGAGGTAACGAAGCATACTCTTTTACTGATGGGTTTTCTGGATACCATCAGATTAGAATTGATCCAGCCGATAGGCACAAAACCACTTTTGCAATAGAATGGGGGTCATTCCAGTATACAGTGATGCCTTTTGGTTTGAAGAATGCACCAGCCATATTTTCAAGAGTCGTGATCTCAACATTTAAAGAATTCATACACAAATTTTTAGAAGTTTACTTTGATGATTGGACCATTTTTGGGTTACTAAAGAACCATGTCGCGAACCTCAGGATGATGCTAGAAAAATGCAGACAACATCAGATTTCATTGAATTTGAGGAAATGTATTTTCTGTGTTCCTTATGGGATTCTGCTGGGACATATCATGTGTAAGCAAGGATTGATGGTTGATCACGCGAAGATAGAAGTTATTGTAAACTTGCCTACACCAAATTCAGTTAAACAATTGCACACTACACTAGGGCATACCAGATGTTAACACCTAAAAAGTGCTCACTAGCTCATTCCCTTATTCACATGACCCATTTTTCCACTTTTCCACCATCTGAGCCTCTGAAACCAACAAAAGGTCACCAAAAGACCTTAGTACACACCCCTTTTTCCCACTCAAAAAGATTATTTTTCCTAAAAAAGCATAAAAAACCCTCAAAAAGGGTCCAAATTCCCAAAATATTAAAAAAGGGAATAAAAATATTAATTTTATTCAAAAAAGGAAAAAGGAGGGAAAAGTACCTAAACCATGTTTGTCAATACCATTTGGTTTCCACAAAACCACAAATGGTATTCCCCACCACCAAAACCTATAAAAAGGTGGTAGGGGCTCCTCATTTCACACCCATCCATTATCTCATCCTCATGCTGCCGAAATCTCCCTTGAGCATTTTGGACATTGTAAGCAACCTTGGAGAAGGAGACCTCTTGGAGCTTGGAGCTACTCATCTTGGGAGTTGCTCAACATCAACCTTCACCATTGAAGGTATTATCGCAAGCACTTGCTTGCCCCCCATTTTTCAATACAAATTCATTCTTTAATATTTTCTTGTTCTTGTTTTTTAAACGTTTACATTATTTGCTTATATTCTTGCATAGATCCATGATTAGTTTTGTTTAGTTTAATTAGTTGTTTATTTCTATTTGAAACTACTGCTACTAGTTAGCAGGTGCCCATAGCACTAAGCTTGGTTGCAAAACCGGGCCAACAGTTTTTGGTGACTCCGCTGGGTTTGAACAATAGATCTCTAGTTTTGCTTTTAATCTTAGTTTTTTATTAGTTTTTAACCTTTAGATCCATAGATCTGCCATCTTAGACAGCAGATCCATTGCTGCTCTAAGTTTTGGCCCCATCTATTGCCATTAGCAACCCGGAATTCTCAATTTTCGGGTTCGTTTTTCGGCTTCCGTGCACGGATTTCACATCGCGTTTTTTAGCTTGACAGTCGCGCGGCTCATCGCAACTTTTCGGCTTTTTTCCGCGCGGTTCACAGTGGCTTCGCGGCCGGTTTCCGCGCTGCACATCGCGACTGCGCGCCCCTTTTCCGCGCGGTTCACTGTGGCTTCGCGGCCTATTTGCGCGCTGCACATCGCGGCTTCGCAGACATTTTCTGCGCTGCACATCGCGACAGTGGGCCCAAATCCCGCGCGGTCCATCACGACTGTGCGACAGAAACCCGCGCGGTCCATCAAGGCTTTTCTGCCAAAACCCGTGCTGCTAATTTTTTCATTCGGCCATTCCGATTAAAAAATTATTTTTTACTGTTTTTTCTTCCCACATAGCACATTTTTACAGTATTAAATTCTGCATATTTTATAGCCGTAGAAAAAATTTTACTATTTAAATGCACATCTAGAAGTCTTTTTAAAAATTTTCAAGAAAGTGAAAGAAAGACTTATTTTGCAGTTTATCTAGGTTAAAATTTTTTTCCTGTTTACTTCTTTAAAATCTTGCACTTAGCAATTTCCTTGAAAAAGAAATCCATTTATTTCTTTAAGAAGTAATATTATTTGCTTTTATATTTCAAGAAATCCTTTGTTTTTTGAATAAATCTTTGAAAAGCATTTAATTTCCATTTATTGAAAAAATTCATAAATATTTGTTTTTTTATTTTCGAAAGATCCTTTATTTTTTGAAAATTTTCAGTAAAGCATTTACTTTTTTCAAGTTCAGTTTACAATACCACATGTGCACCCACTCAAACACTTAATTGAACTGAGCCTTAAAAATTACCCTAATTTCAACACACTTTTAACCCCACTTGGGGAACACTAAAAGAACTTTGTAGCTAGGTAGTATTGGGGGGATAGGTGTTCCAATAACACCCCTTAGTTATTACATCTGAGACATAGAAGTTGTACAATTAGGGAGCTAAAATCTCTTAGTATTTATTGGCGTGGTCACAACCGGTTTGTGGGAAGGCCTCTCCCCTAGGAGGGTTGAAGTCGGGAGGATGGTTCCGGAAGCCTGAGTGGAAAACCGAAATCCATTCAGTAACCGAAGGGCTACCATTCGCAGTTCTCGGGATATCCCTGTATTGGGATATTGCGATCAAGGACCAAACGGCAGATTTACCTTTTCTCGACGCGTCATGAATGGAGTATCCTAGTAGCCTTTCTTTAGGATTGATTACCCGGTGTCCCTCCCGGTAGGGGGATATCTAGCCGTTGTCTCAACACTCATATTGTCTGACTTGGATTTCATCACCTTGCAGAGGATATCGTTTGTTTGAGTCACAATACTTTTAGTTAGGTGTTTGCATGATTCAACCCACCTTTGGTCTAGTTACACCTATTTTTTCTAGAAGCCGTTTGCATGTTGGTACTCTGACCATTTGTTACATTCCTCCACTTATTGTAGCACAGCTGCTAGAATAAGTGCCTTTTTTGAGGTTGATTTTTTTGGCTCGAGAGCCTTCTTTTTCACTCCCCTTCTTACACCCTTGGTTGCATTAGGGTTTTGAGTTTTATATATATATATCACCACCTAATACTTAAACAGATTTTTACACAAAAACTTAATTCTCACCATTGATAATTTTAGATGCTCTCGTCGTCTTCAGGGCGAACTCCCAGAGTTTAGTCTACTTGGCTCTCCATGTCACCGACGCAGAGCCTTATCCCTTGATTCGACACATCGTCGGTCTACCATACGGTCATCCGATTCTGACACGCCTCACTTCACATCTGATTTTGAGGCAGAATCCGAAAACTATGTTGTATTACCACCAACCACCATTATGGCTGGAACACCATTTGACCCACTATTTACCAGCACCATAGGTGAGACATCCACAGACCCTTCTGCTGCGGTGCCATCCATGGCAACAACCACCCCCTTGGGTATGCCCAATATGGGCAACACTCCACATGTAGGAATGCCCAACACAGGGCCACCTCTTGTTATAGGAATTCCCAACACAGGGCCACCACCTGTTATGGGTATGCCCAACATAGGGGTCACACCTCCTCTGGTTTCCACAAACCCTATCCCAGGAATCCCTACTGCTATTCCTAACCCAAGTGTAACCCACGTTGCACTTGGAGGCGCTGGCCCATACCAGACCACACCTATCGGAGGGCACATACCCTCCATACCTAGCATACCTTTAGGCGCTACTGGACCCCTACATCATACCACAATGACTAGGCACGTCCCAGTTCCAGACACTACATCTGCTAGCTTACCGTACATGGCAAGTCTGAACCTGCCAGACTTAGCTAGGCTCACCAATGACCCCATCAGACATGATCCTGCGTGGCCTCACATGCCCACTAAACTCCCCTCTGACATCCCTAAGTTTGAGGGCAAGGCAGGTGAGGACCCCCAGAACCATATCATGTCCTTCCATTTATGGTTTTCCTCCAACTCCATAGTGGACAACTCTATCCGCCTCCGGCTTTTATAGCGCACCTTCACTGGCTCTGCAGCTAAGTGGTATGTCGAGCAACCCCATGGGACGCATGCCACCTTTACCTCCCTCGCCTCGACCTTCCTGCAGTTTTTTCAGTTACCTGTCCGCTATGATGCGGGAGTCGAGATCCTACTGTCTTGCAGACAGAACACGGCCACCCACATCACTGACCACATTCATGAGTGGCGTCGACGCCGAAGCCTCTGCAAAATCAAGTTAGACGACCGTATCTTCTTAGATTGGTTTCTAAAATCCCTCCTCCCTCTTATTGCGAAGGATGTGGCATCCGAAAGACCCCAGTCTGAAGAAGAGGCCATCCTCAAAGCCCAACAGTTTGATCTCATTTATGCCCAGTCAGGTTATCTATACACAATCATACCGGACGCCCCACGATGCGACTCTTCACGCGGTGACGCGCCGGGGGCATCTCATGCCGCCGATGGCATTATTGGCCAAATCACACCACAAGCTAAACCTTTCAGCATGGTGAGCACCATGCCTGCTCCAGACCTCTCTAGGGATACATCTAGTTCCGGAGCGACAACTTCTTACGCTCCAACAAACCAGACACATCACATTCATGGACCCTCTTGTCCACAACATTGCTATGGGCAAGCGCCATCAGCATATGTACCTCCTACATACCATAACCAACCTGTTTCACAGAACCCCATTCAGTTCTCGCCACAACAGATGCAGTACCCACAGCAAGCTGCACCAGCTAATCCAACACATCCAATAGCTCAGGGGTACCAACAACCCCAACAGGCAACTGGACCACCGCCAGCTCCACCTGCATATTACCCACCGCAACCTGCTCCCGCACCTGCGGCTCCCTAGAATCCCCCCAATGCTCAAGGGCATGTGTACGCACAACAACATCAGCCCCAATACCAAAATAACCAATGCAACCAGGGGGGGCAACCAAACCGTGGAAGAGGACGTAACCGCGGCAACAACCAACACAATAACCAAGGTCCACAACCTCCCCATCCTCCGCAAAATAATAACGCGGCGCCTGCTCATCAGAATCCCGATCGGCCACCTAAGCAAGCCAAAAATGCTAATTTACGAACAAACCATCTGTTGGCCTGGTTTTGCAACCAGGCTTAGTGCTATGGGCACCTGCTAACTAGTAGCAGCAGTTTCAATGGAAATAAATAACAATAAACTAATTAAACAAGACTATTCATGGATCTAAGCAAAGATATTAAGCAAATAACGAAAATAATTTAAAATCAAGAACAAGAAGATATTAAAGAATGAGCTTGTATTGAAAAATGGGGGGCAAGCAAGTGCTTGCGATAATACCTTCAATGGTGAAGGTTGATGTTGAATGGCTCCAAGGATGAGCAACTCCAATCTCCAATGGTCTCTTCTCCAATGTGGTTTGCAATGGCTAAAATGCTCAGGGGAGATTTCAGCATCATAAGGATGAGATAATGGATGGATGTGAAATGAGGAGCCCCTACCACCTTTTTATAGGTTTTGGTGGTGGGAAATACCATTTGTGGTTTTGTGGAAACCAAATGGTATTGACCAACATGGTTTAGGTACTTTTCCCTCCTTTTTCCTTTTTTGAATAAAAATAATATTTTAATTCCCTTTTTAATATTTTTGGGAATTTGGACCCTTTTTTAGGGTTTTTTATGCTTTTCTTGGAAAAATAATCTTTTTTAATGGAAAAAGGGGTGTACTAAGGTCTTTTGGTGACCTTTTGTTGGTTTCGGAGGCTCAGATGGTGAAAAAGTGGATAAATGGGTCATGTGAATAGGGAAATGAGCTAGTGAGCACTTTTTGGGTGTTAACAGATTGCCCCCTGATGTGTGAGGGCAGGAGCTCATCGTATGGCCGATAGACATCATAGTTCTTTTGTCCTTTTTTCTGGGGTTTAGGGGAGAGAAGAGACCGGTTGGAGACTGGAGCCACGGCCCTTGGAAGCTGCAAAAACAAAAAATATTACATGGCCTCAATATGAATGAGGTATAATCTCTGATAAAGGACGAGGCGGGCATTCCCATGCTCGTATCAAGACATATACAAAACAATTAGTCCCAAGAAGGGGGATCTAATACGTAAAGAAATATACTGGTACATCATAATGGTCCAGAGGGGACATTATTGTGGGATATACTCATGATCATGGCTGATCTCAATAACTGATACACTGAAATAACTGTTGAACTGCTGAAACTGAAGGTGTCCAACATCTGTATGGACTCAATAACTGTGAGCCATCTTTGGGAATTATTTGTATCTGTATACTCGGGGGAGTATAGAACTTGGGTACATCTGAATACTGTCTCCATACGCAACCCGGATATCTATAGAAAAAATGTAACTGGTTGTATCCATAGGTAGACTCTCAAATGTGGAGGAGTCAAGTGGTATCCGGGGTCTTCGACTAATAACTGAGCGGACCAATACCCTGTGCGAGTCTCAACGATGCGATCAAGGTGTTGAAGTCGAGCATGTGAGAAACAAGCATTCGGAGAGGCACTGAGGATTCCTCTCGAAATGATTCGTAGGCACTCATCATAAATGGTGATGAGTCCAAGACACAGGGACCTCTAGGTCTATCCTCTAGAATCTATGCGGTTGTCGTCGACAGAGGGAGACCAGCAACTAACAAGGCAATGATGTTTCCTTGATAGGAGTACGAGGTGTAGAACTGAAGTGATGTAGTACTGATGGTAGGACTGACATACTTGTGGGGATGGGAAATAACTGGGTCAAAAAATGGGTAGACTCAAACTTCCTTTGTTCAGAGCATGATGACATGGTTGACCTGGTAGCGTAGGGGACTGAGTTGTAGGTGTAGGGATCATTGCTTTGACTGAATGGTATATATTGACTCTGGGGGAGAGGACGAGCTGATAGGTGCTGTCGAGGGATTATCAAGGTGACATACTGCAAAATACTCTGAACAAAGGCGACCAAAATGGGGAAGCTGCCATATGAGTAGATGTGATCTGTCGTGGCGCCAAGAGGCACCATTGATTCCTTCTTCGTAGTTTTAAGGAGCTCCAATAAGGGATAAAAGTGTGCTCTGAAATGGTACGGTCCTATGGATTTTGTGAGCCCAGGACGGCTCATGCTCATGGTTGCTTTCATATTTAGAGAGTCTGAAAGCGGTAAGTGGACTCTATTGGTGTTTCTTTTTCGTAAGTTTAGTCTCCAAGGCCCGAAAAAGGATAAAATGATGCGGATGGAGAACTCTTCTAGCCGATGTGACTAGAGTATACCTTTTTCGTAATTAGTCTACAAGGCCCGGAAAAGGGGTAAACTTATACCAGGTAGACGCCCTTTCAGATACGTTTAGCGAGCATGAAAGGAAGCAAGATTGCTCGGCGATCTTTTCATTGTTTTAGGAGTCAGAAAAGAGCTTAACAGAAACTCCCTAAGTGCCTTTTTCGTAAAAAGGGATTGCTCGGCCCGAAAAAGGGGTAAAATTATACCGAACAAACATGGATTGATGAGGTCGAGAAAAGGTCTCAAGCGTCGTCATCAGTGTGGAAAACTGGATCCGGTGACATAAGGATTGTCGAAAACGGAGAACGGCCGATGTGGCACGCAAACCGAGGTTATGTGGGGGGCAGAAAAAATGCCCTGAAAATCAGGACGTGACAGCGAGGAATGTTCTCAAGTATCATCACGAGCGTGGAAAACTGAATCCGGCGATATAAGGCATGTCGAGAACGGAGAACAGCCGATGTGGCACGCAAACCGAGGCGACGAGGGGGGCATGGAAAAAATGCCCAAAAAATCTAAAGGTCAGAGTGAGAAATGATCTCGAGCATCATCACGAGCGTGGAAAACTGAATCCGACGATATAAGGCACGTCAAAAACGGAGAACAGCCGATGTGGCACGCAAACCGAGGTGACGAGGGGGGCACGAGGAAAAATGCCTAAAAAATCTAAAGGTGAGAGCGAGAAATGATCTCGAGCATCATCACGAGCGCGGAAAACTGAATCCGGCGATATAAGGCACGTCGAAAACGGAGAACAGCCGATGTGGCATGCAAACCGAGGTGACGAGGGGGGCACGAGGAAAAATGCCCGAAAAATCTAAAGGTGAGAGCGAGAAATGATCTCGAGCAACATCACAAGCTCGGAAAAATGAATCCGATGATATCAAATATATCAAAAATGGAGAGCAGCTGAAGTGGTACGCAAGCTGGGGCGATAAGGTGTCGGGACACAATGTTGATATTGGTCCTAGTGAGAGCGAGAAATGATCTCAAGCATCATCACGGGCACGGAAATATGAATCCGGCAGTGCAAATGGTGTGAAAAACGGAGGTCATAAGGACTCCGGAATGGTTAAAGGAAAGAACTAGGTTAAAAAATGGCTACAAATAAAGGTGATCCCACCAAGCGAAGGATGCAGTGGTGGGGAGAAATGATGACCCGTGGGGGCAAAATACTAGGTGTATCAAATCAACTGAAATATACACGTGACACATGACCTCAAAAATGGTTGAGATCACGAATATGAAAAAGTGAGCAGGGTTAATGACCTGCCCCCATACTATGTGCATGGGGTTTGTGATTGTGGATCACATATGTGTTGGTTTGAACGATGGGCTCATTGAGGTGTTGAGATAGAGATGATGGGGAAGGTTCAAAATGATTGATCATGCCCCCTATCCCGGGGTCGAGGTAATCTATTATGCCCCCTAACTCAGAGGTGTCAATGTGGTGCAGATGTTGTCTCAGAGAGAGATCAATAGGGCATTGAGCAACTGCTGGCGGGGTGTTATACCATGAGGCTGTGGGTCATGGTGGCATACTGAAGTGATGATATGATGATGGGGGATTCCCTTTGTGGGGTGGATGCCCCCAGTATCTCCAACGAGGATCACGATGATGATGAGTAGGCAAGATTTTGGGCCTGCCCCCATGTTGTGGACATGTGGTTTCCTGGTCGATTTGAAAGGGTTGAACCTGTGTGTCAAAGGGATCAATGGAAGGGGTCGAGCGGACAGAGGGGTATCCAGTGGAGATCGTATAAATGGCAGGGTCAAGGCCAGGCATTTTGGTATCTGACCAAGTAAAGACATCAATGAATTCTTGGAACAGTTGTTGGTATTCTCCGATCTCATGCTCACTGTGGGAGGTTCCTAATGTGATGGTATGAAGGGCACCAAGTGGGTCAGAGATGTCAATGTGGATGACGGGAGAAATATCGGCCATGGGATCCGTTAACCAGTCGATCTTAGTTGGAAGGAAAACCTTGGACTCAACCGCGGATTGGGTAGCGGTGGTGGATGAAGTCTCTTCCGGGAGGAAGTATGGACGATGGTGCATGTCTTCCCTGGGATAATCAAAGGGAGTAGGAGTCTCGAGAACCTCTTCATCATTGTGGGAGCTTTGAGTGGTCAAATCGAGTGATGAGGTAGTGGTAGTCGAAGAGATCATGGAGATGGTGTTAATCTCTCCGGATGAGGATGATGCGGGAGGGTAGATCTCCTCGATAGTAGGGGGTGCCGTCTCTAGGTCCAAATTGTTCATCTCATAGAGAGCTGCTCTGTAGTCTGGGATGTCAGGACAGTTGTGGGAGTAGTGGCCGTAAATACTGCATATCGCACATGGGTGGTTGGTACGCAGTGATTTATCACGAGGCATAGGGTTTGGATCTAGTTTGACCACCGGGATGTTTGGGTCGTCGTCCAACATTTGCATGTGTTCCTGCAATGCAGGTAACTGTGGACACTGATGGGTTGGATGGCCTAACTCATCACACAGCGAGCATTTTGGAGGAGCACGGAATACGGGGGGAGGTTTAACTGCCTTGGGTGGGGGTACCGCAGTGTATGGTTGTGGGCCTCTGCCCCCAGTGGGCCTGATGAGTGGAGGGGGATTCGTCAATGACGAAGGAGTAGTGATACCGGGAGGTGGTTGGGTAGAAGTAACAATGGGTTGCACCGGTTGCAGGATGACATTTGGTGTCGGCGGTGGAACTGGAGGCAAAATATACCACACAGGTAATCCCAATGTTAACCCGGGTAGACTAAGGGTAGCCATAACCGGAGCGCTTACTACACCTGAAGGAGGAAATAGAAAGGGGATTGTGTGGATGGGTGTAACCCCAATGTGACTAGGGACCAATGGTGGTTTAGGGAACAAAGGTGGTTGATTATCGGGTTGTTGTGTATTCTGTGAAAGAGTACAGAGGTTTGCGACGTGGGTCTCCGGTGACAGTGGTGGAATGGCCTGGAATGTAGAGGTCATCGGCGCCTCGGAGTAAAGTCCGGGTCCTACTGAGGAAATGAATGAGGTAGTTGCACCACAAATAGGTTGTTCAACCATGGGGAGAACATTTTCAGGTGTGGCAGGGGCCTTGGGATCGTAATAGGTGAGCTGGTCGACCTTGACCACGCGTCCCTCATGGGGGAACTACATGGTGAGAAATAAGGATGAGGCAACAGCCCGCATGGCGTACATGTAGCTGCGACCAAGTAAAAGGTTATAGTCTAGTTGGGCATTGATGACCTCAATGTCAATGAGCACGGTTTTACCCGCCAGCTGGACAGGGACATTGGCTAAAAGACCTTGGGGTTGAGCCGAACGGCCGTCATAAGCTCGTAATGCAGTGGTGGACTGCTGGAGAGTAGGGGATCCCAACTTCTGCCAAACAAATGTGGACATGACGCATGTGGAGGCACCCTCGTCGATGATACATCGATGGATGACAAGATTCCGAATAGAAACGGAAACTTGGACTGCTATGGTGGAAGGCAGCCGTGGTTCAGACTGGTCTAAATCAAAGGTCATCAATTTCGAATCATTTGGGTCAATCACCCCAATGGCGGAAAGTAAAGTCTTGCGCTGAGTAGGACAGTTTTTTAAGACTTTTAACGCAGACATGGCTGCGGGAGATTGATCTAAGTCATCAACAATGTTATAATTGGACGCAGCCCGTGCATTGGGGTTGTTGTTTATACGGCGGAGTGGGAAACGAGGTGCTTTAGAAGCGCCATCGAGTGGAAGGGGTGGTATCCGTAACGTCTGATCGGTGGGATGAGCGTTAGTATCCTTATCGGCGGGGGGAGCCTCGGAGGTAGGACCATACTGGTTCCGTCGGGTTTGGATGTTGACGTCGGCAGTGGACATCATCAATAGGTGGTGAGTGCCTGAATCAAACATGGGTTGATCAGGAGCGGCGTAAGTGATTTGTTGTGGTTGCACGTTGCCCTGTGGGGGGGCTAACGGCTGAGTGTTTACCACCCCTTGTGTGGGAAAAGGGTTTTGTAGCACCAAAGGCTGTTGTTGAGGTGGTGGAGGGTTGGGTGGCGGCTGAGGAGCTGCCTGCCCTTGACGATGGGCGTCATCTGTCCATAGTTGTCGAGCTCGCTCCAGATGTGGGAAAGCGTGGGTATAGTGGCCATAGACACCGCAGATGGAACAAGGATGGTTTGTTCATAAATTAGCATTTTTGGCTTGCTTAGGTGGCCGATCAGGATTCTGATGAGCAGGCACCGCGTTATTGTTTTGCGGAGGATGGGTGGGTTGTGGAGCTTGGTTATGGTTTTGGTTGTTTCCACGGTTACGTCCTCTTCCGCGGTTTGGTTGCCCACCCTGGTTGCGTTGGTTATTTTGGTGTTGGGGCTGATGTTGTTGTGCGTACACATGCCCTTGAGCATTAGGGGGATTCTGGGGAGCCGCAGGTGCGGGAGCAGGTTGCGGTGGGTAGTATGCAGGTGGAGCTGGAGGTGGTCCAATTGCCTGCTGGGGTTGTTGGTACCCCTGAGCTATTGGATGTGGTAGATTAGCTGGTGCAGTTTGCTGTGGGTACTGCAACGGTTGTGGTGAGAACTGAATGGGGTTCTGTGTAGTAGGTTGAGCATAGTATGTAGGAGGTACATACGCTGATGGCGTTTGCCCATAACAATGTTGTGGACAAGAGGGTCCATGAATGTGATGGGTCTGGTTTGTTGGAGCATAAGAAGTTGTTGCTCCGGAACTGTATGTAGCCCTAGAGAGGTCTGGGGCGGGCATGGTGCTCACCATGTTGAAAGGTTTAGGTTGCGGGGTGATTTGGCCAATGATGCCATCAGCGGCATGTGATGCCCCCGGTGCGTCACCACGTGAAGAGTCACCTCGTGGGGCGTCAGGTATGATTGTGTATAGATAACCTGATTGGGCGTATATGAGATCAAACTGTTGGGCCTTGAGGATGGCCTCCTCTTCAGACTGGGGTCTTTCAGATGCCACATCCTTTGTAATGAGAGGGAGGAGGGATTTTAGGAACCAATCTAAGAAGATTCGGTCGTCTAATTTGATTTTGCAGAGGCTTCGGCGGCGACGCCACTCATGAATGTGGTCCGTGATGTGGGTGGCCGTATTCTGTCTGCAAGACAGTAGGATCTCGACGCCCGCATCGTAGCGGACAGGTAAATGGAAGAATTATAGGAAAGTCGAGGCAAGGGAGGTAAATGTGGCATGCGTCCCATGGGGCTGCTCGATATACCATTTGGCTGCGGAGCCAGTGAAGGTGCGTTGTAAAAGCCGGAGGCGGATTGAGTCGTCCACTATGGAGTTGGAGGAACACCATAAATGGAAGGACATGACATGGTTCTGGGGGTCTTCCCCTGCCTTACCCTCAAACTTAGGGATGTCAGAGGGAAGTTTGGTGGGCATATGGGGCCACGCAGGATCATGTCTGATGGGGTCATTTGTTAGCCTAGCTAAGTCTGGCAGGTTCAGACTCGCCATGTATGGTAAGCTAGCAGATGTGGTAACTGGAACTGGGACATGCCTAGCCATTGTGGTATGGTGTAGGGGTCCAGTAGCGCCTAAAGGTATGCTAGGTATGGAGGGTATATGCCCTCCAATAGGTGTAGTCTGGTATGGGCCAGCGCCTCCAAGTGCAACATGGGTTACACTTGGGTTAGGAATAGCACTAGGGATTCCTGGGATAGCACTCCCAAGTGCAACATGGGTTGCACTTGGGTTGGGAATCGTACTAGGGATTCCTGGGATGGGGTTTGTGGAAACCAAAGGGGGTATGACCCCCATGTTGGGTATACCCATGACAGGTGGTGGCCCTGTGTTAGGCATTCCTAAATGTGGAGTGTTACCCATATTGGGCATACCCAGGGGGGTGGTTGTTGCCGTGGATGATACTACAGCAGAAGGGTCTGCGGATGTCTGACCTATGGCAGTTGTAAATAGTGGATCAAATGGTGTTCCAGACATAATGGTGTTTGGTGGTAACTCTGTGGGGTTTTTGGATTCTACCTCCAAATCAAAGGTGAAGTGAGGTATGTCAGAATCGGATGACTGTCTAATTGATTGACGATGTGTCGAATCAAGGGATAAGGCTCTGCGTCCGTGACGTGGAGAGCCAAGTGGACTAAACTCAGGGAGTTCGCCCTGTAGATGACGAGAGCGTCTAAAATTCTCAATGGTGAGAATATGTGTTTGGGTAAAAAATTTGTTTAAGTATCAGGTGGTGATATATATATATAAAAGACTCAAAAAACCCTAATGCAACCAAGGGTGCAAGAAGGGGAGTGAAAAAAGAAGGCTCTCAGGCCAAAAAATCAATCCTCAAAAAAGGCACTTATTCTAGCAGCTGTGCTACAATAAGTGGAGGAATGCAACAACTGGTCAGAATACCAACATACAAACGGCTCCTAGAAAAAATAGGTGTAACTAGACCACAGGTAGGTTGAAATCATGCAAACACCTAATCTAAAAGTATTGTGACTCAAACAGACGATATCCTCTGCAAGGTGATGAAATCCAAGTTAGACAATATGAATGTTGAGACAACGGCTAGATATCCCCCTACCGGGAGGGACACCGGGTAATCAATCCTAAAGACAGGCTACTAGGATACTCCGTTCATGACGCGTCGAGAAAAGGTAAATCTGCCGTTTGGTCCTTTGATCGCAATATCCCAATACAGGGATATCCCGAGAACTGCGAATGGTAGCCCTTCGGTTACTGAATGGATTTCGGTATTCCACTCAGGCTTCCGGAACCATCCTCGCGACTTCAACCCTCCTAAGGGAGAGGCCTTCCCACAAACCGGTTGTGACCGCGCCAAAAAGTACTAAGAGATTTTAGCTCACTAATTGGACGACTTCTATGTCTCAGATGTAAGAACTGAGGGGTGTTATTGGAACACCTATCCCCCCAATACTACCTAGCTACAAGAATTCTTTTAGTGTTCCCCAAGTGGGGTTAAAAGTGTGTTCAAATTAGGGTACGTTTTAAGGCTTAGTTCAATTAAGTGATCGTGTGAGTGCACGTGAGGTGTTGTAAACTGAACTTGAAAAAATTAAATGCTTTATAGGAAATTTTCAAAAAATAAAGGATTTTTCGAAAATAAAAAGCAAATATTTATGATTTTTTCACTAAAAGGAATTTAAATGCTTCTCAAAAAATAACTCAAAAAACAATGGATTTTTTGGATTTATGAAAGCAAATAATAGACTTCTTTTAAAAGAAATAAATGGATTTCTTCGTTCAAGAAAATTGCTAAGGGCAAGATTTTTAAAGAAGTAAACAGGAAAAAATTTGAATCTAGATGAAAATGCAAACTGAGTCTTTCTTTCACTTTCTTGAAAATTTTTTAAAAAGATTTCTAGATATGCACTTTAAATAGTAAAAATTTCTTCAAAGCTGTCAAATATGCAGAATTTAATACTGTAAAAAATGTGCTATGGGCAGAAAGTACAGTAATTTTTTTTTTCAAAATCGGGATGGCCGAATGAAAAATTCAGCCGCGCGGGTTTTGGCCGCACAGTCGCGATGGACCGCGCGGGTTTTGGCCACACAGTCGCAATGGACTGCGCGGGTTTTGGCCGCACAGTCGCGATGGACCACGCGGGTTTGTAGCCGCACAGTCGCGATGGGCAGCGCGGAAATTGGCCGCGAAGCCGCGGTGTGCAGCGCGGAAAAACGCAGAAAAGTCGCGATGGACCGCGCGACTGTCTCGCAAAAATCCGCGATGGACCGCGCGGAAAAATGCAGAAAAGTCGCGATGGACCGCGCGACTGTCTGGCAAAAAACCGCGAGGCGGAAACCGTGCACGGAAACCGAGAAATGAACCCGAAAATTGAAAATTTCGGGCTGTTTATGGGGCCAAAACTCAGAGCAGCAATGGATCTGCTATCTAAGATGGCAGATCTATGGATCTAAAGGTTAAAAACTCATAAAAAACTAAGATTAAAGGCAAAACTAGAGATCTATAGTTCAATCCCCACCAGAGTCGCCAAAAACTGTTGGCCTGGTTTTGCAACCAGGCTTAGTGCTATGGGCACCTGCTAACTAGTAGCAGCAGTTTCAATGGAAATAAATAACAATAAACTAATTAAATAAGACTATTCATGGATCTAAGCAAAGATATTAAGCAAATAACGAAAATAATTTAAAATCAAGAACAAGAAGATATTAAAGAATGAGCTTGTATTGAAAAATTGGGGGCAAGCAAGTGCTTGCGATAATACCTTCAATGGTGAAGGTTGATGTTGAATGGCTCCAAGGATGAGCAACTCCAATCTCCAATGGTCTCTTCTCCAATGTGGTTTGCAATGGCTAAAATGCTCAGGGGAGATTTCAGCAGCATAAGGATGAGATAATGGATGGATGTGAAATGAGGAGCCCCTACCACCTTTTTATAGGTTTTGGTGGTGGGAAATACCATTTGTGGTTTTGTGGAAACCAAATGGTATTGACCAACATGGTTTAGGTACTTTTCCCTCCTTTTTCCTTTTTTGAATAAAAATAATATTTTAATTCCCTTTTTAATATTTTTGGGAATTTGGACCCTTTTTGAGGGTTTTTTATGCTTTTCTTGGAAAAATAATCTTTTTTAATGGAAAAAAGGGGTGTACTAAGGTCTTTTGGTGACCTTTTGTTGGTTTCGGAGGCTCAGATGGTGAAAAAGTGGATAAATGGGTCATGTGAATAGGGAAATGAGCTAGTGAGCACTTTTTGGGTGTTAACACCATCCTTGTTCTATTTGCGAAGTCTATGGCCACTATACCCACGCTTGCCCACATTTGGAGTGAGATCGTCGATGAAACCATCTCCTGGTTTCACGATCCCTTCGTCGTCAACGAATCCTCCTCCTCTTGTCAGGCCCACTGGGGGCAGAGTTCCACAACCATACACTGCTATACCACCCCCTAAGGCAGTCAAACCCCAACCGATGTTTCGAGCTCCTCCTAAATGCTCTTTGTGCGATGAGATAGGCCATCCAACTCATCAATGCCCACAGTTACCAGCACTCCAAAAACATATGAATATGTTGGACGATGACACCGGCATCCCAGTCGTTAGACTTGAGCCACCTCCTCAGCCTCGCGACAGATCATTGCGCACCAACCATCATTGTGCCATATGCAGTGTTTACGGCCACTACTCTCACCATTGTCCTGATATCCCTGACTATAGAGCAGCATTGTACGAGTTAAACAATGTCGATTTGGAGATATCTCCTCCCCTCATCGAGGAGATCTACCCCCCGCCATCATCCTCGTCGGAAGAAGTCAATGCAATATATATGATTTCAACAACTTTCAAACCAGAACCCCTTGATTTATGGTCTAACTACTTCAATACTGATGAGCAAATTTTGGAGACACTCACTGCACCCGACTACCCTTGGGATGATATGCATCATCGCTCATATTTCCTCCCGGAAACATCTACATCCACCGCATCCAACCAGCTATCAGTCGAATCGAAATATTTTGTACCCACTAAGGTCGATTGGTTAAAGGACCCCATCCCAGCACCGGATGCCTTTGAAGAAGGGAACATGTCCAACATTTCCCCCACTATATAAATAGATATTTCCACAACACCTGGGAAAACTGAGCTCATCTTGCTGGGCGCATCTTACACTCAAGCAGAAACTCAAGCGTACAAAAAGCTCTTTCAAGAGTTCCATGATGTCTTTTCCTGGTCCTATACCGAGATGCCTGGTCTCGACCCCGCCATCATAGAACACCACATTGAAACATGGCCTGAGGTACCCCCTGTTCGCTAGAAACAGCAACCCATCCATCCTTCCAAACTCCCTGCTGTTAAAGCTGAGGTCGAGAAACTTCGCAAATCAGGATTCATTTATCCTATCCCGTACACCAACTGGGTGTCGAACCCCGTTCCCGTCAACAAAAAGCAAGGCACCCTTAGAGTATGCACTGATTTTCGTGACTTAAACCACGCTTGTCCAAAAGACAATTTCCCCATGCCATTCATTGACCAACTCATTGATGAGTGTGCGGACCATGAGGTCCTATCTTTCATGGACGGGTTTTCCGGATACAACCAGATTCACATCCGTAAGGAGGATCGGTACAAGACTGCCTTCACCACCCCATGGGGCACCTTTTCCTATCGCGTCATGCCATTCGGCCTTAAAAATGCTGGTGCCACTTTCCAGCAAGCCATGACCTATTGCTTTCACGACTTGGTCCATATCCTGCGAGTCTACCCTGATGACCTCATAGCTCGTTCCCGAAAATGATCAGACCACCTCAACGACCTCCGGCAAGTTTTCCTACGATGTCGCAAATATAAAATCCGCTTGAACCCACACAAGTGTGTCTTTTGCGTCCCGGCAGGCCGGTTGTTGGGTTTCATTGTTTCCCAAGACGGAATCACCGTCGATCCCCTGAAAGTCAAAGCCATCTTATAACTTCCACCTCCTCGCACGCTTCGGCAGCTCCAGAGTCTACAAGGGCGATCCAATTTTCTTAGGCGCTTCGTTCCTGATTACACCACCAAAGTCCACGGGTTCTTACGCTTACTTTGTACCCACATACCCTTTGTTTGGGATGAGCAAGCAGACACGGCATTCGAAGCCCTCAAGAAAGCTCTCACACAAGCCCCCTTGATATCCCCACCGGATTTCTCTCAAGACTTCACCCTTTATGTCTCGGCATCTGCACATGCCGTGTCCGGAGTCTTGGTCCAAGAAGACGCCTCTCACCAAGAGCATGTGATTTATTACTTCAGCCACACCTTGTCTAGCCCACCTCTGCGTTACCCATACGAGGAAAGATTAGCCCTAGCTGTAGTATTTTCCGTACAAAAATTGCGACACTACATTCTACTCAGTCATACCATGGTCATGGCCGACTCCAACCCTATGGTCTATCTCCTAACCCGGTGGCTCCTACAAGGTCGTGTTGCTAAATGGGTCATTATCCTCCAGGAATATGACCTCACTTTCAGAACTCCCAAAAGCACTAAAGCCCTCGCACTTGCTCACCTCATCACTAACCTCCCATCCTCTTCGACATCACCTGTTATCCAAACGGACCTGATTGACGAACAAATCTTCATCATTTCGTCTGACGACCCTTGGTACGGAGACATTTTGACTTACCTTCATACGCAAAAATTTCGACCACACATCGATCGTGACGGACGCCGTCGCATACGACACCACGCCCCTTGATACCTCTTATTAGGGGATGTACTTTACCGACGCAGCGTTGATACCATCCTACGCCGCTGCCTATCCCATAGTGAGGCAAAACAAGTCCTCAATGATTGTCATAGCGGTGCTTGCGGAGGCCATTTCTCTGGCATGGCCATCGCCCAGAAGATCATTCGGGCAGGTTACATTTGGCCATCATTGTTTACTGATTGCATCACCGCAGTCAAGCATTGCCAGAACTGCCAAATTTTTGCCCCCAAAGCAAGAACCCCCCCCCGCCCCCCTTCATCCAGTCATCACTGTCGGACCATTCTGTAAATGGGCCATTGACTTCCTTGATTGCAACCCCACGTCAGCTGGCGGTCACAAACACATCGTTGTGGCCATCGATTATTTCACTAAGTGGGCGGAAGCCATGCCGACTTACAATTGCAAAGCCGACACTGCAGCACGGTTTTTCTTCAACCATGTTGTCACTCGTTTTGGAGTGCCGAAGCAACTAGTCTCTGACCACGTCTCTTACTTCGAAGATGCCGTCTAGAAAGAGTTATCAACCATGTTGAAATTTGAACACCATTTCTCTTCCGCCTACTATCCCCAAGGAAACGGCCAAGTTGAAGCGATCAATAAAATTTTGAAGACCATCCTCCAACGTACTATAGACAAACACAAATCCAATTGGCACCACATGCTTTTCCCTGCACTATGAGCTTACCACACCTCAACCAAAACCGCCACCGGTTTTACCCCTTTCCATTTAGTTCACGGTGTCGAATCCGTTCTCCCTATCGAGTGCCAGATTCCAGCTCTACATATCGCCGTTGAACTCCTACCGGACACTTCCCCCATTGAGCAACGTTTACTACTCCTAGAGCAAGCCGATGAAGATCGGCGCATAGCCATTCAAAACATGGAAGCATCCAAACAACGATCCAAACTAAGTTACGACAAACACGTCCACCCAAGAACCTTTTTTGAGGGAGACCTTGTCCTCGCTTACGATCAAGCTCATGATAAAACCGGAAAGGGAAAGTTTGTATCTATGTGGCAAGGCCCTTACATCGTACACACTTTCCTCGGGCAGGGGGCATACATTCTGACCGATTCAGAAGGCAATCCCCTATGCAACCCACGCAACGGGTTGTACCTTAAACGATTTTACCCATAGAAAATCTGATGGACACCACAGTCCATTCTAGTATAGGCTTACTTTCTTTTTTCACAAAAAATTCAAAAAACCTAAATATTTGTTTTGCATAACCACAGATGGATCCTCTTCCACTCTGCTATGTCGGTTTCGCTGATGGTGCAAGCCGTTGGTCTCCCAATCTCGCCTCCGCAGCTTGGGTAATATACTCCCCTTCGCATGCGTTAATTCACATTGACGGAGTATGTTTAGGTGCCGCCACCAATAACCAAGCTGAATACGATGCCGTGACCGGTCTCCTGGCCGCAGCTCTCCAAATGAGCATCCGTCACCTCAACATTTTCTTGGACTCACAGCTCCTGGTTTCCCAACTCAACAATGATTACCAAGTACGCGATCCCTGTCTTTTCAGAAAATTCCTGCACACTAAACAAATGGTTAGACAGTTTGAATCCATTTCATTCACACATGTCCCAAGAAACCTCAATAGTGTAGCAGACCATATGGCCAACAATATCCTTGACTGGCACACTAATCACATCATTTCATAACCAAAATGTGCCTCCACGGGCATATACAAAAAACCAAAATGCATCCACGTGCATAACATGTGCCTCCACGGGCATAAACAAATAACAAAATAATGCATCCATGTGCATAACATGTGCCTCCACGGGCATACATAAATAACAACATACTGCATCCACGTGCATAACATGTGCCTCCACGGGCATATACAAAAGACAAATGTGCATCCACGTGCATACACGACAATATATCCAAATATATATACTCACATATATATAAACCATAATAGTCAACATGTCATAGGTGCCCTCAGCACCCGATATACAAAAATACATCAGTCGTACAAAAATATTCCCCATATGCTCATCAGCATTTGGGGGCAGATACAATATCATCTACTCATCTGGACCCATAGGCTCCTTCAGCTCCTCCTCCGGCTCCTCCTCCGCTGGTCCCGCCGGGTCACGGCGAACCCGAACTCTCCGCTCTGCCAGCCCTGCTGGATCGTCCCGCAGATGTATCCTCCTCTCAGCCGGCCCTGCCGGATCATCTCATCCACCACCCCTGTGCTCCGCCACAAACACCGTTGTCCTCAACAAGAGCGACCGCCACTCAGGTGGCGCACCGAAGCAACCCTCCAAAATATCCCGATCCAGGTCTCTCCAACCATCCTCGGGGAGTCCAGGTAGGATCCTGGCAAAGGTCTGTCTGACACCCTCTATGGCGTCATCTTGAGGGCCAACCCCTCGCCCACGAGCCGCAAACCCTCCACCACCTGGAGGTGGTACCGCTGCAGGTGGTCGCGCAACTACCATTGCCCGCCCTTGACGAGCCACGTAGTCGGCCGGTGGCACTGGCCCAACATCTGCACAATGCAAATAAGCCATCATATACCATCCAACTATAATCATAAACGATAAATCAAACAACACATGATATAATATCAAATAAAACACAAAACATACCGTCTAAACTCCAGGCCTGTCCTAGGGCACGAGGCATCTCTGGGTCACCTCGATAGTCCATGCCGGCATAGGGGTAGTCCTCAATCACCAGGGGCATCTGCTCCCACTGCTCATAAAAATCCTCCATGAAGAAACCGCGGACACCACCGCCGGCACGAGGCATCATCTGCCCCCAACGCATCATGCGAGGCTCACTCACCAGACCAGCACGAATGGGTACCCGTGGTCGCAATGTCGGCACCCGCTCGAAGAAAAAATAGCATAGAAAGGAGGCATAACAGAACTCACCTCCCTCTCGAATGGCCTTGTCCAGATCTCTCTGGACACCAGCCAGAAACATCTTCCCCCAGGCATAATAAGTCCCTCGAAGAATAGAGTCCACCATCATCGTTTGTCCCCCAGACATACGATGTGGCGCAGCAGCACCCAATATCCGCAGAACACATGCCCCAACAGCCCGCATATCCCACTCACGTAGGGATCGCAGACTAATAGAGCTGTTCTGCAAAACAACATCATCAACACAGAAGGTCTGTAACAAATCCTCCATGTCTACACACGGCGGGATCCTCAGCAGGAGATCGCCCACCTCCCCCAAATGAGGCAACCCGGTCAGAAAATAGACATCCGTGAGAGTGATCTTTAACCTCTCACCCCCAATGATAAATGCACCCTCTGCCGGCACCCACCAACGCACAAGCTTGTTCAGGAGCCGTCTCACTGAATGAATAGATGGGATCTGAGCGAACTTCAAAAGTCCGCTCATAGCCAGGGTCTGTCGCACCCCCGGATCAGTCTGAATCCTCTCCATAAGATCATCATCGATCTCCCGCTCCCGCCACGAGGATAATGGTCTCCTAAACATCCTGCCAGAAAACAGAATAAATTTTTAGCCCCAACACAAAATTTTTTGAAAAAATCCCATCACGGCATTTCCACCAAAAGCCGCGATGACCATCGCGGCCTCCATGCAAAAACCCGCGATGAACATCGCGGATTTTGGCCAGACAGTTGCGATGAACATCGCGACTATCTCCTATGAACTTGCGATGAACATCGCGGGTTCCAACCTCACAGTCGCGATGAACATCGCGGCTGTCAGCCTGAAACTCGCGCGGTTCATCACGGGAAAAGACCCAAAACCCACGATATTCCATGTTGGAGAGTCAACATGGAATTTCGCGGCCTTCGGGGGCCCGCCGCCAAACAAAAAAGACATAATTGAAAAGGCTAAGGCAAATAGAGTTACCTGAAACTCGCAGAATCGAAAACCAACAGTGAAATCTCCCAGAAATCAAGAAATAGCTCTGACAGCTCTATCAAACTCGCACGTAACAATGACAAGTCATTTGGGCCCCACGCTCTATTTATAGAAATTCCACCAATTTTCAAACAACCATTGCGGTATCATACGATGTCCATTTTTCAATCCGTTGGTACCGTTGGAATCAGCACAACGAGAAATTCATGCAGGTTCCTTCCTTTTCCCATTTTCACGGGGTCTATTTTTTGACCATTTTTTGGCCTCTCTTGTGGCCTCGGTTTGCGTGCCACATCGGCCGTTCTCCATTTTGGATGTGCCATATATCACCAGATTTAGTTTTCCGCGCTCGTGATGATGCTTGAGATCATTTCTCGCTGTCACGTCTCGATTTTCAGGGCATTTTTTCCATGCCCCCCGCGTCGCCTCGGTTTGCGTGCCACATCGACTGTTCTCCATTTTCGACATGCCTTATATCGCCGGATTCAGTTTTCCGCGCTCGTGATGATGCTTGAGATCATTTCTCGCTCTCACCTTCACATTTTTCGGGCATTTTTTCCATGCCCCCGCGTCGCCTCGGTTTGCATGCCACATCGGCTGTTCTCCGTTTTCGACGTGCCTTATATCGCTGGATTCAATTTTCCGCGCTCGTGATGATGATTGAGATCATTTCTCGCTGTCATGTCCTGATTTTCAGGGCATTTTTTCATGCCCCCCACGTAGCCTCGGTTTGCGTGCCACATCGGCCGTTCTCCATTTTCGACAATCCTTATGTCACCGGATCCTGTTTTCCACACTGATGACGATGCTTGAGACCTTTTCTCGCCGTCATCAATCCCTTTTTGTTCGGTATAATTTTATCCCTTTTTCGGGCCGAGCAACCCCTTTTACGAAAAAGGCACTTAGGGAGTTTCTGTTAAGCTCTTTTCTGACTCCTAAAAACAATGAAAAGATTGCCGAGCAACCTTGCTTCCTTTCATGCTCGTTAAATGTATCTGAAAGGGCGTCTACCTGGTATAAGTTTACCCCTTTTTCAGACCTTGTAGACTAATTACGAAAAAGGAATACTCTAGTCACATCGGCTAGAAGAGTTCTCCATCTGCATCATTTTATGCTTTTTCGGGCCTTGGAGACTAAACTACGAAAAAGAACACCAATAGAGTCTACTTACAGTTTTCAGACTCTCTAAACATGAAAGCAATCATGAGCATGAGCCATCCTGGGCTCACAAAATCCACAGGAATGTACCATTTCAGAGCACACTTTTATCCCTTCTTGGAGCTCATTAAAACTACGAAGAAGGAATCAATGGTGCCTCTTGGCGCCACGACAGATCACATCTACTCATATGGCAGCTTCCCCATTTTTGTCGCCTTTGTTCAGAGTATTCTGCAGTATGTCACCTTGAAAATCCCTCGACAGCACCTATCAGCTCGTCATCCCCCCCAGAATCAATATATACCATTCAGTCAATAAAAGCAATGATCCCCACACCTACAAGTCAGTTCCCTACGCTGCCAGGTCAACCATGTCATCATGCTCTGAACAAAGGAAGTTTGAGTCTACCCACTATATGACCCCAGTTAGTTCCCATCCCCACAAGTATGTCAGTCCTACCATCAGTACTACTACATCTCAGCTCTACACTTCGCGCTCCTATCAAGGAAACATCATTTCCTTGTTAGTTGCAGGTCTCCCTCTGTCGACGACAACCAAATTTATTCCAGAGGATAGACCTAGAGGTCTCTGTGTCTTGGACTCATCACCATTTATGATGAGTGCCTACGAATCATTTCGAGAAGAGTCCTCAGTGCCTCTCCAAATGGTTGTTTCTCACATGCTCGACTTCAACACCTTGATCGCATCGTTGAGACTCGCACAGGGCATTCGTCCGCTCAATTATTAGTCGAAGACCCCGGATACCACCTGACTCCACATTTGAGAGTCTACCTATGGATACAACCAGTTACATTTTTTCTATAGATATCCGGGTTGCGCATGACGACAGTGTTCAGATGTACCCCAGTTTCATACTCCCTTGAGTATACAGTTACATTACTTCTCAGAGATGACTCATAGTCATTGAGTCCCTACAGATGTGGGACACCTTCAGTTTCAGCAGTTCAACAGTTATTCCAGTATATCAGTTTATTGAGATCAGTCATGATCATGAGTATATCCCACAATAATGTCCCCTCTGGACCATTATGATGTACCAATATTTTTTTATGTATTAGATCCCCCTTCTTGGGACTAATTGTTACGTATATGTCTTGATACGAGCATGGGAATGCCCGCCTCGACCATTATCAGAGATTATACCTCATTCATATTGAGGCCATGTAATATTTTTTGTTTTTGCAGCTTCCAAGGGCCGTGGCTTTAGTCTCCAACTGGTCTCTTCTCTCCCCTAAACCCCAGAAAAAGACAAAAGAACTATGATGTCTATCGGCCATACAATGAGCTCCTGCCCTCACACATCAGGGGGCAATATGTTAACACCTAAAAAGTGCTCACTAGCTCATTCCCTTATTCACATGACCCATTTGTCCACTTTTCCACCATCTGAGCCTCTGAAACCAACAAAAGGTCACCAAAAGACCTTAGTACACCCCTTTTTCCCACTCAAAAAGATTATTTTTCCTAAAAAAGCATAAAAAACCCTCAAAATGGGTCCAAATTCCCAAAATATTAAAAAAGGGAATAAAAATATTAATTTTATTCAAAAAAGGAAAAAGGAGGGAAAAGTACCTAAACCATGTTGGTCAATACCATTTGGTTTCCACAAAACCACAAATGGTATTCCCCACCACCAAAACCTATAAAAAGGTGGCAGGGGCTCCTCATTTCACACCCATCCATTATCTCATCCTCATGCTGCCGAAATCTCCCTTGAGCATTTTGGCCATTGTAAGCAACCTTGGAGAAGGAGACCTCTTGGAGCTTGGAGCTACTCATCTTGGGAGTTTCTCAACATCAACCTTCACCATTGAAGGTATTATCGCAAGCACTTGCTTGCCCCCCATTTTTCAATACAAATTCATTCTTTAATATTTTCTTGTTCTTGTTTTTTAAACGTTTACATTATTTGCTTATATTCTTGCATAGATCCATGATTAGTTTTGTTTAGTTTAATTAGTTGTTTATTTCTATTTGAAACTGCTGCTACTAGTTAGCAGGTGCCCATAGCACTAAGCCTGGTTGCAAAACCGGGCCAACACCAGATACTACAAGAAATTCATAAAGGGGTATGGACAGATAACCGCAGCAATGGAGAAGCTGTTAAAAAAGGATGCACCATTCATTTGGAATGAGGACTGTGAGAAAGGATTCGATACATTGAAAGAGAAAATGGTCACTGTGTCGATCCTAGTTTTTCCAGATTGGGAAAAGTCATTTCACGTACATGTTGATGCTTCATGTATAACATTGGGTATTGTTCTTGCGCAGCCAGGAAAAGGAGGAATTTATCATCCCATTGCATTTTCGAGCCGAAAGATATCATCTACTGAGAAAAAATATATCACTACTAAAAGGGAAGGACTTGTAATGGTATATGCACTACAGAAGTTCAGACACTATTTGCTTGGTGCGCACTTCTCAATGTTTACTAATCATTATGCATTAAAATACTTGATCAATAAGCCAGTGTTAGGGGGCGAATTTGCAAATGGCTCTTACTCTCCCAAGAGTACGATTTTGAAATAACAGTCAAACCAGGAAGATAAAATTTAGTCCCTGATCATTTATCAAGGATCGAGTCAGGAGAAGAACCAACAAATCTAGAAGACAATCTGCCTGATGCCCAATTGTTTGCTATACAGGTTTCCAATGATTACTATCAGGATATCATTGACCTTCTAACTATCGGATTCACACCTACTGAATTCACTATGCAGCAAAAGAAGCAACTGGTAGTGCGAGCTGTGGACTTTACCATTATCGCAGGACAACTCTACAAGTTAGGACCTGATGAAGTGATACGAAGATGAGTATTAGAACATGAGAAGCCATTTATATTAGCTGATGCGCATTCAGGAGTCGCAAGAGTTCATTATGTAGGAAGGGCTACTGCGCAGAAGATATTGCGCGTAGGGCTATGGTGGCCTACGATTCATAAGGACTCCAAAGATAATTTCTAGAACTGCAATGTCTGTCAGAGGACAGGGAAACTGTCAAGAAGAGATGAAATTCCATTCAACTGGCCTTGCAGGCATTCGACAAATGGGAAATCAATTTTGTGGGACCTATTAACCCACCGGGAAAAAGAACTGGTGTGAGGTACATTATTACTGCAACTGACTACCTCACCAAATGGGAAAAAGAAAAACCAGTCAAAGATTGTAGCACAGCTATAGCCGCACAGTTTATCTTTGAGAACATCCTTACACGATTTGGATGCCCAAAAATTTTGATGAGTGATCAGCGTACTCATTTTCTGAATAGAACTATTGAAGCTCTGACTGAATAATTATACATCCATCATCAGCACAGTATGCCTTATCACCCACAAGCAAATGAAATTGTTGAAGCATTCAATAAAGTACTTGAGAATGCACTACCCAAGATATGCAACGTAAACCGCGATGACTGGGACCTACGCATTCCATTTGTATTATGGGCGTATAGAATGACATCCAAGAAATTAACTGGACATACACCTTTCAGATTGGCTTACAGACAAGAAGCAATAATGCCAATGGAATATATTATACCCAGCTTGAGAATAGCTGCATTTATAGGGATGGCAGATCCCGCAGCATTGGAAGAAAGGATGTTACACTTGGTTGGTTTGGAAGAGGATTGCTTCATTGCAGGATTCCACCAACAAGTATAGAAAGAGCGAGAAAAAGCATGGCATGATCGCCACATCAAGAATAAGTCTTTTCAAGTAGGTGATCTAGTCCTCCTGTACGATAGTAAATTCATGAAGTTTCCAGGAAAATTTAAAATGCATTGATTGTGACCATACACTGTAAAGGATGTTACTAACGGTGGTGCAGTCCAGTTAGCTACTTTAGCAGGCGATACATTACCCAATTTGATAAATGGGAGCAGACTAAAGCTTTACAGCGATAGTCCTGCTTCACAGCATCCAGAATGATCAGAAGAAAGGAAAAGTTTCTAAGTGCCAAGTACAGTTGGAATTGGGCACTATGAACAATCTATACACAAAACTTGTAAAGATATATCTATGTACACCACATCATTATTGAAGCTGCGCGAAAAAAAAAATAAAAAAAAATCATAATAATAATGCGATGTTGCGACACTCAAAATGCAACACTGAGGAAAGAAACAAATCAGACACCACGAAATAACTCCACAGAACTAAAGACAACATACCGCGCACTTCAATGCAGAGCTCCAGAAAATAGTTGTTACAGTGTCGGTCAGAAATATAGCCATTATATAGTACTTTTCGACCAACCGCTTGAGCATTTAAAGAACAGATAGCCATTCTGAACAACTTAATGACGGAATTGACTGAATAATCCAATGGAATTGGCTAACGGACACTGCATTTAATGCTTATCTAACCGTTAAGGGGTGCGGAGATGGATCAGCTGTGGCTATATATAATGCAGGAGTTAGACTCACGGGCGTTACCAAAGCACTTAGAAATTCTTGCAAATAATGTTTCCTGAGTTTAGACTATAAGTTATCCACCGGTTAGCCGAGTAAGTGTGCAAGTGAATGACACAAGGGTCCTTTGTTGACAAAGAGTTCACGGTCGAAGAGACTGTGAAATTATTCAACCATGGAGGAATTGACGAATTAATGAGAACCCCAAGCAAGAAATTCATCACAGAATCATAGCAAGGTCCAAGGAGATCACCAAGACACGGCCCCTCAATGCAAGACAAAGGAAAAAAGCCACTAGCGCCGATATCAAAGCTACCGCAGACAAGTTCGGTAGGACCAAATAAACCCATTGCAGATAAAGAGATACCTCTAACTATGACACCAGACTATATCTCACTACATGCAGTGGATGCACTAGCCATTAAACTACTCAAGAGTCCAAAGTATGAGATACCACTCTCGCCAATATCAAAACATGTTGAGGTGGACAAAAATTTATTGGGAAAGATTCCAGAATGTAAATGGGAGGACTATGATTTGCTTGCAATGCAAAAGGACAAGCCCACTGAACCAAGGTTCTCACAGTTCCAGCCCGACAAATACATGTGCTGGAAGAAGACTGCAAGGGGAGAACTGACTTTGGTGGCTGAAAGTTGGTTGTCTGGAGTAGCCAAGTCAGGACTGCTCAACCTGCTTAGACTCCCACATTTCGATAGATCACCAGAGCTCAACGCGGTGGTGCGAACTCTTATGGCTCACATCCACCAGGGATATTTATGGATGGACCGGAATATCGACCTGACAATCGACTTAATCCATCAGATAACTGGATTGAGCAAAAGGGGAGCAGACCCAAGGAAGTTCTTTCATGGAAAAACAAAGGATAAAGAGGTAGCTGCATTGATGAAGCACACGCAGTCTGTTGTAAAAGGGAAGCCAGGCTTCCAGACAGACGACATAAAGGATCAGGCAATAAGATTTGTCACACAGTTGTTAGCAGGTAGGATTCTAAGAAAATGCAGACCACTAGAAGTCAATGCGGGCGCAGTGCTACTTGGCGCTGCAGCCGTCGAGGGAGAAGAATTCAGTTGGTGTCAGTTTCTACTAAATGAGTTCCTAGAGGAACTGAATGATACACAAATCAATGGTGGATACTTCCACTTCACCTAGCTAATTGTACTGATCGCCTTCCTGGGCTAGAGGGAGTCGAAGCATGATGTTGGAGTGATCACGGACACTTCGGACTGCAGAGGTGCTCGCTTTTAGAATCTATGGGAAAATTTGAATGCCGACAGGCAACACAAGACAACGCTGGTCTTCTATACATATTATGATCAGCTGCGTGGGGCCATCATGCTTACACCTCGCATACCAAAGGAAGTAACAAGCAAATATATACGCATTATCAATTTTTATGGTGCGATGAAATGCATCTCCATTTCAGCCAAAGCGCAGAAAAAGAATGTTGATTGGTACCCAGGACGTTACCATATGTACGAGGAAGATATTGAGAATATTATGAAAGAATGGCCAGCTGAATTTGGAGTTGAGGTCATGGATATCCAAAGTGATTCTAGAGAAGATAACCCTATCCCCTATCCCATAGTAGAAGATAAAGAGTCAAGCAAAAGGAAGGACATTGGGAGTTCTTCGGGGCATAAGGAAAAAAGGAAGAAACATAAATCACATAAAGACCAATTAGACAAGACCAATTAGACACAATGCTTCGAGAAGATGACTACTTAATGATTGCTGCGAAGGTCACTGAACAAATGGAGGAACTTTCAACAGATAAAGAGAAGAAGGAAAAGGCAATTCAAGACAACTTAGACTAGAACTTGACTACACTGCAAGGGATATCCCAAAAATTTGATGAAGTAAGCAGAAGATTACCCTTGCACCATGAGACAATAGCTGAAAAAGGATCTGCGGGAACTTCGCAGCAGCAAATCACGGTTCCCGCGAGGTCCCGTGTTGTCCATTTGCAACCACTATCTATAAGATTTCCATTACCTGATCAAGCAATGCTAGATACAAAGAATGTAGAGTGCGTGGAGCTTGATCTTACAAATATACCATTGCCAGGACTACATTACTTACAGACGCAAGTCAGTGAAGAAATGCATGACAGAACCATAGAAGCACTGAAAGGACAGGAAAAGTTGCAAGCAGCTAACAGGCAACTCGAGGAAGATAGCTCATGGAGTACTATGCAATTATAGGATGAAAGAGATCGTCGATTGAGATTGGAGACCACGATCACTGCGGTTGCAGATAATATAGATGAATTTGAAATACAAAGAGAACCAACAGATACGATTGTAAAGATTGGTGATTTGGTCAATAGTCTTAAGAATGACAAGGAAGACATGGAGATTCTCCATGAGTCTGAAATTGCTACCCTGAAAGCGCAGATCAATCCACAGACTTCATCAGATGAAAAACAATTAAGACAGGGAGTAGTGAAGACCGCGGCACATAATATTGCTACTGAAGTGACTAAGTGCCAGAGTCTACTGGAAGCAGCATTGAAGGCATTTAGTGCCCTTGAAGAAGATCAACAATTACTAGAAGCAAAGAAGGAAGTGAAAGAAAAACAAGAAGCACTAGAAAAGATGAGTGAGGAGGTTAAGGCACTACCAACAAGGGAGAAACTCCTAAAATACAGGGAAATCAACAACCTAAAGAAGGAAGTTAAAGCTTTGCGTGAGAAGGAGACAGAAATGGGCGATAAGTCGCAGCCATTATTAGAGGAAGCCGACACGATCTCGCAAGAGATCGAAGAAAAGTTAAAGGAACTGAACTAGAATCAAGAGCAGATGGAAGGCCAGATCGACCATGAGATAACACTTGAGATGATAGAAATAGTTGGGCAAATTGACGAAGATATGAAGACCATGGTAGAAAAGCTGATTGGCACATTGAACGAGTTCGCTGCGAAGATCAGTCCAAAATCAGCGGAACACCTTTAAGGAGTTGCTAGTGGCTCGAGGGCGAGCCACATGTAAGTGTTAGGGGCCTGTTGGGATTGGCCCATATGGGGCATTTTTGAATAGGAAGAATTTTGAGAACTGCAGAGCTAAGCACAATTAAGTTTGAACAATTTTGGGATAAGTTTTGGTATGCTGCGAAGTTGCGCACAGCATAGTGTCGAAGGAACTGCGACGTCGATGCTGCAAGGAGTACAGCACCATGATGTGCCACGTTGACTGAGATCCAGCTAAGCAGAGCATGGACGGATGAAGGAAGTTATTTGGGTTAGGTCACAGAAGACCTATTTTTGGCAAAGATAATTGATAACTACCAAGTAGTGGGTAGGATAACTACCAAGCAGTGGGTAGGTGCAGATCGGAGGTAGGTGACTGATAACAACAAACAAAAGACTACTACTACTACTCGAACCAGTCATCTAAGGCCGTGAAAGAAGGAACAACTCGGTGGAAGCAACCTGTTGGCGCATGCGTAACAGAAGATCCGCTGCCAGATACCAGTAGTTCGGTATTGGGAAAACTGTGGTAGTTTTGTAAACCTAAGGGCTCTGCCTTCGTAAATGTAAAGACATGACCTATGGGTCTTGATCTATAAATAAGGAAATTTTGTAAAGGAAAGGGTTAAATCTTCATTTTGTTGATTAGTATTGAATACTGTTAGACTTGTGAGACTGAAGCATTGTAAAGGCTTTGCAGCTGAGTGCGCAGAGACCTAATTTTGAGAGAGAGAAAGAGAAGAGCGTCTGCAGCTGAGTACCAAGATGAAGAACTGTTGTACCCTTTCCTAAGATAATAAACAACAGTTATTGTGGACGTAGCTTCCCATCCGGGGGGGTCAACCACGTTAACCCATTGTGTTATGTGATTGCTGTGTATGATTGTCATAAATTTGAGATCTAATTTACTTACAGTGCATGCATGAAGTTACTATTGTCTGTTATATGTTTACTGTTATCTATATTCACCATGGAAAGGATGGAATAAGATGCTAAGTAGTTCATGTATGGAGAAATGTTAACAGTAAAGAACCTATAAATTCTCAATTGAATGAATCTATGAGATAACTACACAACAATTGGTTAGAGTTGAATCGCGACATCAAGCTCACAACACTGTGCATCTCACATATTTGCATAAGTATGATGTTTATCAAGCTAAGTAATGATGAATGATTAAGGGTTATCGAATAAATTTGAATAGAAGAGATCAGATCTCATAACCCACTGCGCGGCTTGGGGACGCGCCGAGGGTGCAATTATCTTTGTTCCTGACAAATACTCGACGCGAAGTAGAAGACTTCGCGCAGTCATTGACCACAACGCGCATTCTGTGACCACGCTGCGCACTGACAAGTTGAAACACTCACATCACCAGGTTGTGGAAACCTGATTCTACAACCACCCCCTCAACTTCGCCTTGGGTGAGACCTCAGGCTACTTGAAGTCTATTGGCGAAAGGGTCGGTGAATAGGGGTTTTGTTGGTTTCTTGTACCACGAAGTACCTGGGTCTACATTGGAAAACCTCTAGAACAGTACCGCGACCAACATCCATAAGGGATCCAATAATTCATCCAATACACAGGTATAGATTCTAAAATCGACATAATTAGAATAAGTTTCCCCCCTTTGGAGAACCACCAGTTGCTCCAATTATGCACTCTCACTTCACATTTGGCTATCAGCCAATCCCAGTCTTTTATAAGATAGGCTGTAGGCTTTAGTCTAAATCCCAGATAAGTAAAACCAACATCCAAAGGGGCGATTGTATAAGAGAAAATTATTTGAATTGTAGATAGTTCTAGAGAGTCCATTCCATGAATGTGTAAATAATATTTTCAGATATTGACCATCATACCAGTTGCTAAGAATAACCTACCAATCACTTCATTTATTTCCTTCAATTCCAATAGGGAGCCATTTGAGAATAACACTATATCATCGACAAAGAGGATATGGGTAATGGATATACAAATTCCAAAAGAGATGCCTTGCACGACCCCCTTATCTTTTGCCTCAAGCAAAACCCTACTTAAACCTTCAGCAACAATCAAGAATAAGAGTGGAGTAAGAGGACAACCCTGCCTAAGTCCATGGCCTAGTCTGAAGAAATATGATGTAGAACCATTTATGAGAATAGAGAATGACATTGAAGAGAGGCATCCCATTACCCAAGAAATAAAAGGAACCTCAAAACCCATTTGAGATAAAACCACTCTTATATAAGTCTAATTTGCTCTCCATATGCTTTTGACAGATATAGTTTAAGTACAACGGCCTTGTGATTTTTACTTCTGATTGTATGTATACCTTCTTGGGGAACACCAATTACCTCATGAATATGTCTGCTGGGAAAAAAAATAAATTGTTCTACACTAATTTAATTGCTTAATATCTTCTTGATTCTGATTGAAATTACTTTAGAGATAATCTTGTAGACACTGTTACATAGTGCAATAGGTTTGAAATCATCAAAGCATCCTGGATTATCCGTCTTAGGGGTTACAGCAAGGAAAGTTGAGTTAAAAATGGCTGGAAATTTCCCACTACATTTAGACTCTGCAATCACCTTAATAAGATCCGAAGACAAAGTATCAAAAATTCCAATGTACAACTCAATCGGGAATCCATTTGGTCCAGGCTGTGATCCTTTTTAAACATATGTAGAATATCTTTCAACTCCTCCAACGTAACCTCATCCATTAACATCAGATATTTACTAAACTGGCCTTATCATCCTCTCAAAACATATTATCAAAGTACTTCACTCCCTCTAGTGTTATATTGTGAAAACCTTCAACCTGCTCACCTGTATCCGATGAAATCTTCTAGATAGAGTTGATATTTTTCCTGTAGTTGGCATAATGGTAAAAGAACCTTGATTTTTCATCACCGCATTCTAACCATACAACCCTACTTTTCATTCTAAGTTTTGACTCCTGTGAAAGTAATAAAAGCCTTCTTCTCTGTTCAAGAAATAGAATGTCCTTCTTAGTACTATCAGACATAAAACCAAACCCCAGGCTATTAAATTTCTCAGACAAGTCATTTTCAATTTGGATTAAAAGTCTCTCTTCATATTCTTTTTTCTTTACTGACCATTCAATTGAAAAATCTTTCGCTATCTTTAATTTTTTTGCAAAATGAGTTGAGGACGAATCCACCGAGGAATCATCATGTACAATCCAGCCAACTTCAAGTCCTTTGACAAAGTCAATAAAAGTTAACCAGGAGGGATTAAACTTGAAAGGACAAGTAGGTTTTGTTGAGCCCCCGAAAAGTTAAAGAAAAGTAGGGAGGTGGTCCGAATCACCACCATAGACAACCCATTGTTTGATCTGAATCTTTTTCCCCATTAGATTTTTCGATAATAAAAACTAGTCAAGTCTCTTGGAAATTCGATCTTCACCAGTTTGTCTGTTAGACCAAGTCGGAACCATATTAACCAAACCAAAATACATAAGTTTGGATTCTTCAAGACAATTATGAAAGTAAGCCAATAATGGGTCTTCAAGAGCACACGGACCCCATATTTCGGAAAAACCAAGTGAAAAATTGAGATCCCCACCCAGGATCAAGTTCTGCGATTTTAGGCAAGATTTAGAGAAAAGATGATCCCGGTATAGTTTCTTGTCAGAGCAAGGCCCATAAAGATTAACCAGCAAGAAATCCAAACCAAATTTAGGAGAGAAAAGTGAAACCCCAATCCCTGAGTCCAGTGCCAAAGAGTTGTTTTAGACCCAATTTCTATTGCTCCAACCAGTGATGACACCTCCAGACATCCCTATAACATCAGTAAATTCAAATTGCCAACCCAGAAGCAATTTTTGAAGCTCAGCAACAACCCCATATCCACCAGTCTTTAACTCTTGAAAAAAAAATCTACTCTATTAGCTATAATAAGTCTTTTCACAGCTAGATTTTTAGGATGACTAGCCAGACCCCTGCAATTAAGTGTCATGATCAGCATAAAGGAACCACAACTGGGGAACCCACTGCTCTAAGCGCCCGTGAAAAAGATTTATGTCGTAAATCAGAACCTCGACCATCCACCACCACGATAGAACCAGAAACCCCTGCTTCTCTTCCTTTATTTCTTTTTTTCCCAAGCTGAAACCTGGAAACTCTGTTCAAAAAGGGTCGAAGAGGCCTAACTCTGTTTGGACCTTAGAAAATGTCCATGGGAGGGTTCCACACTAAGAGGGAAGAGGGACTTAAGGATGGGGGACCCAAGAGGAAAAGCCGAAATACATGCTCCAGGAGAGTCCAAGGAAGGGATAAGAGTAGAATCCGTAGGGTGTGCACACAGAGCATCAAGATTAGTCAGTCCCAAAGAGGAACCAACTGGCCCTTCCGAAAACAGGTAAGGAACTGAGAAACCATTAGAATCAACAGACCTAGTAATAGCCCCGGGTTCATCAAAACTTGGCATAACCACAAGTATAGGAGCAAAGAGCTCTGCTAAGCCCGAAGCAAACCCAAGAGCACCAACAGATGGAGAACCCTCCATAATATGTGAGGAGGCAAGCCTAGAAGGAAGCTTTTGTTTCTAGACCTTCCTTGTAAAGTTCAGTGAACAATCTTTTACAATATGTCCATAGAGATGACAACGAATACACTTGAACGAGACACCTTGATAGTCTAGGAGTTGGTTAAAGGAAAGGCCCCCTTTAGTGATAGAAATAGACTCCGCGAGGCCCCCACGAATATCTAGGTTAACCAAGACTTTCCCCACACAGTAAATTCCAAAAGCTTCATAGGAAAGATCAGTTTCCACAAAGGATCCAAGCGAATGACCAACTTCTTTAAAAAAGGATCTGGACCAAAACTAGAACGACAAATTAGGGAGTTTTACCCAGATAGAGACAATATCATACCTTTCAATTCGTGGGTCGAAAAGAGGCGTCCACCGTTTAAGAAAAAGTGCAGCAGAATCCCAACACTAAGCTCCAGCAAGCATTGCAGAGGAGTCTGGAGAAGTGAAGAAACGAAAAGCAAGCCATCCACATGGTAAAACCAAGACCGTAGGCATAGTTTCTACAAGATGATTCCAGACACCCACAACCCAATTCGTTAAACCCTGAGAATTGACCCATCTACCGGTAAACCTGCCTACGAGGGTAAGTTCGTTGGTCAGTAGAACCTCATTCAAGGGAATATCCTCACCCAAGACCAAATTGAGTGGTTTGGGATTCTTAGAAACTACACTAGAGCATATGTTCTTTCTACCATGTAACGGAGGAACCACTGAGACAGGTTCAGAAACCCGGTCCACCACTGAAGAATGGATCCCTCCCACCGCCGAAGAAGAAACCACAGAGCACTGATCGATAGAAGTCAGTCCAAGAGAATGCAATGAACCAAGTATGGTAGGCATGAAACCAAAAGGAGGATCCAACTGTGTGTCTTGGGAAAGAGTGTTAGAGCGATTTAATCTGACAAGCCCTCCAGCTTTAGTTGGGGTTCGGGCGAGAGTCTTGGACTTACAAAGATCCATCTAAGCTAAAATCAATGATGAATTCTATCTACACATCAATTTTTTTAATTATGGAATTGTACATACCCTATATCCCTTCAATGGAATTGTACATACCCTATCTCCCTTCACACGTGTTCTTAACCATTAGATCCACTCAAAGTGTACATCATAAAAAACATATACGATGAAAGTTAAATTCAAACATCATAACTTTGAAATATATCCACTAAAGACTTTAAAGATTCATTCATGGATCTAGAGGTATATCCTATTTACATCAGTACAAATTTTAAGAATCTATAATTTTTCAAGTGTAAAAGTCTTTGTAAATCTTATTAATTCTTAAATTTTCAAACACAAAATGTTGACAATTTTTTATAAAAGGTTTAAATTTTGAAATATTTTGTATAATTTCTAAACAATTTAAATAAGATTTAAAATAAAATAAATGAATCATTTAAACAATAAAAAATTAATAATTTTTTTTAAAAACATCGAAAATTAACTCATTCCTGCCATTTTTCCTAATTTACATTAAGATATCAAAATACTACTAATATTATCTCTTCATTAACTTTTTTTAGTTGTTATATACAATAAAAGCATACTATATTATAAATTGAAACTTCCATATTTCCAATAATTAATAAATATAATTTAAAAAAAAATGAAAATGGGAAGTGATTAAGAAATAAAAAAATATATCAAAACTCCTTATTATTATTATCGTTTTATTAGCCCCTGCCATAAGTAGAGACTATATGTTCAGCTATTTTAAATTAGTTTAAAAACACTACATCACAAAACATTAAATTTTATAAAGTCAAATGAAATAATATTATTTTTTAATATTTTTAATTAATATTTTTCTAAATGTTTACTGGACAATAGCTCAAATAATCAATTGAAAGTTCTGTATCAAATCATCAATTGAAAGTTATGTATGCATGTATATCCTTTATTCGGCCTTTTTAGTAGGTTTGGGTTATCAGGCCTAAACGTCTTAAGTTCGATTAACTCTAAAAGCCATTTTCAACTGGCGTTCTCTTGCATATTTGAAGGCTTTGTGTTTTTTCCTTTTCTTTAAGTGATTGCTTTTGTTCATATGGTTGTTGTGTTTTGCAGATAAATATGGCAGATAACGAAGAATTTACCTTCACCAATGAAAGATTTATTGGTAACGGTTTGGCTAGAATCCATATGCAGAAGAGGTAGAATGGCATCAGTCTCGACGACAACGTTTTTACTGTGAAGGTGCAAACCCTGGGAGAGCTCCGTTTTCTACAACAAAGAAATCTACGTCTATGTCGCCCAGTAAAGGAGCTCTATGGGGTTTCCTGCTCAGTTTTTCAAGCAAGAAAGGAAGAAGCAGCAGTTGCAGTTCATCAGGTTTTTCATCAAGTTTTTATTTTGTTGTGGCTTTTGCTATGTTCATTGAACAAAAATGAGAGAATGAATTTTGCCCAATAATGAAATCTTGATTGTTTTATTTTATCTGTGCAGTGCTTCTTGGGCATCTCTTACCAGGGAAACTGGAACCAAGGTCGAGGTTTGTAAGCTTGCTTCCCAGATTAGGCATCCTGCCTTTGTCTAATTTTATGACAAGTGTGAAGGTGCTTTGAAGTGCACACATGCTCTACACAAACCCTCACCGGCTAGTTATCTTTTATTTCGGGGATTTCCACATTTGTCCTGCATTTCATATGCATACTTTGTGAGATTTGATCTTTTGCTTAAATATTGTAAAGATGGAACTCTGTGTTGTTCGATACATCTAATGGTATTTGATCCTCCGTTCACATGTTAGAAATTTTGGGTATTAGGTGCTTAATAAAGGTTGTGGGATTGGGATTTGATCTCTTGTTCTGGAGCTGTTCCTTTTTACTCTGTTTGGGTAGGTTTTTTCCTTGTGCTGTAGTTAAGGTGTTAAATTTTGATGTAATTTGGAATTTATCCGAATCAAATTCCATTTTGTAAATTTGATTACGCCGTGAGCTCGCACTCTCATTTTGCAAAAGCATAGGTTGGGTTTGCGATAAATGTTGGCGTGTCATGACCTTCCATAATTAGAACTACTTTCTCAAACTGCTTATATTCTGAACAAGACATGATATTCTCCAATGTGTCATCCTTTTCACCCGACGAAACAGTTGAATTGTTACTCCACTCTGATCTGTTATTTTCTTCTGAATTAGAACCACGAGATACCTTGAAGTAGGAGCAAGCCAGAAGGATCAGAGCAAAAGCTATCAATGCAATTATGGAACCCACTCCACCAGCAGAAATGGAACTGGCGAACTCCATACAGAAGGCACGCCAGTATTATCAGGAGCAGTAATATTTCTCATAATGTTATATCCCTCAAAGCTTAGCTTAATTCCTTCCAGAGGATTTTGATAGCAGAGCTTTGCTATAGGTGCACGATAGTAAAAACACTTGTTTTCTCTTGTTATTAAAAGCTCAGTTCTATTAGTGCAATAGACTCTGCGTGTTGTCGAGTAACTGTTGCATCTTATGGAAGTTTTGATCTTAGCTCAGTGCCTATTCTTTGTGCTCGAAAAGGAGCAACACTAAAAGGAAGGCGTTGGTATCTTTGTTAAAGAAGACCAGCTACATAACTATAAAATGTTAAGACTCGTGAAAATGCAACCGGTACGGGTGGCTTCTAGCAGGGGCATTGTACAAGCTTCACCTATACAGACTAATGCACAACATTCACATTTTCCTCTTTCTTGGTTTTGGCAGATCTTCAAAAGACCTCACTCGCTCTATTTAGTTTCTCAATCCATCCTCGTAAAGCCAATCGGGCACCCCTCATGAATTTCAAAGCAAAAGGAGACCAAGACTTGCCAAATCTTATTGTTTGTGTAGGTGGCCTACAATCAACATGTATATACTCTTCAAAATGCCATCAACATCGCACAAATGGACAAGGCGATATATATATATATATAAATTTAAGTGATATATATATATAAAGTTATCGGACAAGGATATATATATATATATATAAATTTAAGTGATATATATATATATATATATATATATATATATATATATATATATAAAGTTATCGCTTAACATACATATATAAGGTTTAACATGTATGGGATCCGTTGAAATGCGACTTCTGGGATGCTGATGGTTTTCATAGATAGAGTGTGAGGTAAGCGGCCTCATTCCACCTTATTCCTGACCAAAAATGTGGCTGAATTTTCACGTGAACATAATCCGAACCTCAAACTGCAAACTATAATCTTAAGTATGTGAGTCTCTTGAATCTACTTTAGATTTCTAAAATGACCATTGCAAAAACATAAGTACGAGATTTCAGCATATATCATAATATACGAGTGCCAATTCTACGACGAGTATTGAATTACATTTTTAAGCGAATTTATATGTATTTAATAAGATCAATAATAAGAGAATATTCTAATCTAATTTTTAGGTTATTATTTAGTTTGATAAGAGATGTATGAACTTCTTTCTTAATTGTATGACAACGAATATCTAACAATACGATGCTTAGTTTCTGAATATATTAAAGCATTTACAATAAGAGATGAATGTAATGGTCCCTACTTTAATCTTCTCAAAAGAAACTCAAACTGGACACTGCCAATTTCTCGTAGGCCTCGTTCCCTGCAACCCAAAGAAGTTGAATCGATAACTGCAAAATCAACCTACAGCTTCTTTGGAAACAATGAAATAAAAGCTGTAGCTTTTACATATTATGTAAGGCATGGTTTTCCATCCTCTTGTCGTCCCGGGCTCTTAGTCTTTGTTCCTCTCATCTGCAGCTCCTGCCTTGTCACCCTTGGTCGCTCGTTTAAAGGTTGCAAAGCACAAATTGAAGTGATAAATTTAATAAACAAAATATTAAATTTATGGATTAATTTAATATCCTGAATATCCTTTTATTTATTTGAGGGCAATTTATGTTTTCAAGGTAATTTAGTAAAATCCCTTTATTGAGAGTAAATAATTCAAATAGGGTTTTCATGAAAAGTAGTTTGAAATATAAGTAGGAAATCACTTGCAATATGCACAGAAGATGACTTCAAAAGAAGAAAATGATAGTCTATATGAAAATATTTTGAAAAAATAGGTAGTTATAAAATGACATTGAAAATGAATTTTAGATGTCAAAATTATTCCCTTTTGAAGAAATACATAAAATGTAACCAAGGTGCCATGTGGCACACTGAGGTTGGCCCACATGGTGATAGGTTCATTATGATGTTTTTTAGTTGAAAACAATTTCCCTCGTCCTCCAACTTTACTTATAAGCTCACTTTAACAATAAGTTATATTTTACAATAAATATGTGACCCACTTTTATAAAATAAGCAAGGATCACTTTTAGAATAAAGTTACTTTATAAATCAAAGTTGCATATACATAGTAATTTGTTATTTTTTTTGTTTACTTTATGAGTGATCCACTTTTATAATTTAAGTGAACTGTGCTTTACAATAAAGTTCTAATATAATTTAAAAGTGCATGAAATTTTTCAAAAGGTAACTTGATGAAAATCATTTGAACTAAAAACCTCTATTTTAAAGGAGAGAAAGCTCCAATGGAGCTAATTCTATGCCAATGTTATAAGAGTAGAAAAAGGGATGAGATTAAGCCACCTTTATATAACACTACTATTACGACCATGTAACATGTCACAATCAAATAAATGACTCACAATGAGTGTATGGATGAAATTGAAACTCAACAAACATAGACAATGAGTGTATGAATGAAATTGAAACTAAGTGGACATGGTCTTTAATAATGGGAGTTTTGATACTAAAAATAAATATTGAAATGTGTTATATGAGTTTTTAGTTTGTATTTAAAATGTATATACTTGTAATGTAACCATATAGTGATGTAGTTTATAGATAAATCTATGTTGAAGTGTGTCATATAGTTTATTAAATTTGTATTTAATATGTGTGATATGGTTGATTGAGTTTTTATTGAGTTCAAATATGACTATTTAATTATGTAATTTGAAAAGTTACATTAGTAAAGTTTGCTTATTCTATTATGTCTGAATATAGAAACAAATAAAACATGTTATTTTAGACTGTGCTTATATTCTTCATAAAGCTTTTCTAATTCAGTAGTTTCAATGATTTATTATACAACGAACTTGTCAAATATATATTTTCATTATGTTCTAATGAATTAATCATTATAATAACTATTTCCTCACTTTAAAAAATGAGTGTTTATTTTCAATATCATGAGTTATTGAACTTATAAGATATATTTTTATTAAAAGAATATAAGAGGTATTTATATTAAAAAGCATAAAAATTTGTTGTATAATGAAATAAATAATTAATTTGACTAATTCATAAAATTGTTGATTTATTATGCCTTCAAAATATTTGGTTTTGATGAATTAAACATTACATTAACCATTTTATCAAATTAAAAAATGAGTGCTGATAAGTATAAGAGTAATTGAACTTGTGAAGAGATCTTTTTATTAAAAGAACATAAGAGATATTTTTATTAGAATCTGTTTTAGACTACGAGAGATAAAAGAACATAAGAGTTTGTTGTTCGACTTATTTAGACTTATGATAAAATAGGATTGGTTAGTTTTCCATTTTTTGGAAGGTAAAATTACAAGATTTCCCCACATCCATGAACTCATGGCCACTCTTGAGCAACTTATTCAAAATGTGACACAAATGAATTGAAGATCAACCAACTTAGTCAAACTCAAAACATGTCGCCCTATCCTCTTTACGGTAAAACCGGAGCTCCTCCATTGAACAAAAAAACTTTAGTCACATACTAAACCAGTAAATGAAGACCCCAAAACCAAGCCCCGCCCCCCCCAAAAAAATCCCCCAAACACTCTTACACGAACCCAGGTCATGCATTCTAGCCACGCTTAGTATTTAAAGACTAGTCCTTAGGGGAGCTGAAGTGGTTCAAGCACTTTGAAACACTTGCAATTAAGTAAACAAATGGCCACAAAAAAATGCTTGATATTACAGCTTGCAAAGGAGTGTGCTTCAAATGTCTTTTCTTTCATACAAATAAAAAAACCATTTAATTATATAAATGACATATCCAACCATTATTTTTTATATCAGAACTAAAGTCTTTAATACATTTCTGATGGCTTCTAAATCATGCTTGGAAACAATTGGTCTTTTGTTTTGAAAAAGATTTTGAAATTCCTAGGCAGGATCTGTGAAGTTGAACCCTTAGCCCTGAAATGCAACATTACATTTTCACAGTTGATCCAATCCAATTATTAGGTTGCGCCTATGATAAAGAGATATGAGGAATTCACTAGCTGGAGAAACACTGATGTGAAACATGTGCGGGCACATAGGATCATCTCCAAACTTATCCTTAGCCTTGTTTTCATTGCAACTCCATGCTACAGTAAAACCAAATCCAAGCTAAATTTTCCTGTTAAAAAGAGGATATGTTTCTTAGCCTGTGTCTACGTCACCACCGACTTAGATGCCATGGATTTCACTAGAAATCACTGTAGTAATAGCCCTGACTATTGTCCTCCAACTCCGAAAAAAATAGAATCCCCAAAATACCGTTTCCTTGCTTACAGCCCTTTGTTGAATGTCATTGTCATTGATGTCAAGGGATTTTAGTAATGACAAAGGAATAACCAAAGACATGATGAAAGGGTAAACTCAGTTAAAGACAAAGGAATGACAAAGGAAGTGATGACATGGAAAATATGATGATGCGGCATGTGTGATGAGGCTGGAAAGACACATGATGGTGTTTTGGTGCTATCATGAAGTCAATGTTGTAATCTGACATCATTCTGGAAAAGTATGCCAAGTTTGTGAAACTTTGGAAATTGACAAAGTATGAAAAAATTAGTCAAAACTGCTCTAAGAGAATGCCCACCATAATTCATGGTTTGAAGAAAATGCTTGCACCATCATATCAGGCTATAGCTTGTTGAAGTGGCTATCTATTCATGGTCTCAGTTTTCCTTAATCATTTATGAGGAGAAAGTTATAAGTCTGCCAAAATAGGGGTTCAGGATAAACTTTGGAGAAAATCTTGAAAATGGCTAAGTGTTGGAATATTGGTCCAAGTGGCCTTGGGAAAATGCATGTTGTACCTCATAGATGAATGATAAAAATTATCTGAAACTATCATGATATATCTTGTTGAAGAGGCTATCTTACCATGGTATCAGTTCTCAAATAGGGTTTTTGATGACAAAGTTAAAGGCCCGCAAAAATAGGGTTTCAAGTTTTTTTTGCACTAGGGTAGTAAAACTGCCTAAATGGCATGAGGAAAATGCCTGCCATAATTCATAGATTAAAGTAAATTCCCACACCATATGGTCATGTTGTAGCTTGTTGAGTTTTCTACCTGACCATGGTATCATATTGTCTTGAGAGTTCATGAGGAGGAAGTTATGGGTTTTCCAAAATAGTGTTTCAGACAGATTGCTCCAAATCCAGGAAAATGCAAAAATTGTCTAAGAATAGAATTACTGGTAAAACTGCCTAAGTGACCTCAGTAAAATGCCCACCATTTTGTGTGGTTGATGTAGTAAAATATTTTTAGAGTATGGATCTCTAGAATGTTGTATGGTGCATCCAACCATATCATTGGTTTGTCCTGAAGAGTTTCTATAGGTGAAGATATTGATCTACCAAAAGTGCTTCCTAGCTTGATTTGTACTGCTCCAGAAAAATGCCCGTTGAGAGAGAAAGAAGTTTTGAATGTATGAAATTGGTATGGTGGAATCACCTTGTTGGCCTCTATCCATTGGGTGTCTCACATTTCAAATTTTATGAAAAGAAAAATCACTTCATATTAACCTAGGGTTTGATAATTTTGCTTAAGTATCAAATCAACAGTTTGGAAGGTTATTTTCAAATGCCCGCCAGATGATGTGTGTGTGTCATAAATTAATCTTTTGACATGGTCTTGTTAATTGTTGAAGTGGATATGTAGTCATGGAATCAATTTGAATTAATCATTTATGAGGAGAAAGTTATAAGTCCACCAAAATAGGGGTTCAGGATAAACTTTGGAGAAAATATTGAAAATGGTTAAGTGTTGGAAAATTAGTCCAAGTGGCCTTGAGAAAATGCTTGCTGTACCTCATACGTGAATGATAAAAATTATCTGAAACTATCATGCTATAGCTTGTTGAAGAGGCTATCTTACCATGGTATCATTTCTCAAAGCGGGTTTTTGATAACAAAGTTAAAGGCCTACCAAAACAAGTTTTGGGTTGTTTTTGCACCAGCCTGGGTAGTAAAACTGCCTAAGTGATCTCAGGAAAATGCCCGCCATAATTCATAGGTTAAAGTAAATGCCCACACCATATGGTCATGTTGTAGCTTGTTGATTTGTCTACCTAACCATGGTCTCATATTGTCTTGAGAGTGTCTAAGGAGTAAGTTATGGGTTTGCCAAAATAGTGTTTCAGACAGATTGCTCCAAATCCAGGCAAATGAAAAAATTGTCTAAGAATAGAATTACTGGTAAAACTGCATGAGTGACCTCACTAAAATTCCCTCCATTTCCTATGGTTGATGTCTTAAAATATTTTGAGAGTATGGATCTATAGAATGTTGTATGGTGCATCCAACCATATCATTGGTTTGTTTAAAGAGTTTCCGTAGGTGAAGATATTGATCTGCCAAAAGTGCTTCCTAGCTTGATTTGCAGTGCTCCAGAATTCTTAGAAAATGAAACATATATTAATTCAAGTATTCCATTTCCAGTATCAGGCATGAAACATTTACACTCGCAAATAACGTATTTAAGCAACAAGAAATTCTTGCAATGGAATTGACTGTCCTTAAAGTTTTGGATTACTGATGCTCCTCACCTACTACCACTACCTTTCTTTGGTAATTCTTGCACAGTATATTCACATCTCAAAAATTTTAAACAGAAGATTAGTCTGTAGGAGGAGACGCAGAGGTTGAGAAGACGACCAAATATTTGGCGTGCTTGTCATTGGTAGATCGCCGCCTCTCGAAGTCGTGACACTAGCCCGGCTCCGCTACCTCCACCTAGGTGGAAACTTCTTCATCGGTTCGATCCCCGCCTCCTACGGAAACATGATGAGCCTCTGCTACCTGGGACTCAACGGAAACAAGCTCATTGGAAACTTGCTGTCAAAGCTCAGCAAACTTGCCGGCCTACAATACCTCTACATTGGTCACTTCAACATTTATTCAGGTGGGATCTGGCCGTAGCTTAGAAACTTAATGAAGCTCATCCGACTCGACATGTCGGACTGCGGTCTCACTGGTTCGATTCTGGCGGAGCTATGAAATATGACTTCACTCGACTTGCTCTTCCTCCACATGAACCATCTGTCGAGCCCCATTCCTCCCGAGCTGGCAATGGCTCCAAGCTCACCAACATAAATATCATTGAGCTTGTCCTTAACGTTAGGTCCAATGTACCCAGCAGGACAACAACTTTATTTAATATTTATGTACTGTGTGATTATGTGTAAAATTGTTGAATTTTCTTTTTTTAAATGATTTTTAAATAATTTTTATATTTAAAAAAAAATACCCTCCTCCAAGGATTTATGTCAAATCCGAAGTGTACTTTTTTTTATAACTAATATGTGAAACCTTCTATTAATAAAAAAAAATAGGTAACATATTTGTACAACATTAGTTGGTAATCCCATATTGGGCCAACTAGAAGATGACTTCCTTGACAACTTCTTAGTTAAACTAGCTTAAAACTCTTTGACACTCCCTTCCAAGAGGGTTCTATCCTTGCAATGACAATTTAGGATCTTTATTCTTTTTCCTGACTTCAATCCATCCTGACGACTGATTAGGAGTTGACAGGATGGGACTTATGGTCAGCTGATGCTGGGAGCACTTTGGAATGCCCCGAGAGCGTGCTAATTCTACTTCTTTGTCACTATCTAAGTTATCATATTCATGTGGGTGCTTGTGGCCACCCATGGAGGATCCTCTGACTAAGGCCATATCCATTGTCTCCCTAAGAGTGGGAGGTTCTCTTTGGTCCCCCTGTGGCATTTCCAAATTACTGACTTGCTGGTCTGTTGCATGGGGCAAGTTCGACACAGAAGCCGAGGAGGGTGGAGATATCGGCGAGCCATCTTGTGTATCCGAGGTGGGTTGCTTCCTTTGATTCTTTCCTTCATGCCATCCATGTTGTCGTCTTTTCGTGGAGTGAAATTGTGAAGTAAGGAAGGCTTCTTGCAGGTGCCTTGGTTGCTGATAGGATCTGCATCTGAAGGCTGTGTTTTTGTAATCAAGGGGTTGAATGAAGGGAGAAGACCCACCACCCTAGGCGATGTAAGTCTTGTCCACCCTTGCTCAGATCCATATCCACACAAATGCGTGCAAAGGTGGCTAACCCCTTCGATGTTTTGTACGTGTCCTGTTTGATAAACGTCCCCAAGGAGTCACCAATGATTTCAAAGGATCCTAGATACCAAAACTATATGGGGAGGTTCGGGAGTCTTACCCATACCAGAGTAGTCATTTTTGTAGCTATTAATGGGTTAAAATCAGGGCACTATTTCGTCATAGACAACCCTGAGTTTCCCTAGAACCAAGGTCCTCCTTCCATGATTTGGTTGTGGTGAATCTTTGTTTCAAAACGGATAATGAAGTATCCTTTGGAGCACAAGAAGAGCTCCAGATTCGTCCCCCACATTTGCTCGAGCCAATCTCTTAAATTTATGGATGAGGGCCACAGTCTATTGAACCTACAGATGATGGACGTATTCGTTAACCTTCCACACTTAATTGCCGAGGTTAAGTTCAGTGTGGTTGTAGGAATATCCTCTTGATGCTCCACTATGAAGGTTGGGCCCGAGAGAAACCTTGGATTTGGTTTGGAGGTTCCAGATTCCTTGTCTTTCACTGCTTTTGTAAATGTGCATCTCCTATAGGAGGAGGGTTCAATTGCTCCTGGTGGTCTCCCATCTCCTCCCCGTAGCCATGACCCAATGTAGATCGACACTTCCTTGTTGATGTTGGATTCGTCTAGATGGGAATCCAGTGGAAAGAGGCATCCCTTGAACCAGAGATAGTGTGTGTTCCTGTTTATACCCTCCCATTGTCTCAGCTTGTCCATGATGAGGGCCACCTGGTTCATAGGGTTCAGGAGAAGGCACCTCAAATTTATGGACATAATCTTGACAAAAATCGGGAAGCATTGGCCCTTTTCTCTACTATCCCTTGTCGTCTTGATCCTCAGAGGGTCTTCACAGAGCAAGCCTCGGTTCGTTTGAGTCGCAACTGCCAGGTGAGCTCATTGAGAAGTGAATCCGGGTTCCTCCTCCTTCGGGATCTCTGGCCGAGGATGTTGCACTTGCAGGAGGGGCGTCGACAACTTTTCTTTGAAAGGATTCTCTAGGGTTTGATCATTCGTATTGAGGCGGGCCAAGTTTCCTTCTCCTCTGGATTTCGCAGATCTCAAAATTCTATCAAGTAGATGAAGGGGCAAGGACATGTTTAGCTTGGGGATTGGTCGATCTTTCTCCAGAAAACCGCTGCTATCTCCAATGTGTAGCATAACTCAACGAGGATCTGGGGCCGGGAAAGGATCCTCTGGAGGAGACGATGACTTCCCTGTTTCAATCAGGCGACCATGAGGCCCTGCAGTGGCTTGATATTGTGTTAGGGTTTTCGTGGAGCTCCTCATTGTTTCATCCTTTAAATTCTAAATCCGAAGTGTACTTAACCAATAGAAAAATTTGATTTTTTGTTCTGAAAAAATAGAAAATATATTTTTAAATTTGCATAAATTCAGATTAATAATATATTTTTCGATAAACATTACAAAACATAACAAAAACATAATAAAAAAATTAAGAATTAATAGAAGTCAAAAGAGTTTTACTTTTGATTGGGAAGTATATCCCTGCCATCATTTAGGTGATAGATTTTTTTCAAGGAGGGTAAGAATGTAAATTCTTTTAAGCACACAAAACTTAAAAAAAAAATACTTACCAATCATATCACTACACCATCGGTTTTTCTCAGAGGATATCAACTTAGTCCCATTTGGTTTGATCAGAGAGATGATGCATTGATGGTTCAAGGGGGGTTAGATCTAAAACAAGACACGAGTTTGAATATTTTTTTCAAGGTAAGATATAAAACAAAATATGTAATTTTTTAAGCAATAGAGGGTTCCTCCGCAATGCATATTTTGTAAGAAATAGAATGTTCCTCTGTACTTACAATCAAGTCTGAAACAAAACATATTTGAAAATATACAACCTAGGGCACAAAAAATTGGAAATAAATATTCTTACAAATCAATCACGATAACATCAATTTTCTATAGAGGATTTCATCACAATCCGATTTGGTTTGATCATAGTCCTAGTGTGTTGATAGGTTCATAGATTTCGTTCAAGAAGGGTAGATTCAATACAGACACATGTTTGGTTTCGAAATGTATTTTGGGTCTGGGTAAATCAAATATTTTGGGGCAAATCAAAAAATATGAAATTGAAGGGATTTTTCCATTGATACCTGCTTTCAAATTTTTTTGAATTAACCCCACATCGAATTATGTGCCAAAATCCACATTGTTTCTCGTACAACTGGAAAAAGATTCAGGGGGAAATAGCGGTTTGGCTAAATACTTGATTAGTGATGTTAATTTACTTTTAATTAATTTCTTATTTAGGATACATTTTGCGGGTGGTAATATCTTATGTTGGACGACATGTGTCGTCTCATGCAAAATTAATTTTTTTTTTTTTAATTTTTTAATATTCATTCTAATGCAACCATGTCTCACTCTTACATACTAGTGCACATAAGTTCCTCAAATCTCTCTTAGTTGTCTCCTTAGTCTAAAATCCCAATCCCTATATCAGTGGGTGCATGTGGAGTTAAACTCTAAATATATATAAATCTAGATTTGTTCCAAAATCAAATATATCTAATTTATTTATTTTTGATATTAATCCAATGCATGTCTTCCTAAATTAGTGGGTGCACATGAGTTCTACCTCAAAAGACCGCCCCTTAATATTTTCTCAATTTATAATACATTTTTCTTTATTTATTCTCAAATTTAACATTTACATATGCATAATTCAATATGTCCCTAAATTTTTTAGTGCAAGTGTGTAAGTATTTCCATTTCATGTCGTTATCTAGGTACCATGTCTATGGGTCCTTCTGACAACTTCCTTTTCCTTGTCCTCGTGTGGGGAGTGCGATGTAGTGATTAGAAATAATTACCGTAATAATCCAACTACATTTAGATGGATACTAATAGATATTGATGAATAATATATTCCTTATTGCACACCCCTCAACATATCATACGCGACCAAATCATTGTGGCCTCACTCATATGATGCACGCTTCCTTGGGTAGGCTGATAACGATTTTGATCCGTGCGTGGAATGATATTTCAGGGTCAATAGTCCGTTTTCATACCCCTATGTATATTTATCGTTCTTTACGACCCCATTTTATTCCATTGAGAGTCTATCGGTAGTTTGTTTTACTTGCTACTGCACACACTCAAAGCGCACATTAGTATTGCTGCACCATATAGAGTATATCATCATGCATTTTCATCTGTATTAAATTCTGTTTAAACAAATATAATGTATTCACATCTATGGAATCAAAAGCATTTTTTCTTTCATTCATTCATAACATCATCATATTTCTCAATCAATCGAGCATAATCATCATTTTCTTGTCAATCAACAGTTTTCATTCAATAATAATAAAGCATAAAACATTGTTAAAGTTTATTTAACCAGGTCACTTCAATATCAGTGCCCTCAATAGTCTAGTCAATCAATTGTATTAAGGAAGGCATTACATACACCCCTCTTATTAAAACTTCATCCCAAAGTTAATTTTTGTTCTCGTACTTTCGATGCTAGGCTTCACTTTCATTTCCTAATCTTATATTCTAGTCATTCTCTTCTTCCTTTTTCCAAACAACCATGGCCATAAGCACTAGTGATTCTACTATCACTGGTTTTCTATTTCATCCAACACGTTTCCAACATATTCTCGAAACTCAATCGTAATTTCAGGTAATGCAAATCCAATAATACTTTCAATCATTGTCAATCCCAACTTAGATTTCCTACAACTCTTTGTCATCCGCAAAGATCCACAATATCGAATTTTAATTGCAATCTATATTGCATCAATATCCACATAATAGTTATCCAATAATATTTTTGCATAAAAAATCCAAGCAATATCTCAAATCTATTTGACTATCCCTCCATCCAACATGAGAAGGTAAACATCATACAATATTCAGTAAAATAGAGATGGTTAAGTTATAATCACATATTAATAAATCGAGAGTGACCATCAAATAGTCCATAAACCAATTCCCATAAGACTAATTCCGAACCCCTAAATGTTTTAATAATGTTGGTTCTCCATTTGATACGATTCCAGGCGTCATAACTTAGCGACTTAATCGAACATATTAAACTTTAACACCTAGTCCTTTCATCAGTAACATCATGTCTAGGTTAATGAGCTTATCATGTCCTTACCTCATTTCATCATTTCTATTGTCATAGGACCACTTCGAGAGACTCATCAAGTCACACTATGTGTGTTTTCTTAACCTCATTGATTTCCATCTCGAGGCATAGTTGTATTTTCATCAAGGTTTAACTATGTCCCAAGGTTAGCTTCATTGTGTTTAGTTCATTGTGTTGATCATATCCATACTTTGTTTTATGACACTCATCCTTGTTTGACCCTTTCGGTGGATCTTCCTGTTATGATATCTCCATTCACTATGTCATGGTCACGTCAAGTTTGTACTTTTTCATTCTCTTTAACAACATTGTCATGCTAGGAAATTAGTGTAATTGGGTTCAACTCTTTATGCTAGTAACATTGATAAATTTTAACTGACAAGACACCAAGATGCTTATATTAAAGAGACTTTGACAGATTGTCAAGGGAGTGAAGCAGACTTAAATTTTGAAAGTGTAAATGGGAAACAATTGCTATGGAGTTTATAACATGGTTGCCACTAAGTAAAAAAAAACATGATGCAAAAATGGTGGTAGTACATAATATGAGTAAAGGAACCCACTTTATATCTATAAAATCAACTTATAAGGCCGTCAATATAGCAGAAACTTATATTTATGAATGAGATATTCCGACTCTACGGTATACCAAAAAGAATCATATTAGATAGGGACACTAAATTTACCTCTAATTTCTTGAAAGGATTATTTTCTTCCTTGGGACACAATTAAATTTCAGCACCGCTTAGCATCCCCAAACAAACAGACAAATGGAAAGGACAAATTAGATTGTAGAAGACATGTTTCGCATGTATGTAATGGAAATACCGACAAAATGGGAGAACTACTTTCATTCAGTGGAAGTTTTGTATAACAACAACTATCAAACTTCGGCTAAGATGAGTCCTTTTGAATTTTTGTATGTCTATAAATGAAATACACCTGTCAGTTTGGATGAACCCACCAATAGGATTATACTTGGACCAAAGATGGTAAAAGAAATGGAAGATATAGCAACAGTCGTAAGACAAAACTTAAAAGAAGCGCAAGATTGCCAAAAGAGTTATGTAGATTTAAAAAGAACATATAAAGAGTTACAGGTTGGAGATCATGTCTATTTGAAAGTAAGACCCAGAAGGAGCTCACTCAAATTGGGTAGCTATGCCAAATTATCCCACATATTTTTTGGGCCATTTCAAATATTAGCTTGAGTGGGACCAATGGAATACCAATTAGCAATACCAACTACTATTAGAGTTCACAATGTGTTTCATGTTACATTACTCAAAAAATATGTTCATGACCCTAAACATGTAATTAACTAGAATGCTGTGCAGGTGGAACCCGAAGGGGACTTTTAGTCCGACCCTATATGCATAATGGATAGGAGAGAGACTTAGCTAAGAAGCATGACCATTGCACAGGTAAAAAGTGCAATGGAAAAATTTTGAACTTGAAGAAGCAACTTGGGAGATGGAGGATTCTATGAGAGAAGCATACCCCCATCTTTTGAAACTGAAATTACGCTGAGGATGACTTGTTTAAAAGGGGAGGGGAAATGTAATACCCTGAAATTCTCAATTTTGTTATGTAATAAGGATAAAACAAATGTCCAACTATAAGTAGGAAGATGGTTAACATGTGTAATTAGATATGTTCAAGTTTCAGTTTGTTATTTTAAAATTCCATTGAATCGACATGGGAGAGTATTAAAACAAGATTCCATCAGGGTGACAAACAAATAAAAAAATATATGAATGAAAACCTAACTAGCATGTAATTGAATCAAACCGAATCAATAAAGGAAACGGTTAAAAAGTAAAAAAAATGAACAACAGGGGTTGATGTTACTAGTACAAGGTACTGAAAAGTAAAGAATACCATATACAAAATAATTCCAGTACTGGGAGTATTGAGAGGAATATCATGATGCTGATTGAACTGTAGAGGCAGTAAAACTAGTAATGTGAGTACTGAGAGACACAAGTTGTGTCAGCTAACTGTAGCAGTTATTTAGTTAGGAGAACTTGCAAATTGAATAAAAATTACTTTAAAGAAAGAGTAAAATGGTCCTCTAGTGGAAGCCTATAGTGCTCGAGGGTCAACTTGCAAGAAATAAATATTTATTTCTTGATTTCTATGGAAGGGCGGTTCCATGTCGAGTTATCCTTGCTACTTAATTTGGATTTATTAGCGAAATACACAGATAAGTTACATAGTCCAATTTAATGAATTGATTTTGATTATACTTCATTAACTATATGAAAATGTTTGGTAGAGAAAGTACGAGTTTGTAATCTGTAGATTAAATGTTCTCGAGACGTATTGTGTTTTCTTGTTATTTATTCGTTTATTTAACAAATGCTAGTGTTGGTCATGAGCTCGAGAGTATTAGTTATTGTGAATTAAAGTGTATCTACAGGAACAAGAATTATGAATAGAGCGGATATATATATATACTATGTGTGTATACACACACACACACACACACACATATATATACATATATATGTATACATATGTATACATATACATATATATATACATATATATGTATATATATGTATATGTATATATGTAGATACATATGTATACATATACACACACACACACACACATATATATATATATATATATATATGTATATGTATACATATGTAGATACATATGTATACATATACATATATATATGTATATGTATACATATGTATCTACATATGTATACATATACATATATATATATATATATATATATGTGTGTGTGTGTGTGTGTATATGTATACATATGTATCTACATATATACATATACATATATATACATATATATGTATACATGTATACATATATATACATATATATGTATACATGTATACATATATATGTATATATATGTATACATGTATACATATATATGTATATATATGTATATATGTATACATATCTATATATGTATATATATATATACATATATATATATATATGTATGTATATATATATATATATGTATATATATGTATATATGTAGATACATATGTATACATATACATATAGATATGTATACATATATATATGTATATACATATATATGTATATGTATATGTATATGTATATGTGTATATACATTTACATATACATATATACATATATACATATATATATATATATATATATATATATTAACAATTGTTGTATAGTATCCATGTTCAGAAAAAAAAAGACGTTTAATATACAAATTCCTACATTTGAACATCAACAGGACGAATTTTTAGTAGTAGTTCAACTACAAAATCTACCAAACAAAAAGAAGCAATACTTTTGATCGGAAACCCCTTTCAAGTGAAATTATAAAAATTACTCGAGAGCAAAAAAAAAGGAGAAACCTTGTTAGGATCCTACAAGTATTCGAGATAAGAATAAAATCATTATGTCTGTAGGATGTAATTTCCATTCAAATTTCTTTCTGGAATAAAAGAACAAACTCTGTAATTAACTGATAAATTTATTTCATACGAGAAAGAGTTCCACTAGATTACAGGTTTAAGAAGGAAACAAACCCTTTGAACTAAATTCTGAAGTCTTACATAAACAGAAGTGGGGTTTCAAAAATAAAAACCCTATGCAAGCTTAGGACTGCAATTATCTGTTAAACTATTTGAATAGGCCGTTATGCCTAGAATACCAAAAATGAACATCCTGAGCATGTCTAGATGAACCTTGTACTCAGACTAATATATACTCATGTAACATTAAAAAAATTCGAAGGAAAACTTCCTCCTCGAACTTAGAAGTACATGGCCACCATGGAAAATGTGGGATTACCCATTCCAACCATCTTCATTTGAACTAAGTTTGCTGACCTGCTCACTGACCTCAACGCAATTCTTAACCTGTCATAAAGAGTGTGGTTATTTTCATAATCTTTTATAAAAAAATAAAAGAAATCAGTACAGGAATAATGTGAAGAAAATTCTTACCAAAAATAATACAGTTTAGCATCAATAGGCGAAGTTGGACTACCTAGTAGGAAAATCCTTGTTCCCTGCCTCTGATATTTATGAAGCATTGCAATTCTGAACCTATCCCTCATTGGATTCCTCTGTTGAAAGTGAAGATCATTCTGAATGGACCCAAGGGTTTCAATCTGGAACTAATGGAAAAATTACAGAGCCAAGCTGTATCCCGTAAACAATGATGCAATAAACATCTGAACCGTGAAGGAAAAAGCAAAGGACCTTTCCAGGGCTAGGTAATAAAAATTTATGATAGTAAGAGCTAAGTGAAGCTCATTGGAATGATAAATTTAGATAGCACAATAATAGGTTACCGCATACTCTCCATGCAAGTGACTTAAATCCAAAGGCTAAGGGTAAGAACCATGTTTAAACCAATTTATCTTCTGCACCAAGACCTTACACTTTGAAACCCTTCATTTAATATGTAATGATGAAGCTCACCTTACCTAGGAATACCTGCATATGGAAATGTGTAGTAGATTTTAAATGTAGGGATCCTCTTGAATCCCTAACTAAATTCTACCTAATGTTTAACCTTTTACCAACTATCAATATAAAATTGTATAATGAAAAATGCGGATCACCTGCTTAATATTAAACCCAATAAATTAACTTCATAAATTTCAATACACAATAAATCATTAAGTACAAGAAAAACCTATCCATGACGTTTGATCCAACAATTGAAGAAGTCACCAAAGAGGTTTCTGCTTAATCTGATCCAAGCTTTCAACAATTTACCCAAGGACTCCCTGGTTGACCTCCCTATACTAGGAGTAGTCTTATTCCTCCCAATCCCCTGAGAAAATATGGGTCAGAAAGAACATACAAGCCTAAAAAATTAGATGAGATCTCCCAATCCCCAAAGCAATTCTCAACCAAACTCACATGGACCACACTAATCTCAAACTTCCATTACGGAATCGATACAACATTAGGGAGCAAGAGATTCTTTTCTCTTCATTATCCATTTCTCAAATAGAAAATCCTTGGACGACATGTGTCATCTCATGCAAAATTAATTTAATTTATTAATTATCTAAAATTCATTCTCATGTAGCAATGTGTCACTCTTACATACTAGTGCACATAAGTTCCTCGATTCTCTCTTAGTTGTCTCATTAGTCTAAAATACCAATCCCTATATTAGTGAGTGCATGTGGAGTTAAACTCTAGATATCTATCAATCTAGATTTGTTCCAAAATCAAATATATCTAATTTATTTATTTTTTATATTAATTCAATGCATGTCTTCCTAAATTAGTGGGTGCACATGAATTCTACCTCAAAATATCCCCCCTTAATATTTTCGCAATTTAAAATACGTTTTCCTTTATTTATTCTCAAATTTAACATTTACATACGCATAATTCAATATGTGCCTAAATCTTTTAGTGAAAGTGTGCAAGTATTTCCATTTCCTATCTTTGTCTAGGTACCACATCTATGGGTCCTTCTGACAACTTCCTTGTCCTTGTCATCGTGTGGGGAGTGCGATGTAGCGATTAGGAATCGTTATTGTAATAATCCAACTACATTTCCATGGATACTAATGGATATTGAGGAATAAGATCTTCCTTATTGCATGCCCCTTAACTCATCGTACGCGACCAAATCATTGTGGCATCGCCCATATGACACACGCTTCCCTGGGTGAGCTGATAAGGATTCCAACCCATGCATGGAATGCTATTTCAGGGTCGACAGTTCGTCATTCTACCCCTATGTATATTTCCCATTCTTTACAACCACATTTTATTCCATTGAGAGTCGGTCGGTAATTCGTTTTACCTGCTACTGCACACACTCAAAGCGCACATTAGTAGCGCTACACCATATAAAGTATATCACTAGGAATTTTCATCTTTATTAAATTCTATTTAAACAACTGGCATTTATTCACATATATGGAATCCAACGCATCGTTTATTTAATTCATTCATAACATCATCATATTTCTCAATCAATCAAGCATAATCATCATTTGCTTGTCAATCGACAATTTTCATTCAATAATAATAAATCATAACACATTGTTCAAGTTTATTTAACCGGGTCAATTCAATATCAATGCTTTCAATAGTCCATTCAATCAACTATATTAAGGCGGTTGTTACAATAGGTCTAGTATATACAACAACATTGAAATTTGAGAATATAATTGGTGACGAAAACAACAAAAAAACAAATGGACCAATCTTATGGGAATTATGTACCCCAGCAAACCTAGTGCAGAAATTTGGTAGAAAATGGAAAACGTGAGTTTTGGTTGCTCCTTCCTGCAAATAAAAATAATTGAATCTCTGTTTGATCACCTAAAATTGCATTGAAATTAATAGAAGAAACAAAAAATAAAACAAGTTAATGAAGCAATCATATAGAATGAGGAGCAATGATGTGCAACCAATTATACCTCTTTACAAAAATTGCAAAGGGAGTAATGATAGTCGTAGCAATTGCATGTCTGTAGACAACCTACACATAATGACTTATACTATTAGTGAGAGAAACTTTCAAAATGATATTAATACTGGCACAACCAAATTGTAGAGAAATCATGGCTATGCAAGGTTTAGTTAGGCGATTCAGCAGTTGAAGCCATAGAAAAGGATCTAACCTTTCTTGCGCTTACTAGGATTCAAGAAGTAGTGGCAGACATTTGAAGTAGCATATGAGTATTACTAGAGCAAGGATATAGTTGTGAATCTCTATTAGTGAACAACTTTATATATATAACTGATTCTCGGATTCATTGCCACCTAATGCATCATGCTAAGATTCTACAAAGTTGCTACTGGTAAATCAATACCCCACAAGAATAATTTACCAAAAAAATCCAAAACAACCATCCAACAAAGAACAAGCTGAAGTGATTGAATTAGCATTGGTTTCCACTTTCTACACCACATAACCCATTTTTAATGGCGATAATGGGATTAATTCACACTTTTTTTCTTTTTCATCATCCTTCCGAAAGATGCAAGGTGATTCCGCCAAAGAGTACACAAATGAATACAAGTTTAAGTGGATTTTTTTTCGAGAAATTTTATTATATTGTGTTTGCTCCTTCCATCACTCTCTTCATACTCAACATGATTATGCAAAAAATATATTTCCTCACCATTGGCCATCCACCTTCCTCAAACTCCTTTCATGATTTTGCAGGGAAGCTTCATAGCTGCTAGCTTTCATGGGCAATTCACTGCCTTAATGATGCAATTTCCTAGCACAGTAAGCATGCAACTTGCCACGCTAGTTGCATGTAGTGCATCAACTACAATAGAGGTGGTCTACATGAAGCTCTAACCCCCTTGATGGATGAAATTTAATGGAAGGGGAAGAACCATTAAAACTTGTTACCTAGCTTGGGACGGATGGCCCTTCGTATCCATCACTTCATTAGAATGCTTAAAATCTTAGAAGGATACATGCCACAAATCCTCTAGGTTCCCTTATTCCCATCATTCTTGATATTTAGACCTACCTTCTTATCATAGGTCATATTCCAGGGTGGGTCATTACCCGAGAAAGCATTAAAACATACTGATGTCTGCTCGCTAGTGCGTGGTGGAAAACGCATAACAATGTAGACATCATCCTGAAACTGTTGAATAATGGCATTGATGTCTGCAAGAAGGAAGACATGGCCCCACAAGAAGAGGAAGAGATGTCGATATTAATTCATTAAATATAATTATCAAAGAAAACATATATCTATTATTTATTAAACTGAAATGTAATTGTTTAGTGAAAGGGTACGTTTTTGAAGAGGTGTGATTCTCAGCTGAAAGGATACGATGTTGAAAAGGAATGATGCTTGAAGAGGCACATTCCTATGGATGAATGAGGTATTTAAATGAAGTTTTGAATTAGAATAAAGATGTATCTACAATGCAGATAGAAGCAGCATAAATAAAGAGAGAGACCAACAACATGAAGCATTTCCAGAATTGATGAATCAAGTAGAAAGTCAAGAAGTTATAAATATCAAGGAATCTGGGTGGTGCTAGTGGAAGGTCGAATCCTATCAAGGAGGTTGTAGCTTCCTTCCAGTAGCATCTAGAAAACAAGGGTGTTGCAACATCCTTATCTGTTGCTGTAGATAGAAAACTGGGATGTTGAAGCATCCTTTCTATTGCAGCAGAAAAATAATTTTGTAGAAATAATTTTATTAATAAGTTTGATTTTTTGGTTTTCTCTTTGAGGTTTCCACGATAAAATTCTTTGTCCTTGTTTGTTTGATTCATAGTATACATTGTTTAAATACTAATTGTTTTAATTAAAGGAAAAATAAGGCAATACTGATTCACCCCCCCCACCTCTCAATATTGTTGGATTAAACCAACAATTGGTATTAGATCAAGGTTCCTTCACTAGAGTTTAATCACTCGAAGGAATATCCTATTAAAACACTATGGATCAACTAGAAGGTTTAGCTGTTAACAGACCTCCATTATTCATAGGAGAAAATTATGCATATTGGAGTGTAAGAATGAGATGCCATATAATGTCTCTTGGATGCAAAGTTTGGAATGTTATTGCAAAGGTTATAAAATACCAGCCAGTCCACCAACAAATAAATATGAAGCCAATGAAAAATAATTGAATGCAATTTTGAATGGACTGTCAGATTCATTGTTTTTCAAAGTCATGCAATGTAAGACAACCAAAGATGCTTCGGACAAATTAAAAAATGTGTATGAAGGAGATACCAAAGTCAACAAATCCAAACTCCAAACATACAAAGGACAATTCGAAAGTTTAAAAATGAAAGAAGACGAAAACATTGCAGATTACATTTTAAGAGTGAATGAAATTGTCAATGCAATCAGAGGCCTGGGAGGAGAAATACAGGAGAAAGAAGTTGTTGAAAAGGTACTAAGAACACTACCAATGAGGTATGACTCCAAAGTGTCTACTGTAGAGGATCGAGATGATCTTGAATTTCTAACAGTGGATGATTTACATGGAATTTTAATTGCCTATGAGATGAGAACATAATATAATAAACCATCAAGAAAAGAGGCAACATTCAGAGCCATGAAAGAGTCAAAGAAATATGAAACATGACCCAAAAACCACTCTGAGAACTCAGATGATGAAGAAGCTCTTTTCATCAGGAAAATTGAGAAATGTATTGGTAAGTACAAAGGAAAGATACCCTTGAAATGATTTAACTGTGGAAGAATTGAGCATTTTGCATCAAAATGTCCCTATCCCAAACAGGATGATAGTGATCTGATAGAGAAACCTCTAAGAAATTCAAGAAGAAAACTGCAACAAACAAAAATAAGTTTAATGGAAGAAGAATATCTTTTACACTATGGAAGATAGTGAATATGAAGAAGAAGAAGATGAGGAAACATAAATTCTATTCATGGGAATAGAAACTAAAGCTCCAGATGATGAATCAGATGTGGAAGGAGAGGTGGACCTAAAGGCGGAACTCATAAGTGCTCTTGAAGAATTGAGAAAAAGTAAAATGAAGATTAAATGTTTAACAACACAACTAGCTGATCATGAAGAGGAACAAAAGACAAGAGATGAGGAGTTGAGTCAAATTTTTGTATATCTAAAGATCCAACTCCAAGAGGCTAAGAATATTGAAGAGAACTTAGAATTGCATCTCAAAAAAAGAATGCAAGAATTTGAAAGACTTGAAGTAGAAATTCTTCATCTTAAAAAGAAAATTTATGAGAAATCTATTAAAACAAAATTTGAGAAGAGCTCGAAGACTCTAAATGACATCTTAAGTTCCCAAAGATCATCAAGTGACAAAACTAGGTTAGGATATAACAAAAAGAGTTATTCTGCTGCACTTATGAGTCCAACCAAAACAAGGGATAGTCATAAATCTAATACTCACTTACATGAGACAAATATGGTTCCTATAAGATCAAAGGCAAGCAAGTATCAACAGATATTTTTGGGCACTGCTACTCATGTAATAATTTTGGACATAAAGCCATTAATTGCAGAGCATGTGGAATGGTTCATTTTCATAAGAGCAATACATCTAACAATTATCCAAAAGAAATAAAAGGAAACCATAAATCATTTGCACCTCTACAAAGCTATGATATAGAATTGTTACAAATGCAATAACCATGGACATATAGCTAGAGAATGAAAACTAATGACTCCTACAGAAAGGAATACTGCAAACAAGTTTCAAGACAAAGAGTAGAGAAAGGTATGAAAGAAAAAATAAACAATAGAGAGGACAGAATCCATGTTAGCTCTATGTGCAACAAAAAAGCAATATATATGGCATGTTGATAGTGGATGTTCAAAACACATGACAGGAGATCCAAACAAGTTCATAAGCTGAAAAAGAGATCAAAAGGGAAAATTTACTTTTGGAGACAATATGTCCTCTAAGATAATTGGAAAAGGTATAGTTTCTATCAGAAATAAAATCAGAGTTGAAAATGTGTTGCTAGTAGAAGACTTAAAGCCTAATCTTCTCAGTGTGAGTCAAACATGCAATCAAGGTCTCATCTTCATATTTGATTCCTAGAAATGTGAAATCATGAATAAAATATTAGGAAAACTTATTGGGACTGCTATAAGGAATTCAAGTAATGTATACATCCTAGAAAATGAAGAGCATTGCCACATGAGTCTGATTGATGAAAGATGGCTATGACATAGAAGGATGGGACACCTGAATTTTGGACAATATTATAAAGGTGAGTAAGAAGGAATCTGTAAGAGTCTTACCAAATATTGTGAAGCCTCAAAATTCAATTTGTAAAAATTTTCAACATGGGAGACAAACTAAATCCAACTTCAGGATCAAGGAATATACATCCTCATAGCCATTGAAAATAGTTCACATTGATATTTGTGGACCAACAATATCTAAAATCTTTCAAGGAGAATCCTATTTCATGTTTTTCATTGATGATTATACAAGGATGACTTGGGTGACATTCCTCAAAGAAAAATCAGAAGCTTTTGAGAAGTTTAAAAATTCTAAAGCAATGGTTGAGAATGAGACAAATCTGAAAATCAAATGTTTAAGGTCAGACAATGGAGGAGAGTTTACCTCAAATAAATCAATGATTTTTGTGAAACCCATGGAATTAAAAGACAATCTTAAGCTCCAAGGACTCCTCAGCAAAATGGTGCTGTGGAAAGAAAAAATAGGACAGTCCAAGAAGTAGCCAAAACTATGCTTAATGAAGCAAAACATTCAGATGCATATTGGAGAGAAGCAGTATATACATCTGTCTATGTACTTAATAGAGGACAACTCAAAGTAAATCATGACAAGACTCCTTATGAGCTATGGTATGGAACACCTGTCTCTGTCAAATATTTTAGAGTGTTTGGTAGTAAGTGCTACATAAAGAGGAATGAGGATGATCTTGGTAAGTTTGACTCCAGAACTGATGAAGGAATATTTCTAGGATATTCATCCACCAAGGAAGCATATAGATGTTACAATCAAAGACTACACAAGACTAACAATAGATGACATGAAGCCAAGAAGTATTAGAACTCGAGATGATGAGATAACAAATACTGATAAGGACGAAGAAGACTCACAAAGGAAATAGGATTCACAAGTTGAAGAATAAATTTAGCAGGAAGAAAAGGAAGATGAGGTATATCACAAAAATAACAATGAATATTCTCCAAGACCTGATACAAGAGAACCATCAAGAAGAATTCAAAGATATCATCCTGAAAGTCAATTTATTGGTGACATAAGTACTGGAGTTCAAACAAGAAGAAGGTTAATATATGATCAAGAACAAGTACTACTTTTTCTAGTAGAGCATAAAATATTTGTAGAAGCTAGCAAAATTGATGATTTGATCAAAGCTATGAATGAGGAGCAGGACCAAACAGAGAAGAACCAAACCTGGGAAATTGTACCAAGAACTAAAGACAAGAATGTGATTGGGACAAAAGTGGATTTTCAAGAAAAAAGTTAAATGAAGATGGTAAAGTAATAAGAAACAAGGCTAGATTAGTATGTAAGGGATATTCTCAGGTGGAAGGTATTGACTTTGAAGAAACATTTTCCCCTGTAGCAAGAATTGAAGCAATCAGGATGTTCTCATCTTTTGCATGTTACAAAAATTTCAAAGTATATCAAATGGATGTTAAATCTATATTTCTGAATGGAAATATTGAAGAAGAAGTCTATATTGAACAGCCTGAAGTTTTTCTCTTATCATAAAACAAAGATTATGTTTGAAAAATAAAAAGGGCCCTCTACAGTCTCAAAAAAGATCCAAGGGCATGGTTTCCAAGACTTGACAACTACTTGAAACAATAAGGATACAAAAGAGGGGCCACTGATAGTAATCTCTACATAAAATTTGAAAATGAGAATATGATCATTGTTGTTGTCTATGGGGATGATATCATATTTGGAAGTGATCTACAAGTCCTAAGTGTAAACTTTGCTTCAGATATGAAGAAAGAATTTGAAATGTCTATGTTGGGAGAACTAACATTCTTCTTAGGATTACAAGTCACTTAATCAGACAAAGGGATTTTCATTTTTCAAACCAAGTACATTAAAGAGATGCTAAAAAAAATTTAAGATCGAAGATTCCAAGCCTGTTAGTACCCCCCATGATCACTCACTGTAGCAAGGATGATGAATCTTTGGAAGTGGATCATGCTATGTATAGATCTATGATAGGGTAGTCTACTGTATGTGACAACTACAAGACCAGATGTGATGCAAGTTGTAGGATTGGTTGCTAGATTCCAATCAAACCCCGAAGAAACACATGTAGCAACAGTAAAAAGAATTTTCAAATATTTGAAAGGTACTATGGTTTATGGAACCCAAAAGGCCAAGACTTCACTTTAAAATCCTTCACTGGTGCAGATTGGGCAGGAAGTGTTGATGACCAAAAGAGTACCAATGGAGCAACATTCTACTTGGGAGACTGTTTGGTATCATGGCTAAGCAAGAAACAACCTTCCATTGCACTATCTACAACAAAAGATAAATATATTGATGTTGCATTATATGTTGTACTCAAGTCATTTGGATGAAGGAGACATTGGAAGACATACTTGTGAAGTATGAGCATCCCATAGTGATAAACTGTGACAATACTAGTGCCATAAACATATCAAAAAATCTTGTCATACACTCTAAGACTAAGCACATTCCAATAAAATATCACTTTCTAAGAGATCAAGTGTCACAAAAGGTTGTCAAAATGTAATATATTGATACAAAGGAACATATAGCTGATATCTTCACTAATCCATTACCCAAAGAAGCTTTTGAGTATCTTAGACAAAAATTGGGAGTAATCTCCTTACAGTAGATAAAAAGAAGAAAATACTTTGTTGGGGGAGACATGTTGACAGGGGGAGTTGTCAAAAGGAGGATTTTGTCATTGTTGTCAAAGGGGGAGACTATTTTTTGGTGTTTCCATCAATTCCAAAGGGGGAGAATATTGCATATTGGAATTGGTGTCCGCAAGAAGGAAGACATGCCCTCACAAGAAGAGGAAGAATATGGCGAGATTAATTAATTAAATATAATTATAAAAGAAAACAAATATCTATTATTTATTAAACTGAAATATAATTGTTTAGTGAAAGGGCGCGTTTTTGAAGAGGTGTGATTCTTAGCTGAAAGGATACGATGTTGAAAAGGCATGATGCTTGAAGAGGCACTAATCCACATCGCAATTGGCATTGTTTTCGAATGCTAACATCGACAGTGACAAGTCATAGACATCAACACAACTTCGACAAGTTCTGACTTCAACAAGATCAATGACTTCGAAAAGTTCAGTGACCTCAAATAGTTTCATGACATCAGCATGAAGCATCGACTTGCAACTTCCGACTATTGAACTCACGACATATTGTCTCTCTATCTTCTAGTCGATTGTAATGGTTGAACTTTCGAAACGTTCTAAATTGTTTTGTAACTGAATGTAATGGGAAGGCACCCAAGCGTCTCAACATTCTCTATATAAGCATGTACAGTATTGTAACATACATCTTATCATATAAGATTTTGATCGATCTATCTTTTTTCCAGTAATAGAAAAGATTAGTTCGCATTCCTGCATATTGTCTATGTGCACTTGTGTTTTATTTGTGTAGTATATTCCTACTTTGCTTATTCTTATTATGCTTCCACCATAACAGAGCTGACTCATTTAGTCGAACTGTTGTCCCCCCCTCGTGCTTCCTAGACACATGCGGATTATTGGTATCAGAGCATTCAGTTTTGTTCGTGCTTAATTTTTGCGTAGACACTTCCAGCAAAGTTACCTGACTTATGCCTGTTCAAACATGCTCGCAATCTCAACAATCCAAGCAGACACTACCTCTAGAAATGGCAGGAGAAACAGATGATAGACATGCAGCTGATGAGACAAACACAACTTATTGAGCAAGTGATGGCTCGACAACAGACTGAAATGTTCACCCCAGTTCAATGAAATTCTCACACGATTCGCTTCGACATCCGAAGGATTTTTTACGAGAACTAGCTCCGAAAAAATCAACCCCTTCAAAGTGAAAATGAATCTGGACATGCCAAATCTAGAAGGCAAGATTGACGCGGAATCCGTCGATAATTGGGTACAACAATTGGAATCCTATTACTCTCTGAATCAACTCTCAGAAGCCGAAAAGATAACCATTGTAGCCTTAAATATGTCAACATCTATGCACTGTTGGTGGGAGAACCTCTCGACAAAGATGGAGAAAAGAGGAGACCCCATCGACACATGGGAGAAATTTTTCGAATAAATACAGAAGGATTTTTAACTGCCCAAGTACCTTGAGTAGCAGTATAAGAAGTGGCAACAACTAAGGAAATGGAAAGACCAATCAGTATAGAGTTACACTGATGAGTTCTATCGACTCATGGCTAGACTTGGCATCCAAGAAGAAGAGAAATTGCTTGTTCTAAAGTACATCAACGGATTGGCCCAGTACATTCAGCACAAGATGGAGTTTTTGACTGTCAATACGCTCGCGGATGCATTCCACTATGCCATCAAACTTAAAACCAATCAGAAAGGAAAAACACGTTTCACGACAAATCTGACATCAGGATGACCCCCCGACAAAAAGACACTATCCGACTCCGACAAGTCAAAATATTCTCAGCCGACCTCGGCAAAGCCAGATCACAGCAAAAATCCTTTTAAAAAAAGGGAACGTAGAAAACAACCTCCTAATGGGAAATGGTGCGATTACCACCCCTCATCTTGGCATGATACATCTGAATGCAAAGGTCGAAATAAATTTTTGGAAAAAGTGTCGACATCCGACGAGTTCGACAATATGGTGGAAGAATCTGATCCAGATGCAACGACCCTTTTGACATCGACATTGATCACTCCAAAAGCCTCGACTATTGTCAACAAGGAGGAATGAGAGTGCCTATTCCATACATGGATATGGGTTCAAAACAATCCATTACATCTGATTGTGGACAACGAAAGCCATAAGAACTTCATTTTTGAAGATCTCGTGAAGAAACTAGATCTTTTCACCACTCTTCATCCTCAGCCCTTACAACATCGGTTGGATGAAGGATGGACATGAACTACGGATCACCCGGCAATGCAAGATCACCTACTTCATAAATCCTTTTGAAGATGAAGTACTTTATGATGTGGTACCACTCTCTATAGTTGACGCCCTATTTGGGAAGCCTTACCTATGGGATCTCCATGGAAGTTATCAGTCACGACCACAGAAAGTTATTGTCAGAATCCAAAATTGATCGTACGACATACTAGAGCGATGACCTACACCAACGGTCTCAATGATATCTGCTAAACAGACAAAGAAGCTCATCAATCATGCTCAGAAGTTCACATTAATCATGATCAAATCGAAACATTCTAGGAAGACTGCAGCAACTAGTCGACTCACCGACCCAATGCAGCTCCCGACAGAAGTAGTTGATCGACAACATTTTCGACGAGTATCGGAGTTTATTCCAAGAGTTGGATAGAGTACCTATACATTTCCAAGTAAAACACTCCATTGAACTTTCTCCTGGCTCTTCTTTGCCTAACGCATCTATTTACAAAAGATCCATTCTCGAAAATGAAGAGATTTGCAAACAAATCCAATATTTGATCAACAAAGGTCATATCCAACCCAACTCCTCTCCTTGTGGAAGTCCAGTTGTCCTTATTCCAAATAAAGACGGGACTTGGCACATGTTCATCGACTATAGGGAACTCAACAAAATTTCAGTAAAGAATCACTACCCTCTGCCATGGATGGAAAATCTCATCGACTATCTGAAAGGTGACAAATTATTTACTAAGCTTGACCTCAAGTCAGGATATCATTAGATTCTAATAGAGCCCTCAGATGTGTGGAAAAATTCTTTCAAAACCAAGTAATGATTGTTTGAATGGTTAGTCATGCCTTTTGGCTTAACCAGTGCACCTGCGACCTTTATGCGATACATGGATAACATTCTTCGACCTTTGATCGGAAAATGGGTCATTATCTATATTGATGACATATTGATATTTAGTCGATCATGGGAAGAACACGTCGGACAGCTTCGACAAGTCCTCGACACTCTCCAGGAACATCGAATATACTTGAACATGGACAAGTGCACCTTTGCGATGAATAACATCAAATATTTGGGGTATGTAATTGACTCTGGAGGCATTCACAGTCGATCTAGACAAAGTACAGATCCTCAAAGATTGTCCCCTTTCTCAAAGCATTCAAGAACTAATATTTTTTCTTGGTTTGTAGAATTTATATCGACGATTCATACTCGGCTTCAGTCACATAGCCTGGCCCTTAAATCAGTTGAAAAGGGGAAATGGAAAAACTGTCTTTAAATGGACACTGACACAACAAGAATCTTTTGAACAACTCAAGCAGAAGCTCTGCACTGCACTAGTACTTGTGTTACCTGATTTGCATTAGCCCTTTGAGATTGAGATGGACCCATCAGACTATGCCTTGGGCACAGTGATCACTCAATCTGGTCACCCAGTCGCTTTTCATTCTGAAACTTTTAACAACACAATTAGAAGATATTCGATGTACGAAAAAGAACTGTATGCCATTGTGCAAGATCTCAAGCAATGGAGGCATTACATCATTGGCAAGGAAATGGCCATCCTCACTGACTATAATCCTCTTTAGTTCACTCTAACCCAGTCGAAAATACAAAAAACTAGACAAATCAAGTGGATTAATTACCTACAAAAATTCCAGTTGGTGATTAAGTATCGAAAAGGTAAAGTTAACTCCCCCGCCGATTGTCTAAGTCGACCACCCATTACTCTCCTTTTCACAGTGATGAGTATGTAGGGATACGACATGACCACTTGGCCTCAATTGTACCAGGATGACAACGAATTTTCATCAGTCTATCGACAAATACATACAAACAAGTTGTCGAACTATGACTACTTCCTGAAAGACACCATGCTATACAAGCTTAGACAACTTTATGTACCAACCGGTGACCATCAAAAGAAGTTCATTTGGGACACACACTACAACAAGACTGCAGGACACTTTGGAGTAGAAAAGACACTTGCTATTCTCCAGAAGTATTTCTATTGGCCTACACTTAAAACCGACATCAACAAGTACATTCAATGATATGTGGTTTGTGCCATTGCTAAACCACCTAATCGCCGATAGGGATTGTACACACCTATGCCAGTTCCTAGTCGACCATGGGAATCTATTTCTATGCACTACTTGATGGGATATCCTACTACCAAACATCAGCATGATGCGATCTTAGTAGTAGTCAACATATTTTTCAAGATGGTCATTCTCATTCCATGCAAGAAGACCATGATAGCACAACAGACTGCTCAACTCTTTTTCACACATGTTTGGAAAAACTTTGGTTTACCGAAAACCATTACTTCCGACTGAGATGCCAGATTCGTCAGCATATTTTGGAAGAATCTATGGAAATAGTTGGATACACGACTCTTATTGTTGACAAATTTCCATCCTCAGACCGATGGATAGACATAATTTATGAATCTCTTGGTAGTATAACTGCTTTGCATGTACAACCACAAGCATTGACGAACATTGTATGAAAGTATTCCATACATACAACACAGTTACAATCGTGCTCAGCAAAACTCTACAGGAAAGAGTCCATTTGATATCTATTATGGATTTCAACCCTTAGCGCCTATCGACTTGATCAGCTCCTCGACACAGTTGAACCATGACACCGACTACAGCCAGCCGGAAGTTGACAAAGCCTTGAATTTTCAAGATCAGATCTGCGACATCCAGAAGAAAGCACATGAAATGTTGCAACGAGGAAATGCAAAAGATAAGGCCTGACATGACAAGCATTGTATTCCTCATTCATTTCAAATTGGGGATAAGGTCTGGTTACATCTCAAGAAGGAACACTTCATTGGACCATACAAGAAGCTCAAGCCTTTGCGATATGGCCTGTACAATATTCTTCAACAAATTGGAGAAAATGCTTTCCAGCACGACATTCCTGCATGCCTGCGCTTGCATCCAGTATTCAATGTGGATCTACTTCGACCATACCATGCACCACTATTGGAACATAACGATTTACCGATAGAAAAACCCGACAACATCAATCCAGATGTTCAGGAGCCTCTTCCTTGCAACACCATTGTGGGATGATGAGTATGCCATACAAGGATGAACACAATGCCCTTGTTTTAGGTTGCTAATGTCGGACAGATCCTAGCACAAGGAAAATAGTACTCTGCTACTGAACTAACTGACAAGTTTCCTCACTTAAATGAGCAAACAACGGGACCATTGTTTCTTAAGGAAGGAGGTCTGATCCACATCGCAGTTGGCATTGTTGTCAAATGCTAACAATGATTGTGCCAAGTCATTGGCGTCGACACAACTTCGACAAGTTTCGACTTTGACACGACTTTGACAAGCTCGGCGACTTCGATAAGTTCAGCGACCTAAAACAATTTCTCGACGTCTACATTGAGGATCGACTTGCAACTTGTAACTGTCGAACTACAACTCCCAAAAAGCGGTCTTAGGGTGACCTTTGGCCCTCCATATGCCCTGAAACGCCTCGATGTGTCCTTTCACTTACCTTTGGAAGGCTATATATTGAGCTCTTATGGCATATGGAAGGGAGGATAAAGAGAGAGCAAAATAACTCTAGTGGATTTTTGCCGTGACTTGAGTCTACACTCATTGATCCTTGTTGTTGTGAACTCCTTATGTTCACCTACCAAACTCCTTTCATAGTTTGAGTTTTCCATCGTATGGGGGATTGAAGTGGTGGAGGCACAAGTGGAGAGACCCAGTTCTTGGTTCAGATTGGTTGCCGGCAAGAGGTCGTATATTGTACTTCTTGTTATTCATTAATGGAAATACTCATTTTCTCGTCCAATTGATGTTGTGAATATTGTTAAATTACATTGGGTTATATTCGCTTATGATATCATGGATCATGCTATTGATTATGCTAATGTCTTTCACATATTATATGCACTTGCTTGCATTTGTTGTTGAGACTAATCTACAGGTTCAAGTGTAGAGGTTGAAAGCTCAACGGGGATCTTCTTCGAACATCTAGTTGAAGGTTGGTCTTTTCTCCATTATCTTAGCATTGTCATTTATATAGCATTGCATTGGGAATTGAGTCATTTTTTGGTAGTCAGCTGTCTGTTGTGGTATGCCCCAAGCCATAGGAAGTTTTCTCCGTAACAGAAATGGCGACTCTGCTGGGGAGAACATCCATTTTTGGGGATTTTTAGGCATTTGTCCTTATTTAGAGTTGTTGTGTGTCGAGCTTCTGTGTCATTGATTGGCTTTTGGGATCTACTATAGAAAACAAGCTTTTTCTGGGTTATTGGACTTCTTGTTTGCTCATTTACCTTTCCTTGTACACAAATCAACTTAGTTTTGCCCGTGTCTACCTGCCTTTGTCTGCACTGTAGCCCGCGTCTACTTGCATTTTTCCTTTGTACAGTAGCGTACAACTCTGGGATTGATTGATTTATGGTCTTGGATTGTTGCTGGGTTGGTTTTGAGTGCTCCTGAATCTTAATTGGCTTGATTCCTGACTGTTCCATGCCCTGTTTATGACCATAAACTCCTTTTTCTCTTTGTTTTGAGCCTTGTTGGTTTATCACCATTTTTTATTTTCTAGCTCATTACATTGGCTGAGTCTCACTGTTTGGGTTTTGCTGGGTTGTCTTAGTGATCTGCTCTACATTTCTTTAACTCAATAGGTAGATTTTGCTTGCATTTTTTCATTTCATTATATTGAAAAAATACAAAAACATAGTTTTGCATTTTCCTTTCCATTATAAGAGAAAATACAAAAATATTTGCTTTCCATACTGCATTTTGCATCTGAGTGCTTGTGCTTTCATCTAGGATCTGCATGTGCATTGGAATTTTAGAAGAGCTGCATTTTATTTCGAATCGTTGGATTCATTGTCATTCTAGTGGCATTGTTTTATTGAATATATGAGTCTAGAATTTTTTTATTGTGCATACTATTGAGTCCTATATATCATCAGTTTCACTACCATATCATTTGAGTAATTATAGCCATTTAAAATCAACGCTTAATATTAAAATTGATTAGAATGATTTTTCTTTTATAGGGTACACCAACTAGTATAGGTTTAGAGTCTTGGAATAGATCATTGTGAGTTAACAATCCAAGACTACTAGACGAAACATTATGTGCCTGACCCGGGAGTGGTGAATTCCATAATATACATTAGTGTTCTCAGGAATCTCTACTTAGACCAGAGTTAAGCACGAGGTCAAGGAAGGTTGGTTGCAGAGATAGCCCTCCAATACTCACTGAACGTGGGAGATATTTCCAGGATTTGTTCGTGTACGGGGACTCTTGAGGGATCTGTACCTCTTGAGTTTCAGGCTTACCTACCCTTCCCATACGACGGATCCCACCTACGATTGTTCGCCTGAGCATTGGTTATATTGTGGTGACCTTAGTTGCCTTACCTAGGTATCGCATAGGGCATTCATAGTAATTATAGTATGGTTATTCCATTCGTTTGAGACTATTTCAATGCACCCTCATGGGGGTAGCCACGAAGTGGTATGTCGAGTTTCCTGGGGGCATGTACAGGGGTTTCAATGAGATAGCCTTGGTTTTCCTAGATCATTTCCAATTGCTAGTTTGCTACGACAATGGCACTGAACTCTTGTCTACCTTCTGCCAGAATAAGGCCACACACATATTTGACCACATTCAAGAGTGGCGTGGACATAAGAGGTTAGTGAAATCCAACATTCCTCTAGAGTTTCTGTTGGAATGGTTTCTCAAGTATTTGCTTCCATACATTTCTAAGGACGTTTTGATGTCCAGAATTACGACTAAGAAACAAGCTATACTAAAAGTCCAGCAACTAGATTTACTCTATGCTCAATCTGGCATCCTGTATGACATTATTCTTAATGCACAGCGATCACGACATGAGCCCAAGCCAGTTCCTAGACCACATGCCGATGGCATTGTTGGATCTGCAAGTACTCGACCTGTATATTTGGTTGCTAATCAAATGCAAAATTTGTCACTTAACGAATCTACTCTCGGATAGGTTCACACCTTGTCCACTTCCACCCCATCGTCTGATGTACATGGTATGCAATCAGCGAACCCATCAGGTAACCAGCAGCCTGGTGGTAAGAAGAAGGGGAGAAATAATCATAAGGGTGGAAATAATGGGAACAATGGTAGTAATCGTAATACTCCTCGGAAAGAGAACGCCAACCCTCCTCGGGATGGTAGAAATGTTGGTGGGAACCGTAAACCTAGGTGTAAAGTGAAATTCCCTTGCAAGCTTTGTGGGGAAGATCATCTTACTCACTTGTGTCCTCGGATTAAAGAAGCATCGAAGCATCTAGCACAGAGCCCATCTGTGTTGAAAGATCCCCTTCCACATCATCAGAATATGGGTTCGAATGCTCTTGCTACTGGTTATGGGACTAATGAAACTTCCACATCCTCTTCCCTTACCAGTGGCTTTGGATGCGTGAATATGGTTAAATCGGAGGTTAGTGTTGATACCCGTCAATTTGATTATGATGCGCCACAACTGAATATGGGGAACGAGCCTCCTCCTCCTCCTGATACCTCTTTGCATATCGAGAAGCCCACTACTATGTCACAGATACCGAAAGGTTTTCTCAAGTGCTCTACACATAATCCCAATGCTCTAGCCTCCCGAAACTACTCTATTATAGAAGATTTGGGTCAAACTCCGTGTGCCATGTCGGCTCTTGAGGTTTTACAGGCGTGTCCTTCTCAAAGGCATGCCCTTTTGTGCACTTTAGGAGTTCAGGATGGGTAAAGTCCTAACATTATCAATTTTGACACTACTAACATCCAACCTCGCTTACCTTACCATGTGGCTTTTCAAGTCCATGTGGAGTGCCTGCAGAATATCGTCAAAAGAACGGTGGTTAACGAAGGTGCTTCTACATCAGTGATGTCTTTATCTTGTTGGAAAGCTCTTGGATCTCCTCCCTTATCCAAGTCTATGACCATTCTCACTGCATTCGACAATCGACTGTTTAAGCCGCATGGTATTCTCCCTTCCCTTATTATCCGCTTGGGTTGGAAATCTTTGCCTATTGAAGTCGAGGTGGTTGATGTGCCCATTGACTGCAACCTTCTCCTGGGTAGGAATTGGATTTACGATATGAGAGAGGTCTTGTCCTCTGTATTCAGAATTATTTTCGTTCCACACGAAGGCAAGATTGTGACGATCGACCAAATAGATTTTGTTAGTCTCTATTCCACATCATCCACCGGACCTGTTGTCCCCCAAGTCAAATATTCTCATCCGGCAACTGGGAACATTGGTGTAGGATTGTACCCTTCTTTGATGGGATCTTTCGACTTCCCTGCACCAATCTCCTTTGTAGGAACCATCTCCATTGATGCTCCTTTCTCACTAAATCATATACCTTTCTGGACATCGTATTTCAGTGATCCATGGAATCTACCTTCCATGAGTTCCTCGTCTGGAGACGTTTCGCACATTGGGATGGATATGCCCTTGTCTGCAGTCAAGCTTACTCATCATGTTCAACAAGCCATTGCAGATTCAGATCTCTCTTCTTCATGGACAGGAGAGGAATATCCCGTTATGCTGCCTGCATAGGAAGTCGACTCATTTTGTTCACATGGATGCCTTGATGATACTCTACCTTCAGATGAATATTTTATCGTGTCCATGCATGGTAATGATGATCCTTGGGGGGATTCATATTATATATCTCATTCCTTTCCCACCCTCATTCTTATTGAACAATATGAGCCTATAATACAATCTATCACCCATTTGGATTTGGATCCAGTCACAGTTTGATGAGTCTTTGAGCTCTCCTATAGATCCTCCAATCAACGCTCTTGAAGAGTTTGATTCTATTTCTAGAATTTCCAACTTCTGTGATGATGAATTTGCTCTTGTAAATTATTTCACATCCTTCAACTTTTCTCTTCATATTGAAGATGATCATTTTGATTCCTCAGGTATTAGTACTATGGCAACTTCAGTGGTTAGCTCTACCTGCATGTTGTCTGAGGTTAACAATAGTGAAGTTGAAAATGTTTTTACTGCAGTGACTTGTATCGGATTTTTCTTTACGTACATTTTAGAGATGATCTTGGTACTTATGTTTCTTGGAGACAGGATTCTTAGCTGGACTTATGCTTGTTTATTGGTCCTTTTCGACATTTGCTTCGGTCATGGAAGGCATATTCGGAACCTTGCACATAGGTTTAGGCCTCCCCATTGTTATGATGCATTTGAACCTTTTTCCATCCGAATTCGCAGACACCCCCTGAGTGTCCTTATCTTGCTCATGTTCCTTTCATTATGCATAGCTTTGTTCCATGTGCTTGGAACTAGTCTCGCATTTCCTTGACACTCTTCTACTCCCATTACGAGCATTCTTCCACCTTTACTTCGAGCTCGTTTAAAACAGTATGGAGGTTACGAGCATTCTTCCATCTCTCCTTTGAGCTCATTAAAAACAGTAAGGAGGTCACAATTTTACTTTTTCGAACTCGTTAAACCTTTACGGAAAAGATTTTTATAAATTCTTTTTTAAGCCCTTGTTAGACTTTTTCAATTCAAACAAGATTTCCGAGTATACTTTTCATTTCAAACTCTTTAAAGGATTTGAAGCAACATCCACTTAGGTATAAGTTTACCCCTTTTTTGGACCTTTGTGGATTAATTACGAAAAAGGACTCCCCTTTTATGTCAAGTTGTGATCACATTGCATTATCTTGCTTGCCGCTTGAGCCTTGTGCTAGCTCCCATTTACTCAATTGTTAGCCTAGTGCCTGAGCACTTTCCTTGTCGAGCCTTGCATAGCTTCCATTTTCCCTTCACAATTTAATGACCTTTTGACCCTAAGGGAACACCCCCCAAGTGTCCACATCCTGCACATGCTTCCTTGCATTGATCATAGGTATGTTCCACTACTTGGGACTAGTGTGCTTGTTATTTGACACTCGTTCCCTCAATTGTTGTACTATAAGCAATTTTATTCTTTTTCAAGCTTTCCAAATAGGAAAAAGACCAAAAATATCAAATATTCCAAAAATCCGGATAGGAGAATATTTACTTCTTTTTTTTGGAAGTTGTTGTGTCTCCTTTGAAAAGAGCATTCATTCCACTCCATACATTATGAGTCGGGACTATAGTCAGACCTTAGGAGCTGTACTCGTTTCTTAGTTTACTCCACCGATTGGTTAAACTTCCATTCATTATGGAGCCCTTTGTTGATGCCTACTGCATCGCACAGTGTTATGTCGAGTCTATGCTTCCTAAGTCTATCCATCTGCTCATGCTCTTGTTCAAAGGAAGTCCTAAAACCAGAGTCGGCCACTCCTCAGATCTCTTGACTATTGCATGTCGACCATCCTTATTGAGTCAGTTTGTTTCATCTGAGTTCTTCCAAATATTTTAGCATAGCTGTTACCTCGTGCTGGTTAATGGGGGATGCCTTAATGCCCTCCTTCTAGCGAGTTTCGTTCCGTCGACTTCAACTCATTTATTCCAAAATTGAGACTTAGATTCGGTTGGGTACCTTGAGGCTTGCAGTCATTAGTGGTAGGTTCTCTCGCCATCGACAGTTTTGGGAATACATCAATGTCCCCTGATCGACGGATTCATCTTAATGTTCGACTTCAACACATCTATTCACACTTTGATGATTGTACTCTGTGCCTTGATGCCCATTTTCATTATTAGTGGGTTATCTCGCATCTGTTAACGGTATACATCATTAGCCGATAATCAGACGATGTCACATCAGGTTCGACCTCAACACCTTTCTTCACTTGATGGGACTTGCACCGTAGATGATTTGTGTAGAAGACCCTAGATGTCAGTAGCATTCAATATGCTTCTCTTGACTGTGACTGTACATCTGAGATATCACCTCTCAGACATCAATAGTTTGTACCTCTAGTTTGCACCAGTTGTTTCCTTTCAGCAGGAGACTGTCTCTTACTGTAGATGGTTATGGCTATGATCACCTATGACATGTATTCATTATCTACTACCTATTCATGGCCATTGTATCAGATTGTTGTACTATACCGACATGTATTCAGAGATATTATTGTATTATGACGAGTGAGTTGTTCCTTCCATTTGTGTCTCCATCACTCCACTTCGAAGATTTATAATGTATTTCGGCCATCGTAGAACCATTCTCTGGCCTCACACATTAGGGGGCATCTGTTACAGCATAATTTTCCACCTTGCGAGCATCAACATTCTTTGGCCTTCAGGATCCATTTCACTGAGTCAGATTCATCATTTTGTCCTCCAGGAACACATTTTTCCCTATTTATGTTCATGTACGCTAGATGTTCCACTATAGCCAGCATACACACGAGTTGTTCCACTATAGCCCGCCGGTACCAAGTAAAATGGTAAAAATCATTAGAAAATTACATTTTACTCCCAAACAATGGTCTTAGGGTGACCTTTGGCCCTCCATATGCCCCGAAACGCCTTAATGTGTCCTTTCACTTACCTTTGGAAGGCTATATATTGAGTTCTCATGGCATATGGAAGGGAGGAGAAAGAGAGAGCAAGATAACTTTAGTGGATTTTTAGCGTGACTTGACTCTACACTCATTGATCCTTGTTGTTGTGAACTCCTTATTTTCACCTACCAAAATCCTTTCATAACTTGAGTTTGCTATCATATGGGGGATTGAAGTGGTGGAGGCACAAGTGGAGAGACCTAGTTCTTGGTTCAGATTGGTTGCCGACAAGAGGTCGTATATTGTACTTTTTGTTATTCATTAATGGAAATACTCATTTTCTCATCCAATTGATGTTGTGAATATTGTTAAATTACATTGGGTTATATTCGCTTATGATATCATGGATCATGCTATCGATTATGCTAATGTCTTTTACATATTATATGCACTTGCTTGTATTTGTTGTTGAGACTAATCTGCAGGTTCAAGTGTAGAGATTGAAAGCTCAACGGGGATTTTCTTCGAACATCCGGTTGAAGGTTGGTCTTTTCTCCATTATCTTAGCATTGTCATTTATATAGCATTGCATTGGGAATTGAGTCATTTTCTAGTAGTCAGCTATCTGTTGTGGTCTGCCCCAAGCCATAGGAATTTTTCTCCATAACAATCGATCTATTTTTTTTCCAATAATAGAGAAGATCAGTTCGCATTCCTACATATTGTCTGTGTGCACTCGTGTTTTATTTGTGTAGTGTATTCTTGCTTTTCTTAGTCTTATTATGCTTTCACCATAATAGAGTCGACTCATTTAGTCGAACTATTGTCCCCCTCGTGCTTCCTGGCCACGTGCGGATCAGGCACGTTCCTATGGATGAATGAGGTATTTAAATGAAGTTTCGAATTAGAAGAAAGATGTCTCTACAATGCATATCGCAACAACATAAAGAAAGGGAGAGACCAACAACATGAAGAATTTCCAGAATTGATGAATCAAGTAGAAAATCAAAAAGTTATAAATATCATGGAAGCTGGGTGGTGCTAGTGGAAGGTCGAATACTATCAAGTAGGTTGTAGCCTCCTTCCAGTAGTAGCTGTAAAACATGGGTGTTGCAGCATCCTTAGCTGTTAGTGCAGATAGAAAACTAAGATGTTGAAGCATCCTTTCTGTTGCGACAGAAAAGTAATTTTGTAGAAATAATTTTATTAATAAGATTGGTTTTGTGGTTTTCTCTTTGAAGTTTCCACGATAAAATTCTATGTCCTTGCTTGTTTGATTCATAGTATACATTGTTTAAATATTAATTGTTAAATAATTAAAGGAAAAAGAAGGAAATACCGATTCAACCCCCATCTCCCAGTATTGCTGGATACACCAACACAAACAACCAAGCACAATTCAAAGAATTGTTATTTAAAAAATTTGTTTTAATAAAAAAAATTCCTATTCCTATGTTCAGACTATAGCCGGACTTGAAAAATTGACAATCACAACTGAACTAATACCCTCAACCAAAAACTATATATCATAGACATAATAAACATAATGTTTATTTCTTACTTAATAAATAAAATAACATTTTTTTGATAAAAACATCTCATGATGAACGACCTTCAAGTAGATGTAAGGAAGTCCTTAAAAAAACCTATAATTGGTGTTCCATATCGAGATGGGCATGACAAAGATATGAATACAATCATGAATCGAGAATCGACTCGTCATTAGTTTTATTGTAAGAAGAATCTTTTGACAAAATGGAAAATCAAGATAGAGAACCAAGTCCCGGGGGTTTATTGAAAAAACAAATAATTACAAAGGATAGGAAGAGCAATTCTTACTTAAATGATTGATTAGACCAAATTTATAGGCAAGCATATGATATTGCAGGAAGCTTTATTCTTTGCTCGTGTCCACGATTCGAATAAAATATACAAAACCCAAAAATATCTAGTAAATTTATAAAAATATCTAAATTACACATGACTTTTAATAAAGTTAATTATTATTTTTAAAATTTGATTCAAATTAAATTATAAAAATTAAATTCATATATATATATGAAAAAAAGGAAGTATAATGGCCATGCAGAGATGCGTTGAAGCACCTTAAATAGAGAATAAAAAACACTTTAAAGGAGAGCTAAGACAATACATGGAGACAGATATTTTTTTTTGAACAAACAACGGGAATGTTTAAGCAAGCTTTAGGCCTTCGGTAAGCACATAGATGGAATAAATATCCAACTTAGCAAAATAGACCAAGAATACATTAAAAAGAAGTCATGGAATACAAAATATTCGTCAAGAAAAGGAACATTATTAAAGTAATTTTATTATTTCAAAGTAAATTGAGACTTTAATTTTCAAATATGAGAAAGAAAATTAAAAAAATAAAGTAAATGAAATTTTAAAATAAAACACTATCCTAAAACATTATACTATTTTAAAATAAAAAAACTATCATAAAATATAGAAGCAAAAGCACGTTAAAGAGAAGCTAAGACAACACACAGAGAAAAATACAATTTTTTTTAACAATGAATGAGAATATTTAAGCAAGCGTGCTAGGTCCTAGGTAAGTATAAAGAGAGAATAAATATTCAAAATTAGCAAAGAAGTGATTTGAAAGGGTACATTCAAAAGAAGTTATGGATTAACATAAAATATATGTTAAGAAAAAGCACATTATTGAAGTAATTTTAATATTTAAAAGACATAAAAATTTAATTTTTAAGAAATATATGAAATGTTTTAAAAATAAAGTAAAAAATATTTTCAAATCATACAACTATTTTAAAACACTAAACACAATATTATATTATTTATTAATTCATGGTTAATAATTCATATACACTCATACAATACATATTTAATCATGGTTAAACCTAAATTTAGCTTAACACTTTTAAAATTCTACTCATCCGGAATAAAAAGAAATGCTAATAATTATTAAAATATGTAGTTTTTTGAAAATAAAAATATTTGTTATTTATTTAAAATTAAGATATAAATATAGCAACTCCAAGAAATGCTTTTTGATAGGCTCATAAAACAACTCAAAAAACATTTAACATTGTCAACTAGATCCGTACATGAATATGAGAAAAATCTCAACTCACCGATAGCATTTTTAGGGTAAGTCAACGAGTCGAGTGTCCACTGTAACCACGACACTTGACTCCTTTTATTTAGACCAACTCCTAAACAAAGCCAAAGAAAATAGACCCTATGGAAATATAAGATGGATTCCTTAAAAAAAATAACTTAAGAGTTAATAAATTATACTAGAAAAAAAATCTAACGAAAATAACTTAACAAGCGATTCAAAACTTTCTACATAAATAAAATTATAAGCCAATGCTTTAAAAATGATACAACAATAGAGTCGCAACAAACTTGCAAGTTACACTAACAATTTCTACATAAATGAAATTACAGGCCAATGCTTTAAAAATGATACAACAATAGAGTCGCAACAAGCTTGCAAGTTACACTAACAATTTCTACATAAATGAAATTACAGGCCAATGCTTTAAAAATGATACAACAATAGAGTCGCAACAAGCTTGCAAGTTACACTAACAATTACTTTATTAGCATAAAATAAATGTTTACTAACTAGAAAGCCAAATCCAATACTCTCCTATAGAAAAAAGTCAAAACATGTATAAATGTCGTCAAAATTTTGGAAGACTATATGCTAGCAATGGAAAATTTGTATAGTAGTGGAACCTTAACCACAAAAAACTTTCGACCACTTAGGAAGTAGTACTGATACAACATGACGGCTTGTCAAAGTTCCACGTGACACGTCACGTGGTTTATCAAACTTCTCAAATGATAGTGCCAATGCTCTTGATCCACGTACATGTTAGTGTAGTCCCTCTCTCACTTCACCTAAATAACACTTGAAAATTTACATTTAGTAAAACCACATATTTCTTGTTCAACTCCAAAGCCCTTCGATTTTCAAATATATGGACAAACCATAAAATATCACTCCCAAACATAGAAGCCACTAGAAAGTTCTAGGATAGAAATACTTTAGAGTATGTATATGTTATAAGTGTACATGCGTTGCACATTTTTAATCTTCTACTCATGCACCCCCATGTAAATATGACCCTCAAAAGTCTTCTCACATAGATTTAGAGTTGTGTTCCACCACCATCTAAATATGACCCTTAAAAGCCTCTTCACCTAGATTTAGAGTTGTGTTAGAAAAAGAGGAAAATGAAGTAATCCATGATGAATATTATAGATGATTCCCTGTAAGCATAATGTTGACAAAGTTTTATAAAACTTTAATGTTTATTAAACAAAAACACTTATCTAAAATGGTGAGGATAATAAGACTCAATTGCATAATTGTATTTATGTATCACACAATAGGACACATTTTTTTTTAAGTAAAATGGTAAAATGGTCATGACTAACCAAGACCCTATGTTTTATAGTCCATGAGATTTGAGTCAAACTTATTTGAGGAAAGTGGTAACTTAGTAGATTTGGAAGATTTATCATACAAGACTCTATTAATCTATAGAAGAAGTTGAATTTATGCATCTTAGATTGGAGTGAAAATCATTTGAGGAAAGTGTTAAGTTAGTAGATGTTGAAGATTTATCATACTACACCTATTAATTTGTAGAAGAAGTTCAATTTATGCATTTTAAGATTGAAATAGAAGTTGCTTAGATGTAAGCTAATAAAAATGGTTTTACCACACAATTCATGAGAAACAAGTCACTCTCTATGCTATGTAGGCTTTCCAAATTGAGAAACCTCATTGATACAACCCATTGTTTGAACATGCTCCTCATAATTATTGCTTTGGTTTGGTTTTGATATTAAGATAATGAAATGATTTTTGGTGCCATAGGAAGCCAAAAATCCCCCCTAGGTTTCTAGCCATCTCCTATGAGAACTAATGGTTATATTATAGGTTCAATATGATGAAGAAACCTCTAGATGATCTATATGCACACTAATGGTGCTAAATTGTTAGGTTTATGTGACTTGGTTGAGAGTAGGTTAACCTTGAATCAGTCAAAGGTGTGGTGGTTTATGTTGGCACATGGTTTTATCCCTTGGTTTTGGTGTGAGGAAGCATATTTAAAGGCTTGGCATACTCCATTTTAAAACGCCTCAAGTAGCCTATGTTTGGCCAACTTAGGTAGATCAGCTAAGGTAATAATAGATATCTATTTGGTTGTTGATTTTCCTGGTAAAGTGTTTCCATAGAAGATCAAGTTTTCATGTCTTGTGTTTATTGTATTGTGGTGTTTCTCTCACTATGCTCATCTTTAATATGGTATCAAAGATGGGTAGACCTAGACACTCGAATTGATATAATGATATGCATGGAGGTCTATAAATCTTAGCTACTATTATCTGTCAGAAGAAAGTGTTTAAAGAAGAGAAAAATGGCCTAGAGCCTGCTAAAAGAACAATGATATATGAGCAAATTTGTTGTTTGAGATGATTGGATTTCCATGGTGGAGCATAGATGTATCTATGGTGTAGGTAGATACATTGGTGTGTTGAATCTATTGTGTACAATGGTTTGATTTGGTTGGCTTCGCTAGATTGGCCAAGGTAATAGAAAATATATCGTTGGTGTTGGTTTTCTAGTAAATATTTTCCAAGATAAAAAAATTGATGTGGATTTGTGCTTTGTGTTTATCTACCTTGTTTCTAGGTATTCTCAATATATAAACCAATTTAGGCATGCATAGCCCTAGTTCCATGGATCACTACTACAAATTCCAAATGTAGGACTAGGTGATAGAATTGGGGGGAATAGACCTATAATTCCTTGATACCTACTTCAAAATGTTTAATGGGGGTTAGGTGTTTTCCCCAAGTCAACTTTAAACCTAGGGGAATGTTAGGTTAAGATTGACTTGGTTAAGAGTAGAATAAACTTGATTCATTTAAAGGTGTGTCCACTGTAGGTTTTCTACAATGGCACATGGTTTAAGCATATTGTATTGGTGTGATGAATAAAATTTAATGCCCTTTCACACTTCATTGTAAAATTTTATAACCTATGTTTGGATGGCTTGGAAGGATTGGAATGGCTATCTATTTGGGTGTTGATTTTCCCATTAAATGGTTTCCAATGTAAAACACATGTCCATGTATTGTTATTTTTGTATAAATTTGTTGCTTCTCTCACTCATTTTCAATATAAACATCCCTTAAATGTGGATACTAATTGCAACAACCATGGTTTTTATATAATATCATGTATATGCCATTGTGTTAAATATACTATGCTTGCATTGTGTACTTGATAAACAAAAATGGGTTTCCCTATATGTGTGCTTATGTGTCATAACAACATTAACTAAGATTCCCAATAAGAGGGCATACCATTGAGGCATGTTTCTTTTTAAAAATCACCTTATGTTGTAAGGTAAGGTGTAGAATGTTTAAAAGCACATGTCATAGATGATGATTCACATATATTATTGTACAATGGTTCAAGCATCCATCATTTTCATTTCATCCCAGTTGTGAGTATGTGTGTCATACCATTTTCTTTATATTGTGTGATGCACCTTGTTATTTTTAAAACAAGGCTACACGATTTCTTGTGCAGGATTGTGATGTAGCTACAACAACTCCCCTACATTTTTGATTGAAAATGAAGCGTCCCCACTTAAATTTTCAAAATTAATAATCACCCTTCTCCAATTTAATAGATATTGGTTCAATGACTTTTGATTTTATCATACGACATATTCTTCACCTGATTTTTGGGTTAATTTGCTTGACATCTGATATTCATCTAATCAGTTCATTCTTTTAATCCATTATTTTGAATCCATCGTGTTGGGATCATGGTTTTATCTTGATTGTTCTTCGATTCTTATATTAGGTTGAAGATTTCTTTTACTCATGCCTTATGATCCAGATCAAACCGGATATACATTTTGCTTCATTTGATCTTGTCTCCAAGTCACCCCTTCGGGATGATCATATGCTTGTAACAACCTCTCTGACATCTCCATTTTCTAAAAGTCAATAGTCGGAAGTCAGGAGTTTATTTTATACTTAAATTTTAAATCTTGATTCCACAACTCCGATGTTAGCAGAAGTCAAAAGTCGGCATGAATTTTTTTATTTAATCTTGATGACTTCCTTATTTCAATTTTTCCATTTCGGCAGTCGGTAGTTAGGGGAGCTATTTGTCACGCTCAACCTTCAATACTAACTCCCCACTCCCGAATTTTCCTATTCATTGTGGAAGTCATAAGTTGGGGTGTTGCTAATTGTTATATTAATTTCCTCCCTGATCCCAACTTTGACAGTGTCGAATTGTTCTTCCTAACTTTGGCATGGTTGATATTGAGAACTTGAAGACTTTTTTTTTATAATTTTTCTAATTGGTATTTCGGGTCCATGTTTTTTCACATTGAATTGACATGATTTATCTAAGTGTTGTTTGACTGTCTGGTATGATATCTTGAGACATGATTATTATAGACATTTCACTCCTATACATGATATTTTGATGATCGATTAGTTGCATCATTTAGGTTATCCTTCTTCTACATCTCTAGCATCATTTCGATTATTCCCATTTTTTCTCATCTCTAGCATGCATTTTATTTTTGGATTTGGTTGAGTTGGTTCTATGTTGTTCGTAGATTACCATGTTATGCTTGACATTTCCCCACCTAGATTTGGTCTTTGAATAAAATGATTATTTGAAATGATGGCTGAGTATTATCTTCGTTTCGGGATTTTGATTGATCATTTGACTTCATCTATCATGAGTCTAGATATTGAATTGATATGATATCCGAGTCTTATTGAGTCTTATTTTTGCATATCTAGAATCATGATACTTTGTAAATAATCTTATTCTTTTTAATTTCGTTTGCTTAGGTTAGTTTAATATTTTGGATGTTTAATTTAAGATTATTAAAATTTATTTTTAATATTTATGATCGTGCTTTGGTTTTGATTAAATTAATTTGTGAGTTTGAAAAATACCTTTTATTAAATATATAGTTTAAACTAACACAATTTAATTTAATGAAACCAATATTTTTAACAAAAAACACATATGTTTTACCTTATTTAATTTTAATCTCTTCTATTTTAATATAATTTTGAATGTTTATGATTTTTGGAATCATTGAAATTAAAATTTAATATTTACGAATGTGCAACACAAAATCTACTTTCTCTTGCAAATTAAAAATATTTTATTTATTATTATGTGAAAGAAAATTTTATTTTTGGTATTCCATTATTAGAATAGGATTATGTTGGAAATCTATTTGTAGGACTTATTAACTCTCCTAGAATATAGGAATGATTATTTTCCTATATACTTAACTTGTTTCCAACATTTATTTTCCTAAGAATTAGCTTAGTTTTTAGGTGAAGTTTCATCCTAGGTTTATATATATTTTAACATTAGTTGTTCTCTCATTTTATGATCATTTTAAGGTTTTGTTTTATTTTTCACCTCATTGTACATTCTAAAATTACTTTTTTTATCTTTCATTTTAGGGTTTTGTTTTCTCATGCATTAAGGTAACATGGAAATCTTATGTTTCATTTCAAACTAATAATGATGATGTTTTTTTAAAGGAAACAAACCCCATTTATGATTATGAATTTGATGGATTTCATCTTAATTCATACTCCAATTAGGTACAAAATCTTCCCATTGAATTGTCTCATATTTCAAATAAATTCCAACATGTATTTTATGATCCAATTTATTTATGGTTGGAAGAATCCTTCCAAAACAAATTTTCTCAATCACTTTTTTATAAATAAGAAACTAGGCTTAATTTTTCAGCCCTTTGCATTTCAAGTATCTTTATTTCAGTATTGATGGTTGATTTATTTCTTCTTGCAGCTTTAAAGTTACTTGATTGGCTCCATTGGAAATTTCATTTTACTTAGTCTTTTTGCATATTCAGCAGTAGAATAGGTGTAGATTTAGATTAGTTAGTTTTCTATTTACTTTTTCTATATGTAGGTTTGTTTTCTTGTTTTCAATAACACATGTATGAAGCAACATACCATGCTCAGTATTGAAGCATTACTTCAACATGGACGTAAACCTCGCTCTTCTTATTTGTTATTTATTTTCTTGCTTGTCATTTACATGTTTCTCTCTAGTCAAATATTTAAGTTTTAAATTATTTTTGACTATATTTCAAAACATTTAGTATCATTGGCAGTTAACAACTTAAACAAACAATTGAAGGTTTTAATGATGAACCATAGTTTCAAAAATTGCTTAGTTAGAAGAAAATATCAATCCTAATGTTTTTGAATGAACAATCTACATAATCTGATTTTCATCCTCTACTATTTTCCGAGTTCGATCATGAAAATCCAATTTTGAATGGAAGTGAATATTTTTGGGAATCATATTTTTCAACCATCTAAAAGTTCTACTTATGTCATAAATTCGAATTTGAAATTTCACAGAAAAATCCTAGTACTCCTACCTTGATACATAATCTGATTTTCATCCTCTACTATTTTCCGAGTTCGATCATGAAAATCCAATTTTGAATGGAAGTGAATATTTTTGGGAATCATATTTTTCAACCATCTAAAAGTTCTACTCATGTCATAAATTCGAATTTGAAATTTCACAGAAAAATCCTAGTACTCCTACCTTGAGAAATGAAAATTTTGTAGTATCTCATTTAAACATTCGCCATTTTCTAAGTAATCAATATCGTTTGGAATGAGAATGGAATTCAAAATATCATTTGGAAAATCATTCTGCGGTAATTTATAAATATGAAAATTATTACTCTCTTTCCTTTTATCAATCAATCAATTCTAGTGAAGATCTAGGAATCCTTGAAGTAAATGATTATATTTCAGATTTCAAAGAATATGTTGATGATCATAATTATTTTCAAAAATCTGATTTGAGGGATTCCTTGCATTATTACATTTTATTTTGATTGTTTTAAATAATTTGAGGAACATCAATCCTTAGAGGCGGAGTTGGATGAAATTGGAATTTAATTTCAGAATGCTTGTTTTAAGTACAAGCTCTCTGAAAATCATACTTTAAAAGAAAATTATTTAATATGAAAATGAATGAACTTCATACACGTGCATGTTTGAAGGATGAGAATCACAATCAAGAGGATGAAATTTTACTTATGATTTTCCAGAATATAATCTGGATATTTTCTTTCAATTTAAAAATGATGATATCTCTCTAAAAGAAATACTCTTCACTTCTGAAATTTCAAATTCTGATTTTGGGTAAGTTTCCTTTCATTTTTTATTTGGATAAGGCTTATGACCTCCATATTGAAGTATTGTTGATATCAAACAATTTCCAGCCTAATTTTATTATCCAATTAATGTATGGTTGGAACAGTCACTCTTGGGAAAATTTTTATCGTATTTTGGTGTTATTGTGAATAAGAAATTTAGTTTAGTTTTTGAACTTTGGATTGCAAAAGTTACAATTTTCAATTTTAATGTACGGTTTGTTTTATTTTATAGGTTTCGAATAAATTCGGGTTGCAGTGGAGATTTGATTTTATTTAGTTTTTCAATTATTAGAGTAGTGTAAAGTAGGTATAGGTTAATCAGTTTTGGTTTATTTCTAATAGATTAGTTTTCTTCCATGAATTTAATAATTCAATTATGTAGCATCAAGTCATTCTTTGGAATCCAGGAAAGACATTGATCAGGGAAGTGTTCTTACCTTTGTTATTTTCCATTGGTTCTCTTTCCTATTATTATATTTATTAAAACGTTTTCTTCCATTATTTCAACTTTATTAGAAAACGTTTCAATACTATTGATTGATTAAAATAGGGAAGTAAGAACAGTTGAAATAAGAAAATATGAAATATTTTCATTTTTAGCTCTAGCTCTACTAAACATTGTGTTTCAAAATTTTATCTTTCATCATTTATTATTATGATCTAATTATGCAATGATTTTACAAAGTTTGAATCATGGATGTTTGTGAATGATTGGGAAGGAACAAAATGATAAATGTGATATTCAATTTGTTTTGATATTTATTATTTTATATTTTGTGGAGTTATTCAATGAATGTTCCTTGTATATCTTGGGATTCACTGTCATAACTGTACGATAATTTTTTAGTGTTTATTTTTATTTTTCTTCTTGAAAATAATTTAATAAAGAAATATTGATTGTGATTCTAATTTAAAAGGATTGGTTCTAAGGGTCTTTCAAAAAACTCAATTATTCAATCTATTCAATTATTTATGGATACCTAGTAAAATTATTCCCGTTTATGTTACAGTCTTTTATATTTTCATATCACAAAATTATACATTTTCTTTAGCATAAGATGATTAGCCAATTTGATTTGACTTGCTTTGGTTTGAGATTAGATTAGGTTACTTTTATTTTATTTTTAATTAGTTTGATTGATTTAGTATTCCTTTGCCTCCGATTTGTTTGCTCATTTTATTTTTCTTGACTTGCAACATCTTGATCAGTTTTCACCCAAGAGGATGTATTATTTAATTTTGATGATTGATTTTGATTATGTCCATTGAATCAAGTTTTATCCATCTATTGTTTGGTCACAATCAATATGGGAGTTGTTAATATTTGAAACCAGATGGGATCCTGGGTTAAATGAGTTATCGAACCTTCTGTATTCTCAGAAGTATTGTACTTGAATTTTTTTTAAGTTTATACTCAAGAAAACCCTAACATGTTTTTGTGGTGGAACACCTTTAGAACCCTAATAGCCTTTATATTAAATAAAGCTGCATAGCTTGTGTTTCCATTCCACTATCGCATATCATGATGCAAATTCCTTTACTCATTCAAATAATGAAAAATCTATTTAGTCAGTTACGTCCTCTAAGAGCAATAACGTATGGAAAGTAGCATTTTCAACACAAATATCTTAATTCCATCCCCCACTCTTAAGGAGATTCTAGCTACTCTTCCCCACTCACTGCATAACCTGTTTCAGGGTTAACAATAACCATGAGTTTGCCTTTCATATTCATAAGATGAAAACTAAGAAGGTTAGTTGAAGGGTAGGAGATCTCCTTAATGAGTCGGCCTATCATGATCATGAATTCTTACAGACTGACATTACCATTAGCTGGTTACCAAGCCATGGTAATGGCTCTCAGCTGCAAGGTTGGGGGACAAGAGGTCTCATCACGAGTCGACTTGTTCACTTCCATAAGTCTTTGTGAATGAAACTGCCAATAGCTAGTCACCAAGCTAGGGCAATGACCTTCAGTTTATCTCCATAATGTTTCTTTTACCATTAAAAGGGTTAAAAAATGTGCATCCATAGATGGGATCAAAGAGGCTAGATTGGATTAAAGGGAAACCCTGTCAGGGCTATGGACGCCCACTAGTAGCAGTGGCCATGCCCATGGCATAAGAGGTAAATCAAATTGTAACATTTTCTATCCATTATGAGTTGTCTTTTTAGGTTGTCCTCTGATGAATATATTTTGTTGTTGGGAATATGAATACACACTTGATATTTTCACTTCAATTGATGGTTAGAATGGTTATCATTAAAACTTTAGCTAGTACAATTTCTAGAGGCATTTTTCTAGAGTGTGGTACCCATGGTACATGGTAAGTTTTATTTTTGTTGAATGCTTATCTGTAATCTTCCTGTACATGTGGAAATTATATCTTTACATGGAAGAGATAACTAGTTATTCCTAGTGAGCCGCCATTTGTTGTGGCTAAAACAACTCCCCTACATTTTTTACCAAAAATGAAGGTTCCCCACTTAAATTTTCAAAATTAATAATCACCCTTATTTAGTTTAATAGATATTGCTTCAATGACTTTTTATTTTATCATATGACATATGAACTTCACCTCATCTTTGGGTTGATTTGCTTGACAACCGATATTCATCTAATCAGTTCATTCTTTAATCCATTATTTTGAATCCATTGTGTTGGGATCATGGTTTTATCTTGATTGTTCTTCAAAACTTATATTGGGTTGAATATTTCTTTTACTCATGCCTTATGATCCAGATCATACCATATATGCATTTTTCTTCATTTGATCTTGTCTCCAAGTCACCACTTCAGGATGATCATATGCTTGTAACAACCTCTCCGATATCTCCATTTCTAAATTTCAATAGTCGGAAGTTGGGAGTTTATTTTGTAGTTAAATTTTAAATCTTGATTTCACAACTTCGATGTTAGTAGAAGCCGGAAGTCGGCATGAAATTTTTTCTTTAAGCTTTCCGACTTCCCTATTCTAATTTTTCCATTTCAACAGTTGGTAGTCGGGGGATCTATTTGTCACTCTCAACCTTCAATCCTGACTCCCTAATTTTCCTATTCATTGCGAAAGTCGAAAGTTGGGGTGTTACGAATCGTTATATTAATTTCCTCCCCGATCCCGACTTTGCATGATCTAGTTGAGTATTGTTTGATTCTCTGGTATGTTATCTCGAGACATGATTATTATAGAAATTTCACTCCTATACATGATGTTTCGATGAACGATTAGTTGCATCATTTAGCTGATCCTTCTTCTACATCTTTGGCATCATTTCGATTATTCCCATTTTTTCTCATCTCTAGCATGTATTTGCTTTTTTGATTTGGTTGATTTGGCTTTGGATGTTGTTCATATATTACCACATTATGCTTCACATTTCCCTACCTATATTTGGTCTTAGTTGCATAAACTGATTATTCGAAATGATGGCTGGCTATTATCTTCATTTCGAGATTTTGATTGATCATTTGACTTCATTTATTAGGACTCTAGATATTGCATTCATTTGATATTTGAGTGTGATTGAGTCCTATTTTTGCATATCTAGAATCATGATGCTTTGTAAATAATCTTATTATTTTTAAGTTTGTTTGCTTAGGCTAGTTTAGTATTTTGGATGTTTAATTTAAGATCAGTAAAATCCATTGTTAATATTTATGATCATGCTTTGCTTTTGATTAAATTAATTTGTGAATTTGAAAAATACGTTTTATTAAATCTATAGTTTAAACTCACACAATTTAATTTGATGAAACCAATATTTTTAACAAAAAAGACATATGTTTTACCTTATTTAATTTTAATCTCGTTGATTTTAATATAATTTTGAATGTCCATGATTTTTGGAATCATTGAGATTAAAATGTGGGGTTTTTAAATTGCCAACGTAATTTTTTGAAAATCCAAAACCCATTTTAGGAAGTGTGTATTTTGATTTTTAATTTTTTTTTTCGTTTGATTTGTTTTTCTTCATTTGTCTATTCATCTCCTATGATTTTCTACAAATCATTAAGTGTGGCAAGTGCAATATAAACTCTTAAAAATTAATTTTTCCAATGCATGTGGGATAATGATTTTGACATTCAAATCAACAATCATAATTCCCCCAACAATGAAATCAATGGTTGTTGAGTCTCAACTTCCAGGAGCTATATCTTCAGTTATAGAAGTCCAAATTAAGTCCATGATAGCTCGTTGGAAAGCTTAGAGGATGATGAATGATTTGGGAATATCTAATTTTCCAAATGGATAGATTAACCACCCTCAAAATCTTATTTTAAAATCAATTTCGAATTTGGATTAGATTTTCCTATTTTTGTTATTATTTGATTTGCAAATGGATTTTTATGGATTTGGATTTGCTTCATTATATTTAGAATGTTGTTTATTGTTTCTAATTTAATCTTCTGATTTGTACATGTGTGGATTCAAATTTACAGAGATCAATTAACATTCCGAATCAAGAATAATTAAAAAACGTCAAGATAAAAGCAGTGATTTTCGGACACGATTTATGGAGCAATGGAGATGAATATAGAAAATCCGAGACATGGGTTTTGTGCAAAATGACCCCAATTAGTGGTGAGTGTACCAGAATCCTCAGAAAGTGTTTCATTTGGGAGATCCGATTGGTTTTCTAAAATAGAATTTATCATATTTTTCTCATGGATGAATTTGCTAAATGAGACAACTCAACCAATTGGCTCGGGGATTGGGGAAACTGATCTTATATTCTGAATCATTCACTTTGTATAAATACCTACCTACTATGCAGAGAGTGGGGGAAAATATCCAAAGAAAATTATTTTCCATTCTTTTTGATATAAACTTGTCAAGCAATTTCATGATTGATGGTTTACTATTCGAATCTGTAGATGACACTGTATGATTTCTCCCAGAGCTAGTTGATCAGATTCAGAGCTATTCTGTATTGTTGAAACCAGTGTCATCAATAGATTGAGTTTGTTTTTTATTTATTAATTCTCATTTTATTATTAAATTCTGCAATTTATCTTTAGAATATATTGATTGTTATCATATGTTCATGTTTTGTTGGCTATGTTTAGACTTCAGAATCCATAATCGATTGCAGTATTAACTTGTTTAATATGTGATAAGCAGGATCCTGAATGTCTTCCTTATCATTGTTTATTGCATAGCTTTTAATTTTTCTAGCTTGTTGATTGATGTTGATCTGATTTATCAGTTTGATAATCAATTGCACATTTTGAATACTAATTGTTCCAATGATTAGTTTATAAAAGAGCATTTTTCCTTTCACTTTGTTAATCTATCTAGATGAACATTTTTGTCATTTATAATATATTGACATAATGATATGAACTGGTTACAACAAATTTGTTTCAATAGGGTCTAATTTGAACCGTAGATTAGAAGTTATATTGCGTTTAGGAATTAGTTTCAGTTTTGATCAAAAGTATCCTCTTTGAGGAGCAACCCTCACTTAGCAGCTAACAAAGTCACAAAACCTATCGGATTTAGCTACACCAAACAACTTCAGGATAAGGTAATCCTTGCGTAGGGTTATCTCCTTTGCGTTGATGTGTGGGACAACCCTAGGCATCAACATATTTTGAACAACATTTGTGGTGCATTGTAAAGTGTTTAAATCATTGTCCTTTAAAATGAATTCAAATGTATTACTTTAATGATTTTCCTAAAATACTATGGTTCATTGATGCTTTAATAATTGAGGTGCACTTAACTATGTATAAATAAAACCTAATTAGGTTTTTTCATTTCACCAATTCACTTTTGATGCAAATTTGAACCAGAAAACCAGTCCAAATTCACTCTCCGGGATCTTAGTAGCGTTCTAAGGATGATAGCCCTCTAAATTTTACAATTCCGCCAAATTCTGCTGTCTCGGGAAGGCTTTCCACCAAACTGCTCCCGAAAAGACTAGACCCGAAATTCCCTTTCCGAAACAGAGTTCCCGACGCTCTGTTCCCAACGCATCGATCTCGCACTTTTGGCTTTCAGCTTTCGGTCATGTAGTTTGCCAATATTTACAACATCGCTCCACAAATGTCCTCCAGATGTCATCTTTCCGAAGCTTTCGGGGTTCAGGTTTCGGCCTCAACTTCTGGCGTCCAAGAAATTTCTCCTGCAATCCGCTTTCCGAAGCTTCACTTTTCGGATTTCAGAAACACTTTGGAACCATCGATATGTTTCGGGATCGTTCCTAACAATCTGATCTCCGCTTCAACCTTTAGGTTTCAGAAACACTACGGAACCATTGATCTTCTTCCCTCGACTTGATCTTGACCATCTGATCGCTATTCTACAAACTTTCCTGTCTATAACTTCTTAAACCAATCGATTTCACTCGAATGCGGATTCCACAATACAAATCTAAATCGATACATAGTTGAATTACTTGATTGCATTGACAAACAATCACACATTTCTGGTTATTGAAAGAAAGGAAACGACGCATGAATCAAATGCAGAGTTCAAAAACCCTGTTCTCCATTACATCAACAACGCATCAAACAAATCCTTTGTTTCATCAAAATGCCTCAATCTAATACAACCAAATATTAAATAACACCTACGAGCCTGCCAGATCCGAACAAACAAGATCGGAGCTCCCAAATCTGCAAAGAATAAACAAAACCCTATTCTACGACATCCTCATGTAAAATTCGAGGATATGTGTGGCAATTCGCCATTTTTACAAACAATCTCAAATAAGAACAAATTACAACTAACCTAAGCATTCTAGAACTATTACAAGGCAACGTAAGCTATTACAACAGAAAACGAGACTTAAGTTGATGCTCCTGCATAATACTCCAGGGGAGAAAAAGAATAGTTCTGCAGTAAAGCTTCAGGATCCACACCGAACTTAGAAATCTCCAATGCAGTCATCCACATGGCATCTTCAGATGGTTGATTCTTCCACTTGACCAAATACTGAAAATAATCCCTATTTCTAGTTTTCTTCAAAATCTTCTTGTCAAGTATGGCTTCAATCCTTTGCTACTCCTTCAGAGGTAATTGTTCTTTCCAATCCATCGTTTGACCATCTTCACTTGCAACTATCCCTTCTTCCTGAACATCTGAACCTTTAAAAGGATACAAATCTGAAACATTAAAAATTGGAGAAATTTCATAATCAGAAGGAAGTTCAATTTCATATGCATTTGTAGAAAACTTCCTTAAAACTTTACAAGGTCCAATTTTCTTGAGTTTCAGCTTATTATAAGTTCCCCTGGGAAACCTTTCCTTCCTGAGATATGCCATCACCAAATCTCCAACCTGAAAGTTAACTTCCCTTTTCTTTAAGTCTGCTCTCTGTTTATAACTACTAGTACTCTCCATCAACTTCTTCTTAACACTTTCATGTAACTCCTGCATAGCATAAGCAAAGTCTTCACCATTTGCACTCCTCTTTTCTAACTTTCCCAAATTCCTGATTTCATACACCCCCCTTGGATGCATTCCATACACAATCTAGAACGGACTCATACCTGTGCTTCTGTTAGGTGAATCATTATAAGCAAACTCAGCTTGAGCAAGAGCTAAATCCCACTGTTTTGGATTCTCATAAACAAGACTCATCAAGATATTTCCCAAACTCCTATTTACCACTTCAGTCTGAGGGTGATAAGCAGAACTGAAACTAAGATTGGTTCCCAATTTCTTCCACAAGATTGATTCCCAATTTCTTCCACAAGGTCCTCCAAAAATGACCAACAAATTTAGTGTCCCTGTCTGATACAATACTCAAAGGTAACCCATGCAACTTAACAACTTCTGAGAAAAAAAAATTAGCAATACTCGTTGCATCATGAGTATCCTTACAAGCAATAAAATGATCCATTTTTGAAAACCTATCTACCACAACATAGATAGAATCATTACCCCTCTGAGTTCTAGGTAACCCAAGAACAAAATCCATATTGATAAAATACCAAGGCCTAGTTGGAATAGGCAAGGGTTGATATAATCCTATGTTCTGACTCCTCCCTTTAGCATGTTGACATATCCTGCATGTCTCAACAAATTTCTTAACATCTTGCTGCATCCCTGCCCAAAAATAAAAACTACTCACCTGAGCAAATGTTTTGTCTTGGCCAAAGTGACCCGACAAACTTCCACTATGCTTTTCTCTGATCAAATTATCCCTCATATAACATTGTGGAATGCACAACTTATTGTTCCTGAACAACAATCTCTCTTGCAACATATAGTCCAACCACTAACTCCTATTATGGGCAACTGGATTTTCATAGGCTGCATAGATATCCCTGAAATCTACATCCTCTTTATACATGTCAATCAAATTTTCGAAACCCAGAGTATTGACCTTAATCTCTTCTATGACTAAGTTCACTCTACTCAAAGCATCATCTACTTTATTGGATTTCCCACTGGTATGTTTAATCACAAAATTAAAATTCTGCAAAAATTCTACCCACTTAACATGTTTCTGATTCAGTTTTCGCTGACTATTTATGAACTGCAAAGCATGATTATCTGAGAATAAAATAAATTCTTTAGGAATCAAGTAATGCCTCCACTTCTTAAAGGCCTGCACGATAGCATATAATTCCTTATCATATGAAGAGTATTTTTTTTTAGCTTCATTTAACTTCTCACTAAAATATGCAACAGGTCTCTGTTCTTGACTAAGAACAACTCCAATGGCTATCCCACTGGCATCTGTCTCAACCTGAAAAACTTTCTCAAAACTAGGCAAAGCCAAAATAGGCTTCTCAGTGATCTTCCTCTTCAACAAATTAAAATTCCTGTCTGCTGCTTCTGTCCATCTGAATGGTTGTCTACTCATCCTGAAGGTGTCTATGATAGGCGCACAAATTTGACTAAAGTTCCTGATGAACTTTCTGTAGAAACTTGCAAGACCATGAAAGCTTCTGACTTCAAAAGGATTCTTTGGAATTGGCCAATCAAGGATAGCTTGTACCTTGTCTGGATCCATCTTCAACCCCTCTTCTGAGACTACAAAACCCAAATAGACCAGCTCATTCTTCATGAAACTACACTTCTTCAAATTGATCAGCAATTTCTCCTTCTGCAAGGTATTCAACACTAATTTCAAATGTCTCAAGTGCTCTTCTTTACTCTGACTGAAGATCAGAATATCATCCAGATACACTATTACAAACTTCCTAGTGTAATCCTTTAAAACTTCATTCATTAATCTCATAAAAGTACTAGGTGCATTAGTAACCCCAAAAGGCATTACTAACCACTCATACAACCCATCATTAGTCTTGAATGTAGTCTTCCATTCATCACCTTATCTAATCCTTATCTGATGATAACCACTCTTCAAATATATCTTTGAAAAATACTTATACCCACTTAAACAATCCTTTAGATCATCAATACGGGGTAATGGAAATCTGTACTTGATAGTGATCTTGTTAATATCCCGCAAATCAGTACACATTCGCCATGCACCATCTTTCTTTGGACTCAACATTATAGGAACTGCACAAGAGCTCAAACTTTCTTTCACCAAACCTTTATCCAGTTACTGTTGTACCTGCTGTTTGATCTCCTCATTCTCCTGAGGTGTCAATCTATAAGCGGCTTTGTTTGGTAGACTTGCACCAGGTATTAACTCAATATGGTGACTAATACTTCTCATAGGAGGTAAAGCATTCGGTAGCTCATCCACAATAATGTCAGCAAAATCATCAAGTAGAATTCTAACTTCAGTATGCAAATCATCTAAGGTTGTAGAAGTTAAAATTACCTTGGGTTTTCCAATGACAGCAAAATATAACCCATCATCCTTCCTGACTTCTTGAAGTAACTCTTTTCCAGTCATCAAAAAAATACTAGGTCCTGTATCTCCTCGGACTGTCTCATCCTTCAAAGGTAGCAACACATGCTTCTCCCCATTTTTCTCTAACGTATAAGTGTTCTTTCTCCCATCATGAACAGCTTTCCTGTCATCCTACCACGACCTTCCTAAGAGTATATGACACACATCCATAGGCATCACATCACATAGTATTACATCTTTGTAGTTTCCAATTTGTAACTCCACCCTGCACTGCTCATTTACCAAGAGTTGATGTCCTTTCTGCAACTAGGACACTTTATAAGGAGTGGGATGTTTCATCCTTTTCAATCCCAACTTCTCTACCATCTCAGTGGATACCAAATTATCTGTACTACCACTATCAATAACTACTTTGCAACACTTACCTTGTGACTTACACCTAGTCCTTAATAGACTATTCCTCTGTGCTGGTTCATGGACTTCTTTCTTAGTGTTCACCAAAACCCTGTTCAACATAAGAGACTCTCCTTCCTCTAGAGGATTTCCTACTTCTGTCTTCTCATTGAATTCTTCTCTAGCCTCAGCTACATTTGCATTCCTCTTATTTGTTGATTTATTCCTTGGGCATTCCCATGACATGTGTCCAACCTCACCACATGTATATCACTTTACTTCTCTGTTACTTCTGCCTCTTCCTCTATTACCAAACTTGTTTCCCCTGAATTCTCCTCTTTGAGCTGACTGACTGCTGGAACCCTCTGCTTCATTCTTAGAAGACTGATATCTTCCTCCTCTATTTGGAAATCCTCTCCCTCTGGTCGAACTCCCTCTATTCTTCTGATTCTGGTTTCTTAGTAGCTTCTCTTCTACTTTCAATGCTGCCTGGTAAGCGTCCTCCAAAGTTGTGAGATTCAGTAAACTAATTTCATCTTGTATATCATACCTTAGTCCATTTAGGTATCTGGCCATTCTCTCCATGTCTCTGTGTGCTTGTCCATCTCTAATACTCAGCCTGAAGAATTCTTCTGTGTATTCTTTAACAGTCATACCTTTTTGTCTAAGATTCTGCAACTGCTTAATGAGGCTTAATTGATAATATTTAGGCATAAATTGTTGTTTGATTTTAGACAACATCTTGTCCCAATTCTTAATTCTAGACTTACCTCTCCTTTATCTGTGGATCTGTAGTTCGTCCCACCAAATGGCTACGTACCCCTTCAGTGTAGTCGCTGCATACTTCATCTTCTTTTTGTCTTCGACTTCTTCAAAGTCAAAGTACCTCTCCAGCACATTTATCCAATCCATGAACTCGTCAACATTCAAGCTGCCTTCATACATGGGCACTTCTGTTTTCATCCTACTGCCAGCCTTTACCAACATCCTCATCATTTTCACTTCATCGCCAATATCTTCTGGTTCTTCATCAGAAGATTCTTCTTCACTGACATCTTCATTCCTTGGATGGCCTCTCTCCATAGCTTCCATTCTAGCTCGGAGTTGTCATAATTCCTCTTGCATGTTGACCCCGATGCCTGCATCTGCAACATGTCTTCATCGACCTCTTCCAACTGGAATTCCTCGTGCCCGACCTTGTCTTGGCAGCATCTTCTGTAGGCTTTGATACCAATTGATGCAAATCTGAACCAGAAAACCAGTCCAAATTCGCTCTCCAGGATCTTAGTAGGGTTCTAAGGATGATAGCCCTCTAAATTTGACAATTCCACCAAATTCTACTATCTCGGGAAGGCTTTCCGCCAAACTACTCCTGAAAAGACTAGACCTGAAATTCCCTTTCCGAAACAGAGTTCCCGACGCTCTGTTCTCGACGCACCAATCCCGCACTTTCGGCTTTCGGCTTTCGGTCATGTAGTTTGCCAATATTTACAACATCGCTCCGCAAATGTCCTCCCGACGTCGTCTTTCCGAAGCTTTCGGGGTTCTAGTTTCAGCCTCAACTTCTGGCATCCAAGAAATTTCTCCTGTAATCTACTTTCCGAAGCTTCACTTTTCGGATTTTGGAAACACTTTGGAACTGTCGATCTGTTTCAGGATCGTTCCTAACCGTCCGATCTCCGCTTCAACCTTTAGGTTTCGGAAACACTACGGAACCATTGATCTTCTTCCCTCGACTTGATCTTGACCGTCCGATCGCTATTCTACGAACTTTCCTGTCTGTAACTTCTTAAATTGATCAGAGGATCGATCGATTTCACTCTCAGGTTTGAATGTGGATTCCACAATATAGATCTAAATCGATACACAGTTGAATTACTTGATTGCATTGACAAACAATCACACATTTCTGGTTATTGAAAGAAAGGAAATGACGCATGAATCAAATGCAGAGTTCAAAAACCCCGTTCTCCATTACATCAACAACGCATCAAACAAATCCTTTGTTTCATCAACAACGCCTCAATCTAATACAACAAAAGATTAAATAACACCTATGAGCCTGCCAGATCCAAACAAACAGGATCAGAGCTCCCAAATCTGGAAAGAATTAACAAACCCTATTCTACGACATCCTCATGTAAAATTTGAGGATATGTGTGGCAATTTGCCATTATTACAAACAATCTCAAATAACAACAAATTACAACTAACCTAAGCATTCTAGAACTATTACAAGGCAACGTAATCTGTTACAACAGAAAATGAGACTTAGGTCGATGCTCCTGCATCAACTTTACTCTAAGTGATCTATTTTTATCTTATAGCATTGGTGCATATTCACACACTAAGTCCATCCCACAACCCTTCTAATTATTTACTATCCATCAATTAATCCTACTCATTATTTGGTGGTGTAAGGTTTCTAAATTTCCTCTGATAGAACCTAATTTTTAATGCATTCTACATGTGGTGCTATGGGGCATCAATACCAACCATCAAACTAGGTATCCCTTTAATTATTTGTTTTAAATATTTTCACTAGATATCAGTTTTCATCTCTATAAATGAGAATGTTAGTTTTTTCAAACTATACATAGTAATTTTTGACATAATAGAATGTCTCAAGTCAACTTCATAATTTCACTTGGTGAAAATTCTAATTAGACCTTCCTCTAATAAAGTGGTAAACTGTTAGGTTTGTTTTCGACCCAACTTGCATTAGAATTAGGATTTAAACTAAATTGTATGTATGAAAATACAAGAATGAAACTATTCACTTTAGTCTATCCTAACTATTCATATCCATATTTACTATCAAGTACTATATTCAAGAACCAATTGACATTAAACAAATGAGAATGTATTGATATTAGGGGGGAATAGTCTGTTAAAATTTGAGCATTAATTCACAATACTCTTGGATCTTTACTGAGAGAATAACATATACAGTATATCAATGCATAACAATCACAATAAGCATGACAAGCATCACAATAATCAAAAGCATGAGAGACAAGAGACACAGAGTTTCCGTGGGGAAAACCCTAAGGTGAAAAACCCCACAACTTCCTCAGAGATAGAGAGAGCAATGGCTCAACCAAAGTACAACCAAAATACACTTGAAATAGTCTCCTAGAGCAGATGATCCTCCTCCTCACTAGTGCGCCACTTTCTGAGTGAGAGAAGTGTGTCTTTCCGAATGATCCAAATAGAGATCTCCCGATCTCTATTTATACTTAACCTGTTTTCCCAGTGACCATATGGGGCCGACTTGTCTATCTAGATACATCCACAATATAATATATATTTTAGGGCTGACCCCACACATGGTGCTCTAATAACCCATCGACAAGTACACACACTTGCGACACTTGTCAATCCACGTGACAACACTTCCTTATAGAGGAATAACACATCTCTTATAAGGGTACAATAAATATATATGAAATACATTCTGAAGTTACATATACATCAACACTCCCTCTTAACTAGGAAGGTATTTCTCGACACAGTTCTGCTAGACAAGTCTTCTTCTCGGGATCATCGTCATCGTCATCGTCACTGTTGTTGCTATCTCAACCAATCTCTGACTCTACTCGTCATAGGAAGTTTTACAGAGCCAGTCCTTTTTCATACTGGATGCAGGCCCACCACCTGTAGGTCTTCATCATATGTGTGAACGGTCTGATAGAGGTGGCCGCTCATGACTAATTTTATGTGCGGATGCAATACCGGAAAGAGTATACAATGAACATTTATGTGCCTAAGCACGACCAGCAAGATCTCCTAGGATTGATTACATGCATCTCCTCCACAATACCTTTAAAGAGCATCCCAAGAACATTTATGTGCCACAGCATGACCGGAAAGATCTCTAAAGAGCATCCCAGGACTTATTATGAGCATACAGCTCAACCTCTCGGATCTTTAGGACTGATTACATGTGGATAGACAAAACCTTTAAAGAGCATCCTAGGAACATTTATGTGCCGCAGCACGACCGATAAGATCTCTAAAGAACATCCCAGGACTAATTACGAGCACAGAGCTCAACCTCTCAGATCTCCAGGATTGATTACATGTCTCCATAGTAATACCTCATCCCAGGACTGATTACGAGCACACAGCTCAACCTATCGGATATCTGAGGACTGATTACATACTACATAGTGTTATAGGTCAAACTTGCACCTCTCCATCCGTGATCACCTTGAGTTGTTGATCACACAAAAGGACAACTTGGATGGAGGAGCATGTTGACCTTAGATGATACTTTGACTCACTCCATTTTCTGACATTACTAGAAAAACCCCAAAAAAATATCATTTTGAGATATGAACGCTACTCTACTCAAAGAGACTAGCGCCCATACGCTACTCCAGTGTATAATAGTAGCGCCCATATCCTAATATACGCTACTTCACTGAACAAGAGTCACGTACATCTTAAAAGATGATTAAAAAATAAATTAATTTCTCGAGGAGGATTAGTTGTTGGTAGTTTCCCAACTCCCCCAACTTCCTCCATAACCATACATCGACTTGAACTACTTCTCTAATCTTATAAATACAAAGAAGACTAAAGAGAAAGGTTAAATGGATTAATGGAGAAACTTTGAGACATAGAGAGAAGCTTGCATTGGAGGAGTTGATGTTGAAGATATCCAAGCCAGAGAAGAGCCAGAGCCCAGAATCAAGTTGCAGGAGCATGTTACATGATCAGGTATACTTGTACATCATTCTACTTTTGACAATAAAGGTTGAAGTGTCTTTCTTGTTCCAATTTAAATGTGTTCTGAAATAACATCTTAATTTGGATCTGTTTTGGTCAATGCTGAATGTTAAACATTGTTTTTGTTTCTTTCAAGCTTTATATATTGTCCAAAACGCTTTGAGAAAGGTATTGTTATTGCAGGTTTACTGAAAGGAAGGTGGATTTGAAGTTCAACACAAGATCAAGCAAAATCTAGGATCAAACTTCGATTGAAAGGTGTGTTCTTAAGATCCATAACTTATTTCTTTTCATAAATATATTTGTAATATCATCAATACACTTACCTGTCACCCCAACCAAGTTGATAGCATTAGTTTCCTTGCTATAGGGTAGATTTTCCCACCAACAGATTGGCGACTCCGCTGGGGAAAGTTGAGTTTTGGCTCTAGGAAACCTTGTTCTTGTTTGTCTTCTTAGAATTGTTTTGATTTCTTTGATGTGTTGAGAAACCCTGTAGGTATCCCTTGACTGTTTCTTGCTGCTTTCATCAGTCTTTTGGTTTATTTCAAAGTCAGTTTTTTAAGCTTTTGAGATATGAGCACTACCCTGTTGTACATACAGTAGCGCCCATACGCTACTGTGCTATACATACAGTAGCGCCCATCTCTGCAGGGGCGCGAGTTTCCCTACTGCACAGTAGGGTACGTTTCCTGAAGCTGTTTATTAACGGTTTGCTTGAGTTTTTAGCCATTCTTGTGGTTTGCTGACTTTGCTTTTGGATCTCTTTGATAGTTGTATGAGGTTTTTAACTTTTGTTTGAGTCATAGAACCTTTCTTTGTGGGTTTTTCCATCTTTTGAATCGCTTGTTGACCTTTGGAAAGTTTGGACTGTTTGTGACTTTTTTGGAAGACTAGGTTGTGTTTTGTGTTGAGCACTTCCACTTTTTTAGACCCTGACTACATGTTGCTAGTTTACAAACCTGCATACTCTTGTATCCGCTGTTTGTGGCAACGTTTGTCTGCTTTTTACTCATCCTACCCTTTGTTTTAGGGTTTGGTCCATTTTAAGAGCTTCTAGGGTGTCTTCCGATTTGGTTGGTTTCCATTTTTCCTGGACTTATTGTCTTTTTCTGGTTGCAAGTGCATTTAAACTGTTGTAAACTGAGTCATTTCTCGGTTCTTCGTGTTAGTAATTGGCAGCTTGCTTGTCTACTTTTGCTTGGCATAGTGGTCTTTCTAGGGTTAGATACTTTAGGTCAGTCCTTTTGTGTCTTTCTCCTTTGTTTTCTCCCACTTTGTTTCCAAGTTTAGAGGCTTTTTCTTTGCAAAAAAACCTGTAGATCAAGTCTTTTTCGAGCTAGTGTCTTGATAGCTATAAGCTTAAAAAAAAATTAGCCATACTTACACACATTGCACATAAGTTTTATTTTACTTTCCATCTTTATAGTTATTTTTCATTGATAGAAAAAGCAAAAAAAAATTGGTAGTTTAAGTTTAATAAGACTTATTTTTCTTGTTACAAGATAGCATAGGATATTTTGTACAATTTCAAAAAAGAAAACAATTTTTTTTTTAAAGTAGATATACTCAGATTTTCAATTTTGGAAAGAAGTAAATGAAAAAATGAAAAGAGCTTTGTTGTAGAAAGTTTTGATTTTATTGCACTTTTGTTTCCTTGTTGCAACCACCGCCACACAAAAGCAATACCCCTTTTGAGTAATAACAACCCTAAAAATATTTTAATAAAATAAATTAGAAACATTTTTTCTTTTTAGGGATTCACTACACCAACTAGTTTTGGTTAGTATCTTGAGTTTAAATCACCTTAAACCACTCAAGATCACACATTACACAAAAATCGTAGTAAGACTATCACAGGTAAACCCATTTCACTCAAAACTTGCCTGGGATCTATGCAGTAGGTCATTGCAAGATCAGATTGTTGGGAATACTCCTCCTACTTTATGTTCGAGCATACGCCAGGATCGGATTGCGTATTGGGGACTCTTTCGAGTTTTGGGCTTAGCTACCCTGCCCACGCTTTCTGATTCGACCGGTGACTGTTCCCCTAGGAGTTTTTGGTGTTGTGGTATCCTTAGTATCTGGCTCTAGGTTCATACACAGGTGACAGCAGAGGGTATATCTGCTGTACCTAAGACAGACGTGGGAGGAAATCCCTTGTAGGTCTTTGGGAGGGCAATTAGGTGATTCCAGCGCTTGCACCCTTATTCATTGTATTGTGGACCCCGAGTAACTGTCTTTCTTCCTTTGTTGATCTGTTCTGGGCCCTCATCATCCCAGACTCTTCTCCGGAAGGCATCTTTGTTTGCCTAGTTTGTATACTTAGGAATTTTTAGTTGGAGTGCTGTTTGCCCCCTAGTTGTAGTAGCCACTAGGTTCTAGTCTGTTATTTTATATTTATAATCACGGAGAATCAAGAGCTTCGTAGATCGAGGAGGTTTCAAAACATTCCACCACTTAGAACAGAACCTTTACAGCCAGCTAGACGAAAGCGGGTAAACCCCGGTATTTCTTCAGAAACTACTCCTGAAATAGAATTTCCTGAAGAAATTATTGCAACAGAAAACCTTGAAATAGAGGTTCCTGAGGAACCACTACCAGGTACCACAGATCAACAACAATTTATTTCAGTTGAGGTTGAAGATCTTACATCTGCGGAGTATAGCACTCCTTTCAATCCTCCTTTAACCAATACTAGAATTCCTCTTCTGTCACCTGTTGGTTTCCAGCAACCCCATTTCAGTGCAGACAATTCCTTACCCAGACATCTGATGTCTAATCTAGGAGGTGAATAGGGAGTTCCTCAAACTCCCACTTTAGGTATGAACACTAACACAGTAAATCATTCTTTTACTGCTACACCAAGTCAGGCACAAACCACATATGTGTCTACTCCATCTTTCAGTTTCAAAACTGGTACATTAGGTATGCCTAGTTCGACAATGATGGCATCTATTCCTACACCTACTGTTGGACCTAGCAGTACAGCCAACTGTGCAGCACCTCCTGCTTCTCAACCGTTATATCAGATACCTAGTACTTGGATTTCCACACCTGTTGTAGGACCAAGTGCTTCTGCAACCATGCCAGTCATGAGCACCATGACTGCACCGTCCACATCAGCTTCTACTAGTTTCAATACCCTTGCAGGCCCTAACATGAATCAATGTAGTATGCCTGCAGGTAATGTCCCTTTTTTCTTATTCTCAGGGGGAGCGGGTAATATCTTTAACCAGCAATATGGCGGGGCTAACACCCAGCCACAGTGGACGAACCCACAGAGCACTAATCCACTTTCATATGGGTGGGGAAATTTTAATAACTCTTTCGTACAACAACAGATGGCAGGGGGAAACCCCTACCAACAAATAGCTGGGGGAAACCCCTACCAACAAGTAACTAGGGGCAACCCCTATCAACAGATGGTAGGTGGCAACTCCTATCAGCATATGGCCGGAAGCAGCCCTTATCAACAGATGGTTGGGGGCAACCCCTACCAGCAGACGGCTGGGGGCAACCCCTACCAACAGTTCACGGGTCAAACTATGGGTAGTTCCCCTTTTGCGACCCCAACGTATCAAGTACCATCTTACCGTCCTCGTCTACCATTTCTGGAAACTTTAAATTTGCCAGATCTTTCTAAATTGACCAACGATCCTGTGTGTCATAATGCTACATGGCCATCAGTTCCCACCAAGTTACCTTCGGACATTCCAATGTTCGAAGGAAAAGCAGGTGAAGACCCTGGTGACCATGTCACTACTTTCCACTTATGGTGTTCCTCAAATTCATTAAACGAAGACTCCATTAGATCGAGACTGTTCCATAGGACCTTAACTGGTCCTGCAGCCAAATGGTACATTGAGTTACCTGTAACAACATTCTCTAGTTTTGGGGATCTCGCCACAGTCTTTTTGAATCACTTCCAGCTTCCTGTTCGGTATGATGCCGGAATAGACCTTTTGTCTACTTTTAGACAAAATAAAGCCACTCACTTATCTGACCACATTCAGGAGTGGCAAAGACAGAAGAGGCTCATTAAGGCCAACATACCTCCGGAGTTCCTTCTTGAGTGGTACTTGAAATCATTCCTTCCGTATATTTCTAAGGAAGTAGCTACATCTGGAGTATCTAATGAGGAAGAAGCCATCTTACGGACTCAGTAGTTAGACCTTGTGTATGCACAATCTGGGTTACTGTATGAGATCATACCCGATGCACCGCGATCGAATACCGATCCGAGTAGACCGAAACCTGGACCACATGCTGACGGCATAGTGGGTTCAGTTGACTCTGCAGATTTCAAAGCGCTGACTAAACAGGTTCATGCCTTATCAGTCAAACAATCGACTGCAGATGTTTCTTCCGTCACGACCTCTCCTTCTACTTCTGAGCCTGTCAACTAGGTTCAGAACAATCAAAAGGGCCCTCGGCAGCCCAATAACAAAAACAAGGGCAAGAAAGGAGAGGGGAACCAACAAAAGCCTAAAAAATACAATGCCGAAGAGGGTAACAAAGAGGAAAAGAAGGTTAAGTTCCCTTGTAAACTTTGCAAGCAGAACCACCTTACTCACCAATGCCCTCTGCTTGAAGAAGCCCAAAATCTCTTAAGAGAAAAGAAGCCTGTCGTCCTGAAAGATCCATTCCCTAAAGAGCAGGGCTCAACTTCTAGCACCTCTAAAACTGGGGGTACTACACATGCTGCGGTTGATCAAACGTTTATAAACATGGTTAATTCGGATGCACTCTTGCAAACTAGAGCTAGGAACTATACCCCGGAAGCAAAGAAAAAGGATAAGGAGATTCTAGAATCCTCCACTCCACTTCACATACCTGTGGACCCAATGCCCAAGATTCCGAAAGGTGTCTTGAAAAGGGCATCGCACAATCCCAACACACGGGCTGCTTCTAACTACAATGTGGTTGAAGATTTAGCCCAGACCCCTTGTGCCATGTCTACTTTAGAAGTCTTGCAAAGTTGTCCTTTACAACGGAATGCACTTCTGGTAGCCATTGGGAGTATGGAATCCTCTAACGTGTCTGCGCGATTTGATATGACTGATGTCAAATACCGGTTTCCCTATCGCACCGGTTTCCCTATCGCGTTTCCCTTCAGATTGAAGTCGTTCATGGTCCAATGACCATTAGACGAGTTGTTGTAGATGAGGGCGCATCGACTTGCGTAATGTCAATTTCCTGTTGGAAAGCTCTAGGGTCTCCTGAGTTAGCCCCTTCTAACACACTGCTTACTACATTTGAGGGCAGAACTTTCCGTCCACATGGAGTTTTTCCATCATTTGATGTCACTTTGGTCGGTAAGACAGTTGCTGTTGAGGTAGAAGTTCTGGACGCTCCACTTGATTACAATATGTTATTGGGAAGGAGTTGGACATATGCCATGCGAGCTATTGCATCGACAGTTTTTCGAGTTGTTATGTTCCCATTTGAAGGTAAGATCGTTACAGTCGATCAACTTTCTTTCACTCAGAGAAACAACCAGAATTCTTCGGAAACCATAGTTCCTTTGATTGATCAAACCACCCCGGTTGGTGAGAGTTTAGGAGCAGGACTTTACGGATCACTAATTGTTACTTTTGACCTACCCACTCCTACTTTATTTGTTGGTACTGAGGGATGCTCATCGCCTGAAACTTCCATGGTTAGTTTAACAACTGATGCTGAGTTTCTCCGAACTAATACAAACCCCTCCATGCCCACCCTTGGTGTAGAAGTTACCCACTTCGATTCTTATCAAACTACAACAGAAAATATGTTGACTCCATTGGTGTCTGTCGAGTCAAACATAGATTGTGCCACTACTCAGACACCAAACCCGATCCACTCTCTTGATAGTTCAGATACTACTTTACCTTCTGAGGAGGAAATGTTAGAAGCCATGATCGATCCAGACCACCCTCGTGAACCTATAGATCCCGGTTCCTTCTTGTTTCCTTTTCTTAACTTGTTAGAGAGAGGTGAATTTTGTCCAACACCCAATGAAAATATTAATTCCACTTCTTCACAAATTGGTCTTGTTGAAGGGAATAGATTGCATACCTCGTTGGTGAACATTTTCACTGGGGTCAACGGAAACATTTTCTTTGAAACGGGCTGTTATCTCCATGAGATCATTCTGTATACCAACCTTTTCTGTGATTTCCATAACACCTTTGCCCGACCTCATGAGGAGGATTCAGGCATTGACCCTACCTGAAGAAGTATTACGCTTAGGCTGAAGTACTTTTTCTTGTAAGATAGTTGTATATTTTTTGTAAAGCTAGTTTTTGCTATGCTCGTTAGGTAATCTTATGTGTGTTTCGTTTCGTGTACCAGATTTCAACCGAACATTTTTTAGGATTTGCTGATGGTGCCAGTCGCCACACCTGTCAGTTGGCTACAACAGCTTGGGTCATTCATTCACCCGCTGACCAACTTGTCTCTTTGGGGGGGGGGTTGTTTGGGTCCTCCCACGAATAATGTGGCTAAATACAGTGCAGTTATAGAACTTCTCCGAGATGCTCTCAGTCATAGCATTTCACATTTGGAGGTAAGGATTGACTCACAATTAATTGTATTTCAGTTAACAGGTGTCTATCATATTAGGGATCCGGGATTGCTACGTCATTTTCTACGAGTTAGACTTTTGGAAAGACAATTTCATTCTATTAGATATGAACACATTCCAAGAAGTTTAAACACATTAGCTGATTCATTAGCAAACTATGTTTTAGACTGGCATTTGCATCATACATTGTCATAAACAACATTGCGCACATAAAACACATACACATGTAAATAAACGATACTGTATATAGCCGATACTGTATCAAAAAATATGAGTTTTGAGTCACAAGTCTATCAAGTCAAGTCATAAAAGTACAAAAACTGGGCATAGTAGCCTCAAAAATATATACATAGAATGTATTCCTCTCCTATGGAGAAGGAGGGACCTCATCATCATCTACTGCATTGCAATAGCATATGACTAGCCTAGCTATCTTCCGCAGCACCCTAAGCCATGCTGGGGGCACCCCAACTACATCTTCTTGCATATCCACAGGTATCTGATCCATTCGGCATGCAGGAACTTCGTGAGTCAACCGAATTATTTTTCTCTCCAGGGTTCCCAACATAGCATCTGCTGCAGTAATATCAGCTGGCCTCACAAAGATGGTAGGATGTCCCTCAGGACGAACAGGCCCAACATCTGCATGTGACACTTGATTAGAACTTCAAAATTCATTCATAAAAATCAAATACTTGAAAAAGTTTGAAAAAATTAAATAAATCCTCAAAATATTAAACATACCAATATCTCCCCAGGCTCCACCTAGAGGAAGCACCAGTTCTGGATCATGACGGAAATCCAATCCAACATATGGAAACTGCTCGAAAGCGGGCACTTGCCTCTCCCACGACCCCCAGAAATCATCAGTATGATAACAATAGTGACTTTCCCCACCACCCTGGCGGAGGAATATGTCACCCCAATGGCCTAATCTGGGCTCACAGGGGTTAACCTGAGGTAGAGGCATCCCCAAACTGATAGCAGGCATCCTCTCAAAGAAGAAAGTACACAAAATACTACCGTACCCAAAATTCTTCATTGTTCCGGATTTGCAACCTGTCAATTGAGATTTCATGTTTGCTAGTAAACTAGTACACCAATCATAGACATGACCGTGTAAGCACTGTACACCAATATGCATAGAGTGCCTGGAAGCTAAGTGTTGTGAAGCACTACCTGCTACTCGGTTGATCATGCTCACTATCACTTTCAAAGGGAGACCGTCAATAGTCGAAATCAAGACTTGGCTTCTCGATTTCTCAGCTCCGGCAACACAATATGTATTTACATACTCTTGCATAGATCTTACACCCACACGAGAAGACCCTTTCAGATTGATTACATCTCCTCTTCGTGAGAGACTAGTAATAAAATATATGTCATCAACAGTAAGCTCCAGAGTTTGCCCACGGATGACAAAAGTATTGGTATCCACATCCCAGTACTGAATAAGTCTTCGAAACAGTTTGTTTAAAGCCCTCGTGTTTATGGTTCGATAAAACTTCAACAAACCGCATCTTCTGAGAGCATGGAGGGTGGCCGGATCTTGCATGGCCAACCTATCCATGTCCTTGTGCTCCCTCTCCCTCCATTGAAGGACCATCCTGCACAAAAAATCAAAAATTTTTGAGTCTCGGCGCTTGTATGTAGGTTTTCAAGAGTGTACGCTACTGTGTATACTACACAGTCGCGTATGGGTGCTACTATGCTTGAGCATAGTAGCGCCCATCGCATTTATACGCTACTATTGTGGTTACACAATAGCGCCCGCACAGTAACACTTGTGAGCATCGCGTTACAAGCTATTTTTTGCTCAAAAATTGAAAACTAAACCATGAAAATGCAAGTAAAGTGAATTTTAACTTACTTGGTGGAGGAAGATTGACGTTTGGATGCTTGGTTTGATCGCCACGGAGATTTGAAATTTGCAAAAGGTTGCCCCAATCTTTTCCCTACAAAACAAATTGAAAATTGATTTTTAAAATGAAATTATATATATAAATTGGATTTTGATTTTTACCCAAAATTGTTAATTTTCTATAGTTTCAAAATTTTCAAAAATCCCTAATTAATCAATTGAAACACACAATATGGTACAATACTAATCCAAGCTCAATTTTCATTTATTTTTTGTCGGATTCGTCTCCTAAGTTTAAAAATTCTTGATGATAGACCTTGTCAACTAGCTAAATATTTCAAATTCATATATCTTTCGAGATTTTTGCCGCATCGACTAATCTTTTGTTGAAGACCTAGTTTTTGCAGAGTATGAAGCTATGATCCTAGAAGCTGACCTTTAAGTCATTTTAAGCTCTTGTTTGGACTATCTAAACCTAAACAAGATTGTCGAGCAAGCTTGTCCTCTTCGAGCTCGTTAAAGTAATCGAAGGCTCATCCACTCAGGTATAGAATTACCCCTTTTCCGGGCCTAGGTGGATTAACTACGGAAAAGGTATACTCTAGGTATACTCCTGTATGCACTAGAAGAGTTCTTCTTCCATTGTTTTATACTTTTTCGGGGGAGGAGACTAACTGTACAAAAAAGGACCTTTTGGAGCCTTTCTTTAGGGTTTTCAGGCTCTCTAAACATGAAAATACCAAGCGAGCATACACCTACTCGGGCTCGATGTGAAATCCACGAGAGGGTAAGTAGAGGACTGTTTAAGTTTTTCAACTCTATAAACAAAAAAACACCGCCGAGCACAGACCAATCCGGGCTCGATATAAAATCCGCGGATAGGTGAAAAGAGGATTGTTTAAGTTTTTCAGACTCTATAAACAGGAAAACACCGGTGAACATTAATCTGCTTGGGCTTGATAGTAAAATCCACGAGCAGATATATGGAGTTATTGTTTAAGTTTTTCAGACTCCTTAAAATTGAAAACACTGGCGAGCAAGAACAGATCTCGGCTCGATATTAAAATCCAGAGATCAGTAAATATAGAGTAATCTTTTATCTCTTCTTCGAACTCTATAAATAATGAAGAAGGTTCTGAGTCTTCCTCCCATGGGCTTGTTAAACTATTTACATGGTTGGATCTATTGATTTTTCATTCTTTCTTGGACTCATTAAAACAACAAGAAGGGTATTCTTTTATCTAAAAAGAATAAGGGACGGGAAAGACATATCGTATCTTCATTGTCAAAGGCAGTTCAGTCAAGTTTCCTTGAACACAACACCTACTTGAGTCTATCTTGTCGGTTGGGTTTAGTTTTTGACCTCAGGGTGAACCTTTCCTCCGAGTTATTTACTCCCCCGGTTGGTTATTCTTCCAACCATATGGAGGGTCTGCTAATGTCTCTTACATTTCAAACTTATGATTTACCCCATTATGTCAGAAACTACCTGAGTCACTTTGTGTCATGCTCAATGTTTAAGGATATATCCTGTTTCGGCCATTCTGCAGTTTACCTTGACCTCATGTGTCGGCCTCCCTAGTGTCAGTCTTGTTACATATTATTCCATATCAGCTCTTACCAGTTGAGTGTTCCTCGAGTTGGATGATGGAGGATGCCTTAAGGCCTCCCTTCCAACGAACTTCTTCCCATCGACATCAACTCATTATTCTGGGATTGAAGTTTAGAGTTTCGGTTAGTACCTTGGAGATTGCATTCACCAATGGCAATTTTCCTCGCTGTTGAATGATGAGAATACATCAATGTCTCTTCTTCGACAGGATTCCCAAGTGTTTGACTCCAAGTCCATCTATTCACATTTGGCGAATCGTACTTGGTACCTTGGACCCCATCATCATTATCGGTGGAAGTCCTCACGTTTGTTAACGGTATACATCAATGACCGGTAATCAAACGATACTCCCCATGTTCAACTGTCAGCTCATCTATTCACATGGTTAGGGTTTGTACCTAGAGTTGTTTTGGATGAAGACCTTGGGATTTTGGATGACATTACCTCATTTTGTTATCACCCAAGTTGCGCAAGACTGAACCTCACTTATATTTGGCTCTCCATGAGACATAGATCCAGTTTGTTGTTATGGCTATGATCTCTCAGTTTGACATGGATCCACGCTTGTATTCCAAGTGGCCATGCTTTATATACATCTCCTTGTTGTGTATCGGAAATCATGTTGTATCACACTGCACATCTATATGATGTCAAACAATGTAATTGCTAGCTGACCTTGATCTTTGTTGCAGGTGTTCTTGTGACTTGTTTTCTGCGGTTCTTTGCTCCTCCTATGGCTTTGGATTATAATGTATTTCGGCCATCGTTTCCCTCTGACCTCACACATTAGGGGGCATCTGTTATAGGTCAAACTTGCACCTCTCCGTCCGTGATCACCTTGAGCCGTTGATCACACAAAAGGACAACTTGGATGGAGGAGCACGTTGACCTTAGATGATACTTTGACTCACTCCATTTCCTGACATTACTGGAAAAACCCCAAAAAAATATCATTTTGAGATATGAACGCTACTCTACTCAAAGAGACTAGCGCCCATACGCTACTCTAGTGTATAATAGTAGCGTCCATATCCTAATATACGCTACTTCACTGAACAAGAGTCGCGTACATCTTAAAAGATGATTAAAAAATAAATTAATTTCTCGAGGAGGATTAGTTGCTGGTAGTTTCCCAACTCCCCCAACTTCCTCCATAACCATACATCGACCTTAACTACTTCTCTAATCTTATAAATACAAAGAAGACTAAAGAGAAAGGTTAGATGGATTAATGGAGAAACTTTGAGACATAGAGAGAAGCTTGCATTGGAGGAGTTGATGTTGAAGATATCCAAGCCAGAGAAGAGCCAGAGCCCAGAATCAAGTTGCAGGAGCCTGTTACATGATCAGGTATACTTGTACATCATTCTACTTTTGACAATAAAGGTTGAAGTGTCTTTCTTGTTCCAATTTAAATGTGTTCTGAAATAACATCTTAATTTGGATCTGTTTTGGTCAATGCTGAATGTTAAACATTGTTTTTGTTTCTTTCAAGCTTTATATATTGTCCAAAACGCTTTGAGAAAGGTATTGTTATTGCAGGTTTACTGAAAGGAAGGTGGATTTGAAGTTGAACACAAGATCAAGCAAAAGCTAGGATCGAACTTCGATTGAAAGATGTGTTCTCAAGATCCATAACTTATTTCTTTTCATAAATATATTTGTAATATCATCAATACACTTACCTGTCACCCCAACCAAGTTGATAGCATTAGTTTCCTTGCTATAGGGTAGATTTTCCTGCCAACACATAGCAATACCGGAAAGAGTACCCCAGGAACATTTATGTGCTGCAGCATGACCAGTAAGATCTCCCAGGACTGATTACATGTTATTTGCACAACCTGCCACATATCATCTCTGACCTCCAAGTATCAACCTGATACTCATGATCCAATGGATGATCATCGCACGAGGCATCATCCTAATGCCCATGATCATACTGATCATCATTACTTGTACCATCCTGGTACATATCATCTGGAGAAACATCTTGAAGCTCATCATCATGATGAACCTGATCATACAATGCATCCACCTAATGCACACCAAGTATCTACCTGATACATATCACCATACATGATCCACCTGATCATACAGTGTATCCACCTGATACAAATACAAATACATGATACATATCAACATACATGATCTACCTGATCATACAATGTATTCACCTGATACAGATACATGGTACAAGCATCAAACATGATGCATAGACAAATACATACAAATGATCCAACCGATCATATCCAGCATCCAACATGATGCGTACATACATATAAATGATCCAACTGATCATATCCAGCATCAACATGATGCGTACATACATACAAATATAAATGATCCAATTGATCATATCCAGCATCAACACGATGCATACATACATACAAATATAAATGATCCAACTGATCATATCCAGCATCAAAACGATGCGTACATACATACAAATATAAATGATCCAACTGATCATATACAGCATCCAACATGATGCATATACAGAGCAGTAACTGGAGCATCATCCTGATACTCATCATCCAACGCTTACATCCACAGCCATGTGAAGGATCCTCCTTCCAACATGCTTGGGATGGCTTTAGAAAATGTGTCCATCACTTCTTCCTCGAAGTGTTGTTGATCTGAAGAACACCAAGCCTCTCCCTAAAGTACTCGAACTTCACCCTAGCTAGTGGCTTTGTTAGCACATCTTCAATCTGCTCGTCCGTCGCAACATACAGGAGATTCACGGCTCCTCTCTGCACCATATCCCTGATATAGTGATATTTGATCTCTATGTGTTTCGACCTGTCATGAAACACTGGGTTCTCAGACAGCTTCACACAACTCTGGTTATCGCAGAATATACCAGTAGCATCTAATGGGAGATCAAATAACTCAGACAGTAGCTTCTGTAGCCATACTGCCTCACAACTAGCTGAACAGGCTACAACACACTCTACCTCAGCTGTACTCAGTGCTACACAGGACTGCTTCCTGCTGAACCAAGCAATCACACCTGATCCCATATTGAAGCAGCACCCAGATGTGCTCTTCTTATCTGCAGAATTGCTAGCCCAATCTGAATCAACATAACCCTGCAGGTTAAACTTTTGATTTGCTTCATACTTGAGCCCATAATCCACTGTACCCTTCAGGTACCTCAGAACATGCTTTACAGCAACCAGATGAACACTCCTCGGATCCGTCAGGAACTGGCTCAATGTGTTCACTGCAAAGCAAATATCTGGTCTCATGTTCGTCAGGTACATCAAGGACCCAATCATCTGACGATACATAGAGACATCAACCGGCTCAGATGAAGCATCACATAGAATATTTAGATTCGATGCCATGGGTGTGGCCATGGCCTTGCAATCCATCATCCCAAATCTCTTCAGAATATCTACTGTGTACTTCCCTTGACCAAGGAAGATCCCACCTGAATTTTGCCACACCTCCATACCTAGGAAATAATGCGTCATTCCCAAATCTTTCATATCGAACTCAGCAGCAAGCTTCCTCTTAGTATCTGCAATCAATCTGCCATCTCGTGTTACAAATAAGTCATCCACATACAGGAGTAGAATCACAGGATTCCCTTCCTCAACCTTGTAGTAAAGGTTGGAATCCGCTTTACTCTTGGTAAATCCCAAGCTAGATAGGAAACTGTCCATCCTACCATACCAAGTTCTGGGAGCTTGCTTCAAGCCATACAAGGCTTTCTTCAATCTGCACACATATGACTCCCTGTCGTGTATTTCAAAACCGAGTGGCTACTCCATGTATACTTCCTCTTCAACTACACCATTCAAGAAAGCAGTCTTGACATCCATCTGGTGTATTTTCCATTTCATTGCTGCAGCCAGGGCAAGTATTGGAAGTATACTTGTCTATAGGTGCAAAAGTTTCTTCATAATCTATTCCCTCTTTCTGAGAGAAGCCACGAGCTATGAATCTTGCTTTGTATTTCTCTACACTGCCATCTGCAGCATGCTTGATTTTGTAGATCCATTTGGAAGTCACAACAAACTTCTCTTTAGGTCTTGGGACAACATCCCAAACATCATTCTTCATTATTGATTGGTATTCCTCAACCATGGCATCCTTCCATTCTTTCTTTTCCGCTGCTTCTTCATAACTGGAAGGTTCTTTGTTCATAATGTCACAGAGTAAAGCAACATAGCTGGTATGTGACCTGGTTCTCTTCTTTGCTCTGTGTTCTTCTTCTGGAATGCCAAATCTTTCTGCATCTTGAATGAAATATTTAGCCCATGCAGGTTTCCTCTTGTGAGAGTTATCCTCACGCGGTGGATCTACAGGTTCTTGCAGATCTTCAAACTCACGAACAAATTCTGGAATTGCTTCAGTCATGGTAGTGTCTTGAAATCTAGTTTCCTTAGGTTCTTCATAAACTTCAATAGGTGCCTTCCTTGATTTGATGAATGCTGAGTTTTCATCAAATGTTACATCCCTGCTGACATCAATCTTCTTGAACCCTGGAAAGTATATTCTGTAAGCCTTCGAGCTTTCACTGTAACCCACCAAGATACCCTTCTTTTTTGAAGGATCTAGTTTGGTCCTCTTTTCCTTTGGGACATGAGTGTATACTGGAAAACCAAATATTCTGAGATGGTTGAATTCAGGTTTCTTACCAGAAAAGACCTCTTTTGGTGTCTTGTTGTCCAATATCTTGTGGGTTGTTCTGTTCTGCACAAATACAGCTGTTCTAGCTGCTTCTGCCCATCGATGCATAGGAAGATCCTGGTCATGTAGCATTGCCCTTGCTGCTTCCATGATTGTTCTGTTCTTCCTTTCTTCAACTCCATTCTGTTGAGGATTATAAGGAGCAGTCAAATCCCTCGTAATCCCTAAATCACTGCAAAGCTTCTTGAAGTCACTTGAGGTGAATTCTCCACCATTGTCGGATCTAAATGTTTTGATCTTTTTGTCAGTTTGATTCTCCATCAAGGTTTTGAATTCCTTGAACTTATCAAACACCTCATCTTTGTTTTTCAAGAAGTATACCCAAGTCTTCCTAGAGAAGTCATCAATAAATGAGACATAGTAAACATACCCACTTAGAGAACTGGATGACATAGGACCACATACATCTGAGTGGACGATTTCTAGGATATCTTTTGCCTTGCTTTCACTGCTTGGGAAAGCCTTCTTAATATTCTTACCTTTTGCACATCCTTTGCATACACCTTCATGTTTGGTCTTGATTTCAGGAAGACCCTCTACAGCCTTGCTTGCAATTGGAAGTTCCCTATAGTGCATATGAGCAATTATTCTATGCCAAAGTTCACTTGGCTCCATGGATTCATGCACCATGGCATGTTCAGGTTGTCCTTTTAATTTATACAAACCTCCCTCTTACTCTCCAATCACAACTGCATCATCTATAGTCTTTCCCTTTGGCCACATTAGGACTTGGCCATCCACAAATGCAACCCTCATACCTTTTGTATCCAATTCAGAGATGGAGAGTAAGTTCTTCTTGAGCCCAGGTACATAAAGGACTTCTTTCATCTTCAAAGATTTTCCAGAATCTAGATTGTAGGAGGCTTCACCACTTCCTTTGATTGGGTATTGATAATCATCCCCAAGTTTCACCTTATGGGGTGATTCATGTTCAGATAGATTCACAAAAGATTCCTTAAACCCAGTCATGTGTTTGGAATCCTCACTGTCAATTAACCAATCATTACAACCATGGGAGATAGTACCTGTGAGAGCAGAGATTAGAACATACTCTTCTTCACTTGATGAGTCATCATTACTATCATCACTTTCTGCCCTAGCCTTCTTCTTTTGAGGTTCATCATCTTCGGTAGCATGAGCATGGTACCTTCTTTTGTTACCCTTCTTCTTCTTGCTGGAGTTGTTGTTATTGTGTTTGTCCCTTTTGTTCTTGGGACATTCTGAAGCAAAGTGACCCTTCTCATTACAAGTGAAACACCTTAGATCTTTCTTGTCTTTGTGAAAATGATGAGAAGATTTCTTCTTGTGATGGGATGGATCCCTCTTGAACTTGCCCTTCTTAGTGTGAGCTGTGAGAGCTTGATCTTCATTTCCCATCTTCTCTTCTCTTGCCAAAAGCCTTGCTTCTTCTTGAGAACATTCCTCCCATATTATGCTGAAGGAAATTAACTTCTTTCTGGCACAGATCCCCTGGATAAAAGAGTCCCATCACCTAGGTAGGCCATTCAAAGTAGTCATAACAATTTCACCATTCTCCACCATTTCATCTACAGCTTCAAGTTGTTCCTTGATCTAAGAGACCTTGGAGAAATAGGATTGAATAGTTTCTCCATTCGACATCTTGACCCCTTTCAATTGATTTCGTAGGGTCATCTTCTGGTTTATGTTCTTTCCTTCAAATAGCTTGGTCAAAGAGTCAGACATAGCCTTGGGTGTCTTTAGAGAAGACACATGGGGTATGAGATGGTCTTTGATAGAATCAGTAATGATTCTCTTTGCCTTGACCAAGTTCTTCTTATGCAATACCTTAGCCTCTTCATCCTATGGGATAGGGATGTCTTCTTTTATATATGAGTCCAACACATTCTCTTCCAGGATTAACCCAATCCTATACTTTCAAGCTTGGAACTTATCAGCCCCTTCAAGCTTATCCTCAAGCTTGGTGTGGTGAGACATCTTAAAGAGTACTTCAAATGAAATAGAAAAGATTTAGGTCTTACCACTTGAAATGCTGAAAACTGGATCTAGTCCCGGATTAGGGTTTGTCAAAAAAACCCTAAAAATTCAAAATGTGAATTTCAACTTTCTGAAAGGATAGAAATATGTGCCTTGATGAGCTGATCAGCCTGGTGTATTCAGAATTTGAGATCAGCAAAGCTTTACCCTTTAGATTTGCCTTTTTGTCCTCCCGGGTTCACTGGGGAGAGACCTGAATTAGGGTTTGAGCTTCCTGGAGATCTACCCAGCCAAAAATCTTGATCCAAAGCTCTAAACTTCGATTTTTTCAAGGAGCTTCCAGCTATGGCTTCATATTTTAGAAATTCCTATTTTTGTGGAAACCCTAATTTTTAGGGCCAAATCTAAAAATGCTCAGAATTGAATTCCGATTGGACAGATAGATTCTCCTTGGTGAGTAGAGTCAATCTACTATACTACTTTTCCAAAAACTATGGAGAGAAACCCAATAAACAAGAAACTCAAGTTTTCGTCACTGCAAAATGTCTTCTTCTCAGGTTAGCTCTGATACCATGTTAAAATTTGAGCATTAATTTACAATACTCTTGGATCTTTACTGAGAGAATAACATATACAGTATATCAATGCATAACAATCACAATAAGCATGACAAGCATCACAAGAATCAAAAGCATGAGAGACGAGAGACACAAAGTTTCCGTGGGGAAAACCCTAAGGTGAAAAACCCCACAACTTGCTCAGAGATAGAGAGAGCAATGGCTCAACCAAAGTAAAACCAAAATACACTGAATATAGTCTCCTAGAGTAGATGATCCTCCTCCTCACTAGTGCGACACTTTCTGAGTGAGAGAAGTGTGTCTTTCCAAATGATCCAAATAGAGATCTCCCGATCTCTATTTATACTTAACCTGTTTGCCCAGTGACCTTATGGGGCCGACTTGTCTATCTAGATACATCCACAATATAATATATATTTTAGGGCCGACCCCACACATGGTGGTCTAATAACCCATCGACAAGTACACACACTTGCGACACTTGTCAATCCACATGACGACACTTCCTTATAGAGGAATAACACATCTCTTATAAGGGTACAATAAATATATATGAAATACATAGATGAAATACATTCCGAAATTACATATACATCAACATAGTCCACCAATTGTTGTAGGCACCATTCATGAACAAAACCATAAGAATAAAGTATAACATCCAAATCATTGGTGGAATAGTTCTTATTCGACATCATTATGTCAAACATAAATCAAAGGGGCACACATAAAGACCAAGAAGAATAATCCATTATATACTATTTGAACAAAACCTAGAGTACACTATTGGAACTAAGGCTAACCTATATATCATCAAGAGCATAACACCTTTACATCCAACTACTATCAATACATATGATGAGTAAGTAGAGGTTTTCCGAGGAAGAGAATAGTCCAAAAACCACAACATCCATCCCCACTAGCTTTAAGAGAGACTATGAATCTAGAGAATAAACAACAACCATCCACAACATGCAAGAGTAGGGGAACATGATCTAACATTGTTACTCTATTCAACATATAAACATAATTTACAATGTCAAAAGAGGGACCCTTTACAAGAGTGAAAGCCTAGGTATATTTTATAAAATTTCTTATAACTCTTGATAGTAAACCTACATGGCTCTTGGCCTTCCACTTTATAGTATTTTTGCATTCAAGTTCCATGACTCTTGACCTTCATATCCTTTTGGTCCATCCTACTATACATTCTTTTTCACTCACCCCCAAAATAGGCTAATGATGATATATTTACAATAGAAATATTCAAAATTATAATATTCCTCAACCCATGTGCAATTGCAACCAAATATTTGGCTTTTAGTTCTTACAATCTACCAATATCATTGGGCAATAGTTTGCCTCATAAAATTCAATTGGCAACTTGCACATCTAGGCCTCCTCTCCTTTTTATTTGATCCTAGTAGTGAGATCGAATGTGGACATATGTAGGGAATTCCTAGAGAAAGCACGTTTCTGATCTATTTGCTTTTCATCTAATAATATCCCTAATATCATATTCTAAGCTCTAATTACAAGAATCCCATGGCATCTTATCGAGATCTTAAAAAACAAAATTAAGATCTTAAAATAATCTAAGTTGATTTAGTTGAAGGTATTTTAAAAAATTTTCTTGTATTTAGTATAGTAATTTAAATTTAAGTTGATGATTTAATAAAATATTTAATCAAACAAATTGATTTTTAAAATCATTCATATATGATTTAGAAGTATTTTAGTGATTCAATATATATGTAAGATGTTATCAACATTTTTATGATTAGTATTAAAAACTATTATCATCAAGGTTAGCTTGGTTGAAAGTATTTTTTACTTCGTTTTATATTTAACATAAAGACTTAAAATCATTTTCATGTCTTAATATGCATGTTCAATATCGCGATATAAAATTGAAGGAATAATTATATTGTTAGATTTAGTTAAATTATTTTAATTTTATAAAAAATAATTAAAAGTTTAGTTAAACAAAATTAAAAATACATTTGAAAATATACTTTAATAAAAAATGATATAAAATATTAATCAAATCCTCAATCACTTATTCAGTTTGAAAGGATGTTTAATAACATATTGTATATTCTTCCAGAAAAGAAAATCTACCATCTTGAAAAATGGTTAAACATTATATAATGACATTAAATTATTATAGTTTTTTAAAATAATAATTCAAATTAAATGATTTCAAATAGCTAGAGTTCAATATTATATGGAATCTCAAATTTAAATGATAATTTTTTATTATATTTAATTCATAAATAGTACTTGAAATCAAATAACAATGATATGCATAAGCAATCACATTCGACACATGAATTTACCTTTGGTAAACCCTCTATGACTTGAGGGAGAAAACCCCAACAAAACCTTCCTTAGTATATTTATAGATAGAACACAATGTATTTTACATCAAGCACCCCCAGTGCAATTACAGAGCAAGAGAAATATAAAGAAGAGAGACTCAAAATAATATCCTGCATAAATAGAAGCACCCTGCCTTCAAGGAATAAAATAATTTTCTTCACATTGAATTCGCCAATCCTATATAACATCTGTCTATATTCTTCACATGCATCGACTTCTATCTTTATCTTCTGACTTCGTGATGAACTCACCCTCCATCTGTATGTATCAATCTTCCATGCAGAAGAGTGCCCCACTTCTCATTCAATACATTAACTCACTGAACTGAGTCTTAGGATGAACTCCCGCCTTAACAAAAATCTTTACCACTTTTTTAGGTGGCTAACTTAAGTTTCATCATGCAAGAGTCACAAATCAAGTGTCATCTTTTAGTTTGACATATTAAGTGTCGTCATGTAATAACACTTAATTAACTAGATCTTCTTTGTTATCACTTAGTTAACTCTCTTAACTGGTTATTTCTTGTTAACATCACTGTAGTGATCAATTCAAGTTCTCCTTTTTACTGAAGTATTCACTGAATTTTAACAATTGGAATTCTCTCTTAATTAATTTTTTTTATGTGCAATTCAAATTCTTTCATATATGATCACATCTTATCTTTATCTCTTGTCTTATTTGAATGGTCCACATGCGTAAACTTAATTATCATATCAAATATACTAAGGATATTTTCCCAATGATGTGATCATATTGTCCTACTATCATTCCAAGTCGTTATATGCTAAAGTAATTCACTCTAGGGGTGGTAAGTCCCTAGGGGAGACTTAATAGCTCAACCATGTTTAGTAGTACATCACACACCATACATGCTTTGACATGCAAAGAATCACCTCAACACAAGAAACACCACCTCAACACATGATGATCTGTCTTGACACACAAGACCTTATCCTTGACTAGTAAGACTGTACAACATCATCACTTTGACATAAAAAGCACTTTCCTCAACACATGAAGCTTAACCATTCTTGAGTCCAGCTCAAGATTCTTCTCCAAGTTTGCCGAGTCTAAATTAGGATCCTATAAGGAACTACCTCGACACACGAGGCTCAATATTGACACACAAGATTGACCTGGAGAATGACTCATGATGATGTAACTTTAACACTCCCTCTTAGAGAGGGAGGCATTCTTTTCCATGTCAATATTGTCTCAGAAGTAGCTATAGTTCATCATGGATAGAGGCTTATTGAGGATACTTTGTCACAAATAGAGGCTTACTGACGCAAGTCACCCTACTGGAATACTTTATTGCTTAACAATACAAATGACACAAACTACAATGCTTACACAAAACAGGTGTAAAACAGGATGCTAGAAGTGGCTTTATATTACTTCTCTGAAATTGATTACAATGCAGAATAAATGTAAACAAATAACTAACTATAGTCGGCCTCTGTAGCTAGGGTTTTCACCCTAGCTTGTGCAAATGAGCACCTACTAAGGAGAATAGACTCCTTAGTAGCAGTTCAATAAACAGTAAATGAAAGTGCTAAAGCAATACAAATTCTAAACTAGCATGAGCATTAAGAAACATAACAAAACATGGAAATATAAATGGTTTTTTGTATTAAAGATTATACCTCCAATGTGAAGGTTGGTGAAGTTCTTGCAATGGTCCAAGAGGGTTGCTCCAAACTCCATATTTGCTCCTTCTCTTTCTCCAAAGGGTTGGAAATGGGCCAAAAGGGGCACTCAATGGTGAAAGTAGCTCAAGGGTGAGCTAGGGTTTCAAGAGTGATTTTGGCAGAGTAAGGGTGTATTTGACTATGGATATGAAATGAGGGGTCTCCATCACCTATTTATAGGTTTTTAGTGGTGGAGTGTTGGCCCATGCTTTTGGGAACCATATGGTTTAGGTCAACTGTATAGGGTTTTTTCCTCCTTTTTCCTCTTTTTCCTCCTTTTTTTTATATTTTTTATTCCCTTTTTAGAGTGTTTTTGCTATTTTGGAGGAATTTTGGATAATTTTGGGGAAAAAGGGGTTTTTTAGCCTTTTGGAGGCTTTTTTAATGGTTTTGTGGCCTTTTGGAGGCTTTTTTGGCCTTTTGGAGGCTTTTTTAATGGGATTTTATGGTTTTGAAGGCAAATATGGTAGGAAATATGGACAAATGAGTCATGCAATGGGATAGATGAGGTAGTGAGCAATTTTTGGGTGTTAACAGCCTCAGTCGTTACAACTTAGAAGTAACTGTGGTGTGTTCTCCCTATGTGTCGACCTCACCCTCTCCTAGTTCAACTCTGAACACTAAGCTATGGCTCGATCTCAACTCTCCTCTCTGGCCGGTGTGACTCTTCACAACTTCTCTCAGCTCTTCTCTCTGATACTACTGATCAAAGACTGAAGATCCCCTTACTAGTTTCCTTCTCCACGTCTTCTACCCTACTACTGTTGTTCCCGAGACTGCTGCAATCCTCAAGACATGCATCCTCCCATCCCCTGATCCTTCCAAATCCCACGAACCTGCAACTTTCAGCTCCTAGTCATGCTGCACAGTCTCTATCCATGACATCATCTATCATGTCTTTCACCAACACGTAATAACTGTAATAACTTCCTCAGCAACCCTGAACGGCTACCAGGTACAATCCCTTGACTTTCTGCCCTTTTGACCTTGCTACAGTAGTCGGTCACATCTCGACTTTCCTGTCGATTTGCTTCTCATCTTCTACGGTTTTCCAGTCCTCCCCTTCCTCCGCACTTGGCTCTGCCAAGATTGTCGCGTCGTAGTTCGACCACCCATTGAATACCCGACATCTTACTCACTTCACTTGTCGTCTATCGACTAATTGCTGTCGAATTCTCGACCAATTGCAACATCCACTGCACTGCTCTAGTCGGTCACCCTCCGACTGCTTCTTCTCAACTTGTTGACTTTGACAAGTCAACCTACTTCCCGCACTAGTGGTCATCGGCACTCCTGTTGGTCGGTTCCCTCCCATCGGTCAACCTCGATTGATCTGCCTAGGCCCCGATGCTCCTACATCAGACTCCCTAGGTGAAAAAGAATTAGACTGCTCCGTCAGTCTCCTAAACTCTTCCTTGGAAATCCATGTTGCCTCCTGTAACTTGTCATCTTTCCATCGCACCAAGTATTCCTTCTTCCGTGCGCTATGCGTTCGTCCAACCTCGCACTCTTCAATCACTCCTGTGATCTCTTTTGGGTTTCGATATAGAATTTGGTCTATCCAGTCCATGTTTATCACCTCCTCGCTTCCGCTGCTTGACCCTTCTTCAAACTTATACAGATCTGAAACATTGAACGTCGCTGAAATGTTCAAGTCTTCCAGCAATTCCAACACATAAGCATTGTCCAAAATCTTCTTAAGAATTCTGCATGGCCCTATTTTCTTCAGCTTCAGTTTGTTGTATGTTCCTGTCAGAAATCTCTCCTTCCGAAAGTATGCATAGACTAAGTCCCCTTCTTGGAATGATTGTAGCCTATTTTTCCTGTTTGCCCTCAACTTATATGCCGCGTTACTCTTCTCTACGTGCTTTCGCACATTTTCATGAACTTCATGCATATCCTCTATGAACGATTCTGCATCCGCGCTCTTCTTGGTTTCTGTCAGCAACTTGACCAAATACACCACTCCATGTGGGATTCTCCCCTGAACAATCTGGAATGGGCTCGATCCCGTCGATCAATTCACAGAATTGTTATGTGCTAACTCCGCCTGTGCCAACACATTCTCCCACTGCTTGGGTCTATCAGCTTCTAGACATCTCAGAAGGTTTCCCAAACTTTTGTTGACCACCTCAGTCTATCCATCTGTCTGCGGATGGTATGATGAGCTAAACTGCAACTTCGTGTCCAGTTTCTTCCATAGGGTTCTCCATAGATGCCCCATAAACTTGGTATCCCGATCCAACATGATACTTGTTGGAAACCCATGCAATCTGACTATCTCCTTGAAGAATAGTATAGCAATCCCTGTGGCATCACTCATCTTCTTACATGGTATGAAATGCACCATCTTTGAAAATCTATCGATTACAACAAATATTGAGTCGCTTCCTTACTGAGTCTTCGGTAATCCTAACACAAATTCCATGCTAAGATGCTCCCAAGGGTTATCTGGTACCGGTAATGTTGTATACAACCCTGTGTTCTGACTCCTTCCCTTTTTCAACTGGAAACATGACATTGTCGAACCCACCTTTCATTAGAGAAATTTTGAGGTCAAAAAAGGGCCTCAAAACAAAGAAAATGTACTATAAAATACAACCAATCACATTCTAGTAGATGACATCATCCCCCTTGGTGAGGTGGCATTGCATGAGTTAAGAATGCTTATTTGTCAAATTTTCTATGGTGGATGAAAACACATAGTTAACCAAGGTAATGGTGTAAGTACTTTTAAGTTATAAAGTAAAGTACTCATAATGATAGTCTTTTCATAAAATAATATTATTGTAATTTTCAAGTAAAGTACTCATAATGAATGTCTTTTCACACTTTCACATAAAATAATATTATTGTCATTTTCCAGTGAAGTACTCTTAATTCATAAAGAAAGTCCTTTCACATTTTTTTATAAAATAATATATTATCATTTTTATGTTTTTAATTTTAAATTATATATTCACTCCATTCTATTTAATAACATAATGTCAAACTAATAAAGAATAATAATAGATTTAATAAATAATAATAATAATAATAATAATGCAATGTGGATTATAATAATATTATTGACATTTTACATGTAAATAAATTCTCAATTAAATTACATTATTAAATTCATGAGAAAAGTACTAAATATAAAAAGTCAACATAAATTTAAAAAAAAGCTCTTAAAAATGTTTTTTATTATTTAATTTCATTTGCAAGTTCAAGACAAATAAATGTTAAAGGACAATACATTTTTGAGAATTTACAATGAATCTTAGTCACATCAATGTAGACTTATTTTATTAATTTTATTTCTAGTGAATTTTGAAAAGTAACTCAACCATGGTTATTTATATTGTGCATAGAAAATAGTGTGGGAGGTGACTTGTCATATATACCTACCCCATAAAACCCCCAATTCATAATATTTTAATATATCTCATATTTTTGTAGTACATCTCTTAGGAGGCCCTTTTTTGACCTCAAAATCTCTCTAATGCTACATCTGTTGACATCCCTGGCCATAAATACTTCTCGTCAACCAGTGTTTTGGTCTTGTCAATTCCAAAGTGTCCTGCTAACCCACCATTATGAAACTCTCGGATTAGGTTCTCTCTTACTGATCCTCTGGGAATACACAACTTACTTCTCCTGAACAGATAGCCTTCTTGGATGAACTAACTCAAATATGGAGTCCTGTCAATACTCCAAGGTTCAGAACAAGCCTTCCATGCTTTCGCAAAATCCTCTTCGATCTCATACTCCGTCTTTATCGACTCTATCCCTGTTGCCTGAACTGTCGTCGTACTCAATAGCACAACTCTCCTGCTCAATGTGTCGGCAACTTTATTTGACTTTCCCGACCTATGTCGCAACATTAATGTATATCTATGAAGTAGCTCTACCCACTTCATGTGTCTCTGATCTAATTTCGACTGAGTGTTTAAATACCTCAGTGCTTGGTGATCTGTGTACAACACAAATTCCTTGGGAAACAAATAATGCCTCCACTTATTCAGTGCTTGAATGATAGCATAAAACTCCTGGTCATAGACTGAATACTTCTGCTTCACTCCATTTAGCTTTTCACTAAGGAATGCAATTGGTCGGCCCTCCTAGCTCAACACTTCTCCAATTTCCGTTCCACTAGCATCACAATCGACCTGGAAAACTTTGTTAAAGTCTGGGAGCGCCAAGACTGGGCTCTTAGTGAATTTTTCCTTCAACTCGTTGAAAGATTTTTGGGCTTCGTCCGTCCACTTGAACTCACCCTTTCTCATGCATTCTATCAATGGTGCACAAATTCAACTGAATCCCCGAATGAACTTCCGGTAGAAACTAGCAAGTTCATGGAAACTTCTCACTCTAGTCGTACTTGTTGGTTCCAGCCAATCTACTATTGCCTTCACCTTCTCTGGGTCCATCACCAACCCTTTACTCGAGATTACAAACCCTAAGTACACCAATTCCTTCATGAAGAAACACTTTTGCAGGTTCACCATCAGCTTTTCTTCCTGCAATTTCTGCAATACTTGTCGAACGTGCTCCAAGTGTTCTGCCTTGGTTCGACTGAAAATTAGAATGTCGTCTAAATAGACTATGACAAATTTTCCTCGAAATGGTTTCAACACCTCATTCATCAATCTCATGAATGTGCTGGGTGCATTAGTCAACCCAAAGGGCATGACTAACCACTCGTACAACCCTTCTTTTGTTTTGAATGTTGTTTTCCATTCATCTCCTTCTCTGACCCTAATCTGGTGATATCCACTCTTTAGGTCTATTTTTGTGAAGTATTTCGCTCCACTCAGGCAATCCATCAAGTCATCCATCCTCAGCAGTGGAAACCGATACTTGATCGTGATCCTGTTGATGGCTCTGGAGTCGGTACACATTCTCCATTCTCCACCCTTCTTCGGTGTCAATACCGCTAGTACTACACATGGGCTCAGACTTTCTTTGATTAATCCTCTGTCCAACAAATCTTGGACCTATAAGTTTAGTTCCTGTCCCGCTGTCGGACTCATCCTATATGGTGCTTTGTTTGGTAGACTCAACCCTGGAATCAAGTCGATCTGATGGTATATTCTCCTGGTCGGCGGCAATCCTGTCGCTTTCTCATCATCCATTATGTCCCTGAATTCTTTGAGCAACTCCTCGATCTCGACCAGAATATTTTCCTCCTTGCTTGTTCCTTTGACATATGGTCCTTTTGGAATTATCCCAAAACATCCTGACTGCCTCTCCTCTTCTGTGAGGAATTCCTTTGCGGTGCTCATCAACACTCGCTTTTCCCAAAGATTGCTTTCGCCATGCTTACTGTCGGCTTTCTCTTCTCGCCTTGGCTTAAGAGTCCTCTTCACACCATTCTTCCACACTGTGACTATGTTGGCTCGACCATCATAGATCATCTTCCGATCATATTGCCATGGTCTTCCTAACAATAGATGGCAGGCATCCATGGGAACTACATTGTACAGTACACTGTCTTCTAATCCTTCAACTCTGAAGTTGATCAGGCACTGTCTGGTCACCCTGACATTATATCCTTTCTGTAACCATGAGATATTGTAGGGGTGTGGGTGTTCTCGACAGTTCAACCCGATCTTGTCAATGACTTCTATCGACACAATATTTTCCATGCTTCCACCATCAACTATGGTTTTGCAACGCCATTCTCCGATATGCACCTTTGTTCAAAAGCTCGCCTTTCATTGTGCTGGTTCCATCAGGTCACGTTGATCTTCCTGGATCAAGGCTCTTTGAACCGTCATATTCCAGTTCTTCTTCTTTTCACTTCCACTGCTGTCAGACGCCGATTCTTCCCTCTCATCGACTTGCTCATCCTTTCGACGTCTGGGTTTCGACTCCTCTACAGCATGTAGGTTCTTTGGGCACTCATATGCCTTGTGTCCCATTCATAGACACTTGTAACAGATTATGGCTGGTATGTTAGCTCCTTTCTTGTCGGATGGACCACTTCAACTATACACACCTCGACCATGGTTCTCACGACCATCGCGTTGGTTTTGTTGTCCGTGTCGATGTCCCTTCCGCTTGTCGGCTATCTTTGACACTTTCCTTCCTATACCCGCTACTTTGGCCTTTCGCGGAGACAGTTTTCACACCCCGACCAGTCATCCTTCCCTTGTTCACTGTGGATCTTCTTAACAGCTTCTCTTCTGCCTTCAGAGCTAACTGGTAGGCTTCGTCAACTGCTCTGAATCTCAACATGCTGAGTTCATCCTAAATAACATATTTCAAGCTATTCACATATTTGGCGACCGCTTCTTCTCCTTCATCAGTTTGTCCTGACCAAATCGACAATTGGTAGAACTCCTCCGTGTACTCTTTCACGGTCATTTCTTTCTGTCGAAAGTTCTATAACTTCCTGAACAAGGAAATCACATAGTCATTCGACAAGAACTTTCCCTTCAACTTGGAAACCATTCTGTCCCAAGACTTAATTTTCTCCTTGCCTTTCTTGAGTCTGTCAGCCTGTACATTGTCCCACCACAACGAGGCATGACCCTTTAACCTCAGACATGCAGTCTTAACTCATTTAGGATCCTCAATCTGCTCTATGTCGAAGTATTTCTCAATCTCTATGAACCAGTTGATCAAATCTTCAAGGTCCAGGCTTCTCGAGTACGTACGCACGTCTATCTTTTTCCGACCTCTCATATCCGTCAGGAATTTGATCAGTTTTCTATTTGGTTACTCTACAGCTTCATCCCGATCTTCCATCTCTTTGACTTCCTCATCGCTATGGTCTAGTGCTTCAGGAATACAACCACGCCTCTGGCTTTCTTTGATCGCTACAACTTCATTTGTCAAAGTGCGCATCATTCTGATGCATTCGTCAAACATCTCACGATCCACTGTGATGGCTGCTGTGCCACGCGCCCTTCATCCTCTGACATTAACGCCTCTATGAGCCATTTCCAACCTCTGCTGAAACTCTCACACATCCAATCGCAACCGGACTCAAACAAGTTGTGCACAACTCTACCCAACCGCAGCTGGAGCTATCCAACTCACTTGCAGGCTCAATACCATGAACTTGACGGATTCTTCCATTTTGATACCAACTGATGCAAGTCATGGTTGGTATAGTCGTCTCCTTAACTAGACTTTATTTCGGCTCTTTGATCCCGCTCTGATATGCTATGATCCATGCTCTGATACCAACTGATGCAAGTCACCTTATTGGAATACTTTCTTGCTTAACAATAAACATGACACAAACCACATTGCTTACACAAAACAGGTGTAAAACAGGATGCCAAAAGTGCCTTTATATTACTTCGATGAATTCGGTTACAATGCAGAATAACTATAAACAAATAACTAACTACGGTCGGCCTTAGCCGTTACAACTTAGAAGTAACTGTGGTGTGTTCTCCCTATGTGTCGGCCTCACCCTCTCCTAGTTCAACTCTGAACACTGAGCTATGGCTCGATCTCAACTCTCCTCTCCGGCTGGTGTGACTCTTCACAACTTATCTCGGCTCTGCTCTCTAATACTGCTGATCAAATACTGAAGATCCCGTTACTGGTTTCCTTCTCCACATCTTCTACCCTACTGCTGCTGTTCCCGAGACTGTTGCAATCCCCAAGACATGCATCCTCCTGTCCGCCGATCCTTCCAAATCCCGCAAACCTGAAACTGTCATCTCCTAGCCATGCTGCACAGCCTCTATCCATGACATCACCTGTCATGTATTTCACCAACTCGTAATAACTGTAATAACTTCCTCAGCAACCCTAAACGGCTATCAGGTGCAATCCCTTGACTTTATTTCCTTTCGACCCTGCTATAGTAGTCCGTCACATCTCAACTTTCCTATCGATTTTCTTCTCATCTTCTGCGGTTTGCCAATCCTCCCCTTCCTTCGCGCTTAGCTCCGCCAAACCTGTCACATCGTAGTTCGAACACCCGTCAACTACCCGACATCTTACTTGCTTCACTTGTCGTCTATCGACTAATTCCTGTAGAATTCTCGACCAATCACAACATCCGGTGTGCTGCTCCAGTCGATCGCCCTCCAACTGCTTCTGCTCGACTTGCTGACTTTGACAAGTCAACCTGCTTCCTGCACCAGTGGTCATCGGCACTTCCATTTGTTGGTTCCCTCCCGTCGATCAACCTCGACTGATCTGCCTAGGCCCCGATGCTCCTACATCACTTACGACACCTCTCCAAACCATGTCTCTAATGTAGTGATACTTCATCTCAATGTGTTTTGATCTGTCATGAAGCACAATTTTTTTGAGAGATTAATGCACCTTTGATTGTCAGAGAAAATGAATGTAGTCTCAAGCTTCTCAATGAACAACCCAACAAGTAGATTCCTAATCCACACAACTTCTCGACAGGTGGTAGTAGTTGGAATATACTCTGCTTCTATAGTACTATGGGCTATGGAGCCCTACTTCCTTCTGGATCAAGAGATCATAGCTGAACCAAAGCTAAAACAAAATATGGATGTAATCTTTTGGACCAATATACTACAACCCTAGTTATAGTTGGCATATCCAAGTAACATCACTCCACCACTGGAAGAATATATGAGTCCATAACTAGTAGTACCTCGAAGGTATCTAAGCACATGCTTGGAAACAACCCAATGTCTATGTCTTGGCTCGGACATGAGCTAACTCAAGATACTCACTGCATAACATATGTTTGGTCTACAATGTATCAAATACATCAAGGAACCAATGATTTGTCTATACATGGTAGGATCCACTAGATCCGATCTAGAATCTGTTGGAATTGATACAATACTTAGAGGGGGGGTGAATCAGTATTAGCGTTGTTATTAACAATTTTTACCTTCTTAAACAGACTATCCTTTACTTAATGCTTATCTTCTAATATCCATCAATTAATAAACATCCACACATATATGCACCAACATAATCAACACATGAAACACAACATTTTTACGTGGAAACCAAAATGGGATAAAACCACAAATGCTTCTTTATAGAGAGAATACATTCGATGTAGCACCAAATTCCTGTGTTTACTAGCACCGACCCGAAGGAGGCACCAATACCCTAGTTTTACAAGATCCAACCTTAAGGAAGCTACAACTCCCTATGTTTCTCCAACACCAACTAGAAGGAGGAACCAACCCCCTGTCTTCTTGTTGTTTTACATGCACCAACCTGAAGGAAGCTCTAACTCCCTGTATCCTTGCCCCATCCAACCTCCTTGATGACCAATGTATGTTGTTGTCGTATGTTGGGCCTGGCCCAAGTAAGGCATTTTTGACAAAATAGTTTTGGAACTGCGAAGTTGAGCGCAATTCAGATGAAGACTTTTTGGTAAGACAATTTTTGAGGAGCTGCGATGTGAGCGTAGCGCAGTATCAGTAGGATGGGAACCATGCAGCTGAAAACTGTTTCCGTGAAGTAGTAGCGTCGCGATGTGCCAGCAAGGCACTTGTTTTGGGTAAAGAGTGAAGGTAAGTTTGGCTGGGTGAAAGCGACCTATTTTTGGTTAAGATACTCCATGATTACAAAGCAGGTGGGTAAGGAGTAAGGAGAAAGGAAAGCGACTGGTCACACATGCAGAGGAAGAACGACGTGAACCAAATGCATAAGGTCGTTAGAGAAGGAACAACTGGGTGAAAGCGACAGTTAGCATGCGATCGACAGGGCAGGATGAAAGCGACGTGACCATGCATAGAGGATGGCCATGATGGAAGATTTGCTACCAGAAGCCAGCAAGTCCGGTTAGGGGAAAACTGTGATAGTTTTGGAAAACCTCAGGGGTTTTTCCTATGCATTGTAAAGACATGACCTACGGGCATGATCTATAAGAAGGCACATTTTGTAAGGGAAAGGGTAAATGTTAATGTTGAAATGTAATTGTTGAATATGAGTGATACTGTGTTGTATTGCAAGAAGCCATTGTAAAGGCTCTGCAAGCTGTGTGCACAAAGGCCTATTGAGAGAAAAGAGAGTCTACAGATGAGTGCACAGACTCAAACTATTGTACCCTTCCCAAGATAATATAACAATAGTTCTTGTGGACGTAGCTCCCATCCTGGGGGTGAACCACGTTAAATACTGTGTTGTGTGATTGTCTATGTGCTTGCATCTGTTTATTTGCTTACAATGAATTCTTGAGGTCTTGCTTATCAGTTGATGTGTTTTACTTTTATTTGTATAAGCCATAAAGAATGAGATGGGAATAATATGTTAAGTAATGCATAGATGGATGAATGTTAGATGCATAAGTATTTCTACGTCTGTGAATGCATAAGTTAGTTGGATAATCACTTAAGTGAGTGGAGTTCGCGCCGTGCGATTCCCTAGAAGCGCATCACCTGAAGTGCGCAGTATTTTGTGTTATGTCATACAACATAAGCCATAAGATAAATAACCAAAGGCAATTGATGAATGGATAGGGAATCCTAAGAAGAGTAGCCGAAATTGGTTAAGTTTGAACAGGGAGCGTAGTTATCAATTGCGTTGTCCTGTCGACAAAATTCCATCTGACATCGTGCAATCCTTGGATGCGCGATAGAGTAAGTATTGACCACTAAGGAGTTAAGCTTTGTGCAGTCTTCAGTTCATAGAGCGAGTCCCATAGCGCGTTGTTCATCAAATCTACCTAAGACCTTATAACCTGGATTTGGAAACCAGATTCCGCAGCCCCCCCATAACTTCACCTCGAGTGAGACCTCAGTTTGTACGTAGATTGTTGCCGAAAGGGCCAGTGAAAAGGGTTTTGTTGGTTCCTTGAACCGCGAAGAACCCGGGTCTTTATAGAAAAACTCAAGACATTTATGTAAGCCAACAAATGGTTCCGTTTCCACACTAAGAATCCATGATGAGTTGTTGCGCTTGAAATAAGTGATGTGCTTGGGATAAAAGGTTCTGTTAATTGCAAAAATTAGGCATCCAGACAAGAAAGAAATCTCGGCTTGGTGTGACATGACAGAAAGAGACTTCACAAGGAAGGAGAACAGACATCCACACCTCTCCAACATAGATTAGTTGAACAAATACTTGTGGAAATATATTCATGAGATTTTATGGGCATCCATTGGAATCGAGTTGCATGAGTGGTTATCGAGGCTCTCAAAGTGCAAGAACTATTTCCCGCTAGAAGTACCGACCGAGTGGACCACAGAGCTCATTGCGAGGCTCAAAGCAATAGATAGTCCATTTTTTAGAGTAGTCGAATTTTGGGTTGACAGTATACTAGAAGGCTTCGTGACAGAGTTCGTTGTGGACACGCTGAATTCCTACAGCGCAGCTGAAGCAGAGTTTTTCAAAGGTTTCAAAGGTAAGTACTTGAACAATTTGAGTTTATATTAAAATGCTTTTAGCTGAGAAAGGCGTTTTTGAATTTGTAATGGTCCATAGCATCTATAGTGATTCTAACGAAGAGACATAATTTGAGAAGTGGAAAAATATATAAGTATACCACTAAGAAGACCTCCGGTGCACATGGACTCCGCGTAGACATTGACTTACAAACTGCGCATGATAGCCAAACAGCACCTCTATCAGCCACCTATCATCCTATTACCCCGCAGAACCCGCCGGTTGCAAGTAACGTGCCTCCGATTTCTCATAATCTGTCAGTTCAGAAACCCCCAATCGCTAATATTCCCAATCCTCAAAGCGTCAATTCCAATAATACTGTGGGAGTGAGCACTCAGGCTATCCTGACTCAGACCATTCCGAATCCAACTATCCTGACTCAGAATATTCCACTTCAGAACATTCTGCATAGTACAAAATTTACTTTTTCTGCTTAGAACACTACACAGAACCCCAAACCACCTGGGAGAAGAATGACTGATGATATTAAGCTGCCGATATTGTGTTGGAGAAAACTCACGATGGCTTGGGGTAGAACACAACAGACAGCTGACTACCATAAATTAACTCAATTCTCAATGCTATGCTATATAAATGACAATGCTAAGATAATGGAGAATGTAACCAACCTCGATCCAAACGTTTGATGTAGATCCTCATTGGAGTTTTCAATCTGTGCACTGGAATCAACAAATTAGTCTTGACAGCCAATATACAACAAGTACATATAATATATAAACGACATTAACATCATCAATAGCAATGGCCCATGATATAACAAGTAAATGCAACCCAATGTAAGATAAACAACATTTACAACATTAATGGACGAGAATATGAGTATTTCTATTAATAAACAAGAAGAAGTACAATGTGATACAACCTCTTGCCGGCAACCAATCTGAACCAAGATCTGGATCAACTCACTTGTGCCTCCACCACTTCAATCCTCCATGAATGGAAAACTCAAACTAGAATAGGAGTTTGGAAGGTGAACATAAAGGGTTTACAACTACAAGGATCAATGAGTGTAGACTCAAGATAGGGCAAAAATCCACTCGAGTTCTCTTGCTCTTCTTTCTTCTCCCATCCATAAGCCATATGTGCCCAATATATAGTCCTCTCAAAGGTAAGTGAAAGGACACATTGAGGTGTTTCTTGGGCAGATGGAGAGTCAAAGGTCACCCAATGACCACTTTTTAGGAGTAAAAAGTAATAAACTAGTGATTTTTACCATTTTACATGCTACCTGTGGGCTATAGTGATGCAAAGCGCAGGTACGCTATCTATAGTGATGCAGCTAGTGTACAAGGGAAAAAATAGGGAAAAATAGTGTCTGAAGGACACAAAATGGTTCTGAGTTAGTGGAATGGATCCTCTAGGCCAAAGAGTACTGATTCTCACAAAGTCGAAGATTACATTGTAACATATGACCCCTAATGTGTGAGGTCAGAGACTAATGCTATGATGGCCGAAATACATTATAAATCTCAGAAGTGGAGTGATGGAGACACAAGTGGAAAGAGTAGCTCACTCATCATAATAGAATAATGTCCCTGAATACATGTCGGTAGTACAAAAATATGATACAATGGCCATGAATAGGAAGTACATAGTGAATACATGTCATAAGTGATCATAGCCATGATCACTCTATGGTAAGATATGGTCTCCTACTGAAAAGGAAGCAACTAGTGCAAACTAGAGGTACAAACTACCGATATCTGAGAGGTGATATCTCAGATGTAAAGTCATATTCATAAGTAGAATACTAAATGCCGCTATCGCCTGGGGTCTTCTACACAAGTCTTCGATGGTGCAAGTCCAATCAAGTGAAGAAAGAAGTTGAGGTTGAACCTAATTTGACATCATCTGATTACCAGTCAATGATGTATATCATTAACAGACGCGAGATAACCCACCAATAATGAAAATGGGCATCAAGGCACAGAGCACAATCATCGTAGTGTGAATAGATGAGTTGAAGTCGAACACTAGGATGAATCCATCGATTAGGGGACATTGATGTATTCCCAAAACTATCGATGGCGAGAGAACCTGCCACTAGTGACTGCAAGCCTCAAGGTACTCAACCGAACTCTAAGCCTCAAGTTCTGGAATAAATGGGTTGAAGTCGACGGAATGAGACTCGCTGGAAGGAGGGAATTAAGGCATCCCCCATCAACCAGCACGAGGTACCATCTACCTTGAAATATTTGGAAGAACTCAGGTGAAACGGACTGACTCAATAAGGATGGTCGACATGCAATGGTCAAGAGATCTGAGGAGTGGCCGACTCTGCTTTCAGGACTTTCTTTGAACAAGAGCATGAGTAGATGGATAGACTTAGGTGGCATAGACTCGATATAGACTGTGCGATGCAGGAGGCATCACAAAGGGCTCCATAATGACTGGAAGCTTAGCCAATCAGTGGAGAAAATTGAGAAACTGTTATACCTCCATATTCCACAGTGTCGCATCTCCACCACAAAAAGAGTTGACGACACTTCCCCTACTACTTAAAACACCCAGAAGAGAAAAATGATGAGTGATCCTTGAAGGCAAATCTACCCTGTCAAGAATTAACCATGCTGAGACTTCATTTACCCTAACTACCGCGCCTTGCTAAGTTTTAGGTGCGCGGTAGTCTGTACTACCGCGCTATGCTCCTTCTTTTCCATGTGGTACTACCGCGTTATGCTATTTGTTGGAGGCGCGGTACACTTTTTTTAGCCTTTTTGCCATGGCTTATGGGATTTTGATTTTCGAGAGATTTTGGAGGATTGAGGTCCCTGATTCAATCCTAACTCACTTTCTGTGATTAGCAGACCTGATCCACTAAACTCTCCACTAGATCCACCCTTCTCTCTTGTTGGTTAACCCTACCACACACTATAAGAGAGAGGCATTCCATGAGCAAAGGGGAGGACTCTTAGAGGTATCAAACTTATGATCTTGCAGCCTTGTGGAGATAGCTAGAGGAGGAAGCACTTGGAGCTGGAGGATTGACTTGGACATCAAGCAACCTTTGTAAGCATTCTTCAAGTTTGTAATAAAGATAACTTGTCTTGTTTTTCCCATTTCATGTGTATTGTATAAGTCTCTAGCATGGAATGTATCTAGTTTAGATTTGAACTTAATATTCGCTTCAAGGTATTTGGAAGCTTGTATGCTTGTTCCTTGTTTGATTTCAACAGGTTCTACTTTGGAGCTTTGGGATCAAAAGCTAGAAGTGGGACAAACGTCGGATTGAAAAGTGAGTTACGTCTCTCATCTCTTCCGAATGCATTTAATCTTGTTGTGAAAATTAGTTCAGGAAATTCAAGGTAGCATTTGTTTTGTTTTGTTCTTATCTTAGAGTCAGTTATAAACCTGCTTTAATTTAAGATAATTTTGACTTATCCGTAGGGAAAAATTCTACCAACAAGAATGGCAACTCCGCTGGTTTGAATTCCATTTGATTGATTCAGTCCATTGTCATCCATTTTTTGATTGTGACTTTTTCTTTCTCTTCAAACCACTATTGAATTTTGGTCTTTTTGACCTTCATTCACCCCTCCTCTCTGTATTTTTTTCTCCCTATGTGATCAGTGAGTCCTATGGGTCTGCAACAACCCTGAAAATTTCATTTTCCTTTTCAAAAGTTGCGCTTTTCCACACTTTGCCACAGTACCGTGCCCTATGCACTGACTACAGCGCGGTAGTACTGCGTATCCTGCATTAGTACCAGAGCGGTAGTATCACAGTACCGCACTATAGCCTTACTCTTCCACGTGGTAGTGTCTGCATACTGTCATTTTTTCTCCCCTGCTTGGTTTCTTGAGTCATTTTTCATCTTTCTCTGCCTTAGTTGATGTTTTCTATTGCCTGTTAGTATTCTATTCATTATACAGTCTGTGTGGTGTGCTTATTTCTTTTTGTGAGCTTGATTATTTTGTGAGTTAGTGGCATTATTGACACATTGGGTCACCCTGTCAGTTTGATTGCATTGGACTAATCTTCCCATCACAACCAGACCATTATCACTGTTCTTTGTTACTGAATTGTGTAGTTTTCATAGTCACATTGTTTCCATTACTATTATTAAAATTCACATTGAAAGTTATCATTGGAAAACATTTGTGTTATTTTGATTAAAATGGTCTAGTAGCATCATTGTGCATTAGGAAGTTAACCATTGAAATTTGCCACATAAATTCTCATTTTTTGAAGCATATTAGTTGTAAGATTAGTGAATTGGAAAGAAGTGTTTCAGTTTGGCTCTATTTACAAAAGGAAAACAAAAAAAAAAAATTCTTTGGTTTTTAATTGCTTGTGAAATTCATGCATTTATGATCGAAGAACTCTTTCTCTTCTATAGCTAGTTTTCATCGAAGACAAGGCTTATTTCGATTCATTCTCACTTGCATGGTTTGAGTCGTCATAACACCACCAAGTTTCATGTCCATTTACCCGATTGAGTAATACAACCACTAAAATTAATCTCCCTAACTAAACCAACATTAACCTCACTTGAGGAAATCAAAAGAATTTGGTAGTTAGGTAGGACACTAGGGATAGGCATCAAAATAATTCCCCCTTGTCATTGTCATCTGAGACACAGTTGTTGTCCTCTAGGGAACTAAAATCCTCTAGTATTTATTGACACGGTCACAGCCAGTTTGTGGAGGGGCCTCCTGACTATTTTTAACTTTCAGGGGTTAAACGACCACGAGATTGAGAACTGGACGGACTCTGTGGAATGCCACACTCCACTTAGCCCTAAGGAAACATCGATCATTGTCTTCCTCGGAAGGAAGAAGTGCCCAAAACCTTTTCCAACATGTCATGAACGAGGTAGCTTAGTGACTTTTCTACTAGGGCTCTTTTACCCAGGATCCCTTTCGGTAGAGGGATATCCTTCTTATATTGGTCTCTCACGTTGTATTGTTCAACTTGGATTTCATCACCTTGCGAAGGATACAGCTTGTTGAGGTCTCCAGCTTTTAGTTAGGAGTTTACTTGTTATCTCATCTTTTTAGAGGGTCATTTTTCTTTTTAGTGACTGCTTGATGGTATTCTGGCCATTCTTTTTATCAGCTCGCTTACTGGGACGCCGGTCTCAGTGTAGATTTTAGAGCTTGCTTTTTTGGCCTGCGAGCGTTACTTTTCCTAGCTCCTCTTCTGCACACTCGGCTGCATTAGAGTTTTTGAGTTCTTTGTTACGAAACTGCCCCCGATTTTCATTTTCCTGCCATCATGTTAGAACCTCCACGGAGATCACGACAAGTATAGGGCAAAATCCCTCCACCACCACCACCGCCACGGACCTCTGGTCCACCTGCATCACGCATTTCCGCTCCTCCTGGGTGCGGTGCTGGTCGAGGGAACATTCCACCGCCGATACATACTACATCTTCAGTTCCACTTGTAACTGTTACTCACAGCACAGTCTCAAAATCTCTTGTAGCTTCTGCAACCACTAGCATATCTGAGATTTCCACTGTCACTTCACCCACTGTTATTCCAGATATATCTGCCACAGTGGAAAACATTACAGCGGCTGAATCTAGTACAGCCCAAAACACTAGACTAGAGGTCATCCTCCTACGTGATGTCGACACCTCCCGTCCACCAGACACTTTTCACGACAACACAGACGGATCTGTTAGCACCACTGAAGGATCCGACCAGGATATACCTGACTTGATTTCAGTCCCGGGTGGGTACGTCGAAGTTATTGAAGACACTTGACTTCCTGACACACCTTTTGAACCTGATTATGGCTTCATCACTTCCCAGGCAGAGCTTCCGCCTGTTATCACCACACCACCCAGCGTTGACCCGCAGGAAACCAGTTCTTCAAGCAACATACCTCGTACAATATCTCTGCCCAACCTTCCTCCAGGACATGAGATCATGACTTCCATTCAGTCTAGTATGGTTAGTCTAGCAAACTCCCCATTAGCATCGGCACAGTTTAAATGAGATACAGAGCAAATGCTCTCGACAACATCCAGATATCCCCCTGTTACTCATCCTCCTGACTATCGGGATCCCAACATCCCGTCTAGCACAGAGTTTCATCACTCCTATGCAGACGGATCCGGACCTTCAGACGTTACTATACCTAGGTTCCCGCTGGACCCCGAAAACCCTTTTCAAGACATGAACTCGGACCCAGTTTTCGATGGTCCTCCTATCATTGAACACGCTATGGACGACACCGACACCCCTGGGTTGAATTCCCCACATTTGCTACCATCACCCATTTTCGGTGCACATTCTATGAGGGATAACCCAGTTTTTTCTCCGTCCTCGCCTGTCAGATATGGAAGAACCCCTCCACAAATCGACACTTTTGGCGCCGTTGGCCAATCAACACTATTGTATTTGGCTAGCGGCGGAAGAACACCAAGTCATACTGCTGGATCTTTCGTTTTGACCGGAGATTCACCTTCGGCCACTATTTACACCATCTCAGGAGGTGGACAACCGACTGCCGTGGTCCCCAACTCCAACAACCAAACTCCCCCTGGCAGGCCAACAACCCAACCAGCTGGAGGACAACCCTTTGTTAGGAACCCCATTCCTAGTCAACAACCTCCTCCTATAAGGCCATCCAACCCATCTGCTGGAGGACAACCCATTGGCTCCATCCAACAACCCTCCCAACCAGCAGCATCTGCTCAATATGGTATGTACAACACACCTGGCAGTGGACAACCTTATACCATTTTTCCAACCGGACCTCATCCTCAACATCCCCCGTCAGGTATGCTTCCTTCTTGGGACCCTCAAATCCCACAGAGTGGGGGGTACTCACTTTTTGGAAACTGGAACCCAGCTGGGGGGCAATCTCAGATTCCCCCCAACTTGAACTCGGGCTTCCCTTACCCTTCAGCTGCTACAACTCCATGGAACCCATCCCTTCAATTTCCACTCGTCCCTCAAGGAGGAACGAACCTTCCATGGACACCACTGTCGCAGCCACCCCCCAACCCTACTATGGCAAACCCTCCACTTACTCAATATAGTGGTAACATCCCTGGAACACAAAAACTCCAAGGAACTTTTCCCCAACCAGGAGCAGCAACCATTCCTGGGTTTCCGCAACCCCAGGGTACCATACCAACCATCCCCACTCAGCAGAACACCCACCAACTGGTTATCAACACTCAATCGGTGAACCAGATGGCTTACTACCCACAGAAATTCCAGTAGTATCCCCCAGGAAACACATATGGGTATAACACGCAAGAGTATGCTATGCAAGGCCCCCTAGGGTTCTCTACACCACACGGTTATTGCTCATACCCATAGACTAATCGTCAACTTCCCTTTTTGGCCACACTAGACTTACCTGATTTTTCGAGGCTAATCAACGATCCCATATGGCATGAACCTCACTGGCCACACATTCTAGCCAAACTCCCATCGGACATTCCCCAGTTCGACGCTAAGCCCGGGGAAGACCCCAAGAACCACGTAATGACCTTCCATCTTTGGTGTTCATCCAACTCCTTGATGGACGATTCCATTCGACTACGGCTCTTCCAACGTACGCTTATCGGCACGGCAGCAAAATGGTACATCGAGCTACCACAACACTCTTTCCACGATTTCAACACCCTGGCTATGCAGTTTCTGACCCATTTCCAGCTCCCCATCCGGTATGAGACTGGAACAGAACTGTTAACCTCACTGCGTCAAACCACTTCTACACACATTTCGGATCACATCCATGAGTAGCGTTGATGCCATAGTCTAATCAAGGCACCCATTCCGGATTAGCTACTTGCTGATTAGTTCACGAAATCCTTTTTGCCTCCCATAGCCAGAGATATCGCTATGCGTGGGCCGGTTACAGAAGAACAAGCCTTCTCGGTAGCTCAATACATGGATTTGGTATACACCCAATCTGGCACTTTACACGAACTTCTTCCCCATGCCGCCCGCGTTACCACCGATCCAACGAAACCTACCACCGAACCCCCCATTGATGGCATTGCTGGTTCAGTGAAGGCCCAGCCTACTACCAACTTGACGGGACAACAAGCTTCTGCTTCCCCCGCTCTACCTCAGGCTACTTCAAAAGCTACTACTTCTCCTGCTATTTCCTCCGAAGTGAACGCAGTTCAATCTACGTCATAACCATCTGGAGGAAAGAAGAAAAACAATCGTGGTAAATCCAAGAAGAAACAGCAGGAGAACACCAAGCCACAACCCACCCACAACGACCAGAAACCACGTCGAAAGGATAAGTTTCCCTGCCTAATTTGTCAAGACGATCACTACACGCGTGACTGTCCCTACAAGGACGAGGTCAACAAATTCGTTAAAGGATCCTCTCTCCCGATAGTGTTAACTGACCCTTTCCCTCAACAGCAACAATAGATGGTTGCCCAAGAAACCCCACAAGGGGGCAACTCGAGCAACCCAACTCGCAGAGAGACGTCCACAAATTGTGAAATCCTGATGACGAGTAATGAGGAAATTCATATAACCACTCGTTCAAAGACATATGAGAACCCTCCAAGTTCAAACAAACAATCAGAGATAGCCAAAGGCAAATCTCCTATTGAAGATCTGACTCCTACCCCTCCCCCTACCAGCCATCTCCATATCGAGAGACCACTTACAGACACAGTGCTGCGCCCACCCAAGGGCACCATACGCAAGGTGACATTTAATCCTAATGCGCGAGCTGCCCAAAATTACAACATTGTTGAGGATTTAGCTCAAGCACCTTGCGCCATGTCGATTCTCGAGGTTCTTCAACACTGCCCCACGTAGCATAGAACCTTACTTTCAGCACTCGGGGCAATGGACCCAGATACTTCCAACTCTATTATGTTTAACTTGGAACACGCCAAACCTCAGCTTTCTCATCAGTTAGCTTTCCAGGTTCATACAAAAATCCGTGGAAATAGCATCCATCGCACTGTGTTAGATCAAGGTGCCTCCACGTCGATCATGTCTTTGAATTGCTGGAGAGCCTTAGGCTCACCCGAAGTCACGACTTCTCCCACTACCCTCAGGGCATTTGATGGACACGGTTTTCAACCTTATGGACTCATTCCCTCAATTGGTGTTGAACTGGGGGGAAAAATACTATCCGTACACATTGAAGTTGTAGATGCACCATTAGATTACAATCTTCTACTTGGTCAGAATTGGTTTTACGCCATGACCGCCATAGCATCTACAGTCTTCCGGATAGTGCAATTTCCTCATGAAGGGAAAATTGTCACCATTGATCAACTTGATTACTGTATCCCAGACTCTCATCCGAACTCCACCAACACCGTCCCGTTATTGGATCAACCTCGGTACCGGTTCCAAGACATTGGTGTTGGTCTCATGAAGGATTCTTCCCTTATTGGAGTTTTTCCAGAGCTGGGGACCCATGTTCAACCAGTCAACATGATTTACTCAAATTTAACCCCTTCCAATGATTCATGGGTGATTCCGAGTCCCGCTCAGATTGAAGACTACGACAACTCTATACCTTTGAACAGAAACCTCGCAGCATATGAAGCGATCCAATCAGCCACCGATTGGGTCGACTATTCTACCCATCACACCGTGGCACAGCTCTCGTCTGAGATTCATTCATACCCACCACTTATCGATCCTCTCAATTTGATTTTTCCCACTGACGAATCAATTATGGAGGTTATGTGCGGTAATGAGCCACCATGGGGAGATTTTCATCATCGATCTTCATTCCCCACCATTCAGATGCTTGAGCCTTATACAAAACCCAGTCCTTCACTTGGAATGGTTCAAACCAAGTTTCCCACTTCCCTCGACGAAGTATTTTCCGAAGGAAACTTGGCTAACCTTATGGCGACCACTCCCATAGATATTTTAGTGAAGCCTGGTATCGTGGAAAACATACATATTGGCAAAACATGTACTCCCCTAGAAATGGAGTTCTATAGTGCCTATTTCAAAACCTTCCGCGATGTTTTTGCTTGGAGTTATGAAGAAATGCCAGGAATAGATCCCTCGATTGTGGTCCATGAAATTCCAACCTTCCCTGGCGCCCGACCTGTTCGGAAGAAACTTTGGCCCGTCCATCCTCGTAAGGCAGCCGCTATTAAAGTAGAAGTTGAAAAACTTTTGCGTGCTGGTTTTATCTATCCTGTCCCATTGACAGAATGGGTATCTAACATCGTTCTTGTAGCTAAGAAACAGGGTATGATCAGAGTTTGTGTCGATTACCGTGACATGAACAAGGCTTGTCCAAAGGACAACTACCCGACTCCATTCATCGACCAGATCATCGATAATTGTGCCGGGAGTGTCATCTTTTCATTTATGGATGGCTTTTCTGGCTATAATCAGATCGATATCCTCCCAGCCGGCCAGCACAAAACAACCTTTATCTGCCCTTGGGGGATTTTTGCATATCGAAAGTTACCTTTTGGCCTTAAAAATGCTGGGGCAACTTTCCAACGGGTGATGTCATACGCATTTCATGACATCAAACATATTGTAGAACCATATCTTGATGATCTTCCTGCTCACTCTCGGACCTGGGAAGACCATCCTGACCACTTAAGTGCCATTTTTGAAAGGTGCCGTCGCTACAATATACGCTTGAATCCACAAAAGTGCATTTTTTGCGTAGAAGCCAAAAAATTTTTGGGCTTCATAATCTCCAAAAGCGGGATACGTTTAGATCCTACGAAGGTAGAAGCTATCTTAGCCCTGCCTTCCCCCACAAACATTCTAGAACTTCAAAGTTTGCAAGGGCATGCAAACTTTCTACGTCGTTTCATCTATAATCTTTCCGAGATAAAAAAAGGCTATATGAGGCTTCTCAAGAAGAACGTTCCCTTCATCTGGGATGACGAATCCCAATGCTCCTTTGATAATCTAAAGGAAGCCTTAACCAAAGATCCTATGATCCAACCCCCCGATTACACACGGGATTACATTCTTTATCTCACAGCTTCGACTTCCACCATCGGTATGGTGCTAGTCCAGGAAGACCACAACGGCATAGAACATGTGGTATACTATCTTAATAAGAGTCTTCTCGACTCCGAAACTCGTTATTCACATGTTGAAAAACTAGCTCTGGCAACAGTATTTGTTGTCCAGAGATTCCATCATTACATTCTACTCCGCCGGACCACTGTTATAGACAATTTCAATCCAATGTATTATATCCTCACGCGTCAAGTGCTTGGGGGAAAATATTCTCATTTGATCGTCATCCTTCAAGAGTTTGACTTGGAATTTGTCAAATCCAAGTCCAAGAAGTCTTTGGTCTTTGCTGAGTTGATTTGTAACTTGCCCCGTGATACTGAGCAATCCGAGCCCATCGATTCTCTTCCTGATGAATCGTTGTCCCTCATTAGCATGTCTGATCCGTGGTACGGGGATATTCTATTATATCTCCAAACCCAACACTTCCACCCCAACCTCACTCGCAATGAACGTAGACGCATCCGACATCATGCAAAATACTACCTCATAGTCAACGATACTCTTTATCGACGTGGTGTCTACACCATTCTTTGACGCTGTTTGACCCTAGATGAGGCGGAACGCGTTCTTAATGACTACCACGCTGGAGCATGTGGTGGTCATCTCCCTGGGATGGCTACGGCCCAGAAAATACTACAAGCAGGATACTTCTGGCCCTCAATTTTCAAATACTGCATTGAAACAGTCAAGAAGTGCCCACCATGTCAATTCTTTCATAGTAAAACACGCTCACACCCTGCTCCACTCCATCCTGTTATTGTCGTCGGCCCTTTTTCTAAATAGGGCATAGATTTCATGCACTGTAATCCCACTTCAGCCGGGGGGCATAGCTATGTCATAGTAGCTGTCAACTATTTCACAAAATGGGCTGAAGCGATGCCTACGTATGCTGAGGACGGAAAAACAGCAGCACAATTCATATTCAATCACATTATAGCTAGATTTGGTGTCCCACAATCCATTGTGACTGATCATGGCTCCCACTTCAGGAACCATATGATCGAGGAACTAAGTGCCAAGTTGGGTTTTCGCCATGAAAACTCAAACCCGTACTACCCACAAGCCAATGGCCAAGTTGAAGCCATTAACAAAGTCCTGAAACGAATGATTCAGCATATTGTGGGTACTTAGAAATCCAACTGGCACTCAGCTCTATTTTCAGCATTATGGGCATACCGAACCTCAGTAAAAAGTGCTACTGGGTTTACACCATTCCAACTAGTGTATGGCCTAGAAGCCATTTTACCGATTGAATGTGAAATTCCATCACTTAAGATAGCCATAGAGCTACTTCCCGACACCACTTCCGAAGAGGAACGGTTTCTATACCTAGCCAAGCTAGATGAAACCCGCTGCGACGCTGCTTTAGCCAATGAAGCTCATAAGAAATGCGTCAAAGCACAATATGATAAATCCGTTCAACCTTGGGTTTTCAATGAAGGAGACCTCGTACTCACGTATGATCAAATGCACGATAAACTCGGAAAAGAAAAACTAGAATCTATGTGGTACAACCCCTTTGTTGTAAAACGTGTCTTGGAGAAAGGATCCTATGAACTCGTCGATTGTGATGGCACGCCATTGGCACGGCCCCGCAATGGGCTATACCTCAAACGCTTATATGCGTAAGGTTGCCCTACATGAGTTACTGTTTGTACATAATGTACTTAGCTTATTTTTACTCATTTTTGGGTGTGCGCACGGACCTCATGTATCCATTCTTACTTTGACTCGTGATTTTATGCGCAGATGTCTGCCTACTCTGGATTCGCCGACGGTGCAAGCCGGCATACCCGGAATCTCGCTTCCGCAACATGGGTAGTCTATTCTCCCACTGGCGAGTTGATATCTTCAGGAGCCAACTTTTTGGGTGCTGCAACCAACAATATCGCAGAGTACCATGCAGTCATCGGACTCTTGATGGAGGTTGCTTCACTCGGAATTGACTCCCTATCAGTCTTTTTAGACTCCCAACTCGTGGTTTCTCATCTGAATCATGTTTACACAGTTCGCGATCCTATCCTACTTCGTTTATTTCGAAGGGTACGCCTCTTGGAACGATCTTTTAATTTTATTTCATATCAACACATACCAAGAGAATTCAATTGTATAGCTGATTCATTAGCTAATTACATGTTGGATTGGCATCTTGCCCATACATAAAAACACATCACGAAAAATAAAACACACAAGTCATTGTAAATAAATAGATCATAAAAATAGGTCCATATCACTATATGTAAAAGTGTTTTTTCAAATATATATAGTTTGTGTTTTAAAGACAAAATTTGGGACCAAATCCCATACAAAAATTTGGCTCTCAAAGCCTACATATCGTATACATGCCGCAAAAAGATAAAAGATGCCATCTAGGGATATCTAGGAGATCTATCATGTCCCTCGTCAGATTCCTCACGATGCTGGTGATAACACACTACAGCTCGAGCCACCTTACGAAGGAGTCGGCCGATATGCCTAGGCACACCTACGGTATGCCGCTGGAGATGCAAAGGGATGTCATCCATCCTCATGGCAGGGATACCATGAGTTAAGCCCTGTAGGTTCCTCTCTATATCCCGGACTCCTCCTACCTCATCCTCGTCTTCTTCTTTGTCTGGGGCGGCTTGGCGATCAATACCACCTCGACATAATGGTGAGTACCCAGCCGGTCTCTGTGGTCCACGATTTGCGACATGCATATGTACATACATTAAAAGTCTTTTACACACTCTAAAAAGCAATAAAAATTATATATTCAAAAAAGAAAAAATATATATCCATGAAGGTCATACCTGATTTGTCCCTATCCTCATCTTCTGGAAATGCCAAGTCTATGTCCTCGCGAAAGTCCACCCCTGCATAGGGGTAGTCATCGATCATCACTATCTGTTCCTCGAGCCACGAGAAGAAATCCTCACCAAAAGCCAAACGCTCAGGTCCCCCAAGACATCCTGCATAATCACTCCATCGAGCCATCCATGGCTCGGTAGGTGGACGGGGGGGCATAGCTATCTGTGGGCGCAATAATGGCACCCTCGCCAAAAAGAAGGTGACCAAAATGCTCCCATAACCAAATTGGGAATTCTCTCCAACCCTACACTTGTGCACTTGCTCTTTGAGGTTGGTCAACACTGCCTCACACCAGTTGAATACTGTTCCCTCCATACAATCCAATGCGAGATTCATTTGTGTACGGGATGCTTGATGAGGACCCATGCTCCCTGCTGCACGTGTGATGGTGAACAACACGGTTTTTACAGGAAGTTCTATAACATCTTTGATGAACACCTTGCCGCTTTTCTTACTCGAACCCTGATGGCAATACCGAGCAATCAATGCATCCATACTCACATCCGAGGCAGTGTACCCGGTAAAAATCACCCGGGCTCCTCTTTTTGAAAGGCCCATGAGGAAATAAATATCCTCGAGTTCAATCTCGAGGGTGTGTTCTCCCACTCGGAAAGCTTGAATGTCGGGGTCCCACAATTGAATAAGATGGGTGAGAAGTTTGGCCTGCTGACGAATGCCATTGGTCTTGAATAATTTCAACAAACCGCATTCCCTCAGTACAGTCACAGTCCTTTGGTCATTTTCGGCCAACAAATCATCCGCTTCATGCTCTCGTTCTTTCCAACTGACCATTTTTATCCAAACAAGTTGCAAACTCCTGCAAAAGGTCATGGAAAGCATTCAGTAATCATTTAATAACTTGGTTTCAACAAAAAACTTGAGAAAAAATGATTTTTTCATCATAAAATTCGCTTCTATCATGCCTGGGACAAATTTCGCCGTGCGGTACTGCATAGTACCGCGCCCCTGTTTAATATTACAAAGCGGTACTATTAAACAGTACTGCGCTTCCCGATACGCCCCCCGCGCGGTACTGTGAAGGGCCATTTTTGCTTAATAGGGCTTGCCCAAAAAATCACTTTTTCCTACTGAAAGCAAGTTATCCATACATGAAATGAAAGAGAAGCTTGAAAGCTCTTACCTGGCGCAGACGGTTGTCGAAATGGTGCCCCGAATCTCCAGATATGAACTCTTGAAGTTTTGCTCCTCAAATGGGTAAAATCTCCTCTTTTGGTAAATACACAAGTGAAATTGTAACTTTCTACTTTTACCTATCTTTTATATAGCTTTTTTCACTTATTTTTTACTCATTATTTTACCTAGTTAAAATAAAAACCATTTGACATTTCTAATATCTGGTTTCATGAGCACTTATTGACAGGATCTCCTTTAAAGACGGTATATTCACACTGGTGTTTATTCATTGTTTGACCTTCATTTTGAGCCTACTTTATCTTTTTCGTGCTCTGGATTAAAACTTGAAAAAGATTCCAAGCGCTTTTACACCCGTGTCATGCTTGTCAAACTCAAGTAAATGGTGTCGAGTTCGGTCGGCTTTACTCATGCTCGTTAAACAATGAGGAAAGTATTATCCTGGTTGTATTTTATTCTCTTTTCAGACAAGAATAATTAAAAATCATGAAAAAGACCATTGGAGTCCATAGTTAAGCTCTTTTCAGACTCCCTAAAATTGAAAAGATTGCCAAGTGATCTTGACTCTTTCACACTTGTAAAAGTATTTGAAAAGTTGTCTATTCGGTGATAGGTTACCCCTTTTTCGGCCCGTCTAGACTATTTACGAGAAAGGTATACCTCGGTCAATTTTGGCTGGGAGAGTTCTCTCGGGAATTGTTTTACACTTTTTCGGGATCGAGGGACTAAATTTACGAGAAAGTACACTTTGGAGCCTCCTTTAAGTTTTTCAGGATCTCTAAATATGAAAAACTACTGAGTTTTCCTTCCTTGGACTCGTTAAAATTTAACATCGAAGGACCCACTTTGGGATGAACCCCTCCTTTCTCAGGTTCGTAAAACATGTGAGATTGGACTCATCTATGAGATGAGCTATACCGAGCATCTGTTATTCTCTTCAAGCTCGAAAAACAATAAAGAAGTACTCGTCCATCATGTCGGGGGAATATGGGGAACAAGTCAAGTTTGTTTTTGGCAGCTTGTCAGTCGTTACCTTTGAACATGGCATGCGTCCATCTCTTGTCTATTTTGGGTATCATCACTAAGTTATGGTCATCATCATGAGTCGTCTCTCTGGCCACGAGCCTACTCATCCGGTGTCTATCCTCTGCTATCAATAATCCCTGCTGCCAAGTCCTATTGCATGCCGTTATATGTTCAAAGGGTTGCATTATTCAGAGTCGTTCATTGTGGCAGACCTCCACTGTGTCAGTACATACTCCAGTGTCTCATCATCTTATACTATCTTTCGCTCTGATTTCATGTCGATGATGTGGGAATCATGAAGGCCCACCTTCGACGAGTCTATTCCTGTCGACGCCAAATCACTATCCGGGAATTGGACTTAGGGATCAACCATTAGTACCTTGGAACCTACATGCATCAATGGTAGGTTTCCTCATGTTCGACAGTAGGTTTACACCACTGACCTCTAATCGAACAATCTCTCGAGTGCTCGACATCAACTCATCTATTCGGATTTCATTGAGATGTACTTTAGATACCTTGGGGATCATTGTCATCATTGGTGATTTCCCTCACATTTGTTAACAGTTCACATCATTGACCGGTAATCAAATGGTTTCTACCATGTTCGACTTCAACACTTTGTAATCACATGGCTAGATTCGTATCGTTTGCGATCGGGTAGAAGACCCTGGGCGCACCTTTGCATCTTGATTACGTCCAGGTTGCGTTGGAGATATCCTTTGTATCGTCACACAGATCCACTTTTTGTATTGGTCGTGGCTGTGTCATTACTATCTCATGGATCTACGCTTGTTCATAGTAGCCATGATCTATCCACAGTCTATATCATCTCAGTACTCATGGATCTGCAATGTATTGTTCGGTAGCCATGCTTTGAGTCATTTGTTTCCGAGCATGGGGATGCCCGCCTCGGTGGTATATCTAACATCTTGTTTCTGTTTCAACTCCTTGTTGCTCTCCTCGATGCTATCTCTGCACGGTATTTGTAAAGTCTTTCGGCCATCAGTCCCTTCTGACCTCACACTTTAGGGGGCATCTGTTATACCTCCATATTCCACAGTGTCGCATCTCCACCACAAAAAGAGTTGACGACACTTCCCCTACTACTTAAAACAGCTAGAAGAGAAAAATGATGAGTGATCCTTGAAGGCAAATCTACCCTGTCAAGAATTAACCTTGCTGAGACTTCATTTACCCTAACTACCGCGCCTTGCTAAGTTTTAGTTGCACGGTAGTCCGTACTACCGTGCTATGCTCCTTCTTTGCCACGCGGTACTACCGCGTTATGCTATTTGCTGGAGGCACGGTACACTTTTTTTAGCCTTTTTGCCATGGCTTATGGGATTTTGATTTTCGAGAGATTTTGGAGGATTGAGGTCCCTGATTCGATCCTAACTCACTTTCTGTGATTAGCAGACCTGATCCACTAAACTCTCCACTAGATCCCCTCTCTTGTTGGTTAACCCTACCACACACTATAATAGAGAGGCATTCCATGAGCAAAGGGGAGGACTCTTAGAGGTATCAAACTTATGATCTTGCAGCCTTGTGGAGATAGCTAGAGGAGGAAGCACTTGGAGCTGGAGGATTGACTTGGACATCAAGCAACCTTTGTAAGCATTCTTCAAGTTTGTAATAAAGATAACTTGTCTTGTTTTTCCCATTTCATGTGTATTGTATAAGTCTCTAGCATGGAATGTATCTAGTTTAGATTTGAACTTAATATTCGCTTCAAGGTATTTGGAAGCTTGTATGCTTGTTCCTTGTTTGATTTCAACAGGTTCTACTTTGGAGCGTTGGGATCAAAAGCTAGAAGCAGGACAAGTGTCGGATTGAAAAGTGAGTTATGTCTCTCATCTCTTCCGAATGCATTTAATCTTGTTGTGAAAATTAGTTCAGGAAATTCAAGCTAGCATTTGTTTTGTTTTGTTCTTATCTTAGAGTCAGTTATAAACTTGCTTTAATTTAAGAGAATTTTGACTTATCCATAGGGAAAAATTCTACCAATAGAAACAAGTACAGCTCCTAAGGTCCAACTATAGTCCCGACTCATAATGTATGGAGTGGAATGAATGCTCTGTTCAAAGGCGACACAACAGCTGCCAACTAGAAGTAGTAACCATAATCCTGTCCGGCTTTTTGGAATATTTGATTTTTTGGCCTTTTTCATATTTGGTGAAAGCTTGAAAAAGAATAAAATTGCTTATAGTACAACAAGTGAGGGAACAAGAGTCAAATAGCGAGAAGACTAGTTCCAAGCAGTGGAACATACCTATGATCAATGCAAGGAAGTGCATGCAGCATGTGGACACTTGGGGGGTGTGTTCCCTCAGGGTCAAAAGGTCATCAAATTGTGAAGGGAAAATATAAGCTCTGCAGGGCTTGACAGGGAAAATTGCTCAGGCACCAGGCTATCAACTGAGTAAGCGGGAGTTGGCACAAGGCTCAAGCGGTAAGCAAGATGATGCAATGCAATCACAACATGATATAACTAAGGGGAGTCCTTAAGGGAGATGGCCAGCATAAGACAAAGTAGAGTATGTCTTTATCACAACGTCATGGCATAACTACAAAGGACTCCCAATCCTAAGGAAAAACAGTGGCATGGGCACCAGAATGCACAAAGGGGTTCTAACTAGGGTACCCATGTTCGAAAAAGCCCTACCACCACATAACGACACTTCTATAGCAGTGTGAAGGTTCCATGTCAGTTAAGAAGCGGGGTCGCACTTAGGGTTTATGAAAGTGGTCAAAAGGTCAAATGCATAATGCATGTGGAAATGGCATCTAACCTATATGCCAAGTGTGAAACGTACCTGCCGTAGGTGTGAAATGGTCCAAAACAACTTTCCCCGAAGAAATCTAATTAAAAATTCTACTCCATGACATTATATTAGTCCATAATGACATCAAACGGTAAAAACTATAGACAAGTGGGTCCTGAAAATTATAAATAGTAATAAAAATTTACAATTTACAATTCATTTTACTATTCACCCATTTGGAGCTTTGTGGTTAGTTTTCACTTGAAAGTTCAGTTTCCGATTCTGGGAGCTACAAGCATCCGTTCATCGAACCGTCCAGAGCAGGTTGGTAGTCTCATCCATACCTTTAATTTCATTACATTCATTTTAGTTTTCAGAGGTGGGATTTTTAGTTTGGCCAAGCCCTAAATGGCTTCGGCGCTACCCGTGGGCTATCACTATGTGGGTCGCGGGTAGGGCACGATACCTGCAATCAATGCATAGGTTGACCGCGGGTACCCGCACCTGTATACAAATTAGCTTGCGGGTACGATCGTGAAGTTGAATTTGCAAATAAAATTGACTAAAATCCTTGTTTTTTCTCACTCCAAGATGGTTCTAGAGTGGAGGGAGAGGGAGCATGACCAGGTAGATGAGGCTGTGTGCAATGATGTGCAAGCACAACAAGCATTGCAAGCATGTGGGTTGTACAAATTATGTAGTATAGGGGGTTTGAGGGCCCAAAACATACTACTCAGCCGCTTGATAGATTATTGGGATGTTGATGCACAGAACTTCAGTCTCAATGGGAAAATCCTCACACTGGAAGTGCAAGACATCTACTTCATTACCGGTTCATCCCATCGAGGTGAGGTGGACAGTCTTCGGTCTCTTACTGTGGGTGGTGGGATCACCATCCTTGATTACATAGCGTGGTATTGTCCCGCAAACACACGAGCGGTGGGAAGTCAGGTGCCCATCAATGCCATAGTAGATCTGAGCATGAAGATCATTGTGGCTACCTTAGTGTGGATAACGGGTTCAAAAGCTCTGCACCAGGCATCCAGGCCAGTGATGTTCTATGCATCACAATGCTTGCAGCCTATAGTATTTGATTGGTGTACCACACTACTGGGGTCTATGAAGACCCAACTGACAGAATGCAAAGAAGGGAAGGCCAAAAACTTCGGGTATGTCAGTATCTTGTGCAACTTCTTCTTTGAGAGAGTTCTGGGGCTTAGTCCAAGGTTGGATGTCCCTCCTCATAGTCTCCGCGATCCAGCCCTGACCCTGTGGGCTGAGATCTTGACACGACAAGGTGGTGGCCGTCTGGCATCACCATATACTAAGGAGTTCTTCTGCTGGTGGGACTGACAGGTCATCGTCATAGACGACTATCCCTATGCAGGGATAGACTTCCTCCAGGATCGGGACATGCCACTCCCACCAGACGCAGTGTTCGGAGACATTGGTGAGTACTCTTTTTAGGTTTTTGTGTATTAAAATTTTATGGATTTTTTATTATAAATGTAAATGCAAAAATATTTTTGGTGGTAGTATCATATGGTAATGTTTGACTGTTTGCTCGCAGACAAGGGCCCAGTGAGACCCGAAGGCTTCCCGAGACATGGTTTTTGGGGCAGGGGTGATGAGGCAGGTGGTGCTGCAGCAGAGCACACTCTACAGACCTTGTGGTGCAACCTATCACAGATGGTTTCCAGGATTCCACAGATAGAGGTGGCACGACTACCTGAGGCTATGCAGAGTCAAGTAGTGGGGGTTCTGGGTGACTGGGTGCGGCTACTGCAGTGGGTAGCCAATTTAGTTCACTATTTATATGAGACACATCCTGTCGGGGTGGCAGCTAGGCCTCCTTGTAGAGAGTAGATATCCCAGGATCTCATTTTGTATCGATATGTATATTTTTTAGGGCTACGGGCTCTAGGTTTGTATGACACTACCATTTTTGGACATATTTATAAAAAACTTTGGTTCTCCAGTTCTACTATATGTGCGTATGTACAAATGTATGAATGTCTTCTTTTATTTGTGGGCTTCATGGTGAATGTGACAAATGCCAATCTAATACATAGTTAGCATATGCATCAGATATATGATTAACACTTGTTGGAATATGTATGTATGTAACTGAAACAAAATGTCGTTCCAAGAGTCTTACCCTTAGGAATTTCCGTAGTAGCATAGGATCCCTTACACGGTACTAACCATTCAGCTGAAACACAACTAGCTGTGAATCTAGGTGAACTTCTAAAGACTAGATACCATGCGAAATAGCATCCAGAAGTAGCTCAACTACAGCACTATACTTTTCCACATTGTTAGATGTAGAACCAAGACAAGCACCTCCTGAGGACACAACTAGGTGGTCAGGTGAGAAAATAACCCAAGCAGCAGAAGCAAGTTGCTGCATATGATGGCTAGCACCATCGACGAACCCTAAGAATGTAGGAAACTCTACTGGCATCTGTCAATCAAACGGAAGCTAATCAACAGACCTGAAAACCAAAAGAAAGCTAAACTATGTACAGAAGTAACTATACAGTAGTATAAAAAAGTACTAGCCTAAACCAGAGGTTCAAGTGTAATACCACTCGAGGTAGAGCCCATTTCTAGGCTCCTTCAAGACAGTCCCCTCATAGTCTTCTAATTCATAGGCTCCTTTTTCCAGGAGAAGCCTCACAATGTAAGGACCGTACCATATGGGGTTGAACTTTCCTGCCCCCAGGGGTTCTTTAGCTTGGTCATATAAGAGGACCAAGTCACCTTCAACATTATGTCAGGGACGGATAGACCTATCATACTAAACCTTAACATGACGTTTCTTGGCATCTATAGCCATAGCGGCATCTCGACGTTGCTTGTTAAGTTGCTCAAGGTGGATTAAACATTTGTCAAGACCTATCGTATCAAGGAGGAGTTCTATGGCCAGTTTAAGCGAAGGGATCTCGCATTCAATCAATAAAAGTGACTCCACACCATGAACCAGCTGAAACAATGAGAACTTGGTGGCAGTCTTGACTGTGGTTCGATATGCCCACAAAGTAGGATATAACATGATGTGCCAGTTGGTCTTGCTTTGTTGGATGGTATGTTGGAGAATGGTCTTTAAAGACTTATTAATTGCTTCTACTTGACCATTCGCTTGGGGATAATAAGAAGAAAAGTGTTCTTGATGAAACCAAAGCTTGAGGGACAAATCCTCCATCATCTTGTTCTGAAACTGACTGCCATGGTCAGTGACAATCTCTTTCGGAATACCGAACCGAGTAATAATTTGATTAAACACGAAATGGGCTATTGTAGCACCGTCATCTTTAACGGTAGGCATGGCCTCAACCCATTTGGAAAAATAGTACACAGCCACTATGATATGGTGATGCCCCCAAGCCGAAGCTGGTTTGCAATCCATGAAATCCACCCCCACTTGGTGAAGGGACCAACGGTGACGACCGGATGAAGGGGCACTGGATGCCAGCGTATGTTCCAAGAAAACACCTGACAAGGGTGACATCTCTTCATAGCATTAACACAGTCCTTAAAGATGGAAGGAAAAAAATAACCAGCTCACATAATACGTTGGGCTGTAGCAAGCCTGGATAAGTGACCACCACATGCCCTAGCATGGCAATCATTAAGCACCCACTCCGCTTCTTTGTGAGTTAAGCAACGACAGAGGATAGAATCCTTTCCTCAACGATATAAAGTGTCACCGATGATAGTATAATCTTTAGCGTGATGTTTTACATGCCGTTGCTCATCTCGTGAATAGTGCGGAGGAAACTTCAAAGTTTGGAGATATACAATGACATCACCATACCAAGGGTCTTTGGATGAGATAAGAAATAAGTGCTCATCCACAAAGGAATCTTGATGAATGATATCCTCATCAAGTATCGGAAGGTCCGACATAAGCTCAGCAAACACCAACGATTTCACTGATTTCGCTGAAGCAAAATCGAGATCGAACTCCTGAAGGATAACAATCCATTTTTTGTACTTCCCCACGATAAGGCGTCGTGATAGCATGAATTGAAATGGATTGATATGCGCGACAACTGTGGTTGTTCTAAGCAAAATCTAATGTCGTAACCATTGGACTGAATGAACAGTTGCAAGTGCTAGCTTTTCCACATGAGTATATCTTAGCTTAGCGTCTACTAGATTTCGACTAAGGTAATAGATGACATGCTCGACAAGCGCATCATCAACCTGAAACAAGACCATGCCAATTGTCTCTTGAGATGCAGCCACGTAAAGAATAAAATCTCGTGCGAAGTCTGGTGGAGTAAGCACAGGGGCTGACACCAAAGCTTTCTTAAGGGCGTCGAAAGACTGCTGGGTTTGATCATCCCAGATAAAGGGTGTGTCTTTCATCAATAGGCGCGCGAAACCTTTTGTAAGGTTAGCATAATTGACTACGAAATGGCGTAGAAAAGTGGCTCTCCCTTGGAGGCTCTGAAGTTGTAACAAATTGTGTGGAGGAGGCAACTGAAGTATTGCCTCAACTTTAAGAGGATCGACTCTAATACCCTCTTTTGAAACTATGAAGCCCAGAAGGTGACCCGTCCTTACAGCAAAGATGCATTTGTTAGGATTCAATCGAATCTTGTATCATATACATCATTCGAGAATCATGCAGAGGTGCTTGGGGTGGTCCATCCTCTTACGAGAATGGCTGGCAAGATCATCCAAGAAAACCTCCATAATCGTTTTAAGATCGTGAAAGGCATAGGTCATGGAACACTGAAATGTAGCTTCGACGTTCTTAAGGCCGAAGGGCATTTTCCGATATGCAAATGTTTCCCAAGGACAAATAAAAGCTGTCTTATGTTGGTCCTCGGGTTTTATTTGAATCTGGTTATATCCGGAAAAGCCATCCATGAAGGAAAAAATCTCACTTCCGGCGCAAGTATCCAAGATTTGACCTATGAATGGTGTGGGGAAGTTGTCTTTCGAACATGCACAACTCAAATCTCTAAAATCTGTGCATACACAGATCGTTCCCTGCTTCTTATCCATAGGAACGGGGTTTGACACCCATTCGGTAAGGGGAATGGGGTAGATGAAACCAGCTTTGAGTAGTTTCTCCACCTTTGCCTTGATAGCAGCTGCTTTTCTAGGGTTCACAAGATGTAAGCATTGTCGAACCAGTTTAGCATTGGGATACATTCTAATCTCATGTTCAACAATGCGGGGGTCTATTTCTGGCATCTCCTCATATGACCAGGTGAAATCTTCCCGGAGTTCTCTAAACAATTCAGTGTAAATAGCAATCTCCTCAGGAGTGCAATCGTCACCGATGTAGACATTCTCAACCTTTCCGGGAGTACGAGAGATATTGATCGACGTAGTTGGAAAAATGTTAGTCATATTCCCTTCCACAAAAACATCATGCAACTCTAAAAGAGCCACACGGTGACCAACCATCTCTGCTAGAGTCATCCTAAACTCTTCTCGTTCGACAAGCTCGAGGTTGGGAAGGAAATAAGAGCGATGGTGCATATCTTCCCAGGGTCTCTCACTACCACACATGGCCTCCATAATAGCTTCATCAAAAGGTAAAGTATCATCAAGGAAATCGTGTGAACAAGACGAGTTGGCTACCAAAACTGGCAGCATAACGGGATCTTCCTCAACTGTCTGAGAAGAAGAGAGACCTGTCTCTGCAGTGGCTTGTTGAATATGTTGGTAAGCAAGCTCAGCTACAGATAGTGGCATAGACATCCCGATATGCATAATGTTTCCAGATGTGGAGCTCTTGGATGGTAAAGTCCATGGATCATCAAAATAGGAAGTCCAGAATGACATATTATGCGAAGGAGGAGACGTAGCATCGGTAATGGTTCCAATAAAATTCACAGGTGCAGCAAAATCATAAGTTCCCATCAATGAAGGGTACATGCCAACACCCATGTTCCCAGTTTCCGGCTGAGAATGAGTAACTTGCGGGACTATGGATCCCGTGGATGCTGTGGAAGAGGAGTTAACCAAATCCACCTGATCGATGGTCACAATCTTGCCTTCATGAGGAAAGCAGATAAATCTGAATACAGTGGACGTGATAGATTTCATGGCATACATCCAATTTTGACCCAGTAAAAGGTTGTAGTCGATGGGCGCATCAACCACCTCGACTTCAATAGGCACAGATTTACCTCCCAAGTAGACAACAAGGGAAGGGATAATTCCATGCAGCTTAAATGACTGACCGTCGAATGCAGTGAGCATGGTTCTAGACGTGAGTAGGGGAGGAGAGACGAAAGCTTTCCAACAAGATAACGACATTACTGATGCAGATGTACCTTCATCAACCATCTTACGTTTGACAAAATTCTGAAGGCACGCCACCTAGATTTTAAAAGCCATGTGGTAGGGTAAGTGAGGTTGGACATCAGTAGTGTCGAACTTGATAACAGTGGGACTTCCCCCGTCCTGAACTCCTAACGCACTCAAAAGGGAATGCTTCTGAGAAGGATAGGCTTGCAAGACTTCAAGAGCCGACATGGCACACGGATTTTGGCCCAAATCTTCTACGATGGATTAGCTATGGGCAGCTCGAGCATTAGGATTATGCGTAGAGCGCTTAAGAACACCTTTCGGTATCTGCAACATATTAGAGGGCTTCTCGATATGTAAGGAATTGTCAGGAGTAGGGGGAGGCTCACTCCCCAAATTGGGTTGTGGTGCATCATAATTGCATTGACGAGTGGCAACACTAACCTCTGACTGAACCATGTTCACACATCCATAACCACCAGTATTGGAAGAAGATGTTGCCATCTCAGTAGGTCCATAACTAGTGGTGGGAGCATGCAAAGCCATGTTTTGGTGATGAGGTAGGGGATCCTTCAACACAGCTGGGCTCTGTGCCAAATGCTTCGATGCTTCTTCAATTCGAGGACATAAGTGAGTAAGATGGTCTTCCCCACAGAGCTTGCAAAGAAACTTCACCTTACACCTAGGTTTACGGTCCTCACCAGCATTTCCTCCTTCCCAAGGAGGGTTGGAATTATCCTTACGGGGGGTATTGTGATTGCTATTGTTATTCTCATTGTTCCCACCCTTACGA